>CM049839.1:37981813-38682802 GCA_027422415.1 Schizothorax lantsangensis | reverse complement strand
TCACAAACTATAAGAAAATGCTCAAATCTGACTTGAAGATTTTGGTTGTTGGTTTGCATTTTGATTTTTTTTTGTTTGTTTTTTTATTTATTTATTTATTTGTTTTTTTTTAACTGTGGGACACACTCCAGTAGCCCCTACACAATATGGGTACACTACTTGGTCAGATATTGGTGCATACCCTCAGATGAAATCCTGCAGATGCCTTTGTTTCTTATCATTGCTCTTAATACTAACCCGGTACCTGTGAAACACAGTTTTGTTTGTAAATGCACTGATACAACTTTTAATTTTATGACCCCTTCTGATACCCAAATACTCGACCAATCAGATACCAATCTGAAACCAGTGTTTGCTTATAGAATATCTACGCCTCCCTGTGTGGGTTAATAATAATAAAAAAGTTAATCTATGATACGTTTCAACACCGATTAATAAGAAAGGTGTGCGTCAAAATCTTGTTTAATTTGTGATAATCTTAGCACTTGATTAATATTGTATAATAAACCTGGCATTGTGACTGACTTTAAGAGTAATTTTTTCCTCTTTTGTAAGTCGTTTTGAATTAAAAGCTTCTTCTAAATGCATAAGTAGCCTAACCAAAATGTATGTGCCATTCCACCGAATGGGTGCAAATTTCTGTCCCCAGAAATTATAGGTACAAAAATGCATAAAAATTAACTATAAAAAACATTTAATATTACGCAAAGTGTCCTGCACATTAATCTAACTGCAAATTTAAAATCTATAATTTTAAAAATTATTAAAAACAACCTAAAACACTGAAATATAGCATTTGTACATGTCCCCAGTGTCTAACGATACATTTTTACATGAAATATAATGTTTAAAATCCTTCAGAAATAATTTTTATTTTGCATTTTTGTGTACCTCCATATCCCATCTGTACTTTATACATTTATTTCAAAATAAATTTAAATATTTTGGATAAAATACACATTTTTAGTCGTGTCCCCAGGTTTTCACTCAGTCCTGTTACCCTAACACATTCCCCCCTCTAAAAAACTGGGAAAAAATCCACAAGACACATTTTCAACATAATATTGCAACATCTGGATCTTCTGAAGGCAATGAAATGATCGAAAGCATGCAGCCTTATTTTCTTTCTGTATATTTGATGATAATGGTGGCTGGGAGCGTCATTATAAATATACTGTCCTGTACCTAAATTATTTCTTAGATTATTTTACTTGTTTATTTTAAAAATACATCTTTGGTGAATCACTATAATTTACTGAATATTCTCATAATATTAGCATGAACTACATTCGGCTAGATTATATGTATTTGCTAATTTTATCCTAAAATCTCAATCCTGTTACTTTCAGTCCTGTTACTCATATACTCATATATCCTATACTTATATATATAGTAACTGAGTAAAAGTAACAGGAGTGAGTGGTGTCATCAGATTTATTCATATAATATTAAGCTACATCCATATAGACAAACCATTTTTTTCTCAACGTTTTGGCCTTCTATCCACACTGAGACAACCATAAGAGAAAACTCATGGTTGTTCCTGCATTGTTGTTTTATATTACATTCCTGCAAGTATGACAGAAAATGTATGATTTATGTCCTGTGGCAATTATGTATTAGACTCATATATTATGAGTTTATAACAAAACAATATCCACAGAAAAACTGAAAATATATTATTTGTTAAGTTTATTATTTTCAATATAAATTTTTACTTAATATTTTTTTTTCATTATTTATATCTTATCTCATAACCCTAACAAAAACCTCTGCAGACCACTAGATGTAAATAGAAACATGATTTGGCCTTTTTTTTAGCAGTGAGGTCAGCTCACAAGTCAATGTTCAATACTTTCACTATATCGGTGCGGACATTAACACCTCACATGTGTAGTCAAACTTGTATACTAATATAATGGATACTACTTTCTGTTACCCATTTCATTCCTGTTACTAAATATTTTTTTTCTTTAAAAAATAAAGTTAAACCACTATTTTTTTAAATTAAGTAAATAAACTATAATTTATCCCATTGTTTAATAAATAGCATCATAGAAAATTGATACGCTTGAGAAAAAATATACCTTGCGTATGATTAAAAAGTTTTTTTTTAGTTTTTTTTTACCATGAAACCAACAATTTCTTTAAAATAAACACCTGCCTGAGGGGGAAATGAAGGAATTTGTTGACATATTTTTAAACATGCTTTTTTAAAAGACATTAGAGTTTTGGTAACAGGACTGAGAAAAAATGCATCCATCTTCCACTTAAAAAATGTATAAAAAATTAAATAAAGTTACCTGAGATAGGCCAATACAGATTTTGAATAGTTAAACATGTGTATTTTAAAAAAGATAGAAAAATGAAAAAAAATAAAATAAAGAGTTTTTGAAGCAAATGGCACCCATTCGGTGGAATGGCCCGTATAATAATAATAACAATTTATTATTATTATTATTATTATTATTATTAATAGGCTAAATAAATAAGTGCACTTAAGACAGTAAAATGTTTATCATAAAAATAATTAAAGAATGCTTTCTTTTTAAATAACCTTTTACAGTTGGAAATGTGTTTGTGTACTATTCATTCTTAACATGAAGACTTATTTTGGTGATTTTATTATACTAAGCTTTTTCCCCCATAGTTAGATGCATGTTTCACTGTTAGGTCTATTATCACATTGCATTCAGTTAGAGAGCAAAGGAATGACAACATAACCGGTACATTGTTTGTTTTGTATTGCTTTTTACCTTCTCCTCTTGAAACTCTATCGTTTTTTTTAGAAAATTCAGGAAATTTTCTATTCTTCTTTTTAGATTTATTTATGGGCATTAGCACAGGCGGCAGTATTTTATCCTATTGGTGAGTAAAATAATTGGGCGGGGCCACAAATCCGTGAGTTTACAAACCTGCGGGAACGGATTGCGAAAGCGTGCGCACGGATTATGAATTGTGGGTACGGATTCAAAAACCGAGGGTACGGTTTACAAAATTTGAGCGCACGGATTGGAAATTCGTGGGTATGGTTTATTAATCCGTGGGCAAGATTTGTTAAACCAAGGGAACAGTTTAATAATTCGTGAGTATGGTTTATAAACCGAGGGGACGGATTGCAAAACCGTCGCCACGGATTGTTTTTTTTTTTCTCCTACAGGTGAGTGCGGGGCTCCGTACATTAGTGATTACAAATTTAAAAGTGGGAGGTTAGGGGATAATGAGTTTACCAATCCGTGTGCATGTGTATGTGTGTGTGTGTGTAGCTTCTTGTCTATATGTATCTTTAATCTGTATTTAGAGCCCAGCAAAGCAACAGACATTTTGTAGCAAATACAACAGGTTCATCGGACTTTGGGAATTCCATTCACCTTCATGAATATTTAAATGAAATGTTATTTCATATTTTTTTTCTAAACCAAGGTGTATCATTTAGTTAAGATTTATTTTTAAAATGGGCTTTTGTGTTAGTGCTTGCTAAGCCATTCAGTATTCAACAATGTTTTAGTTCTTTCTGGTGACCAATTAAGTGCCATCTGGACAGAACTTGTGTCAGCAATTGGTCTCCGATCTGTCCCAGTGATGGTAGGGTCAGATGATGGATGGTAGTTGGCCAACAGAGAAACTGATCGCAGCCAGCTTGAGGTCTTATTTTTGTTTGTGCTGAGGATAAATCCAACACTGGATTTTTGACATAAAATGGTATGTTTACACACACACACACACATGCATGTTACATGTGGCCCAAGCATTTGTTTCTGCATTTGCATATTTGCGTAAAGTTTATTTTTGGGTGTGGATGCAAGGGTTTGTTCGTCTTGTCTTCCTGAGGAGAAATCAACAAATTAGCTGTTGAGAAAGAGTGACATTTCCTCTTGCTGACAAATGTAATAGGAAAAAATAGTATGTGTCTCAGTCTTAGTGCAAGTACCCATTAGTTTATAATCACTGAGCCCTTTTCCCTCTCTGTCTGTGCACCACCCACTGAATAAATGCATATTAATGCACTTTAGAATGGGCACTGCCTCTCTCAAGTGTTTTTTTTTTAAGCTTATTTATTTACTCCTAAGTACATGCTAAGAGTCCTTGATAAGAATACAGTATTATAATTCTAGCAGGAAAACAATACTCAAAGCTTTAAATACACCTCGGAAAGATATGTTTAACCCTGATTTATCTTGGTCTAATGCTGTATGGATTTTACTTGTCAACTCCACAAAGAAGTCTGAGGTGATTTTGGGGCCCTTGAGATGTTTTGACATGCCCTGATATTTGTGCTTATTTCAGCTACTTATAACATACTAATGACCAACATGTATTTGTTTTTGTATTCAGCACAAACTTTGCTACAATATTATGTGACCAAGATGGATGTACATGTTTGTATTTTTTTAGAAAAAAAATATTATGCGTGGTTAGTAAGTTTTGGAGGAAAAAATGTAGCTGAAATAAGGCCATAAAACCCACACTAAATAGTCCTGAATAAGACTTTTGTGTAATCAGTCTTGTCAGCTAGAATATTTACTTCACAATTAAGTGAGAATCATTCTGCTTACTCATTTACAGAAAACAATATATTGATTAAAATTTTTTAAGACATGTTTTGTGATTGAAAGCCTGTATGCGAGGGAGTGACAATGTCCTTGAATATTAAGTGATTCTCACCTGAGACACAAAGGGCCCTCCCCTAAAGGCTGCTAATGGCCCATCAGTGTGACTGACTTTGAGGCAGGTAAGAGAGAATGTGAGGAGATTGAACAAATGTTTTTTTTTAATTATTTGTATTTTATTTACAACACCGTATAATCAAAACATACATAATGAAACTTAGTACCACTCCACAGAAAGGAAACATATGATTTGTGCAATGGTTTCCTCATCCTCATTAATCAATGCCATCAGACACAAAATAATTGAACCGAATTGCCAAGAGCTTCATCAGTCTGGGTTTTAAATATGACTTTCTGTAACACAACAGCTGCCGCTCTTAATTATCTGCATTGAGCTCTGCATAAAATTAATATACGTTGATTAATGCCAAATGTGTAATTTTTCTCATTGTGCACTTACATTTAACTACCTGTACATCAATGCATAAAAATGCTAATTATGATCAAAGCATATCATAATTAATCAAGATAAAGACATAACTAAACAAAGCTAATATGTCCATAATATATATATATATATATATATATATATATATATATATATATATATAGATATATATTTTTATTACTTAATATCTTTATAGAAATTAGAAATAATGAGTCTCCAGGAGGTTTCCCAAATGGCCATCTTCCATTGGCTGGACAAACAGGACATCCTGCTCCAAACTAATGTCATTGGTCAATGTTAGTATTTCAGGCTGGACTGGAATTTTTAACAAACAATTAAATCGAAAGTAGAACTAAGCCACAGTGTTTACATATTTAATGTATAACTACCTGCAGCCCTGAAGAATCTCAACATTAGAAACAAACAGATGAATTTATTCAACAATAATAAAATCATCATAATCTTTATTGCAACAATTTGATCATAACATTTCAAAATTGATTTGTTTTTGCTTTGTGAAGAGACTGTTTTGAAGAGTAAAATATACACCAATGAAATATACTGCACACAGGTCAATACAAACTAACAACGTTAATAGTAAGGACACACTTAATTAACCACAAGTGACAGAAAAGATGTCTATAATATTTTGATTAAATGCAAGATTTGTTTATATATATATATACAGGTGCATCTCAATAAATTAGAATGTCGTGGAAAAGTTAATCTATTTCAGTAATTCAACTCAAATTGTGAAACTCGTGTATTAAAAAATTCAATGCACACAGACTGAAGTAGTTTAAGTCTTTGGTTCTTTTAATTGTGATGATTTAGGCTCACATTTAACAAAAACCCACCAATTCACTATCTCAACAAATTAGAATACTTCATAAGACCAATAAAAAAAACATTTTTAGTGAATTGTTGGCCTTCTGGAAAGTATGTTCATTTACTGTATATGTACTCAATACTTGGTAGGGGCTCCTTTTGCTTTAATTACTGCCTCAATTCGGCGTGGCATGGATGTGATCAGTTTGTGGCACTGCTGAGGTGGTATAGAAGCCCAGGTTTCTTTGACAGTGGCCTTCAGCTCATCTGTATTGTTCGGTCTGGTGTCTCTCATATTCCTCTTGACAATACCCAATAGATTCTCTATGGGGTCAGGTCAGGCGAGTTTGCTGGCCAATCAAGCACAGTAACACCATGGTCATTGAACCAGCTTTTGGTACCTTTGACAGTGTGGGCAGGTGCCAAGTCCTGCTGGAAAATGAAATCAGCATCTCCATAAAGCTTGTCAGCAGAAGGAAGTATGAAGTGCTCTAAAATTTCCTGGTAGATGGCTGCGTTGACTGTGGACTTCAGAAAACACAGTGAACCAACACCAGCAGATGACATGGCAGCCCAAATCATCACTGACTGTGGAAACTTCACACTGGACTTCAAGCAACATGGATTCTGTGCCTCTCCACTTTTCCTCCAGACTCTGGGACCTTGATTTCCAAATGAAATGCAAAATTTACTTTCATCTGAAAAGAGGACTTTGGACCACTGAGCAACAGTCCAGTTATTTTTCTCCACAGCCCAGGTAAGATGCTTCTGACGTTGTCTCTGCTTCAGAAATGGCTTGGTAGCCCTTTTCCTGAAGATGTCTGAGCGTGGTGACTCTTGATGCACTGACTCCAGCTTCAGTCCACTCCTTGTGAAGCTCTCGCAAGTGTTTGAATCAGCTTTGCTTGACTGTATTCTCAAGCCTGCGGTCATCCCTGTTGCTTGTGTACCTTTTCCTACCCAAATTCTTCCTTCCAGTCAACTTTGCATTTAATATGCTTTGATACAGCACTCCGTAAACAGCCACACCTTTCAGTAATGACCTTCTGTGACTTACCCTCTTTGTGGAGGGTGTCAATGTTCGTCTTCTGGATCATTGCCAAGTCAGCAGTCTTCTCCATTATTGTGGTTTCAAAGAACAAGAGATACCCAGAATTTATACTGTAGGGATGGTTATTTATTGAAACTCAAATGTAAATATTCTAAAATTTTGAGATACTGATTTTAGACTTACATGAGCTGTAAGCTCTAATCATCAAAATTAAAACAAACAAAAAAAACTTTTGAAATGTTTTACTTTCCAAGATGGCGCTGTTCCAAGGCGACATGGTATTGCTCTCTTCTCTGTTATGTGTAGTTGTGTGTTGTTTTTGGCTGGACTGCGTTTGGGGCATGATGTCATACAGCCGAGTGGAGCTTTTGCATATAAGGGACAGTATGATTGAATGTCAGCCCAAATTACATTTCTACTCAGATGACTTTGCCATCAGGCCCGTGGATGTTGTTAGCGCAGATGCTAGCGCTCCCTGTTTCAGAGCTCCACGTGGGAGGAAAAGAGGCAGAAGAGCCGGCGCTTTGGTACGGTTTAGGAAACGGAAACATCGGACACCGTTGCCGAGTATTTTACTCTCTAACGTCCGCTCGCTTACTAACAAACAGGATGAACTGTCTCTTTTGCTAAGCAACAGGAGAGACATGGCTAATTGTTCCGTGTTATGCTTCACCGAGACCTGGTTGAATGAGAGTGTCCCGGATTCCGCATTACATCAGCAGGGATTCTACTTATTTCGAGCGGATCGTACTTCAAGTTCATTGAAGAGTAAAGGAGGAGGCGTGTGTTTTTTATGTAAATCAGCGGTGGGGCACGGATACAAAGGTAATTTCAACGGTATGTTCTACCAACATGGAACTGTTAACCATTAAGTGCAGACCTTTTCATCTGCCTAGAGACTTTACTTCTGTTATTTTGGTTGCTGTGTATATTCCACCTCAAGCAGCAGCTAATGAGGCAGCTCAACAGTTGGCTGCCCATATAATGCAGTTGGAAAACTCATATCCAGATTCAACAATTTTGTTTCTTGGGGACTTCAATCATGTTGATATGAGGAAGATCATGCCCAGATTCAAACAGCAGATCAAAGTGATGACTAGGTTGGATAAGATCATGGACCAATGTTATTGTGTGTTTCCTAATGCTTTTCACTCTGTGTCTTGTGCTCCATTGGGGCAATGAGACCATAATTTGATTTTTCTCATTCCTGTTTATCGAGGTAAATCTAAACGTATTATACCTGTTAAGAGAGTGGTCAAGGAATGGTCTGTGGAGGAAATATACATGCTAAGGGACTGTTTAGAGGTTACTGATTGGTCTGTTTTTAAAGAGTCATGTTTTGATTTGAATGAGTACACTGAGGTGGTTACCTCATATATAAGTTTTTTGTGAGATAGTGTGTGTACCTTCTAAGGCTGTGACTATATATAACAATAATAAGCCATGGTTTAATAAGGAAATTAAAATATTATGGAGGGAGAAGCACAAGGCATTTAAGAGTGGGGATAAAGATCTTTATAAAATCATTAAAGGTGACTTTGAAAAAGCTGTTAAAAAGGCAAAAGGAAATTATAAGTGTACGTTAGAAAATAAGTTGAAGATCAATGACACTTATGGTGTATGGAAAAGTTTAGAGCAGATCACAGGCTATAAGATAAAATCTCAAGTTATATCTGATGATATTACATTGCCTGATGAAGTTAATGCATTCTATAGTCGCTTTGAAAACACAATGGAGGGACAGGCTGGTCAGCCGATGATGCCCTCCTGGCCCTGTACTATGAGTCCTTCTTTTAAAATAGAGGAATATGAAGTCAGGAATCTGCTGCAGAGGCAGAACAGCAGAAAGGCAGCAGGCCCTGACTCCATATCATCTGCAACATTGAAGTGGTGTGCGTTCATCCTTGCCCCAGTATTCACTGACATATTTAACTGGTCATTAAGAGTATGCAGAGTCCCAGCATGTTTTAAAGCAGCTGTTATAATTCCAGTGCCGAAAAAGTCGAATATTATTTGCTTAGATGATTACAGACCAGTGGCCCTAACTTCAGTTGCTATGAAAATCTTTGAGCGATTGGTGCTTAGGTATCTAATTTCTAAAATCTGTCTGGATTCTCACCAATTCGCCTATAAGGCTAATAGGTCGGTTGATGATGCTGTGGCTCTGTGTATCCACTCAATTCTGCAACATCTTGAACCCCTAATACTTATGTCAGAGTCCTTTTTGTGGACTATAAATCGGCATTTAATACAATTATTCCAGTTAAACTTCTTGATAAGTTGAAGCAATTGGGGATTCAACACTCCCTTGCTTTCTGGATTTTGGATTTTTTGCAGAACAGAACCCAAGTAGTTAAAATTAATTATATACTTTCAAGTCTTAAGACAATAAGTGTGGGGACCCCACAAGGATGTGTATTGTCACCATTATTGTACTCTGTATACACGAATGATTGTGTTTCACATTGTAATTCAGTGCAAATTTTTAAGTTTGCTGATGACACTACATTGATTGGTTTAATAACAAATGATAACGAATCGGACTATAGAAGGGAGGTTTCTACACTGTTTGATTGGAGTTGCACTCATAATTTGAAGTTGAATGTCCTAAAAACAAAGGAAATGGTGTTTGATTTCAGACGGAGGACAAATGTTGTTTTGCCATTGACTATTAATGGTCAGGACATTGAAAATGTTCAATGTTTTAAGTTTCTCGGGACTACCATCTCTGCAACGTTAAAGTGGGATGACAACCTAAGAGGCATTATCAAAAAATCTCATCAAAGGCTTTTTTTCTTAAGACAGCTTAAAAAGTTTGGCATATCTAAAGTTGGTATGTTCAATTTTTATAGAGCTGTCATTGAAAGCGTGCTGACTTTTTCACTTATAGTGTGGTTTGGTAGCTCCACAGCTCAGCAGAGAAGTCAGATTAATAATATAACTCGGGTTGCTTCGAAAATTATTGGTTATGATCTTCCCACTATTGATGAGATTTATGTCTCACGTTTGCAGAAAAAAGGCTTAAAAATCCTGAAAGATCCTTTACATCCAGCCAGACACCTCTTTACGCCTCTTCCTTCAGGCAGACGCCTTAGAGCAATTAAAACTAAGTCCACACGGTTTCTGAACAGCACTTATTGTAGGATTGTTCACGCTCTTAATTCCTCTGGTGTCTATGCATCTGTATTTCACTCCTTATAATTGATGGGACATATATAGCCGTGTATGTATTTATGTTTGTATTTTAATGTTTGTTATTATTGTTGATGAGCTCACCAAAGCAAATTCCAAACAACTAAGGTGTTTGGCAATAAATAAATAAATTAATTAATTAATTAATCTAAAATATATGAAAGTTTCACTTTTTGAAATGTTACAAGAAAAAAATAACTTTTTCACGACTAATTTATTGAGATGCACCTGTATATACATATATATATATATATATATATGTGTGTATGTATTATTTATTTTCCATTCATCAAAGAATGTGTAAAAAAATAAATGAGTTTCCAAGCAGCACAATTTTGTTGTAAACATTGTACAGAAGAAATAAATGATAAGACCCCTTTAAACATTGGAATGTGCTCAGTATCCATAGGCTGGCTTTACCCGATGGCCAGAAAAGATTTCTAAAATGACTTCATCTATGGGAGAACAAGTGGGGATACCGTCAATACCACAGTCTTCATCTCAGTTGGCTCAAATGCAGCAGCAGCCACTCCATTTCTTATTGAACTCAGTGGGTTTTGATACCAAATCTGAGTCATGACCCCTCTCTTTGTTTCCCTGCCCTTCCCAGCATATTCCTTTTGTGAGTCAGTGTCTGTGACTTTGCGTAAGGTCATTGGAGTGAAGAAGCATGCATTTACCTACAGAATAACTTCCAAGGACACTTATGAATATTAAAACCTATATTAAGTTTTAATTAGTGGTTGCATGGAGGGCTTACTGCATATTTTAATTTGCTCTTGACCCGTTAAATGGGAACAATACTGGCTGAAACCCCAAGTCTCTCTCTGTGGGCACTCAGAGCAGGGTTCTCTTGTCTAGGAAGAATTGGCCTGTTGTGTTGGAAAGCTGAGCAGATCAGCCATGAAATTAGTTCAAGGCAGAGTAAAACTAAAAATGAACTGTGGTTTAAATACTCGTGGCGTGGTCATAAGTTTTGGTCTGAACAATAACCAGTGTACAGTTTTTTGTTGTTGTTGTTGTTTGTTTTTGTGCAGACTACCATACTAACAGTTTACATAACAGTTTTCTACTTTGCAAATTATCAGTATTGAATAATTTACCTACTATATTTGACAAAAGTACACAATACTGCATGGAATGCTATATCTCACGATTCAACGTGTTCAACTGGACCTTTCATTTCCAGTGTGCTAAATGATATGTTAGTAATATCAGACATTATTTTTTAACATGCCCTTGTTATCATGTTATTGGACTAAGAGATAAGGATTGGCTGGTGAACATAGACAGTTTGCCCCTGTTAACACAGCATATGCGTAACTAAACCATATTGCTGGCAAAAAGTGACTTTCTCCATTGGCTGCAATTCAAAATCAGCTGTTTATTCTAACAAACTAATATGTGACCCTGGACCACAAAACCAGTCTTAAATCGCACAGGTATATTTGTAGCACTAACCAACAATATATTGCAAGGATCAAAATTATAATTTTTTATTTTATGCCAAAAATCATTAGGTTATTAAGTAAAGATCATGTTCCATGAAGATATTTTGTAAATGTCCTACTGTAAATATATCAAAACCTAATTTTTGGTTAGAAATATGCATTGCTAAGGACTTCATTTAGATTACTTTAAAGGTGATTTTCTCAATGTTTAGATTTTTTTTTATACAAATAGTTGTATCTCAGCCAAATATTATCCTATCCTAAGAAACCATACATCAATGGCTTATTTATACAGCTTTCAGATGATGTATAAATCTCAATTTCACAAAATTGTCCCCTATGACTGGTTTTGTGTTCCAAGGTCACGAATATGTGCAAGTAACATATGAATTGCAAATATATATAATGTATATTACATAATAGTAGATGTTGTACCTGAAACAAAAGCATGAACTGTAAAAGCATGAACTGTATTTTCTCCCTGTTTGCTGATGGATGCACGTTAAAATACAGTGTACTTATATTGTTCTTACACAAGGAACTATGAGTAACAGAAACAAACTATTTGGATTTAATATGGGTTAAAGTGCCCCTATTTTAAAGATACCTAATTTTGTTTTGGAGGTCAGGTTTACATACATCCAAGCTCAAAAAACACATTGATTTTATCATAATATACACTGCACATCACCTAATTTCTCAAAGATTATAAAATATTTCATATGAAGATTCAGTCTCCCTGAATCCCTCCTTTCCGCGAGCCTACTCTGCTCTGATTGGTCAGATGACACAGTGTGTTTTGTTTGGTCTACCGCTTACAGCACATGTCAGAAACGAAACACCCATTATCATCTTAACTTCAGTTCCGGATGCTGCCTCAATCTTAAGTGATTGTAAAAACTGTATTGATAGTAACAATGCCTTTAGTTTTACCATACCAATTCAGTGAGCTAGCCAGTTAGCCAGATACCAACAGCTGTGCACTGCGTGTACACAATATAAAACACAAAATTGGTCATTTTAACTTTTGGAAGTGTATACAAAGAGAATTTGCTTTTGCAATGCAGAAAACAGCTTATTCTCGACATGTCGACAACACGAACCAACTAAAGTAAGTTAAAGAATTACTGATAACTCCTTTCAGCAGTTTAGAATCAAGTCTTTCTTTTAGGAGACAAAAACTTTATTTGTTGTGCACTTTGATATTTAAAACATTGCAGACGTTTTACATTCACAAACAGCTAAATTACACACTGCACAACAGGTAATATTTGAAAAATCATAAGAGGCACTTTAAGGTTTAGGGTTAGGTTCAGTGTTAGTATCTAATTATCAAGTACACACATACTATACATGTTTAACAGGACTGTATAATAGAACTCTACTGTGCTGCCTTTGACATCACAGCTTAGGACTATGGTATTTGTTCTAGTACACATGAATTTTGGCTCAACCAATTTGAAATGATATCAGTAAGCATGCCGCATACTTCCGAGGGATCTGCATGCCAAGCAACAACTGCCACTGAGATTGCTAATGGAGAGATTTCCATTATTTCTTAATTAGACATGCACATAATAAGCATGTTTAATTAGGAAATGTGCGTAAAGTACTACACATGGTGTAAATGTAGCATACTACTGTTTGAAATATTTACTGATACATACTGCATACATTCATATCCTAGATAAAAGGGGGAAAAATCAAAATAGTAATATGCTATTACTACATTCTGAACAAAATCTTTTTTGGTGGCATATTGAATCATTTCATTTGAATATGTAACTAGCATGACAGATACAGGATATCACCACAGACACAATCATGTGTCTGGAAATGCTTTGGGCAGACAGCATGTATGTGTGTATGGGTTGGTGGGCGGATGTGGATGTGTGAGAGGAGACAGGACACATAGTGAGAAAATAAGAAGAGGACAGCGTGTTTCGCTGATGTGTTTTGTGAAACCGGAAAAAGAAGCGGCGAGACAGAGAGGTGCAGAGAAACAAGTAAAAGTGTGTATGCGTTGATGCTCCATGAATACTCAACTGAGAATCTAATTCCACTTATCTTCCATGACGTCATTAGAGACAGGCAGACAACTGTGTGTGTGTGTGTGTGTCTGCTGTAGATTGCTCTGGTTAATTAGGGGAAGACATCAGAGCTGTGAGTGATGACACATTGTGCGACTGCATGCCACCCTGAAGCAGCCCAAACTCACAGCAAGAAAGTTCCTCTAACATCAGTGGTGACTCTGATGACAATTTTTTTTTCTCTCTAGTTTTTGCCCAGAAACAGGCAAGTCAAATGTCAAAATGGTCGTATTTCCACCCACAGCTTCAAGGTATGGGATATTACATATTATGTTATAAAACAGAATAACAAGGCAACACAGTGAGCTTCCTACACGAGCACACACTCAACACAAAGGCTGTTCCAAAAAAATATGCAGCATAATAATGCTAGAACACCTTGTTTTGGTGTCTAAAGAAGCACTGCAGGGGAACAAAATACTAGAATGCATTGCAAATAAGCAAAAATAAAATCCAAGATGGCAGAACTGAGAAAATGACGATGAATTGAATGAAAATTAATTCATTCGATATCAAAACATAGTGATCAAAACACCCTAATTCAAATGGACTATTTAATATAAAGTGTGTGTATGTACCAGGCATTCCCTACATTATAGGGACCCATATTGGTCACCATGAGGAAAACAGCTTAAAAATCATCGTGATTTTGCCAAGTAAGACATGTTCCTGAATCAACGTTTTTTGTTGATCCTGGATCAACATAATTGTCCAAAACATAGACCTAATCCTACCCCTACCCCTAATTTATCCCTAAATTCAGAGGGAAATGATAGTTAAATAGCAAAGGTGTAGAAGCACCTAACTCTGGTTGTAAGGCTAACTGACATTTCCTGTAAACTTGTCTCTCAAATCTGACTGGTTGCTTGGAATGTTGTTCCAGGATCAACAAGGATGTTGATCCAGGAACATTTTGCACTTGATGAAATCACATTCACCTGCTCGGTCTTGATTAAAATAACTTAAGTTTTCATGATTTATTATGCACAAAAAGAGGCATAACATAGCATGCTACTGCTTGAAATGTTTACCGGTGCATACTGCATACTTACAGTACATATCAATTACAAATAAAAATAAAAAATAACATTTGGCAGTGTACTGCACAGTATGAGCATAAAATATACTAGTAATACATTGTGAACACAGTTAATGATGCCTGTATGTAAAGAGTAGACAGCAAAGGCAGTTTCTCTAACAAAGCCATATTCATAATTAAAAATAAATAATCTAGGTCTGGGAATGGACTTTAATTGACTATGTGGCACTGAATGAGGAAATAGATAAAACGCATCCTGATCAGACTATGCATTCAATTTAAAGTATCACAGTAGCTTTGACCTTCATTCAAGTCTCCGTCATTAGAAAAGTGTCTCACATTTGATGTGCTGAATTAGTCCTTATTAAATATAATTTTACAGTGACTTTCTGAAAGGAGCGCTGACAGGGCTAAGGATCAAAAGTGGGAAGATTATAAGCAATGTCAGTTAACAAATGATCTTTTTAATTAAGCAGATCGTCAGTAACTTTAAATTGTAAGAAGGTACAGCTAAGCAAAAATGTAGGTCCTAGGATCATTTTCCTGTCTCTATACAATTCCCCCTGGGGTAATTTATACTCATATAGAAATAATTTTTATACAAGGCCATTTTAATAATTAAGGTAAGAAGATCTTTCATGTAGTAACATTACTCATACATAACCATAAAAAAAAATGTTTCAATTGCTTCCCCTTGATAGCAATAATATTAAAATGAGTACAAATGAAGACTTAAATGTTCTGCTTTCTGATTTTCTATCTCTAGAGAAGATGTGATAATCCCACATACTGAGATGATAAAACAGATACATAATAAAATGACTCTGCTAGCTACTGTAACAGTGATTGAGATACTTTTTGAAGTAATATTTATTCAGCCTCCCTTGTTTAAATATGCATTCAATTATTCAGGTGTTGTTATACAAGGACAATGCAACATTGACAGTGTGTTTCATTAGGATTTGTTATTGAATATTTATTTTGTGCTACATACAAGTAAACATGAATGACTACATATAACTCATGCTATGTGTCTTTTTATAAATACTCTCTGTAACATCATGAATACAAAATAACAATACTACAGGTGCATGTCAATAAATTAGAATGTCGTGAAAAAGTTCATTTTTTCTTGTAAGTTATTTCAAAAACTGAAACTTTCATATATTTTAGATTCATTGCATGTAAAGTAAAACATTTCAAACATTTTTTGTTCTTTTAATTTTGATGATTAGAGTTTACAGCTCATGAAAGTCAAAAATCAGTATCTCAAAATATTAGAATATTTACATTTGAGTTTCAATTAATGACCATCCCTACAGTATAAATTCCGGGTATGTCTTGTTCTTTGAAACCACAATAATGGAGAAGACTGCTGACTTGGCAATGATCCAGAAGACGAACATTGACGCCCTCCACAAAGAGGGTAAGTCACAGAGGGTCATTACTGAAAGGTGTGGCTGTTTACAGAGTGCTGTATCAAAGCATATTAAAGGCAAAGTTGACTGGAAGGAAGAATTTGGATAGGAAAAGGTGCACAAGCAACAGGGGTGACTGCAAGCTTGAGAATACTGTCAAGCAAAGCTGATTCAAACACTTGTGAGAGCTTCACAAGGAGTGGACTGAAGCTGGAGTCAGTGCATCAAGAGTCACCACGCTCAGACGTCTTCAGGAAAAGGGCTACCAAGCCACTTCTGAACCAGAGACAACGTCAGAAGCGTCTTACCTGGGTTGTGGAGAAAAAGAACTGGACTGTTGCTCAGTGGTCCAAAGTCCTCTTTTCAGATGAAAGTAAATTTTGCATTTCATTTGGAAATCAAGGTCCCAGAGTCTGGAGGAAGAGTGGAGAGGCACAGAATTCATGTAGCTTGAAGTCCAGTGTGAAGTTTCCACAGTCAGTGATGATTTGGGCTGCCATGCAATCTGCTGGTGTTGGTCCACTGTGTTTTCTGAAGTCCACAGTCAACGCAGCCATCTACCAGGAAATTTTAGAGCACTTCATGCTTCCTTCTGCTGACAAGCTTTATGGAGATGCTGATTTCATTTTCCAGCAGGACTTGGCACCTGCCCACACTGCCAAAGGTACCAAAAGCTGGTTCAATGACCATGGTGTTACTGTGCTTGATTGGCCAGCAAACTCGCCTGACCTGAACCCCATAGAGAATCTATGGGGTATTGTCAAGAGGAAGATGAGAGACACCAGACCCAACAATGCAGATGACCTGAAGGCCACTGTCAAAGAAACCTGGGCTTCCATACCACCTCAGCAGTGCCACAAACTGATCACCTCCATGCCACGCCGAATTGAGCCAGTAATTAAAGCAAAAGGAGCCCCTACCAAGTATTGAGTACATATACAGTAAATTAACATACTTTCCAGAAGGTCAACAAGTCACTAAAAATGTTTTTTTTATTGGTCTTATGAAGTATTCTAATTTGTTGAGATTGGTGGGTTTTTGTTAAATGTGAGCCTAAATCATCACAATTAAAAGAACCAAAGACTTAAACTACTTCAGTCTGTGTGCAATGAATTTATTTAATACACGAGTTTCACAATTTGAGTTGAATTACTGAAATAAATGAACTTTTCCACGACATTCTAATTTATTGAGATGCACCTGTATATCAGGAATGTTTTAGATGGCAATCAAAAAGAACAAAACACCAAATTTTAAAGAAAGCAAGCAATTGTGAGATAAAATGTGCCATAATTCTAGTAAGAAAGTGAAATTATTATCGTCTCCTCCCTAAACTTCTGCCCAGAGATTTCAGAAATTTGTAAAATTTAATGAGACATCAGTGTGTTAAAAAATGTCAGTCAGTTAGTTTATCAATAATTATCCCTTCAGTGTTTTCTTTTTGTAGCTTGTTTTTAAGCACACAAAAAGGGGGCTCGACCTTAACTTCTACCCTCATTAGTGTTTGCTGTAGTGTCTACAAAAACATTGCACAGAATATTTAATTTCTTAGAAGAAGAAGAAGAAGAAGAAGACAACTGTATTAATTAACATTTATCCATCGTTTTTAAAGTCTTATTGGGAAGTAGCCAATTAAGGTTCAATCCTTGCCCCGAAAATCTTTTAATCTTCTTGTTGTCCCGAAAAAAAGTGAATCCAAGCAGCAGCAACCAGCCATGCGTCATTGCTAATTCATACCTTTATCTTCTTATTCATGAAATCCAACAGGGATCTCGGGTAATTTGTCGTAGGTCCAGCTTTCTCTCATGTCACCACATGGCAATCAAAACAACAGGTGTGGCATTTTCTCCCACAGGCCTTCACTGTGTCCTTCTTCATGCTTGAAGCTTTTAAGGAAGATGCCAGTTAAAATAAATACTGAACACCTGTCAGTATTTATATTAATCATTTTGCTTGCTGTGCAATAAATATACATATTTATTAAAGCTCACTCAAAATGTTGTCATTGTTTACTCACTCTCATATTCTTCCAAATCCTTATGACTTTCCAAATATGACAAAGCAAAATAAAGGATCATAAATTTAGTCTGACTTGTTGCTTGCTTTAGGCCAAATCCTTTGTTGTTGTTTTATAGTTTTTTTTTTTAAGTATGTTCGAACAGACACTGAAATTCAATTAAATTCAAGTGTATTTGTATAGCGCCTTTTACGATACAATCGTTGCAAAGCAGCTTTACAGGAAATTAAGTTTCAACAATATATTTATACTTATGGCACAATTTGGTAACTCTGTATGTTGTCTGAGGGTACGATATAAATGTACGATATACATTTCATGTACAAAATTAATATGCATTTGCAGCTATAGAACTCTAGAATAACAGGTAACAGACAGATGAGTGTAATCACCATAATTTATTTATTGCTAAAAAGCAGGGTTTTTATTTTTTATTTATTTTATTTTTTATTTATTTTTTGTCTAAAAGCAGTTCCAAATTATTCCAAAAGATGATGTGTTTTATTTCCAGTCCTCTCTGGTGGTATAAATATTTTTGTGTGAGGTACAAAGCAGAAATTTGTTATTAATCACTGAAAATCTTATCTGGATTCACTCAATGAAGTTGTAAATAGCTTAATAAAATGCATACAGTGCATCATCTGAAACATAAATTATTGTTGAATACAGGCTTCAATTTGTGTCTATTTCTCACAAAAAGCACTCATTTGAATTACCGAGAAGACAAATAAAATTAATGGTTAAACAAGTACAGAAATGTTATTCATTTTAAGGTGTCAAAATGTAGTTGTCACAGTGCACCAAGCACAGAACGAGGAGACGTGGAGATCAAGGAAAATAATACAGTCTTTAATGACTTCCAAAAGCAAGTGACAACTCAGGAACCGCGGTTTACATAACCAAATGACATATATAACGCTGAACCAGTGTTGGGCTAGTTACTCAAAGAATGTAATATATTGCTCATTACTAGTTACTCTTTTCAAAAGTAATATTGTTACTTTACTTATTACTTTCTGGCAACAGTAATTAGTTACACTACTAGTTACATTACTTTTTCTTCACGCCCCACAGAAGTTGTAACTGTGTATCTTCCACATAAAATTATTCTAGAATGTTACTAAAAACATATTTCTGCCTCATCATTTGACCAAAATCCACATTGCGTTGCAGTCAGAAGTTATTACAAACACTCAATAGTGATTGATAGTGACATTCAAGTAGAAGTGTTGTATTAATCTCATTAATTGTCATGTGTAGCTTGAAGCTTATTGTAATTTTTCCATTACCCATATACGATTATATTTCATTATGTATTTTATCAAATCACGTATGTTTGTAAGAAACTGTTTAATTTTCCAAAAATATTTGTAATTATAGTAATATAATGTACCACATGCTGATCAGAGGGATGTGGGTGGGATGTAATGCCGGAGTAAAGTACAGCCACAACTTACACAACAGTGTTCAGATCATGTTTTTTCCTGACAAAATCAATATAATACAATATTTCTTACTGCTGAATATAAGCTTTTCCATATTCCAAGCTTGCCTGCTGCACTGGGGACATCACTGTCACGAATCCTGGCCATGAACTTTCCTTCATTCACCACTAGAGGTCACTCTCCCAGCACATGGACTTTCACACAGTTACAGATCACTCTTAGACTACATTTCCCAGCATTCACTGCACCCACACAGCTGTTCACTATAATCACGCTTGCACCTGTTCACCATCTCTCAATCACCATCATCCAATCACACACACACACACACACACACACAACACTATATAAACTCTGGACTTTCTCTCACACTCGGCCGAGTATTGTTTAGCCCGCGACTTACAAAGCGTTTTTCCTAGTATTCCGAGTTTGATTTCCTGTGTTTGATTCTGCCCTTGCTCCTGGATTATTCTCTCTGCCTAGCCCTTGGATACTGTTCGCCGATCGTCGACCCACGCGTGCCCTTGGATTATTCTCTGCCCTACCTTTGCCATAATGTTTGCTACTGTCCGACCCTGCCTGTATTGACCATGTCCTTTAATAAAAGCTTGCTGATGGATCCGCATGTCTCACGTCTCGTCAGCCCCGTTAGAGAATACTCGGCCAAACGAGGATCCAGGCGCTTTTCTAATAGACCCTGGTCAGGTATGGACCCATACAATCAGTTACTTGACCTGCGTCAAGGAAGTCAATCCATCGAGGAGTACGTCACGAAGTTTTGCGTGTTATCTGACAAGGTACCTTGGGATGAGGTTACATTAAAAGACATTTTTCGTTTTGGACTGAGTGAGCCCGTAAAATCATGGTTACCTGAGGGAAAGTTTAACGTAAGTTTAAAGGTTTTATGGACTATGCGTTGCTATGTGCTGGCTCTTTGTTTACTGTGGGTGGTCGTGGAAGAGGAACGCGACACCACGCCTGTAACTGAAATGGCGGATGCACCAGAGCACGCTCACAAGATGGCAGTGACAGCAGAGCCCGTTCACAAAATGACGGCCACAACAAAACCCCGTCATGTCAGTGCTGCCAGCCATGAGCCAAGTCAAGTCGCCGCTGATGTTAAAGAACCAATTCAAGCCACAGCCTATGTTAAAGGGTCAAGTCAAGTCCCCGCTGATGTTAAAGAGACAAGTCAAGTCACGGCCGATGTAAAAGGTCAAGCCAAGCCACAGTTGATCGTCACGAGTCAAGCCAAGCCACAGTTGATCGTCACGAGTCAAGCCAAGCCACAGTTGATCGTCACGAGTCAAGCCAAGCCACAGTTGATCGTCACGAGTCAAGCCAAGCCACAGTTGATCGTCACGAGTCAAGCCGCGTCACAGCTGACCAGCCAGAGTCAGAGCGCGTCACAGCTGACCAGCCAGAGTCAGAGCGCGTCACAGCTGACCAGCCAGAGTCAGAGCGCGTCACAGCTGACCAGCCGGAGTCAGAGCCCGTCACAGCTGACCAGCCGGAGTCAGACCACGTCACAGCTGACCAGCCGGAGTCAGACCACGTCACAGCCGAACAACCGGAGTCTCTTCAAGTCTCAGCCGAACTGCCAGAGTCTCCTCACGTCTCGGCGGAACTGCCAGACTCTGTCACACCGAGAGATTTAAGGTCAGTCCTTCGAGTTCTCCGGTTGATATCCAGCTTGAGGGATGCACCGCTGGTGTCTGTACGCACTGCTGGTATCTCCAAATCCACTCACTTTGACCCTCCTGTCCATGAACTATTTACCCTGTCTGAAGCGCTTCCCAGGGTGGGGATCGCACTATGTTGCATTTGGGCCACATACACCACCACTGTACTGCCCTGGGGAAGGCATTTGCTGCAGAACCTCCCAAGCGGTGGTGCGAGCCTCAGCCCTGGCAGGTGGTGGTGGCGCCCAGCAATATACTCTCACCCGGTAGAGTTACCACCGTAGAACCTCCAGAGGTGGCGGCGTTAACTGCAGAACCTCCAGAGGTGTCGGTGGTATCCTCCTGTAAACTCTCACCCGTCCTGTCACGGCTAAGAAGGCCGTCTGTGAGCTCTCACCCTGTCCTGTCACGGCTAAGAAGGCCGTCTGTGAGCTCTCATCCTGTCCTGTCACGGCGATGGAGGCCGTCTGTGAGCTCTCACCCTGTCCTGTCACGGCTAAGAAGGCCGTCTGTGAGCTCTCATCCTGTCCTGTCACGGCTATGGAGGCCGTCTGTGAGCTCTCGCCCTGTCTGTCCCGGCCATGGAGGCCATCTATGAACTCTCACCCTGTCCTGTCACGCTAGGAGGCCGTCTATGAACTCTCGCCCTGTCCTGTCCCGGCCATGGAGGCCATCTATGAACTCTCACCCTGTCCTGTCACGGCTAGGAAGGGTGTCTATGAACTCACGCCCTGTCCTGACACGGCTAAGGAGGCCGTCGGTGATTCCCTGTCCGGCCTGTCATGGCTACGGAGGCCGTCTGGGATTTCCTGTCCTGCCCTGGCACGGCCCCTGAGATCGGGAAGGCTCTCCCTGTGTTGTCTGTCTCTGTTCTCAGTGTTGTCTGTCTCTGCTCTCCCTGTGTTGTTTGTCCTTGTTCTCCTCTGCTTCCAGGTTCTGTCAGGGCTACCTGCCCAGTCTGCTTCCCTGCGGTGGTCTCTGGTCCCGTCTGTTCCGCCCTGGTGGGTTCCAGGGTCAAATGTCCATTGCTCGCCTGGTGGGTCCGGTCCGTCTGCCCTACCCTGGTGGGCCCAGGTCCATCTGCTCCGCCCTGGTGGCTCCGGGTCTGTCTGCCCTACCCTGGTGGGCCCCAGGTCCATCTGCTCCGCTGGGGGGCTCTGGTCCCGTCTGCTCCGCGCTGGGGGGCTCTGGTCCCGTTGCTCCGCGCTGGGGGGCTCTGGTCCCGTCTGCTCCGCCCTGGTGGGTCGGGTCCGTCTGCTCGCCCTGGTGGGCTCCGGGTCCGTCTGCTCCGCCCTGGCGGGTTCTGGTCCCATCTGTTCCGCCCTGGGGGGCTCCAGTTCCATCCTCTCCGCCCTGGCTTCCACATGGACTGGCCCTCCGTCCCTCCCCTGTTCCGCCTCCGTTCCACCGCCCACCTAGGATTGTTTAGGAGCGTCTGGAAGCCGCTCCTTAGGGGGGGGCTATGTCACGAATCCTGGCCATGAACTTTCCTTCATTCACACTAGAGATCACTCTCCCAGCACATGGACTTTCACACAGTTACAGATCACTCTTAGACTACATTTCCAGCATTCACTGCACCCACACAGCTGTTCACTATAATCACGCTTGCACCTGTTCACCATCTCTCAATCACCATCATCCAATCACACACACACACACACACACACACACACAACACACTATATAAACTCTGGACTTTCTCTCACACTCGGCCGAGTATTGTTTAGCCCCGCGACTTAAAAGCGTTTTCCTAGTATTCGAGTTTGATTTCCTGTGTTTGATTCTGCCCTTGCTCCTGGATTATTTCTCTGCCTAGCCCTCTGGATACTGTTCGTACGATCGTCGACCCACGCGTGCCCTTGGATTATTCTCTGCCCACCTTTGCCATACCTGTTTGCTACTGTCGACCTGCCTGTATTGACCATGTCCTTTAATAAAAGCTTGCTGATGGATCCGCATGTCTCACGTCTCGTCAGCCCGTTACAATCACATGCATGTGCGAGTCGTGAAAATTATGAAAAAATAAATCTAGGATTATTGGATTGTTGGATTTTAAATGAGAGGGGTTGAGGCATCAAAAGTAACTAAGCTGTTTTATGGATGGTAACTGTAATATTATTACTGAAATCTTATTAGTAATTAGTTACACTACTAGTTACTGCAAAAAGTAATATTATTACAGTAACTAAGTTACTAGTAACTAGTTACTGCCCAACACTGCGCTGAACACAGGACACTGGAATACTGGCTTATAAACATATAATTGTTTATTATAATGAGGATAATGAGGGAACTAAGGAGACACACTTGGAAACTAATCAACACACGGCTGGGACTAAATGAACTGAATGGGGACAGGAAAATCCAAATATGGTCACAAGAGGGAGGGAAACACAAGACATGGGGAACACAGGTCTGACAGTAGTCTTGTGTAATGTGTAATATTTGAATTTCCCAGCTTTAAAGTAATATGAATGAAAACTCTGCAACCATACACAAGTATTAACCAATTAATTCCATGAATTCAATATCCATAAGTAATCATTGATTTATTTTATTTTATTGTTGTATGTTTTATTTAAACATAAGTAAATGTGTGGTATAACCAAACTTTAAAATACATGAATACTCATTTAAGCTGCAAGCAGCATTGAAGGGCCATCGCACCCGGGCTCACCGCCATCCGGTGGCTTTAGAAAATAAGCAAAATGGTCAACAATATGCATTTAAAGTGGTGAATATAGGAGGAATATGTCAAAGTCATTTATATGTGCCAAACTTCCTGCTGCCAGCTGGTGGTGCTATGACTATAACTGAATATTGGCATGTAGATGTCTTCAAGCCAGGACTTTGATCAAACATGAAGTTTGGTGCAGATCGAACATGGTATGTTTGAGTTAGTGTAAACATGACATATCCTGTTGCCAACAGGTGGCACTATGATTATAACAGAATATTGGCCTTTAGATGTGTTCAGGCCAGGACTCTTATCAAACGTGTGAAGTTGGGGCAGATCAGACATTGCATGGCTGAGTTATAACAACTTCCTTTTCCATGGCAAAACATCTAAATTTGTCACGCCGCAAGGGCACACCTTCAACGAAAACTCAAGATCTTTGCAATTTAGCATCCAGCCAAGGCCTTTAGAGTAGACTGACCAAATATAATGTTGATGTCATTAATCTCTAGGAGGAGTTTGTTAGAGCTTAAAATATGCCACTTTCTGTTGCCAGCAGGTGGCACTATGACTATAACTGAATATGGGCATGGGCATGTGTTCAGGACAGGACTATCATTATCAAACGTGAAGTTTGGGCAAAATCAGACATCGTTCTGCCTCAATTCTAGCAACTTCCTATTTATGGTGAAACATCAAAATTTTTCTGGCCGTCACGGACATGCCCTTCAACAGAAATTCAAGATCTTCGCAATTTAACATCACAAAGGGCTTTAGCTTACACTGACCAAATTTGGTGTTGATCTGTTTAAACCTCTAGGAGGAGTTTGTTTAAATAAACGCCTGAAAATGGCAAAAACGGCACAAAACTTGAAGAGAAAATTGAAAATAACAGACTTAAGGCCATTGCACACTGAGCCCGAAATTTTCGCATGCGTCGTTTTTCCATTTTTTCCTATTCCTCGTCCTTTCCTATCAAAACGCATGCAACGGATGCGAAAACGCAGAAAATCGAACCTGATCCGTTTTTTTTTTGAAGGACGAAAGTTTCGGAGGCAGTGTGCAAACGTGATTGACACAACGTGAGGTCGTATTTATTTTTTAAAGTGCGAAATTTCGGACGAAAATTTCAGACTCCGTGTGCAGAGACCTTTACTGTTGGGTTCGGAATTCTTAGCAGGATGCCTTTTTTAGGCATTGATGTGTTACATATGTCTACCAAATTTCGTAAATGTCTGTGAAAACACCTCGAGAGGCATTTGAAATTTAAATTTAATAGGAGACATTTTGCCACAACCATTTTGAAACCCATATCAGATGTAATTTTTCGCCACGTTTGGTGCGTGTGCAAAGTTTAATGAGTTTTTGAGCATGTTTAGGCCCTCAAAATGCGATTCAGTTTGGAGAAGAAGAAGAAGAAGAAACTGAACAATTCAAATAGTGTCCTCGCACCATCGGTGCTCAGGCCCTAATGAATTCACACTGGCCAAATCATATACTGTAGCTTTGTTTGAGGGATTTATCTTTATAGTCTTTATATGCTATATTTAAATAAAGTGATTTATAAACTACTTACAGGCTATGGTACTTTTAGGGTGCTTTTTTGTATTTTTTCTTTACAATATGTCATATGTATGTAGTACAAGAGAAGGGTGAACATTCTTAAAAAAAATTGCAGAACAAAGAAAGCCGCATGGGTTTGGAACAACATAACGGTTAAACACAGAAGCGATGACAAAAGTTTCATTTTCACTTGAAACACATTCCTTTAACTCAGACTTATTAAGAAATAAAAATCATCCTTTAAGAATATTGATTCAGTGGTGTCTTTTATATCTGTCAGCTTTTGTGATGAATGTAGCAAAGCTTTCTATGAAAGTGTCCAAAATTTCAGCCCTTAATGGTGAGCTGATTGATGTCTAGTACATCAGAAGGGCAGCTGGGAGAATCTATTGACAGTGAATTTGATGAGACAGCAGCTGCTTTACGTTCCTCTGGCTGTCCTCCATCATTATAGAGAGACTTTTGAATATTTCACTGTTTCTCTGGAGACACCTTTCTTATCCTGTCATAAGCCAGAGAAAGCTTACAGTGGCCAGAGGGAAAAAGGAGCAAAAGTTCATGAAAATAGTACAGATGCACAGAGCCTTTCGTTGTGGTTGCTGATCGGGTCAGTGTGCCTGTGAACATCATGTCTGGAGCTTAGCTATGCTCAGGGACTACATTACATTAGCACGAACAGGCTGTCCAAATCTGAAGGGAAGTGTGAAACAGCTGGACGGAGCTTACGGCTGCCTCACAGGACATGATGTCTAGTGAATGGGTGCATTAAAGTGGAGGACAGAGGGATGAGTGGGGTTTGACAGGCAGATGGGCAGATGGTTATTTCTTCTGACAGAACATGAGGAGGATCAGCCATGTGCAGAATATAAATGAAAATCATGAAAGCAGTAATAATCACATTTCCTTAAAAGAATGGTTAATTAATTCAACATAGGCTAATTGGGAAAATTCTACTTACAAAACTCCAAAGACATACCTATACAATTCACTGTAGCTTCCAATAATATGAACACTAGTGGTAGAACACCAACAACTTATTCCTCTTTACACAAATTGTGATTGCAGGGTAGATTTTCGATTAATAAAGACTTACTTTTGTGCAGTTCCTTGCACAATACTGTTATGACCTCAAAACACTTTTACATAGTGCATATACATTTAGTCCTGGTTCGTTTAGCATTCACAGTCATTTTCAACACTGAACCTAAAAATAAAAACAAAAGGCTTAAGGACACAGTTGCAACCTGATAAGATTTTATGACATATATTTTGCAGATTTTTCAAATATCCAAAACAATGTTGTTTGCTGGGCTATACGTATTTAAGGGTTCCACCTTTTGACATCATGTGCTGTGTTTGGTTTGTTTAAATGTCTTTGGTCCGTTTTGCTTTCACATATATCAGTTGATCCACAACAGAGCTTATTTGGAAGTGGACTGAAACCCTAAGATTTAGAGCAGCAGATTATTGTTTGGTGCACACCAAGGTTCGGATGGCAGCGTTCACACTTACACACTTACTGAACAACACTAACAGAGCACTTGTTTCACTTTGAAAGTGTAGGCCAACATGTCTCCCAAAAATCTATAATTAAACATTCAAAATCAATGAAGATGTGTAGAAATAAGTGCAGATTGAGGTTAGTAAAGTGAAGTGGAGTAAGTGCAGAATTGTGCTATAATAACCTCACATACTCATTATACACACTAAACACTATAACAAAGACAGACATGTAGATATTTGTGAAATATGTTTTCTCTGTTTTGGAGTAATGAGCATTGTTAAATTATATCATATTGCACCATTACTATAGGTAATGGGTGTATAATTTTATCATTTTTTTAAAATAGCATAGACTTCATGGCTGGTGTTTGCATTTTTTAATTTATTTTTTATTCAGTAACCTACTTGTTCTACAGATCTCCTATGCTACTGTTTTAATAAGGTTGATAACGTCTCTGACAGATAATATCATGATTTTTTTTTATTTATTTTTTTCCTTACCCATTGTGGTATCCTGTCCATGGGTTCATTAGATTACTGTCAGTTTAAGTGTCTCTCTAAACTCTAAATTATCTGCAACTTCCCGTTTTATTAACTTTATTAACTAAAGTGTCAAATTAAGTAGAATAGACAAGTCCAAAGGTGCTTATAATAGCTGGATCTGGCAACGCGGAGGCTGCATCCACACTATTTTCCACAAGTTGATATGATTCTTTAGGGTCTTAATGAATATTCTATAAAATGCTTTGGTTAAAATTCCTCAGTGGTAGTGTAAAACAACGCCCTTTTTACCCTGTCAAAAACAGCTCTTTTCAAAGCAAGCCGTTTTCTTGCAAGCCACTTTAAATGCAAATGAGCTCTGCTCACCCCACCCTTCTCTTCCAAGCCGCTCTCTGAGAGACGGTAAACTTTAGCTGCATTCATCGAGAAACTTGCAAACTAGCACGTTATTAGGAAAGGCGTTTTGTAAAGATTCATAAAAAAAAAGTATACTCTCTTCTTCTGTAGGTGAGGCTGGATCATGAATGATTCGCGCGAACATAGACGCATTTAGGTAGATCGGGGGGTGCATTCCTTTCACAAACAAACGTACTCTACTGCGTCTTCAGTGGATGAGATGTCGGGAGTAAATGACAACTGCTACGTTCATTATTACATCCAACAACAAAGCACTTCAATCGCTTAGGAGTCATTCTTGTTTACATCTGCTCCAGTGTCGAAACGATGGCGGACTAATGGCCTCTCACTCAGGGCGGGTCTAAGGTAAGACACCAGTCCAGTCTGTGCTGAAACGCTAGTGTCAATCAACTATCGTGGGAGGGCCTGGGTCTGTCTGGTTTTAGTAGCTAAAAAAAATAATTAAAAAAAAACGCTGGGTGGATTTTTATCATTATAGGGTGATTGTGTACACACACTGCAACACACATTTATGTTCAAAACTAGGGATGTCAACAATTAATCGACGATCGATTAATTGTCGATAAGAGATGTAATCGATAAAAGCTATCGGTGGTCGATTAAGCAGTTTCATTTTGGGGTGCGTGCGGCTCGTGCGCAAACACGTGCAAACGGCTGTGAGTGACGGTGAAGGGGCTGGATCTTACAAGAATATTCCCTAGATAATTGTTGCATATCGGGCACTTCGCTTTGACAGGGCTGCGCACGCGAGCAGGACAGTCTATTCATTTATACAACTTGTTAATTCGTTCCTACGACATATTAATTTGTGGCTGTCCATGTTTCATTAATTTGTTCCCTAGAAAACCCATGATTTAACTTAAATGCGGGAACAATTTAAGTCATAGCAACGAATTCTTAATTCATGGTCACGAAATCTTTCATTTCCCCCCACACATTTACCACAGTAAGAGATGTGAAAACAGTGAAAAAAGTGAACAACAATAAAATAAACCTGCAAATCTAGAGGGTGAGACAGTGAGGATTTGGGAAAAGAAACAATAAATAATATTAAATTTGTGACCATCCGGAAAAACAGAACACAAAGCTGCATATGGCTTGATTTAAATGTATGCGCTCTCGGCATGAATCAAAAAGCATGGTCGCGATGTAACATTTGCCTGCTAACCAATTATTTCTCTTATAGATCATTTTATTTTAAATCCCGATAATGTCAATTGCAAACATTGCTATGATGTTTTAAAATAAAAAATGAGCACCATGAAACCATTTAATAAGGCGCATTCAGCGGTCTCCGTGACAGGATATGAAACAGCACATAAAGTATAATGATCCCGTGCATAACTAAGGCGCGCTCTCTTCCTTTTATCAATGATCATAATCACATCCATTCATTTTACCATCCTGCACTAGCCTTTTATTTAGACTAAAAAACCCTTTTGATTCGGGTGAGGAAGCTGGCGTTTTGAGTGGCATTTTGCACATCATGTCATGCCTTTGACTATATGCCACTGCAATAGACGCATGTTGCAGTAGTTAAGGTTAAGGAATAATCGATTAATTGATTGTTAATTTAAACGACGATCGATTATGGAAATGATTGAAATTGACATCCCTAGTTCAAACAACATGTAAAAGTGCATTTAGCATCCGATGACCCTTTTAAAGCTCCAAAACAAAAAGACTAGTAAAGTATGTTACCATAAGATATGACAAAGATTTTTGGAACACATGATCTTATTAATATACAAATTCACTTATATACAGTTTTGTTGAGTGTGGTCATAGAATGAGTAAACCTCTTGATGGTCACAATTGTGACCAGTGGGATTGCAAACAGTGAATTTTGGTATACAATATAAATCCAATTGCAGTTGTTAGTGAAAATTGCACTAAAATGTTGCAATGACAAAATATTGCACTAAATTAAAAGTTCATATGTAACAAATAAGTTACAATATTGATGTTGTAACACTGTTAGCACTAATACTAAAATGTGATGATATATGTTACAAAAAAAGTAACAATTTTGAAATATGTTGATGGTTGATTTTTTGTTTTTTTGTCTTTTATCTCAGTATTCCTATCAATGTTGCATAAGTATGTTGTATATAATTTTCATGCATAATAGTAACCCTATAATGTGATCAAACAGTTTAAAATAGCTGAGCTAAGATATATAATATTTTTTTATCACTGCAGAAGTGTTAATTCAGTACACACATTATCTTATATATATTATTATACATATGATCCGATCTTTATAGATCTATGCATAACTGTATATAAATTGTGCTTGAACCTCATGAACTGATATGAAGCCAGAGTGTGTCCATAAGTACTATTTAGAGCAGCAGATGGTTTTGGGTGTGGGCAAAGCATCCATCCCACTGGCATTCTCCAGTGGATCTGGTGCAAAACAAAACATCTGTTTCTACTTTTAGAACAGTGTGTAGGAACAAGCAAGGCTTGTCAATACTTACTACAGTGATTAAGCTGTCTGTTACTAAGAGTGTTCGATCCTCTTAGAACAGTGGTTCTCAATTCCAGTCCAGGAGCCCGTTTCAGTAAGGAGGTTCAACCAACTCTGAGTTTAAACTTGAACTCAGAGTTGACTTACTCTGAGATGGGAAACTCAGAGTTTTCGGTTACAGAACAGCTGAATTGTGTTAGTTTACTCAACTCTAAGTAGGTTGACTCTGAGTTTAGCGCATGCACCACGACTATGAAAAGTCATGATCAGTGGAGCTCCGAAATTACGATTCACCATGGCAACAGCTCCCGCCAAAAAGACGTCAGCGCGCATACTTCCGTCAATGCGTAACTTTAATTCTTAATAACTGTCAATAACTTAATAACTGTTATAATATCAGAGGTGAAAACTGTAAATTATTGAACTAATATTCGTTTGAATGGTATCCCATGGCAACAAAAAAAAAAGAAAAAAAAAAAAGGAAAAAGACAGAAAGAAGAAACAAGAAAGTGGCAGCAGCTAAAAATGAAGTATAAAAACACAATTCAATCAAGGTAAAGCTTTAAACATGAAAGGTTCATGGGTGTGGGCTAAATGACTTTACAAACATTTGACATTAAATATCATTCAATGTCTATTTCAATGTGCTGCAGCTTTTTCCACATAGTCTAACACACTTTTCACATAATTAAATATTCTCTAATCCAACCTGTTACATTTCTTAATTAGAGTAATAAAATTAACTACTGGCTTGTAGACAGCAAGAAGGCAGAGGGAGAACCTGCAGCAGCACCACTGACAGATGAAGAGGAGATGGTCAAGTATTGGAATATTTATCAAATCCAAAAGTAAAAAGAATAACTTTTGCTTTTGTATTAGGAAATAAAGATGACCAAAACATTGTGAATAATTGGTTCATTTAACAGCTGTGGTGGTGGTTACGGCTCGTACTACCCCTCCATCTGGCATCCTTCCATTCCATACAGTAATCAGTTTAATTTTCAGAAGGTGCGATGGTGGGGATATGCTTGTCATCAATGCATCCAACCACACTGGAAATTCTGAAGGAAATTCTGATTATTGGGTTATTTCCAGACGTCACAGAAAGATGTTATCAATTGAACGTCATTTATCAGATTAGCCTCATTTAAACCGATTTCTACACCACTAACCTACAGTCCCGTGATACTCCTCTTTGACGGATTTGTGGTCATGAGTGAGAGGGATGCACACTAGGGGCCTCATTTACGAAACGAACGTATGACCGAAATTTGGGCATACGGTCGTTTCTACGCAAAACTTGGAATTTATCAACATGGACGTGAGTGGTGGCTACGATCAAATCTCACGTCAGGTCTGAGCTCGTGTACGCAAGTTTTTGAGTTAGCCTGAACTTGCGTGCAGCATAGAGAATTGTATAATGACAGCATTTTGTTAATTTAGATTATTTTCCTAAACCGACAAACAAAGCTTTTTTTTTTTTCCTTTCAGGGCTTTAAGCTTTATGCGCAAATAGCAGCATAAACAACAGACTGTGAGGAATCACACATCGTCGTATCACGCACATGCAGCGATTCTATGAATGGAGAAAAACAGAAATTATAAAATGAAAAATAAATAGGGCTACACAAAATATATTTCTCTTAATTAACAGATTAACAAAAGAAAAAAAAAACAGTGCGACAAGTATAGGCCACTTTCGTTTTTGTGACACTCTTAATGCATTTTATTTGTTTTCTATAACTTTATTTTTTATTTTATTTTAACTGATTGGTGATCACGCAGGTGCCTCACACGCACACACACAACATTTCAGCGTTACTAACTTGACATTTCAGCCATTAATCAAACTAAAATGCAGTCAACCAAACATAAATGTTACACTGCACAATTTACAAGGTCCACTGTAAAATCAGCGTGCAGACCTGAAACAAACATTTACTGCGCATGTGAAGGGTGATATTTTACACGGATATTGGAACTCAAGTGAAGTACAAAGCCTTGTTTACATCATAGATAATAGTTTAGCAACCAAATATTACATGGCAAAAATGGAAACATTTGGATGTCGAATGAGAGAGGCTTGTGAGCCCAATGCCGTTTAGTTTCGCTTTAATTAATTAATTTTAGCTTGACGTTGTAGCCTATTCTGTTTATAATGAATGCCACTATAGCCTAATTTGTGTATTACTTCATAGTTTAATATAAAATTTTATAGCTACTAATTTTTTCATTCTTGTTTTGTAATACCGTTAAATTTAAAGGGTTTGTTGTGGATTAAGGAGAACTAAATAATCTATATAGTGTTTATAATATTTATACATTTTTCGTTATATTTACTGGTATTTAATATACATATAAATGAATGCCATTGTTTGCAATTATAAGGTTAAAGGGTGTTTTAAGATCAATTTCTCTTTCATGAGATTACTTCCTCTTTTTGGCCGGGTTATGTTTCTCCGTGTCGTAAACTTTAGGGGCGAGGCTTCTAAACCGGGGTGTTTTTAGGGGCGTAATATTCAAATGACGATTGTTTTCAGCCGCAACATTTATCAACGTACGATCTTTCGTACGATGGGATTGGTGGCATACGAATGTTTCATAAATCACACGTGAGCTCTGTCGTAAGTTGATTTGTGCGCACGGATCTGCGCTCGTTTCTACGTTAGATTGATAAATGAGGCCCTAGGGGTGGCACGGTACACAGATGTCACGGTTCGGTACATACCTCAGTTCGGGGGTCACGGTTCGATACGATTTCGGTACAACATGAAAAAAAAGAAATCTATTATGCTCGGTTTCTTTTCATTTATTTTGAACAGACAGTAGAGAAAATTAAAAAAAAATCCATCTAGATGTGAAAATACATATTATTTAACGGATATATAAAATCCGTTTTGTTTTCACAAATAAAAGCAGACCTTTATACAGTGATTATTAATAAGACAACAAGTGTTTAAAGTTGATTCTGCTGGTATAAGGAAACAGTTGAAGTGATCGCGTCACACACACACACACACACACGCACACGCGCGCGCACACACACACAAACACACGCACATCAGTTCCAGCATTGATAACTTGACAGCCAGTTGGTACTTTATCAAAATAAAATACAGTGAGCCAAACATCAGTGCGCTCTGTGTCACCGTTGGAATTCGCTGTTCTTCTGCTGGGGGTTATCAAATAGCGTTGCATTGCTGCGGGTGCCCCCTTCTGGATTGGGGGTGAATTGCCTGTAATCGTCGTAAGGCATCATGCACTGAACCGAGATGCCTGTACTGTGATGGTTCAGTAAGAATACATGTACCGTGCCACCCCTAATGCACACTTTCCTTAAAATCTGCATACAGCGGACTTATAATGTGCTCTGCATCTCCGATGTTTTAAAGAAAATTACCATTTAAAATGGTACCGCTCAAATCAATATGCACATGAATACGGTGTAAAAAATAATAATAAAATAAATAATATAAGGTATTTAGTCTTGTTTCCATGAAGGAAAAAAAAAACTAATTTAAGTGAATTTTTATTTTGCAAATTATCTGGCAATGGGTTCCCTGTCGATACTCCACTCGTACTGCGTCTTGATAAAGACGCATATGGGGAAAAGCCTTTTTTTCTCCTGAACTGAAGCCTTATTCAATCACGCAGTGAAACTGCACGACTATTGGTTCGTGCAGTGAGTAAAAAACGAACCAATGGGTCAGCAGCGGAGCTGCACGAGCCTATGGCGACGAAACCCGCCAGATTCCGCCAGAATGGGCGGGGCCATCTGGCTATATCAGCGGCCATTTCGCCATAGGATCCTCAGATTTCTTCTCCTTCAGCGACGACGACTTCGTCTCCACTGATCCCAGAAGCCTGCTCGCCATTGACGCGCCTCGCAGCTGGACCCAGCGACCTCAAATCTGCTCGGCTGATCCGCCTCGCGCTCCAGCATCGCAGCAGTTCTGGTCCCGTTCGCTGCCGCCATCCGGTGAGTGTTCTAAAAAAAATGAAAATTTCTCGGCGTTGTTGCAAATGCCGCGACCGCGAGTGTGGCTCGTGCAGAGAATCCTGCACGATGCAGAAGAGCAGTGAGCGCGCCACCTGTCTGGGTCACGCCCACACAAGCCTGTGCACTCACCGAGATGGAATGCTCATTCAGAGTATAAGTCTCGCTCTTCTCCGCTCGCTGACCACCTTCTACGAAGGCAGCTCCGCTCTCCCGTTTCTCCTCTCTCAGCAAAGCTCGGAGATTGAAACATCAGAGCCACGGAGCTGAGCAACCGGTTTAAATGATCCCACGCCGGCTCAAGAGCCCGCATTCTCATTTTTCCCGCAGCGCTCTCATCCACCGGTGTTCGCACATGAGAATCAGAGCTCCTCATTCATTGAGCGGCTCTATCCTCCTGGGCGTTTCGGAGTGGAAAGCTATGTGTGTGCTATAAAACAAGGCTGTGTGTGCGTCGCTGAAGCTGTGCTCACACAGGCAGCCTGCTTTCACCGAAAGCCGGACTCCGCCCTGATTCGCTCGCGGGTCCTCTATGTAGCAGGCCCCGCCTCCCCCGCTCTCATGTTTCTCATGTTTAACATGTGAGGATTAGCGCCCCTCTTAGAGTGGTTCAATCCTTCTGTACAGATTGTAGAATGCTGCGCTGGGCGGCCCCGCCTCTCACGTTTCTCTTCTCTCAGACAAGAGATGGTAAAATGGCGGGGCGTTCATGCTTGAGTGATTTTTGGCATTGGCATAGCCACGCGTGTTTCACTCTGCACACAGCCCTTTGATCTGCCAGTGTGTTTACACTAAGGATTAGCGCTTCTTGCAGCTCTTTGATCTGCCAGCCCTGCTTTCATTATGAAAGCATCAGTCTGCCACGCCTCCCCTGCTCTAGTGTTTCTCTCCTCCCAGTTATCTCGGAGGAGAAACAGCAAGTTCAAGCTGAGTGAATTTATGCTCTCCCCTCGTCCGCTACGAGCGGATCTGAGAGGATGCGCGCAGCATTTTTGATCTGCCGGTGTGTTACACATAATGATAATCAATACCCCTCTTCTAATGAGTGGTTTGATCTTTTAAGGCAGATCGAAAAAAAAGGCTGTCATTATGATTATAACGGACAGTTTCAGACTCCAGACACTTCTGGTCCGTGCCCACGGCAGCTGAATGCTCTCGTTACAAAAGCATCGAGTCTAGCGCCCCCAAACAGCCGCTGTCACGCCTCCAAGCACCCCGTTTAGCTCCGGGTGCCGACAGCAATGTGTTTGTGGTTAATACTGTTGTGAACACTGCGCCCGTTCAGATAGCGCCCACACAACTGATCGCTGTTACGGCGAGGAAAATAAAACGCAAAAATTTTCAAAGAGAGAGCACATTCCTCTCCCTCTTATCACGAGCTTCTGGTCCCCGCTAGGTGGCCTGCCACTCGAAACGATTCAACCCCTCGCCACACGGGCCGAGGCCTGGCAGGCCATCCCCGGAGTGTCAGACTGGGTTATGGGGATAATAAAACAAGGCTACATTTACATTTACATTTAGTCATTTGGCAGATGCTTTTATCCAAAGCGACTTAGAATTGGGGAATACATAAAGCGATTCATCTTAAAGAGGCAATCAGACAGAGGAAGTGCTCGTAACACCAAGTCTCAGTCATTGTTCAAATAAGTACAAGCTAGCAAGGGAAGGAGAGAAAGATAAAGGGAAAGATTAAGATTTTTTTTTATTTTTTATTTTTTTTAGGATGAAGTCAAGTAGTGCCGAAATAGATGAGTTTTCAGTTGTTGCTTGAAGATTGACAAGGATCCAGCATTCCGGAAAGGGGTGGGAAGATTATTCCACCAGCCAGGAATGGTGAACGAGAATGTTCTGGAGAGTGATTTTGAGCCTCTCTGTGATGGTACCACAAGGCGTCGCTCACTAGCAGATCTCAGACTTCTGGAGGGGATGTAAATTCGTAATAGTGAGTGGAAGTAGGAGGGTGCTGAGCCTGTGGTCATTATGTATGCAAGCATCAGTGTCTTGAACTTGATGCGAGCTGCAACTGGTAGCCAGTGCAAGGAGATGAAGAGAGGTGTAACATGTGCTCTTTTTGGCTCGTTGAAGACCAGCCGGCACCGCTGCATTCTGAATCATTTGTAGAGGTTTGATTGTGTTTGATGGAAGTCCAGCCAGAAGAGCATTGCAGTAGTCCAGCCTAGAAACGACAATGGCCTGGACAAGAAGTTGTGCAGCATGCTCTGTCAGAAAGGGCCTAATCTTTCTGATGTTGTGTAGCGCAAACCTGCAAGATCGAGCAGTCTTTGCAATGTGCTCTTTGAAGGTCAGCTGGTCATCAAAGATTACACCAAGACTTCTGACCGAAGTTGATGAGGTAATTATTGATGAGCCTAACTGAATCATGAAGTCATGCTGTAGAGTCGGAGTGGCAGGGAAGACAAGAAGCTCAGTCTTTGCCATGTTGAGCTGTAGGTGATGTTCTTTCATCCATGCCGAGATGTCCGCCAGGCAGCCTGAGATCCGTGCAGCTACCGTTGGATCATCAGGTTGAAAAGAGAGATAGAGCTGCGTGTCATCGGAGTAGCAATGATAGGAGAAGCCATGTGCCTGTATGATGGGACCCAGTGATGTAGTGTATGTGGAGAAGAGGAGGGGTCCAAGAACCGAACCCTGAGGAACTCCAGTGACCAGTTGATGTGTTTTGGATACCTCCCCTCTCCAGGCCACCCTGAAAGACATGCCGGTGAGATAGGATTCAAACCAGCGAAGTGGAATCCCAGTGATGCCCAGCGATGAGAGGGTGGACAGGAGGATCTGATGATTGACAGTGTCAAAAGCAGCAGAAAGATCCAGCAGAATGAGGACTGATGATTTGGAATCGGCCTTTGCAATTCGCAGGGCTTCAGTGACTGAGAGTAGCGCAGTCTCAGTTGAATGGCCACTCCTGAAACCTGACTGTTTAGCATCCAGTTTGTTGTACTGTGAAAGAAACAATGAGAGCTGATTGAAGACAACTCGTTCGAGTGTTTTCGCTACGAATGGAAGGAGAGAGACAGGTCTGTAGTTTCCTAAAAGAGAAGTGTTTAATGTAGGTTTTTTGAGCAGTGGGATTACCCGAGCCTCCTTGAACGCTGTGGGGAAGATGCCTGTGAGGAGAGATGTGTTGATAATGTGTGTGAGTGCCGGTAAGAGTGTGGGAGAGTTTGCTTGGAGAAGGTGAGAGGGGATTGGGTCAAGAGGACATGTTGTAGGATGGCTGGAAAGGAGAAGTTTGGATACTTCCGGCTCGGTGAGGGGACGGAAGTAGAAAATGGGAGTTTGAGCAGTGGATGTGGTTGGTTGGAGGTCCTGTGTGTGTGGAGGTGAGAACTGGTTACTGATTGTTCTAGTTTTGTCTGTGAAAAAAGTGGTAAAGTCGTCAGCTGTTATAGAAGTGGTAGGAGGTGGAGGAGGGGGACAGAGGAGAGAATTAAATGTTCTGAAGAGATTACGCATGTCTGGAGCGCTGTTGATCTTGTTGTGGAAATGTGAGGATTTGGCAGTGTGGACTTCAGTAGAAAAAGACAAAAGCAAAGACTGATACCTACTCAGATCTGACGGATCGTTTGATTTGCGCCATTTTCTCTCTGCCGCTCTGAGTTTGGTCCGATGCTCACGAAGAACATCGGATAACCAGTGGTTAGAAGGGGCAGCCCGTGCTGGCCTGGAGGAGAGAGGACAAATGTCATCTAGACAAGAGGTTAAGGTAGCGCATAAAGTGTCAGTAGCTGCATTCACATCCAGAGATGAGAAATGGGTAGGTGAGGGAAGAGAGGAGGATACTACAGAGGAAAGAAGGGAGTGGGAAAGGGAGCGTAGGTTACGTCTGTAAGTAACCGGTAAGAGAGATGGTGGCACCCTGGTAGCAAAATGTAAAGTAAATGTAATGAAGAAATGGTCAGAGATATGTAGTGGTTGTACCAGAATGTTATCTGTAGTACAATTGCGTGTGTAAATTAAATCAAGTTGGTTGCCTGATTTGTGCGTGCTAGTAGTGGTAAGGTGTTTGAGATCAAATGAAGCTAGGAGTGAATGGAAGTCTGTAGCATAAGGCCTGTCTAGATGAATGTTGAAATCGCCAAAGACTAAGAGTGGAGTGCTATCATCCATAAAAGAGGACAGCAGCCCGTCCAGCTCCTCTAGAAAGGTTGCTAGAATTTGGCCAGGGGGACGGTAAATTACCACAATCTGGAGTTTTATAGGATCTGTTACAGTAATCGCATGAGATTCAAATGAGTTGTGATAGCCTAGGGGAGAGTGGGTTGAGTATTTCCAATTGTTTGAAATGAGCAGGCCAGTGCCCCCACCCCGGCCAACTTGCCTTGGGGTGTGAGAGAAAGAGAAATTGTGAGAGAGAGCAGCCGGGGTAGCTGAGTCTTCTGGACGAATCCAGGTCTCAGTCAAGCCCAAGATGCTGAGTGTGGATTGTAAGGAAAAAGCAGAAATGAAGTCAGCTTTGTTGACAGCTGACTGGCAATTCCAAAGACCCACAGAGAAAGAAAGAGGTGTAGTAGAAGATGTAGAGATGGGGCGCAGGTTAGCATGATTACGCTGCCGTCTGTTTGTGTTTTTAGAGCGAGGTTGAGAGAGAACCGTAATGGTTTGGAAACACATGATAGAGGTGGAAGGAAAGAGGATAGGGAAGGAGAGTGTGTGAGGGAAGATAGAGATGGTACTTAAGTGTATTGCTCGGTGTCGTTGCTCGGTTAAAGTCACGCAGGAAAAAGTTGCAGGTCTTTACACTCATAGGTCATCAACCGAAGAGGCTGAACGCTTCCGCTGACGCTTCAGCGCACAGATATCAATACATACTGTCTAGGAAGCCACAAGTGAAAACAGCTGTGGCCGCATTCTAATTAGCACACCCAACAGCCTATAGCAGGTCAATTGCTCAAATCGAAACTACAATTTGTGCTTAAGTGCAGGAAGGCAGCAATGCCAATAACACTAAGCCGATCGACGGCTATTATTATAACAACAAGTAAGTGCAATCAAAAATACAAACTACAATGAAAAAGCAAAGTAGAAATAGGTAGAAAACGAAATATTCCTTCCTAGCAGCAAGTAATAATTTAAACAACAGATCTAGTAACAAAGTATTAAGTAACACACTCACGTGCTGCCATCTCTTCTGCTGACTAGTCGCTTGGCTATTCACTCCAATTCGCTCGAAGACCCCCGCGCTTCAGCGGCGTGGTCTCCACCTCGGTGCAGAGCGAGAACGCTCGCGTCCTACGCTCAGAGGTGATGACGTTGCTGGAAAAAGGAGCCATAGAAAAGGTTCATCCAGCTCAGAGCGAGTCAGGCTTTTACAGCCGTTACCTCCTCGTCCCCAAAAAGGATGGCGGCCTCCGGCCCATCCTCTATCTCAGACGCCTGAATCACGCCCTCATGAGACGGCCGTTCAGGATGATCACGCTGAAGCAGATCCCCTCGCAGATTCGCACATGGGACTGGTTCTGTTCTCTGGACCTGAAAAATGCATACTTTCACATCCAGATAGCCCCTCATCACAGACGTTTCTTGAGATTCACCTTTGAGGGAGTGGCTTACCAGTACACAGTCCTACACTTTGGACTGTCTCTGGCCCCCCCGTACTTTTACAAAGTGCATGGACGCGGCTCTTTCCCCTCTAAGACAGATGAGAATCCGCATTCTCAACTACCTCGGCGACTGGCTCATTCTGGCACAGTCAGAGGTGGAGCAACTTTCACACAGAACCCTCCTCCTCAGCCACTTAGAGCGCCTGTGGCTCAGGGTCAATTTCGCCAAAAGCGCACTGTCTCCCAGCCAACGAGTTTCGTTCCTGGGAACAGTTCTGGACTCAGCTCGCATGAGAGCTGTGATAGCGCCAGAACGCGCTCTGGCCATTCAGAAACTCGCGTCCACCTTCAAGAGTGGCACCACTTGCCCACTCAAAGCATTTCAGAGAATGCTGGGCCTCATGACCGCAGCATCGCCAGTGTTACCACTGGGCCGGCTCCGCATGCGGCCCCTTCAACGCTGGTTGAAACCACGGGTTCCACACAACGCATGGCGTCACGGACAGCTGTGGGCTCTCCACCTTTGGCCGCTCGACGGGAGCCTACCGGCCTCCCAGAGCCAGTGTTAAACACCATTTCTGAGGCTAGAGCCCCGTCTACGAGATGCCTCTACGCCCTTAAGTGGTCTGTTTTCTCCACTTGGTGCCTCAACTGTGGTGAAAACCCCTCTACCTCTGAGCTAGAGGTGGTTCTGTCCTTTCTGCAGGAACTGCTAGATAAAGGACGTTCTCACTCCACACTCAGGGTGTTCGTAGCAGCTATAGCGGCCTTTCATGCCCCTATAGCGGGCCAATCGGTAGGCAGAGACAACTCAGTTGTCCATTTTCTGAAGGGAGCCAAGAGGTTGAATCCACCTCGGCCCCTTACTGTCCCTACATGGGATCTGCCCACTGTACTGAGGGCCTTGAAGGGCCCTCCCTTTGAGCCGCTACAGTCTACGAACCTCCGGTCACTTTCGTTGAAGACTGCTCTGCTACTAGCACTAGCATCGGTTAAGCGAGTTGGAGACCTGCAGGCACTCTCTATTAGCCCTGCCTGCCTGGAATTTGGGCCCAACGACTCCAAGGTCATCCTGAAACCAAGGCATGGTTACGTACCTAAGGTACTTTCAACCCCGTTCAGAGTTCAGGTCATCACACTCTCCGCGCTTCCTCCGTCTGAGGAGGACCGGGAGTTATCCTTGTGATGCCCTGTCAGAGCTCTGAGGGTCTACTTTGAGCTTTCCGCCCTCTTTAGGCGTACGGAACAGCTCTTTGTTAGCTTCGGTAACCGCGCCAAAGGGCATCTGGTCACGAAGCAGAGACTCTCTAAGTGGATAGTGGATGCTCTTATGCTGGCGTACTCTTCTTTGGGCCTACAATGCCCCATTGGAGTACGAGCCCATTCGACTAGAGGCATCGCCTCGTCATGGCCGTGGTCTAGCGGTGTGTCCATTACAGAGATTTGTGCGGCGGCTGGTTGGGCCTCGCCGTCCACATTTGCTAGGTTTTATAACCTGGACATACCGGCCTTACAGGCCAGGGTCCTCTCTGCTTAGATGAGCTTATATGCATACGCTGTGGGAACAATCCTGACAGAGACTTCTTGACCGCAATGCGCTCAAGCTTTCTGGTCAGTGCCTTGCATACTTCAGTTTTGAAAACTGAGTATGCAGGAGTCATATGGAACAATCACCCAGGCCGAGCATAACCTCTATGAGTTTAGCTCGTTTTAGCCTGGAGTATACTATTTCACTTCCCTATGGGCATTAACCTGTTAACCAGCATCCCCCATATTGGGAATCACAGCTGAAAATGACTAACTAACTTAAAATGGTAACAGTTCCTGACTTCAGTGTGCCACATACACAATTTTGGTGTCTTTGGAAAGAAGACTCTTTGGGCTTTACTATCCATCATCCAGAGTTGATAATGCTCAAAAATATAAAAAGTTATAGACACTGAAGTGCCTTGATAAAAATTGTACCACACTGATTTTTTTTTAACCTGTTAACCTGCACCCCCCATATTGGGAATCACAGCTGAAAATGACTAACTAACTTAAAATGGTAACAGTTCCTGACTTCAGTGTGCCACACACACAATTGTGGTGTCTTTGGAAAGAAGACCCTTTGGCCTTTACTATCCATCATCCAGAGTTGATGATGCTCAAAAATATAAAAAGTTATAGACACTGAAGTGCCTTGATAAAATTTGTACCACACTGAATTTTTTTTTATTTCATATAAAAATACATGAAATCAGTCCTGGAGCAATCCAGAAAAGTAATGGGTTGAAAGTCACATGTCTCATGAGTTTATATTTCAAATCTGAAGAAGATACCATGAAAAATGAGATTCCTGCAGACATTTTTCTAGTCCCCCCCCCCCCCCCCCCCGTTTGAGGAAAAATATTTACCAAATTATGGAAGAGTTCTACTACAAACTATTTAGTCTTTATACATGCCACTGCAGTTTTTCAATTATAAAACTGTATACAGAATCTTAGACATCGTATCAGTGATTTATTTGAGCACTAGAATAATACCATAATAATAATTTTTGAGTGATGAAAAAAAAACAATAATAATAAAAAAAAATAACTTAATTACATACTGATTTCCTGACATTCAGATGCTTTCCTGCTCATACATTAGGTAATCACATGCTGACGATCATTCATACAGATGCTAATCACACTGATGGCTGCCCAATATAGTCAATATTCACATTATAATGGCCTTTTATATAGACTGCATTCACACTGATATCTGTGAACAGTCAGTAATTACATGCTGATTATCAGCCATAGAGATGTTAATCATACTGATACAGGCACATTCTCCACAAAACACGCAAACATATATGAAAACTGCTGAAGAAGAAAAAAAGAAAGGTTTATTTGTGCTAAAAAGATCGCTAAGTTACGCCCCATCAGACGACAGGTGCGTCACAGCGTGCGTCATGCGCCGTCGCGAGGGAGCGCCAGAATTCAAATAAACAATCTTCCGTGTATCTTTGACTTTTTTTTTTTTGGATGATTTCATTCTGTTTGGGACATTGTCTGCTACAAAATCATGCTGTTTTTTTTACCACCAAGACGCTGTTTTTGAGCGTAATCTGTTCCATAACGGACACAAACAATAACTCTCCCTCAAGAGATGAGACGTAAACAAAGGATTATCGATCTAAATTACAGCGTTGTTGTTTCTCTGGACTAAAATTGCTCGATGGAATGTTGTTCTGTGGACTCTTATCTCTCAAATGAAACCAGGATTTACAGCAGTGGATACGTTTGAGAGTCGTTATCAGGATGAATATGGTATGTACTGCGGGGTTTTTTTCTACATGTTTTGGTGTACTGCTTACACAAATTTAGCAAATACATTCCTTATAAGCTTTCTATCGAAAAACAGCGATCTGTCGTCGATGCTAGAGGCTTAGACCTTCAAAATGATATATAGTTTGTCAAGATTCATTTTGTCCTGTTTTACTTTATCTGTTTGAAAACAATGACGTGTGCAAACAAAGAGCTCTCAGTGCGCCCGCGTCCTGGTGCAGGTTAACAGGTTAATTTCATATAAAAATACATGGAATCAGTCCTGGAGAAATCCAGAAAAGTAATTGGTTGAAAGTCACATGTATCATGAGTTTATATTTCAAATCTGAAGAAGATACCATGAAAAATGAGATTTCTGCAGCCATTCTAGTCCCCCCTTAAGTACATACTCTGATTTCCTGACATATAGATGCTCCTGTATATCAGTAATCACAGGCTGAGGATCATTCATACAGATGGCCCATATTGTCAATAATCACATTATAATGGCTTTTTATATAGACTGCATTCACACTGATAGCCGTCAACAGTCAGCAATTGCACGCCGATAATCAGCCATACAGATGGTAATCATACAGATACAGGCAATTCCCCACAAAACATGCAAACATATATGAAAACTGTTGAAAAAAAAAAAAGCATTATTTGTGCAAAAAAGATCGCTAAGTTACGCCCCCATCAGATGACAGGTGCGTCACAGCGTGCGTCACGCGCCGTCACGAGGGAGTGCCAGAATTCAAATAAACAATTTTCCGTGTATCTTTGACTTTTTTTTTTTGGGATGATCTCATTCTGTTTGGGACATTGCCTGCTACAAAATCATGCTGTTTTTTTTACCACCAAGGCGCTGTTTTTGAGCGTAATTTGTTCCATAACGGACACAAACAATAACTCTCCCTGAAGAGATGAGACGTAAACAAATGAATAACGATCGAAATTACAACGTTATTGTTTCTTTGGACTAAAAGTGCTCTTTGGGATGTTGTTCCGTGGACCCTTATCTTTCAAACTAAACCGGGATTTACAGCAGTGGATACGTTTGAGAGTCGTTATCAGGATGAATCTGGTATGTACTGCGTTTTTTTTATACATGTTTTGATGTGTACTGCTTACACAAATTTAGCAAATACATTCATTATAAGCTTTCTATCGAAAAACAATGATTGGAGGTATATATACAGTCGTTCATCTACCCTAGCACGGCGTGATTGAATTGAGTTCCCATATGCGTCTTTATCAAGACGCAGTACGAGTGGAGTATCGACAGGGAACGTACTCGGTTACTATCGTAACCTCGGTTCCTTGAGATACGGAACGAGTACTGCGTACTTTGCCGTGCAGTCGTCGCTTCAGTCGAAGTAACCTGAGGTTCCTATGGCGAAACGGCCGCTGATATAGCCAGATGGCCCCGCCCATTCTGGCGGGATCTGGCGGGTTTCGTCGCCATAGGCTCGTGCAGCTCCACTGCCAATCCATTGGTTCGTTTTTTACTCACTGCACAAACCAATAGTCGTGCAGTTTCACTGCGTGATTGAATAAGGCTTCAGTTCAGGAGAAAAAAGGCTTTTCCCCATATGCGTCTTTATCAAGACGCAGTACTTGTTCCGTATCTCAGGGAACTGAGGTTACGACAGTAACCGAGTACGGTAAGACCCATTAAAAATAGCCTATTCTTGTTTTCGTTTGCATGAAGATTATTTTTCTTACCCTATGGAGAACGATTTTATATTTTAACAAGACTAAATATCTAGATAATTTTTCAACTATAGAAAATGCATCTTAAGTATTTTTTAATATTTGTACTTGAAATAAGACAAAAATACTCAGTAAGAAAAGCAATTTTGCAGCGTGAATGAATGAATGAGGTATTAAAACATCGCTTACACTTTAAAAAGGGGGAGGAGATGGAAAGAAACTCTGGGTTTACTGAAGAAAACCTGCTTCCGACCAGGTTAGGTTCACAGAGTAAGTTACCACGGTAACCGACTCTGAGTATAAGTTACCTCTCTTTCTGAAACGGGCTTGACTTACCCTGTTTTCCCGGGTTTGACAAACATCCTATTTTGAAACGGAAAACCCAGAGTTTCCCTCATTTCAGGGTTAACATACTCAGAGTTTTCACTTAACCTCCTTTCTGAAACGGGCCCCTGGGGTACCACAGCTATGCACATTTTGTATGTCTTTCTTATTTAATTCACCTGCACTCTAAAAAAAATCCTGGGTTATTTGTTTAACCCAAATGCTGGGTTGAGCCTTTTGGGTATTTTTTGGGGGGTTATTTTTTCAGTGTTTGGGTAGTTTTTGTGTTACCCAGCCCCTGGATCAAATGTAACAACACAATGTTTGGGTAGTTTTTTAGTTTTACCCAGCTCCTGGGTCAGACATAACCCAGCGGTTGGGTTATTTATCACGGGGATTTTGCGTCGTCTTCTGGAGAGAGCAGTTCAAAGCGCCATCGAATTGAAGCATTTCTTCGGTAAATACAGGTTTGTGTACATTTTATTTTATATATAAAATCGTTACTGTGCTGTATATCTTTCAATTTTATGCGGATCAACATACAGGCGCGCGGTATGGATCACCTTTAACGAGTGTCGCGGTCTTTTCGCGTGATGGAAAAGCCTGATGCTTTGCATAAAATAAATGATTTTATTCATAAAGATACAGAATACAAATACTTTGGATGTTAAAATATGTCCTCAGAGCTGTTTACTTTTTGTTCTTGGGCAGGTTAAGGCAGTCGCAGTATATTTCGGCTATGAGTGAAACGCAGGGTGGCGGTCTCAGCCTCGAGCAGTTCCCGCCGAACACGACTCCAGCTCGGGCACGAGAGCCAGCGCCGTTACGGTGGAAACGGAATAACAGAGACTGGACAATTACACGTGGATTACTTCTGTTTAATGTTTACTTTTAATGTTCGTTAAACGAGTTTAAATAGGCAATATTTATACATAAAATGAACAAGGCTGTAAATGATAAATAAAGGAAAATAAAGTTTTCATGCAAACCAGTGGTTGTGTGGAATATTTTACAAAAGTTTAGAGGATTTAAGTGAATCTGTAAACATTATTTAATGTATACAGTAAAAAAAAGGCTAGTATTATAATAAAAATGAATCAACCCATTAGCTGGGTTAAATCAACCCAATTATGTTGGGTTAAATAAACAGCCCAATTTGCTGGGTAAAATTAACCCCATATGTGTTCTGTCCTATATTTACCCAGCCCTTGGGTTAAAAACTACCCAAATTGGGTAGTTTTTAACCCAGTGTTTTTTAGAGTGTGATTCAGATCATCAGCTCATTAGGAGGAGGATCCATGAACTGAACAGAGGGTGTCAGATAAGAGAGACACAAAATGTGCAGAGCAGTGGTACCGCAGGACTGAAATTGAGAACCACTGTCCTAGAAGTTTTAAAGCAGAGCTATTCAGCTCCAGTCCTGGAGGACGAGTGTCATATGGACTTTAACTCCAGCCATAATCAAACACACCTGCTTGTAATCTGCAAGTAATCTTGAAGAATTTGATTAATTTATTCAGATGTGTTTAATTAGGGTTGGAGCTAAACTACGCAGAACCCTGCTTTACTGTGCTCTCAAGAACTCGAAGATCAAATGAATTGTATATGTGTAAATATGATGCTTGGAAGTACAAATATGCTGTTTGAAGGGCAAAATAAGCCATAATAGAATAAGAGAAAAAGATAAGAGGAAAATCTGTGAAAATCATTCCTTGTGCTGTTCTTGGCTGTGTGTAGCAACTGCCACCTTTAACAGGATCACAACATTAGAAAATTATATCTTAAGTTTATTTTTTTATTTTTTTTTCAATAGACCTATTCCTGATCAAAAACTGCTTCAGTAGCACACTTAAGAGTGGATCATTTTGTGATAGCCTTTGCATTATATATTAGGCAACACAGGCTCATCGGAAATATGTGCCTCTTAAAACAATTCTGCAAAACTAAAAACAAACGTACCTATACATATGAATTGCTGCAGTTTCCAGTTGAAATAAACACTAGAGGCAGTAAAACTCCTTTTCAAACAAAGTATGATTTGCAAGTCCAGAGTTTCGATTAATAAAGCCTAATTTTCTCACAATTACTTGAGGAATAGGATACAACAGGGCTACAGGCACACCCCAAGAAAAAAAAAAAAAAAAAATATATATATATATATACATTTGTATTGAACATTTATGGAGCAACAGATTCTGTGTGAAAATAAATCATACAAGTCATTTATTTTGTTTAAAAATATTATAAATGTATGAGATGGCAAGAGGGGCCTTTTACCATGGGTACATTTATAAGATTTTTCGCCTTTCCTAATAACGTGCTAGTTAGCCAGTTTCATGGCTAAAGTAAACAGTACTGCTCGTCACCCCACGGAAGAGAGGAGCAGGGCTACGAGCAGTACTGTTTACTTTAGCCGCAAAACTGGCTAACTAGCACGTTATCAGGAAAGGCGATTTGAAAAGATTCATAAAAAAAAAAAAACATTATACTCACTTCTTCTGTAGATGAAGCTGGATCACGAATGACTCGCGCGAACATAGACGCATTTAGGCAGATCGGGGATCGGTGCATTCACTTCAAAGCAAAAGTAACGTTAATCCTCTGCGTCTTCAGCGGCTCAGATGTCGGGAGTAAATGATGACTGCTTTATTCATTATTAAATCCAACAACAATTGCTCAATCAGAGACATTCTTGTCAACTCCCCTGCACTGGAGTTGACACAATGGCGGACAGCTCTCAGCTCACTCAGGACGGGTCTAAGGTAAGATGGCCTTGTCAATCAACAAAATCGTGGGAGGGGCCTGTACAGAACTACATCATTCTGACAGGAATCTTAGAACGGCCTGATTTGAGAAAGGGTATTTTAAAATAGGGATTAAAAAAAAAACACTGGGTGGATTTTTATCATTATAGGATGGATGTGTACACACACTTCCAACACACATTTATGTTCAAACAACTTGAAAAGTGAATTTTGCATCCGATGACCCCTTTAATACATGTTAATACATGTTCAAAACAATCACTTTAGCAAAGTTTGTTCTATTTTCTGTTTATTTTGGTAAATAAAATAATATATTTTTGTCCAATAAATTAGTATAAAACATATTTTATAATACAGAAACAAAATCTTTTTAAAAAGTAAAGATTCTGAAAGCATTGAAGGAGATCCCATAATAATATAGTTTTACAGTAATAACAACAAATGATATTTTATTATATGATATAATTAATATCATGTTTTTAAATATGATGGTTTCATTCTAAACATGGTTATTATCTCTTAGATGGACACCCAACATAATAATACCATTTGAATCTAACCACGTCATGTCAACAAATGGAAAAGTCAGCCTTCTATTAATTATCATGTTAATTATTGTGCCTTTAGCCTCAACAGCAGGGGCGCTTTTTACTCCGAATACCATACTTTTACATATTATTTCATTATTAAAAAAATTGTTGCTTTAATTATCTTAAACAAAACTAAAAATCATTAAGAAGACCTTTGTCTGAAAATATATTCAATAATTTTAGCGATTCTCATTTGCTACTTAAATTTACAACATTTAAAACATCAAATATTAGATCAAGTAAGCACAGAATCAACTTTGCGCTGCTGCCCGCATCAAGGATCAGCCACATTTGAACGTGCATCTTGAAAAGTGGATGTTTTGGAAAGTGCTGCGCCAAGTTTTTCTGCCATTTAGTGGTTTATAGGACAATAATCATGTTATGGGTTTATAGGACAACCCTATCATGTTATGAATTCAAAACAATTTTAACGTTGCAACATTTGAAAACTGATATTTTTGAATGTTAGCGTCAAATATACAGGTTCATATATATGCGTTTTTATATTCAGTAGATTTGTTTGGTAGCTCACGCAGTATGGAGTTCGACTTGAGAGGTGAAGACGGGTACAAATCCCGTGAAACTATGTTTCCACAAAACAGCTCAAACCTGCATATAAAGAAGGTTAAATGGCACGGTTGCATCAACAAATCCGTTTTTATAGCAGTTTTCATTTGTTAACACTATCCATCGTATTTCCAACACGATAAAGCATTAACTTTAAGCAACACTCTTTGAACAGATATTTGATATTTGAATTATGAACCACCACAATATGTACCTGAAGCAATGTATTAAAAACACAGCAATACGCACCTATATCAACGTACCAAAAACATGCCAGGGTCACGTATTGAACCCGCATTTTAGCGCCACTCACTAGACGTTTCGCTTTGAAACTGCCTCGAAACGTGCAGTAAGGCACATGGTAACAGTGTTGCAGAAATGTGTTTAGAGGCAAGTATTTCCAATGAGCCTGGGTTGATATTAGGTCTGACAGCAAACCCATGACCTAGAAGCAAGCATTGCTATTTCTGAAGCATAAAAGAGTTCATTTAGATTTAAGTTTTAAAGGTGGTGAATAAAATATTACAACAACAATAGCTTGACTACTACTATAAGTTTTAATATTTTTTCTTATGGCACAGCAACAACATGTTTCAAGACAAACAAATCTAAACATTTTAGAGCAATGGACACTGCAAATCAAATTTCCACTGCTAGGCTAGTGAATTCATGTAGCATAAGCTTGCAAGCAGCAACAAGTACACTGAACCATTATTTGAGATGATTAATTTAGCAGAACTAATTCCATGTTAAGGATGAATGATAGTTTAACCCAAACATGATTATTTCTATGTTAATCTATTAAAATGTAGCTGCAGAGATTTACAGAGGAGCTGAAGTAAGAGAAGATGTTTCCTGCTCATTCTGCTAATCAGAGAGCCTGGCCAATGCCTCATTTGCTTTGCCATCACTTCAAATTCAAAACAATTACTCCGTCCCATAATAACCGTCATAACATGGCAAGCCTGAGTGGGCTAACAAGCTTTTTCTGGCAGATTGCATGACCGTCTCTGAGCTGCTGAGGCACAAATAATAGCCCAAGTTGTGTTTGACAAGTCAGTCCTTTTGTAAGGATAAGACATAGCGGATGGTTTAATTGTCTTTTTGTGTTACATAAGAGTAAAACATCACCTCATTTATTAGATCAATTTTGCAGTGAAACACTTCTTAATTGCAATTATCACACTACCCCTGGCTAACCGAACATGCACAAGAGCTTGTAAGAGTATGACAAGAAAATTCTGGCTTGTAAGAACATATGGCGTCCAGCACCTCTGGACAGCCACAGGCATGCCTAGTAGGAGAGCATGAATGGTTAAGTGTGCCCAATTATTGTGGCCTGCCTTGAGGAAATGGCGCCATGCTCCCATTGACTTCAGCTGAAAGCCTGCGGCATTACCCGTGAGAGTGGCCCAAATCCACTCTGGCAGGCCCTGACATGACGTTTAATGCGACTGGGTAAAACAAGGACTGGAGAAGTGTTGTCCTCTTGATATTTTTGAGGCTTTCTGTGCTAATGTTGAAACACCAGCTGGGTACAATTGTGTGGACATTTGCATATGAAAATCTCTCAAAATGTGCAATCAGACATTAAAGTTATCATGCTACTATAATGCAATATGTAGTATCAGAACGAATCAGACAAATTTAAGATGCGTTCAGAACATTGAAACATGAGGAGCCGACATTCCGGAGGGGGCCCCAAGGCTGGATTTATGGATTTATCCTGCATACAGGATTTATGATGGGGAAGAAACAGAGCAACACCCCTAGGCTAAGATCATTTCTAATTGGTCAAGACGTCCAGATGGGACGGTCTAAAAGCAGAGTTTAAAAACTCAGAACACCATCAAATCACGCTCTTAAAAATGCTCTTACACCTCTCTTAATCTTAGTCGCTTCTGCTCTTCTGAACTTTTAGCCATGCTTTTTGTCATCACTTTCTGTGCTCTTTGAGCGCCATGTGCTCTGGCCTACATGCCAGCTGCTACTCAACACCACGATGAGAAGAAAAGCCACCTCGTCTCTTTACATCCGTGTATTCTTTTACTTTAGTTTATTTTCTTTCCGTTGAGTGTCGTGTTCAAAAGTTAAGTTTGCCGCAAAGTCCAGTTCGACTGAACCTGCTTCAAACTTCAACAAGCAACTGAAACCATCGCCAGCCAATGCCCAACCATTGGCTTCCCAAGACGTCACTTCAACGACTACTGAACTCTCATCCAATCAGCAAACTCGGGAAACCCCCGTTCCTGCCACAACGATGAACAGAAGGGAAGCCCTGCCGTAAAACAAAGGCAACAGCAAGTAAAACAACTCCAGTTTTTGCTGAATTGGTGCAGTTTAATACAAATTTTAGCCTCATTGAGAAACTCAATGCGAAGGTTAAATAAGTGATTGATGTTGTTCAGATCTATGCAATTGCACATATTGCTGTAAACTTGGGATTTCACATTTTCATTCTCTTAACTCATCCTTCCCTTACTTTCTCTCCTTCTGCAACGTGTGAATGTGTGAATGCGTGAATGCATGTGTTCATGTTAGATTAGTTTCCATGTCTTAGATTTATCAAATAAAGCCTTGTTTATATTGAAAAGAGAAGGATCTTGTGTTTTGTGCTCACAAGTTAATGTCTTAATCTGCCGATTTTGCTACTGTGCTATCTAATAGTGTTTTCACTATATTTTGGATTTTAATATCCAGTGCAGAGTTTGTTATACGGCTTGTTCAGTGAATCGCCGTGGAACAGTGAGTCTGTTCAAATTCCCTATACAATCATAAATTATTTCCTTTGAGCTAAATTGACCTGCTTATGTTATATTATATATTAACATCTTACAAATATTTATTAATTTATCTTGTTACTAATTCCAGACAAAGTCATGATCAATAAGTTTAAAAATAGCCTTTTGTCAGTTGTCTTACTATTTATACACTTAATTAAAATTAATAAGAAATGGTTAAACCAAAGACAGTAACATCACAAAAAACACCACTCCCTGTAACATAACTAACTGTTACACACAAATGTCAACACTATAACACTGACCACTACACACTCTTAATTCATGAGGTAAGAATGCCCTTGTGAAATAGTACACTTTACCATACTTTTAAAAAGAGTATTAAGAGTATTAATTAAGCACACTATGGTTTGAAGCTGTTGTTTTCCTAATTATTACCTTTAACATTGCACCTATAGACTTCATTATTTTGTTTTAATAAATTGATTTAGAAATACATGTATGTTAAAACTGTCTTTACTGATTGATTATAATAAAAAAAAATTAAAAAAAATAAAACACCTATGATTTTCACAGAATTTATAAAATTTTTATCAAGAACTCTTGGTTTACTAAAGTGAGTAACCCCGTATGCCAGTGCAATTGTAGATAACCCCAGCTATTACTTAACTAGTTTGCACATTTGCAGTATGCACAGACTGTTAATTTTGTGAATATAACACCAATTTGCCAAAGATACGGCACATGCGCCCAAGTACTGCTATCATTAATGCATTTGCAGTTCATGGTAAATGCATAGAAGCATTCAAGAACATTCCATGCTGGTATCAGCAGCTGGCTCTGTAGTCTCCCTATGGCACTCAATCCCAGATGAACACCCTGGAGTTAATCATTGTGCTAAAAAAGATCATTAGTGCTAATTAGCATGCAAATACCTCCCTTTATTTATTCACCCCATTAATATTAGGAGGCATGCTTTTTTTCAGACTGTATGTACGTGAATTTGATTATTATTATCTTGTAAGGTTAGATTCAATGGTGATTCATTTCTTTATAGTATAAATGTGCAAAGAAAAAGAAAAAAAAGAAGTTACGGCATGGCCAAGAAAAGATAATATATCACCAGCAGTGAGAACTAGACAGCTTGCAAAGTCCAGATAATGCTAAAGAATTGTCTTGGATTTCTTTCCTTGCCTTAGGCACTAGCAGAAGATCCACTTCGCAACACTGTTGGAAATCATCTCCAGTACATTGGTTTTCTGATGTCATAACCATTTTCTTCACCATGTCAGACTCAGCACACACAAAGGCAGTATTAGTAACAAGTACATAGAATACTAACAACTTCCACTAGGATGCTGGTAACACTGATACTGCTTTCATGCCCAGCAATCAATTGTCTCCTTTGACATTTCTAATGTATGTCCTCCCAAATGGATAGAGTAACACTACTGATACAGTAGGGATAATACAACTCATAAATCATTGGTGAAAGGTTCTATTTGGATCTTATAGGCCAGTTTGGTGATGGTCAACTCGAATGCTTCCCCACTTTAAGGTGATAAGTTACAGAAGAACACCTCCATTCTCTCTGGAAGGATTTCAAATTGATTACCCAACTGTGGCCATCCACTGTGACCGGAACAACTATGTGGAGGGCATGTGCTTGTAAAGCCTGATACAGTCATTTATCAGGGCAGACAAAGTGACAACATAAAGACCAAGGAGAAGGAGTGGATGTTAACTGACAAGAATATTATAACAAACTCACATGTAATCAATGCATATTTTTGATCTCAGGAATCAGTGGCATTTATGCAAATATTTAGATTAGTGGTCAACAGTTTTTTTTTTTTTTTTTTTTTTCTCTTATCAAATGGCATCCTTTCCTTTGAGTGACCCTTATACAGTCATTGGTCTGTATTAAGGTGCAGACAGTTCTTGCTCATTCATCTAATCGTTGTTCTGCCATATTCCAGAGAATGGCTCTGGTGAGTGCAGTTCACTGGTTTTTGGAAATTACTTCTTGCAGTGGCAGTGAAGCAGTAAAATTCTTGATGGATTGCTCCTGCTGGTTAATAAAGCTCAGAGGCCCTGATACACACATCAGACAAAATCAGTATATTACTTTCAAGTAACAGCAATACAGTTATCGTGAAGAAGCTGGTTAAACACTATGGTGCTGTAGACAACGCTGCTCTCTGTTAGCTGAAGCAATTGAACAATGAATTTATGGTTTAACCTATATTGCCCTTTTCCCCACATCTATTTCCGTACAAAATCAAACCGTTAAGAATTGCCTCTCTAAAATAACTAGAACAGGGGTCTCCAACCCTGCTCCAGGAGAGATACCGTCCTGCAGATTTCAGCTTCAACCCCAATCAAACACACCTAGACCAGCTAATCAAGGTGTTCAGGGCTACTTGATAATTACAGACAGGTGTGTTGGAGCAGAGTTGGAACTTAAGTCTGCAGGACAGTAGCTCTCCAGGAGCAGGGTTGGAGATCCCTGAACTAGAACATACCATTCTGTGGAAAACTATCTGGCTTCTTCTGAGTTAACAAATTGTTATTGCAATAAATACAGTCAGTGTTTTTTGTTTTTTATTCCTAAAATATATCCAGTTCATATCCAGAATGGTATGGTTTAAAATAAGGCTATTGTTTTTGTGTGTTTCGTGGCAGAAGAGGCAGTGGAATGTTTATAAACCTGCATCAATTCCATCTCAACAAACACCGTAAAACTGTACTTTTCTTTTTCTTCTCTAGTAAAAATTATTAATAAAAAAGCATGCAAACCTAAAGAATGATTGAGTAAAACCTACACAAATTTTAAACCTAAAAAATTATTAGGTTTACATGTTTCATTTTTGAAGAACATTTATGACCCTTTTTGAATAGGTAACATATTGGTAAATTGCTAAGTTTACTAACATTATTTTAGATAATAGTGTACAATGAGACTAAAGTCCTTGTGGGATAAAAAACCTGTTTATTTTAGATAATAATGTACAATGAGACTAAAGTCCTTGTGGGATAAAAGGCCTGTTTATGTAATTTTCTCATAAACACTATTGCAACAAATCATATTGCATTAGCAGAGAGGAATGGATATGTTGCAATGGACTTGCCAAATTGTTTCACATTGACTGCTCCTGCCACAACAGAGATTAATTTGTCATTATAAAATTGTAGAGCTAAAATGTGCACCATTCATTAACTGAAAACAAACTAATACAGTTGTTATAAAATACTTATTATTAGATATTGTTTTAAAAAGGACTAAAATAATCAGGAAACAGTGTTTGCCGCAGGCTGCTCTTGAATTCAAAAAAGTGATTGGTAGCAGCTATTGCAAGAGGCACAACCAATTAAGCTTAAAGAACCTTTTTATGCAGGGGGCTATGGGTGTTTGACAACCTTAATTATTAAATACATAAAGCCAACTAGTGCAATGTGGAAAAATAAAGACAACTAGGACATTTTTTTTTCTTTGTGGCTTTATGAACATTACAGTTGTTTACTGTTAGAATGAGCCCAACTAATGCAAATCTCTGAGTCCGAGCTGACTTTATGTCACCTACTGTCCTCATAATCTCCTCAGGCAAATGCAATGCCAGTGGGTCACGGAAAGCCACAGCTTTCCTTTCCTCAGCAGCATGTTTCTTCTGATAAGCCCTCCATCCTCAGCTGTGCTGAGCAGTTGGTGTCAAGCAATCAGGTTTATTTAACTAAGCAGAGTTAACACAGCTAAAATGTGCAAAATTCCTTCTTCGTACATACCCAGAGTTTTTGGGTAAAAAGTTTGTGAGTCTTTTTTAGGGTTTTAAACACTGAAAGCAGACATACTTTATTAAGCAGTATGGGTGGCAGATGTCTGGAAGGTTTTTTTATGTCTTCAATAAATAAATAAATAACACTCTATTGTTTGTGCTTAATTGACTGTCGTGAATGTCTTCTCTGAGTATTCCTCTATGTTCCATTAAGCTTTCATCCTTCTCGCTGGAGCTGACTGAAGGCATTGTAATTACCATTTTTCCAAATACCTGGGGTTGAATTAACTATATAATTATTTAGCTGGTAGCAGGCATGGCAAATATTGATAAACGCATTGACAGAAAAATAAAAAATAAAATGCATTTTAAAATATGCCTGTTGCTTTTTAATTTAATTGTTTATTTTACATTTGGTAAATTATGTCATGTGAAGAATTTGCATTCATCTGCTTTTGCACAAAATATATATACAACAATAACTGATCAGTTAACCACCAATTGATAAAAGAGGATCTTAGCTTTATCTGACAGCAATTACAATCTATAAGAATAATGACCTGAACACTTCCACAACTCAGACACACTCAGAGGTTCTGTGAAATCCTTAGTTATTATTTCCACCACATTAATCAGTAGACAAATTAATATACATTTGAGTGATACTAAATTAACTTGAAACTAATTTGTAATATTAAAATATTATTTGATATATTAGATTTAAAATGTGGTGTGTATCTGACAATATGGTGGTTGTGAACAACTACCAATGTACGACTGATCAGTATTGTTTTTGAGGCAGAGCTTATTGAAGAGTCAACAGAATAATTAAGAATCTTAAACATCAGCTATTAAATCAACTTTCTGTTATGTTAAAATCACGATAAAATTAACTTGACACTTTGAGAAAACATAATTTAAATGATATTCAAGAATTATGTTCATTGCAAAAGACAGTAAAAATAGCCCTTGGTGTGGTAAAAGTGGTATAATGATATTTAACTATATGATTTTAAAAACTAAATTAAATAAAACAAATACAACTCTAGAGTGAGGGTGTTTTATGTTCACATCTTATTAAAAAAAGAACAAAAAAAAAACACACAAAAAAACAAAGAGGAACATTTGCACTTTCATCAATGTGCATGGTTGTGATTGCACTCAAAATTGCTCTGACTCATAATGATCATTCATGATCAAGGAGTAAATTACTTCAAACTACATCTTCATATGAAAATTGTCAGCACATAAATGTGCGAGTGTGTTCTTTAATGTTCAGCAAAGCATTATAAACAACAGGGTCAAATTGTTCATTACTTTAAGACATTGGTTGTCAGTCAGTGAATCTATTAATTTAAAGCAACAATGCAGCCTCTGCTTTGACTGGGGGCTAATTTGGCCCTTCAAAGGAAAGGCAAACTCAGCAACCATGCAAATCAGATGCATATTAAGCTGGATAAAATCTCTCAGAGTAGAGGGCTTATTTACATACATAAAACACGCCAGATATAGGCTATTGCAGCAAACAGATTTATGAAGAGAGGCACATGAATTAAAGATGAGCCCCAACACATATGTATAGTGTTGACAGAGGGGTGTAAAAACAGAGCTACATGCATAAAGTGTGTCAGCTGAAGTAAAGATTCATGTTTGTGTGTGCGCATGTGAACGTGTGCTTGGGATATTCCTATTCCTCTAATCATAAATTTGGGTATGGTCTACTACCTTATTTGGGAATAGACTCAAATTTAAGTCATTGTTCACTAACAATCTTCTTCTTGAGTAAGTTGATAACTGCTGCAAAATGGATCATTGAGTGAGTGATTTAGATCAATCCTATTTAAATTCAATCTACACTATAAAGGAACAGTTCATCCAAAATTGAAAATTGGAGAAATAAATGTACTCACCCTCAGGCCAGCCAAGATGTAGATGAATTTGTTTCTTTATTGGAACAGATTTGGAAAAATTTAGCTGTATATCACTTGCTCACTAATGGATCCTCTGAAGTGAATTGGGGCTGTCAGAGAGAATCCAAACAGCTGATAAAAATATCATAATGATCCTGTCCATCAATTAATGTATTCTGAAGTGAAAAGCTGCAAACTTACCATTAAGACATTGTGAACTTTGAAATTTTGCTTTTGGACAAAGTACTACTCCATAATCCACAGTAATGCTTCCTCCATTGAAAAAAAGTTAATTCATTCATTCATTCATTCATTCATTCATCTATCCATCCATCCCCACTGAAGAAAGCAGTATTATGGATAAAAACTTGTATTTTAGGCAACAGTGGAGTGTGAAAACAACACGGACACTAAAGTTACTACAAAGATGTTGGATTTGTATCAGAGATTTCCGAATTGCGTTCATGGGAATTTTCTCAGCCGGGAAATTTTCAGAATCTGCATTCTGCAATCTGCATTCTGATTCGGTCTGGCACATACCGGTTATAAAGTTACTAAGTAAATAAAAATAAAAAGATAAAATAAAAAATAAAAAATAACACACACATACTATATAAATATCGACATGTAACAATATAACAATATCAAAAGATCACGATACGATAATATTGCGATATGAAGTCCACAATACAATATTTATTGCAATATTTTTAAAAAAAAAAGACAAATGAAGAATTGGAAGAAATTTTTTTTTTACATTTTTAAGTTAAATTATTATATCTAATGCACTTTGAGGGTTCAAAATTAAGATCTCCAACCCATGTTCTAAACTAAGAAAACTTAAGTCAGAAAAAAGTCAGTGAATTGACTTGTACCTGAACTTGTACCAGGACTCAACCCTCTTTTTATTTGTGACATACTGTCTCAGTCTAAAATGCATTCACACTGGTGTTTTAGGAAGCCAAACAAATTAGAACATAATAACAATAATAACAACAATGACGGTAATAGCCATATATTGTAAAAAAAATTGCACTGTAAAATAAATGAAAATGAATATTTCATATGTATATTATTTTTACTGTTGCTTTCCCAAACGTGCACTAAACTCACAGCATGTGCCATAAACGAGTTCATTATATCCATACACTGTGAACGGAGCCATTCTGAGGTGCAGAAAACACCGGATCACGAGCTGATCACCTGAAAGAAGTGCACGTTTCGCTTCAGCTACAACAGACTTGATGACGGATTTAAGCCATATTGTGCTTTCAGTTTTAGTTTGTTTCAAAGATACTGTATCAAAGCATAATGGCCCAAAACACAATTTTAAAGACCTTTTAAGTTAGAATAAGAAGTTTAAATATACAGTGCCGTGAAAAGGTTTTTGCCCCCTTTCGGTTTTTATTATTTTATTTTTTTTGCATATTTGTCTCACTTAAAAGATTCAGATCATCAAACAAATTGTAATATTACACAAAGATAATGCAAGTAAATACAAAATGCAGTTTTTAAATGATGATTTAATTTATTAAGGGAAAAAAAGCTGTCCAAACCTACCTGGCCCTACATGAAAAAATAATTGCCCCCTCCTGTTAAATCATGAAAGAACTGTGATTAATCACATTATTTTAGAAAGCTGAGTTAAATTTCACTAGATTACTGCTAGACCTGTTGAATCAACAAATCACTTAAATAGAACTTGTCTGAAAAAGTGAAGCATGCTTAAAGAGCAACACATCATGCCGTGATCTAAAGAAATTCAAGAACAGATGAGAAACAAAATAGCTGACATGTATCAGTCTGGAAAGGGTTATAAAGCCATTTCTAAGGCTTTGGGACCCCTAGCGAACCATGGTCAGAGCCATTATCCACAAATGGATAAAACTTGGAACAGCGGTGAACCTTCCCAGGAGTGGCCGGCCAAAACATTACTACAAGAGCTCAATGACGACTCATCCAGAATATTTTTTTTATGTATTTATTATTATGCAAGTAAAGAATGTGACAATGTTTACATGTGCCAAAAATAGAATCCCATGAACCAAACATATAACATATACAGTCATAGCCAAAAATATCGGCAACCTTGGTAAATATCATCAAAGGCGGCTGTGAAAATTAATCTGCAGTGTTAATTCTTTTGATATTTTATTAAAAAAAAATCACAAAAATCTAATCTTTTATTGGATAATAATAATTTAAAATGGGGGGAAATATCATTATGAAATAAATGTTTTTTTCTCAAATACACGTTGGACAATTATTGGCACCCTTAGAAATTCTTATGAGTAAAATATCTCTGAAGTATATTCTCATTCATATTCACAATTCTGAGCACTCCAGGGTGATTATGAACATGGAATTATCCAGTCATGGCTTCCTGTTTCACAGAAATATAAATATGAGGGAAAACAAAGCCCAAATTCCCTTAATCATCCATCACAATGAGAAAAAACAAATAATATATTTCTGATGTTCAGCAAAAGATAACTGAGCTTAAAGTGGCTTTAAGAAAAGAGCTAGAGCAGTGAAAATTCCCATTTCCACCATCAGGGCAATAATTAAGAATTTCCAATCAACAGAAAATGTTACGAAACTGCCTGGAAGAGGACGTCTGTCTATATCGTCCTAATGCACGGTGAGGAGGAGAGTTTGAGTGGCCAAAGACTCTTCAAGGACCACAGCTGGAGAATTGCAGATAATAGTTGAACCTCGGGGTCAGAAAACCTTTAAAAAAATTGTCAAACAGCACCTACATCACCACATGTTGTTTGGGAGGGTTTCAAGAAAAATTCTCCTAGCTCATCCAAAAACAAACTCCAGCATATTCAGTTATCAGACACGACTGGAACTTCAAATGGGACTGGCTTCTATGGTCAGATGAAACTAAAAAATGAGCTTTTTAGCTGAAAACACTCAAGATGGGTTTGGTGAACACAGGGATAAAAAGTACCCCATGAGTACAATGAAATATACTGCTATATTTTTGATGTTGTGGGCCTATATTTCTGCTGGAGGTCCTGGACATCTTTTTTAGACACATGGCATCATGGATGCTGTCAAATACCAACAGATAAAAAATCAACAAGTGACTGACTCTGTTAGAAATCTTATAATGTGCCATGTTTGGATTTTCCAACCGGACAATAATCCAAACACAAACCTCAAAAACAACACAAAAATGGGTCACTGAACACAAAACCAAGTTCAAGTTCAAGATTTATTTGTCACATACACGATTATACAGAGAGTATTAACCAGCAGTGAAATGTGAGTCAGGTCCGCTCCATGGACAGTGCAATATTATAGAAAACAACACAAAGAGGTATAAATAAAATGAAATGAATAAAAAAAAAAGATATAAAGAACAAAATATAAAATAATGTGCATGATAGTATACTGTAGACTTAAATATTAAGATAAGCATGACTGTACAAGAGAGGAATGTGCAAATAGGTTGTACATGGTTGACATCAGCAGCAATCTCAAAAAAATAAATAAAATAATAAGATACCAAAACACAGAAAGTAATGTGTGCAAATGACAGTGTCAGTATGAGGTAGAGAATAATGAGTGTGAATATCTTACTGATGTGAGTGATTAATAAGTGAAGTCATGATGATGTTAAGAGGCTGAGTTTGAGTTAAGGAGTCTGATGGCCTGGGGGAAGAAACTCCTCCTAAGTCTCTCAGTTTTTGCCATCAGGCAGTGGAAGCACTTACCAGATGGCAGCAGAGTGAAAAGACAGTTACCAGGGTGATTTGAGTCTTTGATGATTTTGACAGCTCTGCTTCTGCAGCGTTTGAGGTAGATGTCCTGCAGAGAGGGGAGAGCAGACCCTGAGATGCGCTCAGCTAAGCGCACAACTCTCTGCAAGGCTTTGCAGTCTTCACTGGAGCTGTTTCCATACCACACTGAGATGCACTGAGTCAATACACTTTATATGGTCCCTGAATAGAAAGTTTTCAAGATTGTTGGTGAAACCCTGAATTTCCTCAGCTGTCGCAGATGGTACAGCCTTTGCCTGGCTTTCTTAACCTGTGTTTGAATGTGTGTAGTCCAAGTCAGGTCCTCGGAGATGTTTACACCGAGGTACTTGAAGCTGCTTACTCTCTCCACAGGGGTCCCACTGATCATAAGAGGAGTGTAGGGCAGCAGGTGTCTCTTTCTGAAGTCCACAATCAGCTCTTTAGTTTTGCTCACATTCAGAGAGAGACAGTTGTCCTGGCACCCTGATGTGAGTCTCTCTACCTCATCCAAGTATGTGGTCTCATCATTGTTGGAAATGAGGCCCAGAACCACAGTATCATCAGCAAATTTGATAATTGCTGCTGTCAATGTGTGTGAGGGAGGAGTGGAGTATGTGAGAGATGGCATCATCAGTAGATCTATTGGGACGATAGGCAAACTGAAGAGGGTCCAAAGTAACAGGGATGGATGAGCTAATGTGGCTCTTAACAAGTCTCTCAAAAACCTTCATGACTATTGATGTGAGGGCCACTGGTCGATAGTCATTCAGGCAAGAGGGTTTATTGTTCTTCGGCACAGGGATGATGATGGATTTTTTAAAGGAGGTGGGAACCACAGAGGTAGCAAGGGACTCATTAAAGATTGATGTGAACAAACCAGCAAGCTGATCAGCGCAGGACCTCAGAACACGGCCAGTAATCCCGTCAGGTCCGGCCACTTTCCTGATGTTCACTCTCTTTAGTGCCCTCCGAACCTCGTCCTCCGACACGGTGATCACATGATTATCGCTTCTCTGCCTGCTGCTTCCTGATGCGCTGCTCGGCAGAGCCGCGCTGCCGCCATTGCATTCAAAGCGGCCGTAGAATGTGTTTAACTCGTCGGCCAGCAACGGATCTGCTCTCACCTCCGCGGAGGATATGTTTCCAATCTCAATCTGATACAACAGCCAATCCATCCTCTACATTATTGAATAAATTTATCACTGAGCTCAACTTAATCGATCTATGGAGAATTCAGAATATTAAAGCTAAGGACTTCACTTTTTTTCTAATAGACACAAGACTTTCTCTAGGATAGACTACATATTTCTCAGCCCATCTTTAATTTCATCTAATTCCTCCATCTCTATATTACCAATTTTATTATCTGATCATTCTGCTGTGTTGTGCAGTGTTCCTCTTTCCGATGTTAAAGCCAAGTCCCCTAGATGGCACTTTAACATATCATTATTAAGTAATCAGACTTTAATTACTTCTCTAAAAGAATATATTAAGGAATTTCTTGAAATTAATATGCCCTCTGATGTGGATCCTCAAATACTGTGGGAAACGACTAAGTGTGCTATATGAGGTTTCTGTATATCTTTCTCTTCTACTCTTGCCAAAGTGAAAACTCACCAGTTTACACAATTAGAAAATACAATCCAATCATTACAAAACCTACAAAAACAACATTTTACTGAGCAACAGGCTACACAGCTGTCCTCTTTAAAAGAAGAATATGATTTACTTTCACACTCAAAGGCGGAATTTATTTTACATAGGACTAGACAAAAATATTATTTTGAATCAGAGAGACCTAGTCATTTATTGTCCCTTAGGTTGAAAGAATGCGAGTCTAAGGCATATATTAGCGCAATAAAATCATCAGATGATCAGGTCACCACGAACCCTGTGGCAATTAATGACACATTTAATTTAAAGGTTTTTACACAAATCTGTATAAAGCCGAAACAGATTTTGATGAACCAATTTGTAAGCAGTATTTAGATAAATTGGAACTGCCTCGGATCTCACAGATGGATAAGGAATCTTTGGAGGCCCCATTAATTTTGCAGGAACTTCACGTCTCTCTAAAAAGCCTTCAAAAGGGCAAATCGCCGGGTCTAGATGGTCTCCCCCCTGAATTCTATTTAGAAATTTGGGATTTGGTAGGGATACTTATGCTAAACTCATTTAATTTTGCAATTGAACATGGGGTATTTCATAGAGATAAAAAAACATCACTGATTTCATTACTTCTTAAAAAAGGGAAAGATCCATTAGATTGTTCCAGCTACAGACCGATTTCGCTTATCCCATGTGATGTAAAAATCTATGCTAAAGTTTTTGCTTCTCGTATGGAGAAGGTAATTCACAGTCTGATCAAGGAGGACCAAACTGGTTTCATCAAGGGGTGCAATGCATCTGACAATATGCGTCGACTCCTTCATATTCTTGACTTAGCGGACTCCCACCCAACCCCTTGTGCGGACTTTTCACTTGATGCAGAAAAAGCCTTTGACAGGCTAGATTGGAATTATATGTGGGCAGTTCTGCAATGTTTCGGCTTCGGTGAACACTTCGTTTCTATGATTAAGAAATTATACCACTCACCTGCAGCATCAGTCATAACTGGTAATATTATTTCCCCTCATTCCCTTTACAGCGGGGAACAAGGCAGGGGTGTCCACTTTCCCCCTTATTGTTTTGTCTATCTCTTGAACCCTTAGCACAAGCCATCAGGAAATCTGAAGTATCGATTAAGATTCATGACCATAATCATAGTATTTCATTATACGCTGATGATATTATTCTATATTTAGACCACTTTGATGTTTCAGTCTCTAGTATAATTAAGGAATTTGATAATTTTAGTAGCCTATCAGGATATAAAATAAATTGGAGCAAATCTGCTTTAATGCCATTTAACAATGTTAAGGTTAATTTTTCTATTCCCTCATTTATCCCTATTAAGGAATCTTTCATCTATTTGGGCATTACCATATATAAAAACATTCATAAGATTGCCAGAGACAGTTTTAATAACATTTTAGTTAAGGTCAAAAATGACATTCAAAGATGGAAGAATCTTAAAGTCTCTCTCCAAGGAAGAATCTCCACTGTTAAGATGAATTTGTTACCTCGATTTAATTTTTTTTTCTCTATGCTACCACTTTCTCCCCCTCCAGGTTACTTTAAGGAGATCAACTTCATAATTTCTAAGTTTATCTGGAATGATAAATGTCCCAGAATTAAACTTACCACATTACAACATCCTAACAGCACAGGAGGACTGGCTGTACCAAATTTTGATTTATATTATTGGTCGTTCCAGCTTAAGGCTCTTCATAATTGGGTTGATCCTCAATCTACAGTTTCATGGAGGGTGATTGAAGCTGACAAGGTTAAACCAAATAGACTTCAAGATATTTTATTTACTGGCACAGGAAAAAAAGGGGATAATTATAAATTTGGTCCGGTTGTGGCTAACTCTATTAAAATCTGGAAAACGGTTGAACGTCGGATAGGTGGACCCTTCAAATTCTGTAACAGTACACCTTTATGGCACAATTTTATTTTGTATGCGGAAATCGTCCATTTGTCCAACCATCTTGGTCTTCTTTGGGTGTAAACACGTGCGGTGATATATATGATAACCAGGGCCTCTGTTCATTTCAGACATTAAGAACCAAATTTTGTCTACCAGCATCTGCATATTTTGTTTTTCTTCAATTACGTTTTGCTCTTAAAGCGTATGGCGTTCCTTGGTCTTCTTCCATTTCCTCTCATCCTATGCGGGACTGGATTGCACCATCTGCTGGTCGGCCATCTGTTTCCTTAATATATAATAAAATTATTGATTGTATTACAAAACCTCTTTCTATTAAAACTATTTGGAATAGGGAATTATCTGACCTTAATTTATCTGTCGACTGGGAGAGAGTATGGTCTAATCTCAGTTTAACATCTAAAAATCTGGCTCATCGTCTTATTCACTTCAAAGTCATTCATAGAGCATACATAACTCCTTACAAAAGATTTAAAATGAAACTACAGTCAAATTTGAACTGCCATATATGTAACACTACATCATCAGGCACTTTTCTGCATATGTTTTGGGAATGTCCTGTCGTCATCAGTCTATGGACACATGTAAACCTGGTTTTGTCATCATTACTGCGAATTGATTGGTCTGTTAACCCAAGTTTGTGTCTTCTTAATGATGATTCTGGTCTCTGTATTAGTTCAATGCAAAAGAGAATGTTGTTTGCTGGTTTTACAGCTGTGAAGAAGACAATAATCCAGAACTGGTTTACACCACACATGTGTAGAAAAACATATTGGATCCATAGCCTCCTGCAAATAGTGTCATGTGAATGTACAACGGCGCGAGTTGGTGGGGCCAGGCCTTCGACCATTGATGCTTGGCAGTGTTTTTTGTTGGACATACGTGATTGTATAAAGGAGTGACTTTTGTGTTCTTGTTGTCCTTCCCTCTCCCCCTCCCTTTTGATTGGACCTTGAGATGTTGAGTATGTGTCTGTTGTTTTGTTTTGTTGTATTTTGGATATTATGTTGTGTTGTGTGTGAAAAAAAAAAAAAAAAAAAGATTTTGGAGTGGCCAAGTAAAAGTCCGGGCTTAAATCCAAATTGAGATGCTGTGGCATGACGTTAAACAGTCCATTCATGCTCGAAAACCCTTCAATGTGGCTGAATTAAAACAATTCTGCAAAGAAGAGTGGGCCAAAATTCATCCACAGCGATGTGAAAGACTCATTGCCAGTTATTGCAAACACTTGATTGCAGTTGTTGCTGCCAAGGGTGGCACAACCAGTTTTTAGATTTAGGGGGCAATTACTTTTTCACGCCAGGCAGGTTTGGACAGCTTTTTTCCCTTAATAAATTAAATCATTATTTCAAAACTGCATTATGTATTTACTCAGGTTATCTTTGTGTAATATTAAAATTTGTTTGATGATCTGAATCTTTTAAGTGTGTCAAATATGCAAAAAAAAAAAAAAAAAACTTTTCGTGGCACTGTATTTTAAAAACTACACTTTTTGTCCGGAAGACCTAACGTTTCAAATCGTCATGCGACCACGATAATAGAGAGACAGTTTTGCTATCACGATATCACGATATTTATAATATCGTATATATAACTCAATCTCAGATTCAAGGCAAAAATGTCTGTGCATTTATCTTTTACGTTTTGAAGAAAGCAGCTCATTCCCTATAGCTTTGTTTAGCACATGTAAAATGCTTTTGGAGGCTTAGGGAAATGGATATAATAGTTCACATCAGCATGACCAAACAGATGCCTGTGATGTGGCCATGGGCGTGGAGGCACAGTAGCTCAGTTTGTCAAGCAGCAGTGTTCAGTCATCAGGACCCTCCCACTTGGCCCAGGAGCACTGAATGCTGAGGTGTAATGGACTGCTAAATGAATGAAACATTAGCATATGTAGCTCAGCGGCAGGCCCTGCTTCCCAGCTCCCCTAGCCACCTGTGGATTTTGAAAACCTCTGAAGGGCTTTGATCATTTAATGATCCATGTTGTTTCATGAAACTGTGGTCTGGAGTTGCCTGGCTAAAAAGACGGCATCATTCTGTTAACTAGTTTTACCAACAAGACTAGTTTAGTCAACTAGCTTCACAAGATAAACCGTGCTAACTGAACATGGTCACCAACATGCTTTGCTGGACAAAACCATCAACAACCAAAAAATGTTGATAAATTAGCTAGATGAGTCCGAAATTAACATTAATCGGCAGAAACCTGGACCAGCATAAAAATTCAGTAAAACAAGATCCGAGATCAGGATCACATAGCATGGTTAGGTTTAGGACTGGAATTGACACTTTGACAACATTCTAATTTTAGATTTTAGATTGTGTTAATGTTAATTAGGTATTGTTAATGTGCATTTATATTTCTTTGAAAGAACAGTTTTTTTTTCAAGACCAACAACAGATGTTGATCCAGGGACATGTGTTATGAAATCACATTTACCTTAGAACCTGAAATATCAATGGGTAGATATTTTGTTCTACTGTAAATTAAAATGTTAAATACAACAACCATACCTTTATAGGCAGCACTGCTATATCACTTTATTGTTTGCATTATACTACAGCATATAACATCCAATCTCCTTCAGCAAACCTAGACTTTGGTTATTTTCCAAGAACAGACTTACTTTATTGTGTCTAAAAGTTTGTTTGGGAAAGGACAAATAGTCCAGCTCCAAGCTACAACAGCCTGGCCTGAAATATTCAGCAGTGCCCTCCAAAAAATAAGCACATGACCTCAGCAGTTTTTACTCATATTAACCTTTTTATTAATATACACAATCTATATTCTGCTGCACAACATGGAGCAGCTTAAAGTGGTACTTCACCTAAAAAAAAAAAAAAATGGTTTCCTTTACTCATGCCAAACCAAAATGCGGTTATTCTAATGTAGGATATTCTATATCTTCCATACACCATAATTAGTGAGAATAACTCATTCACTAGAGGATATTGTTGTTATTATTATTATTATTATTATTATTATTATTATTATTGTGTTATAACAAAACAATAACATTTAAAATATTATCATTCATGTAATTATCTGCCTATACAATATATACATATACCTGTGTATATATATATATAGGCCAAGTCTATTATAGGATTTCAATAAAATAAATACACACAAAAAGTCACTTTCACAAAAATAGGAATACATTAATTGTGTTTGTATGTCTGTGTTTGTATAAGGTTGGGCGATATGGCCAAAAATATTATTACATTATTTCCCCCTTATAATTCAATATCAATATTAACCACAGTATTATTATTATTTTTTTTTTTTTCAGTTTTTCAAATTCCAGTCTCATTAGAAAACATGTATCTACAGGTGCATCTCAATGAATTAGAATGTCGTGAAAAAGTTCATTTTTTCTTGTAACTTATTTCAAAAAGTGAAACTTTCATATATTTTAGATTCATTACATGTAAAGTAAAACATTTCAAAAGTTTTTTTTTGTTTTAATTTTGATGATTAGATCTTACAGCTCATGAAAGTGAAAAATCAGTATCTCAAAATATTAGAATATTTACATTTGAGTTTCAATAAATGACCATCCATACAGTATAAATTCTGGGTATCTCTTGTTCTTTGAAACCACAATAATGGGGAAGACTGCTGACTTGCCAATGATCCAGAAGACGAACATTGACACCCTCCACAAAGAGGGTAAGTCACAGAAGGTCTTTACTGAGGGGCGGATCACGTGACCCTTTGACGGTGATGCAGGCTTACTGTGCGTTCACACCAGACGCGACTTGCGCGAATAAATCGCGCTATTCATGCGTAGTTGGACGCTTGAACATTTTGAGTTTACTCGCTTCATTCGCGCGTGAAATTCACTTCACAACAGACGCGAATTCGCGTCATGGGAGGGGCTTCTCCCAGGCAGCTCCAGTCTCGTTGCGAAATGGTTGACATGGATTTTGTTTAGAGGCTAGTAGCACTTTATGTGCTATGGAAACACTGGACGCGTGTATTTCAGCCGAGAATGTAGTTGTTTAAAACTCAAATCTGCGGTTTATTTATAAAAACAGCGCCTATTTGAAAATGTGCTTCGCAGATTTCGGAGCCGTGAGCTCCACGCGATCACCGGGCGCTCGTGCTCATGTATCCCAAAGAGAGGAGCATAACCTCGGCTAGTCCTTCTGACATTTGCCACTGGCTCTGATGTATCTGTAGTGGATAAACATAAGATATAATTTGTTTTGGGTAAATCTAACAGGTAATCTTTTGTCTATTGTACAGCTCCGGGTATCCGGATTTCTGCCTCCGCTCGTAATCACGTCACTACTAGAGCAAGCTCCTGATTGGTTAACACGGCGCGAATATCCGCCAAAGTTCAGATTTTTCAACTCGCGCGGCAAATGCCCGAAACGCTCAATTCGCGCCACCTCATTCGTGCGAACCGCGCCGCAGGATGTCTATTCGCGTCTTTGCATTGACTTAACATGTAAATCACTCGCGCTTAATGCTTCATTCACGTCTGGTGTGAACGCACCTTTAGTCTTTCGCTCTGCTCACTTTGCCACATATTTTACGATCCTGTCAGTAAAACTTAAACCACTCAGCATTGGACCCATCATGAGTGCTAAGGCAGACAAAGGGGATCGGAAAAGAGAGATTGAGCAATCACCAATGAAGAAAAAATTCAGAGATTCAGCCATCTCCAGAGAAGACCTCGACAATGCTATTGCTAACCGCATTGAACTAGCATTTAAAGAGCAGCAAAGCACTTTGAATTTGGTTGTGAATTCGGCAGTAAGAGATGCAATGGACTCTGATTCCAGCATTGCGCGAACTGCGTGAGGACATACAAGCGACCAACAAGTCTGTTAAAGAGCTAAGAGAGGAATTTGAGGCCATAGCTACCGAGACGAAGCAGACACGTGACCGCGTTGATTCTGTTCAGGCAGCGGCGCGTGAAGATAGGAGGACAGTCACGGACTTAAAGGATCAGCTGGAGCGACTCACCGAGAAGATGACAGATATGGAGGACAGGTGCAGAAGGAACAACATAAGACTGGTGGGGCTGCCAGAAGGGATGGAGGGTCCCGACGCAGCTGGTTTCCTCAGAGCTAATCTTTCCAAGTGGATTCCTTCCTTGAGGGGCCGTGGCATTGAGATTGTCCGTGCGCATCGCGTGTATGACGGAGGGAGGGGCTCCGATCGGCCGCGCACTCTCATCTTCCGTGTACTAAGATGGCATGATGGATCGGAAATCCTGAAAGGTGCCAGGCAGGCTTATCCGGTGAAATGCGCACAGAACAATGTCACACTGCTATTTTTTCCCGACTTTAGTCCAGCTACAGCGATCAGGAGAAAGGCATTTGGTCCGGTTTTGAAGAAGATGACAGCGCTTGGTCATCTATCCAGCGGTAATTAAACTACGGCACAAGGGTGAGCAGAGGAGCTTCGATTCTCTTCAGAAAGCGGAGGATTTTGTCAGCTCCCTGTCTCAGCGGAGAACGTATGCCGCAGCTCTGTGGGGGGATGACGGGGGAGCAGCAGCCGCTGTTTCTCCAGCCCGGCGGGAGGGGCTTGACGGCCGGGATGGACATGGTCCTAGCTGCCCAGGAGGGGATGATGGCAGGATGAACATGGACGCTTGCTAAACCTATTTTTTGCTTTTTCTTCTCTCCTCTCTTCTACTGGGATATTGTCCCTATATATCCGGTACAACGATCTCTTTGCTGGTAAGACTGACACTCCTTTTTTTCTTTTTTGGAAGGGACTAATGGAGAGTAGGTTTAATTAATTATTATTTTTTTGGCTGTGTGAGCCTTTCGGGAGGCATGTCTTGCGTTGAAGTGGATCGGTCACGAACCATCACTATTTTTTGTTACTCAGTCAGACCTATGTTCTCGGTAATGTGCGGTCTGAGTTATTCCTTGTTTATTGTTGTCAGTTGTTCATGTTTTTATGTTTTTTTTGTTTTTAACACACAGTTATACTTCTATTTATTTTATCTTATTTCTAAGGGGATTTTTCATCTAAGAGGTTTGGTATCTAAAATGCACATCAGCGTTTACATGTTATTTACAGAATGGAAGTGCTTCTGCTTTTTTTTTTATTGGATACAATCTTGGGATTATGAATATTCAATGCATACTCTAAATACTTTATCACTGAATGTGAATGGTTTAAATTCTGCTGTTAAACGAACCCGTGTGCTAGAATATTTGCACTGTAAATCTATCTCCAGTGCCCTAATTCAAGAGACACATTTAAAACAATCTGACGAGGCACATTTCCAGAATAAGTATTACAAATGAATAGCTTTTTCCTGCGCTCAAAATAAAACTAAGGGGGTGCTTATCCTTGTTAACCGGAAGTTAAATCTAACGATTGAACACCTTGGTAGTGATGAGAAGGGTAGATTTGTTTTTATCCGATGCAAAATATATAATAATAGGTTAGCATTGGTCTCTATTTATGGTCCGAATGAGACAGACAGTGCATTCCTTACACAGATTTCCAAAACTCTACTTGAGGGGATTGATTGCCCTCTAGTGGTGGGTGGTGATTTTAATGCTGTCATAAATCCTGCTTTAGATAAATCTCAATCTGATACAACAGCCAATCCATCCTATAAATTATCGAATTAATTTATCACTGAGCTTAACTTAATCAATCTTTGGATAATTCAAAATACTAAAGCTAAGGACTTCACTTTTTTTCTAATAGACACAAGACTTGCTCTAGGATAGACTACATATTTCTCAGCCCATCTTTAAATTTGTCTAATTCCTCCATCTCTATATTACCAATTTTATTATCTGATCATTCTGCTGATCATTCATGTCGTTCAAAAAACTTCACTAATTTCATTACTTCTTAAAGAAAGGAAAGATCCATTAGATTGTTACAGCTACAGACCGATTTCGCTTATCCCATGTGATCTAAAAATCTATGCTAAAGTTTTTGCTTCTCGTATGGAGAAGGTAATTCATAGTCTGATCAAGGAGGACCAAACCGGTTTAATCAAGGGGTGCAATGCATCTGACAATATGCGTCGACTCCTTCATATTCTTGACTTTGCGGACTCCCACCCAACCCCTTGTGCGGTCTTTTCACTTGACGCAGAAAAAGCCTTTGACAGGCTAGAGTGGAATTATATGTGGGCAGTTCTGCAATGTTTCGGCTTCGGTGAACACTTCATTTCTATGATTAAGACATTATACCACTCACCTGCAGCATCAGTCATAACTGGTAATATTATTTCCCCCTCATTCCCTTTACAGTGGGGAACGAGGCAGGGGTGTCCGCTTTCCCCCTTATTGTTTTGTCTATCTCTTGAACCCTTAGCGCAAGCCATCAGGAAATCTGAAGTATCGATTAAGATTTTATGATCATAATCATAGTATTTAATTATACGCTGATGATATTATTCTATATTTAGACCACTTTGATGTTTCAGTCTCTAGTATAATTAAGGAATTTGATAATTTTAGTAGCCTATCAGGATATAAAATAAATTGGAGCAAATCTGCTTTAATGCCAATTAACAATGTTAAGGTTAATTCTTCTATTCCCTCATTTATCCCTATTAAGGAATATTTAATCTATTTGGGCATTACCATACATAAAAACATTCATAAGATTGCCAGAGACAATTTTAATAACATTTTAGTTAAGGTCAAAAATGACATTCAAAGATGGAAGAATCTTAAAGTCTCTCTCCAAGGAAGAATCTCCACTGTTAAGATGCATTTGTTACCTCGATTATTTTTTTTTTCTCTATGCTACCACTTTCTCCCCTCCAGGTTACTTTAAGGAGATCAACTCCATAATTTCTAAGTTTATCTGGAATGATAAATGTCCCAGAATTAAACTTACCACATTACAACATCCTAATAGTGCAGGAGGACTGGCTGTACCAAATTTTGAATTATATTATTGGTCGTTCCAGCTTAAGGCTCTTCATAATTGGGTTGATCCTCAATCTACAGTTTCATGGAGAGTGATTGAAGCTGACAAGGTTAAACCAAATAGACTTCAAGATGTTTTATTTACTGGCACAGAAAAAAAGGGATAATTATAAATTTGGTCCGGTTGTGGCTAACTCTATTAAAATCTGGAAAACGGCTGAACGTCGGATAGGTGGACCCTTCAAATTTTGCAACAGTACTCCTTTATGGCACAATTTTAATTTTGTATGTGGAAATCGTCCATTTGTCCAACCCTCTTGGTCTTCTTTAGGTGTAAACACGTGCGGTGATATATATGATAACCAGGGCCTCTGTTCATTTCAGACATTAAGAACCAAATTTTGTCTACCAGCATCCGCATATTTTGTCTTTCTTCAATTACGTTCTGCTCTCAAAGCGTATGGCGTTCCGTGGGCATCTTCTATTTCCTCTCATCCTATGTGGGACTGGATTGCACCATCTGCTGGTCGGCCATCTGTTTCCTTAATATATAATGGAATTATTGATTGCATTACAAAACCTCTTTCTATTAAAACTATTTGGAATAGGGAATTATCTGACCTTAATTTATCTGTCGACTGGGAGAGAGTATGGTCTAATCTCAGTTTAACATCTAAAAATCTGGCTCATCGTCTTATTCACTTCAAAGTCATTCATAGAGCATACATAACTCCTTACAACATATTTAAAATGAAACTACAGTCAAATTTGAACTGCCATATATGTAACACTACATCATCAGGCACTTTTCTGCATATATTTTGGGAATGTCCTGTCGTCATCAGTCTATGGACACATGTAAACCTGGTTTTGTCATCATTACTGGGAATTGATTGGTCTGTTAACCCAAGTTTGTGTCTTCTTAATGATGATTCTGGTCTCTGTATTAATTCAATGCAAAAGAGAATGTTGTTTGCTGGTTTTACAGCTGCGAAGAAGACAATAATCCAGAACTGGTTTACACCACACATGTGTAGAAAAACATATTGGATCCGTAACCTCCTGCAAATAGTGTCATGTGAATGTACAACAGCGCGAGTTGGTGGGGCCAGGCCCTCGACCATTGATGCTTGGCAGTGTTTTTTGATGGATATACGTGATTGTATAAAGGAGTGACTTTTGTGTTCTTGTTGTCCTTCCCTCTCTCCCTCCCTTTTGATTGGACCTTGAGATGTTGAGTATGTGTCTGTTGTTTTGTTTTGTTATATTTTGGATGTTATGTTGTTATGTGTAAAAAAAATAAAAAATAAAAACTGTTGATAACAAAAAAAAGAAGGTCATTACTGAAAGGTGTGGCTGTTTACAGAGTGCTGTATCAAAGCATATTAAATGCAAAGTTGACTGGAAGGAAGAATTTGGGTAGGAAAAGGTGCACAAGCAACAGGGATGACCGCAAGCTTGAGAATACAGTCAAGCAAAGCTGATTCAAACACTTGGGAGAGCTTCACAAGGAGTGGACTGAAGCTGGAGTCAAAGTCACCACGCTCAGACGTCTTCAGGAAAAGGGCTACCAAGCCACTTCTGAACCAGAGACAACGTCAGAAGCATCTTACCTGGGCTGTGGAGAAAAAGAACTGGACTGTTGCTCAGTGGTCCAAAGTCCTCTTTTCAGATGAAAGTAAATTTTGCATTTCATTTGGAAATCAAGGTCCCAGAGCCTGGAAGAAGAGTGGAGAGGTACAGAATCCATGTTGCTTGAAGTCCAGTGTAAAGTTTCCACAGTCAGTGATGATTTGGGCTGCCATGTCATCTGCTGGTGTTGGTCCACTTTGTTTTCTGAAGTCCACAGTCAACACAGCCATCTACCAGGAAATTTTAGAGCACTTCATGCTTCCTTCTGCTGACAAAGCTTTATGGAGATGCTGATTTCATTTTCCAGCAGGACTTGGCATCTGCCCACACTGCCAAAGGTACCAAAAGCTGGTTCAATGACCATGGTGTTACTGTGTTTGATTGGCCAGCAAACTCGCCTGACCTGAACCCCATAGAGAATCTATTGGGGTATTGTCAAGAGGAAGATGAGAGACACCAGATCCAACAATGCAGATGAGCTGAAGGCCACTGTCAAAGAAACCTGGGCTTCCATACCACCTCAGCAGTGCCACAAACTGATCACCTCCATTCCACGCCGAATTGAGGCAGTAATTAAAGCAAAAGGAGCCCCTACCAAGTATTGAGTACATATACAGTAAATTAACATACTTTCCAGAAGGCCAACAATTCACTATTTTTTTTTTTTATTGGTCTTATGAAGTATTCTAATTTGTTGAGAAAGTGAATTGGTGGGTTTTTGTCTCTGTCTGTCTGCAGACGACGTAAGAAAGACCCTATCCAGGATTAACCCACGAAAGGCTGTGGGTCCTGACAACATACCTGGCCTTGTACTGAAAGACTGCGCTGCACAGCTGACGGATGTCCTAACAGATATCTTCAACACCTCGCTGAGCCAGGCGGTCGTCCCCACATGTCTAAAATCCACAACAATCATACCGGTACCAAATAAATCACCTGTGTCCTGTTTAAACGACTACCGTCCCATAGCACTGACTCCAATCATGATGAAGTGCTTTGAGAGGTTAGTCATGCAAAAAATCAAAAACAGCCTCCCCAACACACTCGATCCGCTCCAGTTTGCATACTGTCCAAACCGCTCTACGGACGATGCAATTTCCTCCACCCTCCACCTGGCTCTTACCCACCTAGAAAACAAAGACTCCTATGTTAGAATGCTGTTCATTGACTTCAGCTCGACATTCAACACAATAATCCCACAACAGCTCATAAATAAACTAAACCTGCTGGGCCTTAACAATTCCCTCTGTAATTGGATCCTGGACTTTTTAACCGGAAGACCTCAGTCAGTCCGTGTCGGCCACAACACCTCGAGCACTACCACACTGAGCACAGTTGCCCCACAAGGCTGTGTGCTCAGCCCGCTGCTCTTCACGCTGCTGACCCATGACTGCACTGCCAAGTTCAGCTCCAACCACATCATCAAGTTCGCTGATGACACAGCAGTGGTAGGTCTCATCAGCAACAACGATGAAACGCACTACAGAGAGGAAGTGGCACAGCTGGCTGAATGGTGTGGCGCTAACAATCTGTCCCTCAATGTGGAGAAGACAAAGGAGGTTGTGATGGACTTCAGGAGGAGGAACTCCACTGACCACCCCCCACTGACCATCGACAGCACGACTGTGGAGAGAGTCAGCAGCACTAAATTCCTGGGGGTGCACATCACGGAGGATCTCACCTGGACCACCAACACCATGTCACTCTCCAAGAAGGCACAACAGCGCCTACACTTTCTCCGCCGGCTGAAAAGAGCAAGTCTCCCACCACCCATCCTCACCACATTCTACAGGGGCACCATTGAGAGTGTGCTGACCAGCTGCATCACTGTCTGGTACGGGAACTGCAGTGCTGCTGACTGCAAGACCCTCCAGCGGACAGTGAACACGGCTGCAAAGATCATCGGTGCCCCTCTCCCATCCATCCTGGACATTTTCCTTACACGATGCTCCAGCAAAACCAACAGCATCGTGAAGGACCCCACCCACAGTCTCTTCCAGCTCCTACCATCAGGAAGACGGTACCGGAGCATCAGAGCCCGCTCCGCCAGACTGCTCAACAGCTTTTTCCCCCAGGCTGTGAGAGCCCTGAACTCAGATCACCCCGCCCACCTCTGAAACCCCATGCAAACCCCTACCTCCTGAAACATGGACCCCCCCCCCCCCCCCCCCCTCCCCCTCCCCCCTCCCCCCCTCCCCCCCAAACACCCCCCAACCTTACCACACCAAAGAAAAAACTGTGAACTTTTTTTTGTCTATTCACAAAATAGACCATCTATTCACTCTGCTGCCATCTGGCAAGCGCTTCCGCAGCCTGATGGCTAAAACTGAGAGACTTAGGAAGAGTTTCTTCCCCCAGGTCATCAGGCTCCTGAACTCAAACTCAGCCTCTTAACATTATCATGACTTTACTTACTAATCACTCACAATCAGTAATATATTCACACTCATTATTATCTACCTCATACTGACAGTGTCATTTGCACACAACACTTTCTGTGTCTTGATATCTTATCTTATTTTTTATATTTATTATTTTTGTGATTGCTGCTTCATGACAACCATGTTCAACCTGTTTGCACATTCCTCTCTCGTACAGTCATGCTTATCTTAATATTTAATTCTACAGCATACTGTCATGCACATTCTTTTATACTTTATATTTTATATTCTGTGCTTTATATCTTATTGTTTATTCATTTTATTTTATGCATACTTCCCTTGTGTTGTATTATACAATATTTTCACTGTCCATGGAGCGGACCTGACTCACATTTCACTGCTGGTTATACAATCTCTGTATAGTCGTGTATGTGACAAATAAAAACTTGAACTTGAACTTGAACTTTGTGCAATTCAAGTATGCTACACACAGATGAGTGGGCCTGTACAAACCACCTGTAGTAACACACTCTCCTCTATGCACTAGACACTTTTCCTAACACTGCTATGTGTACACAATCCCACAAAAGACTCAGCAATATATGTATGTTTACATGCTCATGCACTACTACAAATCATCTTGTACTGTTCCCCAGCCAGCTGCTGACTCACAATGTTTCTCTCTGCACATGTACAGTATTTATGTGAAGCATTCGCATAGTTTGTATAGTTTGTATTTTTTATCTTTATCTTTGGTTGTATAGGGTAAACATTTATATATAGTATACTTAGTCAAAATCTGTCATAGGTTTATAGTGTTTATAGGTTATTGTGTTTATAGTGTCATATGTTTATAGTGTTTATAGGTTTATTGTGTATAGGTTTATAGTGTTTTTACTTCATTGTTGCATGTCTGTATTTATGTAGCACCGTGGTCCTGTGAGGCACGACATTTCGTTCCACTGTATGTCCCCACATGTAGCGGAATGACAGTAAAGCTCAACTTGAACTTGTTAAATGTGAGCCTAAATCATCACAATTAAAAGAGCCAAAGACTTAAACTAATTCAGTCTGTGTGCATTGAATTTATTTAATACACGAGTTTCACAATTTGAGTTGAATTACTGAAATAAATGAACTTTTCCACGACATTCTAATTTATTGAGATGCACCTGTATTTGTATGATGTGATTCATGTTGAAAGACATGATTTTCATAATAATAATAAAAAAAAGTAAGCATGTTGGTCCACCCCTAAAACTAACCGTCAGTGGGGTGTAAACAGCTCGTACAAAAATGAATGAATAAGATGGTATGAATTCAAACAAATTAGCCACCAATTTGCCAAAAATGGAAAATACTTGGTATGTGTTGGACAGGCTGATGTCAAATTTATTTCTGTTGTGTGATAGTTCATCATTATCAACATAAATTTTATCTCAATCCCATTTTGAGACCGTTTTATCGCCCAGCCGTAATTTGAGGCTTTCAATATGCCAGACTGATAAACTGCAATCATCACTATAAAAAACCTTTTCACAGATTTCACATACACACATTCATACAATTATAATTTCATACTGCGTTTTAAGACCTTCTTGCCTATGCTTAGTATTTCAGGATGTTGAATCATAATAACAGTTTTGCCTGCCAAAAAACAGATAATTTTTAGCTGTTCTATTTGAAAACACTCTTTGTTTTCCTAAAAGGCGACAGCTCTGCCCAACGCTATAGTTGACTTGACACGCACCCAAAATTCTGCCAGCTGACTGAAATTAAACAATCATCAAGAGCATTATGCAGGACAGCGTTTTTCAAACAATTCAGCAGCCTGAGGTGACACAAGGCCCGGAGAGAGGCACCAGCACTGTAATGCATGGACGATGAGAGAGAAAGTGAAAATAAGAAAGAACCAAGTGGCGGTCATCCAAAATCTTGATGGTTTAAGACTGTCTGTGAAAAGGCATCAGGAAATGTTTCTTGTCACCACATTATCCTCCAGCCACCTCTTAGACTTTGGCACAGTGGCCATGGAAGAGGTTACAGATGAATGCTATTAGCAGGGGCAAGTCATATTTCATTTATAATATGTTGTGTAATACTTCCACAGCTATGTGTCTTCTGACTTCTTTGTGGTAGGATTTGAATCTGTGACACAGTTTGTATCTCGCCTGAGCGATTGTACACCAGAGGTCACATTTATCAGAGGATGTTCAAAGACTGCGATCTCTCCAGTCTGATGCTTTCAGGGTTGAAGCACAGCATTGTAGAGAGGCCACTCACACGGACACAATTGATAGATGGGATGTGGAACGGACGTGCCCATCTGGATATCCATCTTGTTACTAACCACTTCTTGCCATGAGAGATCCTTTCAGAATATGGAAGTCTCTATTGGCAAAGCTTTGTTCTTTGATGATAAAGTCTTTATGCTAGGCAGTACATACAGTATACTGTTCTGTATGGATTCACTAAGAAGGAATTGTGGTCACCGATGGTGTTGTTTTATTGTTTTAGCACCCAGTTCAGTAAATACAAGTCAGGTAACTTTGAAAATATTCCACATTTTGAAGGTCGGTTCTGAGTACGAGATTGGATAGGATGCAGCAGTCTTTTCTAGATCGGTACACTATCACCAAAGATTTTCATGAATGCAGAAACAAAAAGAATCAGGTACAAGATCCATCACTGAATTTACTGGAAACAAATAATTTATGATGTTAATTTCCATTAATGGTTCTTCAATATCCGCACTCATGCAGATGTAGATACAACATTATACTGTAAACAGACATTGTTTCCTGTGTCTTTTCATTTGAATATTATGAGTGAAAAAGATTGATGCTCGCACAAACTCCTGTGTTAACCAAATATGTATGTATGTGTGCCGATCAATATTTAGATGTGAATAAAATCCTAAATTAAATCCTTTATCATATAAATAATTTATATCTCTTCGCAATACTTTGATTAAACTTCATGATGCCTTTATAACTGTCCTGGATCTTTTAGGTTTTGGAATCAATGTAATTGCTGATAATTACTGAATGATGATGTGTAGTACAGATACATAAATTAGTTTTGCTGTGAGTTTTACAGTTATAAGCAGGAAAATAACGATTCAGTGATGCAAATAGGATTCAATTGTACTGTAAAGCAGCTCTAAAAAAACAAACAAAAAAAAAACAGTCATTTTTCAGTTGAAATAAGTTCATTGTTGATTCAGTTTGGTTCAATAACTGTGTAAAGTACTAAAGTTAATCAATCATGGAATGAGTTAGAAATCATCCATAAACCAGCTCAATAGTAATCAGTGATGTCATCATTCATCTCAGTTCAGTTCTCATCTAATAGTGCCAGTGCAGTCAATATTGCCAAATATTATTTGTCCCCAACTAAACAAGCCAAGAGTCCATCTGTCACAAAAACAAACAAAAAAGTATCCTTGACTTACCACAAAACACGCAAATTTTGTGTGAAAATCTGTCCGGTCACTTTAGGTGGTTATACCACAAGACTGTATAGAGCATAAAGAAAAAAAACATAATTCAAAAAATACTGTATATATCCATAAAGAGCTGTTCTCATGGATATATGTGCACTTCCATGTGTGCTAAGCTCTGACTATCTTTCAAAGAGTCAATGCAATTAACCTCACAAACTTTGGCAAAATAAGTTATTATAGCAGCCAGCCAATAGTACAGGTGCATCTCAATGAATTAGAATGTCATGAAAAAGTTGTAACTTATTTCAAAAAGTGAAACTTTCATATATTTTAGATTCATTACATGTAAAGTAAAACATTTCAAAAGTTTTTTTTTGTTTTTAATTTTGATGATTAGAGCTTACATTTAGTCATTTGGCAGACACTTTTATCCAAAGCGACTTACAATTGGGGGCTTACAGCTCATGAAAGGGAAAAATCAGTATCTCAAAATATTAGAATATTTACATTTGAGTTTCAATAAATGACCATCCATACAGTATAAATTCTGGGTATCTCTTGTTCTTTGAAACCACAATAATGGGGAAGACTGCTGACTTGCCAATGATCCAGAAGACGAACATTGACACCCTCCACAAAGAGGGTAAGTCACAGAAGGTCATTACTGAAAGGTGTGGCTGTTTACAGAGTGCTGTATCAAAGCATATTAAATGCAAAGTTGACTGGAAGGAAGAAATTGGGTAGGAAAAGGTGCACAAGCAACAGGGATGACCGCAAGCTTGAGAATACAGTCAAGCAAAGCTGATTCAAACACTTGGGAGAGCTTCACAAGGAGTGGACTGAAGCTGGAGTCAGTGCATCAAGAGTCACCACGCTCAGACGTCTTCAGGAAAAGGGCTACCAAGCCACTTCTGAACCAGAGACAACGTCAGAAGCATCTTACCTGGGCTGTGGAGAAAAAGAACTGGACTGTTGCTCAGTGGTCCAAAGTCCTCTTTTCAGATGAAAGTAAATTTTGCATTTCATTTGGAAATCAAGGTCCCAGAGTCTGGAGGAAGAGTGGAGAGGTACAGAATCCATGTTGCTTGAAGTCCAGTGTGAAGTTTCCACAGTCAGTGATGATTTGGGCTGCCATGTCATCTGCTGGTGTTGGTCCACTTTGTTTTCTGAAGTCCACAGTCAACGCAGCCATCTACCAGGAAATTTTAGAGCACTTCATGCTTCCTTCTGCTGACAAGCTTTATGGAGATGCTGATTTCATTTTCCAGCAGGACTTGGCACCTGCCCACACTGCCAAAGGTACCAAAAGCTGGTTCAATGACCATGGTGTTACTGTGCTTGATTGGCCAGCAAACTCGCCTGACCTGAACCCCATAGAGAATCTATTGGGGTATTGTCAAGAGGAAGATGAGAGACACCAGACCCAACAATGCAGAAGAGCTGAAGGCCACTGTCAAAGAAACCTGGGCTTCCATACCACCTCAGCAGTGCCACAAACTGATCACCTCCATTCCACGCCGAATTGAGGCAGTAATTAAAGCAAAAGGAGCCCCTACCAAGTATTGAGTACATATACAGTAAATTAACATACTTTCCAGAAGGCCAACAATTCACTAAAAATGTTTTTCTTTTTATTGGTCTCATGAAGTATTCTAATTTGTTGAGATAGTGAATTGGTGGGTTTGTGTTAAATGTGAGCCTAAATCATCACAATTAAAAGAGCCAAAGACTTAAACTACTCCAGTCTGTGTGCATTGAATTTATTTAATACACGAGTTTCACAATTTGAGTTGAATTACTGAAATAAATGAACTTTTCCACGACATTCTAATTTATTGAGATGCACCTGTATTGGAACAGTCAATTTGAGTCAGTGTCTACCATTTATGTAATATGCATCAGAGAGTCAGTGAACTGTGGCTGAGGTTGAGACTAGCACGCAAGTATGTGTTTATTCTGAGAGAGCTGTCATATGCCATAAAGTCTGGTGTTATGATGAGGGAAGGAAATATGTGTGTTTTGAGAGAAGGAGGTATTTCATAAAGATCTCTGTGATGGCTTGATCTAAGGAATAGAGGAGAGGGGTAGAATGCCTGGTCATTGTCAGTGTGTCATCCATTATAAGAGATCCAGGCAGTCGATTTTCTGGCAGACTCATCACAGGTCTCTCTCACAAGAGTGACAAAGACATTACAAGATGAAAAAAAAAAAACTCACAGCTTGTCTGCCCACCCAGGCATGGATGCTGTTTAATGGGTCCTATTTATACTCAGCATAGCTTTCTGTAATTTATTATACACAGGCAACTGCAGGAAATACAAACAAGGATCATTCGGATGGAGTCTGCAAAAGGCAGATCAATATACACACCAGAGACAAGATATTTCCATGTCTTCATTTATAGACACAATACAATGGGTACACTTTTTAAAATGTCATATTATTATTATTAGTAGTAGTAGTAGTACTAAATAGAAATTTTACTATATGATTTAAGCAGATGCTGCCATTTTTAAATGAAAAACAGGAAGTTATTATGAAATATTCCAGTTCTTATTTTTCCCCTTTCTTTAAATGGATATTTTGAAATATATATTATTAGTATGCACAAGTTAACACCTTAACAATTTGTTACAACTTAAAAATTATTAAGTGCACTGAGACACTTTATTATTTATATTATTTTTAAAGAAATAATAAAAAAATTGTTACACTTTACTTTAAAGACCAGTTCTCACCGTTAACATGTACCGTGACATACTACTTTCTTTCTTTCTCTTTCTTTCGTTGTTTCGTTATTTCTGTCTCTTTCTTTCTTTCTTTCATTGTTTCGTTATTTCTGTCTCTTTATTTCTTTCTGTTTGATGTGTTCCATTAATTTATTTTTTAAAATGCCATGATAGGATATACTGTATATATATATATATATATATATATATATATATATATATATATATATGAAGAGTTTATTTGCAAAAACCGTTAAACGCCACTTTAGAAAAGTGATTGCCATGCATTATTCTCCACATATCACATGACCTGAACCCTAAATACGTTTTGTCAAAAAAGCCGGTATTGTCCACTTTCAAGGCATCGTGAGTTCATGTTTTACTGCAGAAGCCGACAAGCACCCTTGTTGTTTGTGAACAGAAGCCGATAAGTCCATTTTAGCGAATCAGCACGCTGTATTCAGGTCAGGTGACAAGGCTACTTTCACTTTGAAAAGACGTGCTAGCTGAGAGGAGTTTCATCAAAGCTGACTAAAAGTGATCGAGGATGGATAATTTCGAATGCTGAAAAGTTTTCATGGAACCTTGCAAAAGCAGCACGTTACAATGGTGAGGGAAAAGCTCTGTGTGTTGCATGTAATCCCATCCATACAGTCTATGATCACAACAACGTTTGTCAGGCATCTACATTGTCATCTGAGGAGATTACAAAGATTAAACAAGTGTTTTTTTTTAAACTCTAAAACATGAAATGTGGAGTTATCTGCTTTTGCCAAAAAAACGACTGTTGGAGTTATCTGCTTTTGCTATAAAACAAACTTTTAACATGTAAAAACAAATAAAAAAATACTTTCAGTGAACTTTAATTTTGTAAATTACCTGTATTTGTTTAAGTTATTATTACTTAATAAAAACATCAATCAAACTGCAGTTGGGTTTTTACTTTGAATGCGCAATAAAAAAAAAAAGTTATCGGTTTTTGCAAATGAACAAATACAGCTGCATCTCAAAAAATTAGAATATCGTGAAAAAGTTATTTTTTTGTAACTTATTTCAAAAAGTTATACTTTCATATATCCCAAAGTAAAACATTTCAAAAGTTTTTTTATTTTTTTTTATTTTGAGGATTAGAGCTTAAAAGTCAAAAATCCAGTATCTCAAAATATTAGAATATTTACATTTGAGTTTCATTAAATGACCATCCCTATAGTATAAATTTTGGATATCTCTTGTTCTTTGAAACCACAAAAATGAGGAAGACTTCTGACTTGACAATGGTCCAGAAGACAATCATTGACACCTTCCACAAAGAGGGTAAATTACCCAAGCTCATGTAAACTCATTAAATAAGTTAAAATTATTTATTTTAAAAAAGCACACACTTGGGGAAAAAAAAGAAAATAAATACACTAATAAACTCTTTAATATTGTCAAACATAACCTTACAGTTTATTATTGTAACCTTATGGTACTATTGTAACACACAACACACACACTTAAAGTAGAAGACATACTTGGTGCTGCAGTTTCGCACATGGTGCTGAAAAGCCTTCATGGGTTTCGTATTTGAAAGTTCCTGTATAGTGTGAATTTTCTACCTACCCCATTTTTCATCTCAGCAGACACAAACAATCCATCTCTCAAACTGTTTCATGTTTTTGCATTTAACAAAAAAGGAAGATCAATATTGCTGTCGTCTTAATGAATACTTTGACAGAAAAACTCTTCACACCATGCATCAATTAAAAGTTTAGGCTATTTTTTAAAGCAGACTGTGTCAAAGCTTTAGAGTATTATTATTTGGCTATTGTACCCAAAGTTGTGAGGGCAGTGGGAGGAACACTGATGAAAAAGAATGTAACGCTTCCTCATCAAACACAGGAGAAAATAGCTCCAGCAAAGTGCTGATTGAATGCTGTTTCATGTCACTGTGTCAAACATCAAGTCAATCCTTTATGTCTGCTAGTCAAGACTCTTTTGCCATAAAGCTTTTTTTTTTCTTTCTCACCTACACAACACTAACAACTATGGATGTTTTGCTCTGATGTCAAGTGGGTAGTTCTGCCGGCAGAGTGAAGACAGTATTAGCTGTAGGCTAAACCAACTAAATTAATCCGTATTCGAAGTGTTGAAACTCAAAAGTAAATTTGCATATAATGTAGTTATTTTAATACATTTTAAAATAAATAAATAAGTTAATAAATAAAATCAAACTTACTAATGGCTTCCCCAATCTCATTTGCATAAGAAGTTGTCACATGACGAATATGGGTCTTTGGCACATGACGAATTGGGTCTTTGGCAATTCGTCACTTCCTGTTTGTTGCTTACGCGTGTTTTGAGTTTGAGCTCCGTCAAGTTATTTCTTTATCGTCTATTTTCTTTCTTAAAATCAATTTTATACACCAACATTTTTCGTTTCTATAACGTGTGAATATATCCCCTATCGCATTCTACAACAAAAACAATCAGAGCGCCTTGTTATCACTAGTTTTATTTTGATTTCCCGAGTCCGCTATTAGCTTATAGCCCGTTAGCACCGTCAGCGCGGAGGCCGCTAAGCTCGATAACACAGTTAATACCCTATTCACACACATTACCATTGTTTCACTGCTACTTACTTTAATGGCAGATTTGTGTCTACATTTGAGTGCAGGTGAGGATGCGTTCGAGCTGCATTCGGTGAATCTGGAGCTGGAGGCCGTGGAGAGGCAGATCAACGAGCTGCTGGAGAGGCAGGCCCAGCTGAGGGAGCGGCAAACTGCGCTGGAAACATCCCAGGCTGACGCTCACAAGTCCGGGTAAGTATACAGCACGCTGCTAACACTCCCACCACTACTCCGTGTGTTTCTCTGCACAGGCCCCGTGCACCCAGGACGCGATCTTCCCAGATGTCCTTCTCTCCGGCGCTGGGACACCACAGACCCTGGGTGCAGCAGCAGCGGAAGACGCGAGCCAGGCCTCGGGCTACAACATCTCCCCCTCCGCCGCCTCCGATCTTCGAGATCTCAACCCGGAGCCGCTTCGCCCCCCTCTGCGAGACGGAACGTGACGCTGTGATCGTCGGAGACTCCATCGTCTGGCACGTCCGTGCTACGTTAGCTGAAGGTAAAGTGCACACACACTGTTTCCCTGGTGCTCGTGTTCTCGATGTTTCTGCGCAGATACCCGCGATCCTGAAGGATGACGAGAGCGACTGAGAAGAGATGATGCCAACCCCTCAGAGGACCTCAGAGGATGCCAACCTCTGATCCCCCAACAACATACAGAATTAACAAATTTTGCCATAAGTTAATATATTAAGTAGTGCTGTCAATCGATTAAAAAATGTAATCGCGTTAATCACAGTCATGGACTTAATCACAAATTTAAAATACTAGGATTTACCTGTAAATGTGTTGAAATAAACAAATGCATGACAAACTAGTTTAAGGAAACATAACCTTTCACACTTCCGCCAGGTATGAGACATAATCCTTATTATTCTTTTATCATTATTCTTTTGTTTTTATTCAGCCGTTATCAGCCTTTATACTGACAATAAAACGTTTACCAAGCCACATCGCTTCAATCCCAGTATACATTTACCCAACTATTATCAAAAGTATTTCTAAATAAATACAACAAAACATTTTTTTGGGACCTTACATGACGTTTTATTACAAAATGCATTATGAAGAAGAATTGGACCTGTTCTGCAGGTGCATTAGAGCTAACATTAGCATCATGCTACAGAAGACAATTTATGAGATTAATAGTACACTTTTACTCAGAACTCACTTCAAACTACCATCGAGTGTTTGTAATAACTTCCTTTTGCGATCACATGTGGAATTTGGTCATTCACTGTTGTTAAAATATGCTTTTTATAGCCTTTTATATCGCTGCAAAAATGAGCATTTCAGATGTAAGTTACACATTCATCTCAAGAAAATCACATAGAAACCATATCCTATCGTAATCGTGTGTTTATTATCTTATATAATCTATAGTGGCTGTTGTCATGTTTATTTCTGCTGTGTAAAAGCATTAACATGTAACGTTATGCTCTGGCTGAAACTCACGTTGTTTGTGATGTTACAAGCGCCTCTCCGTTCTGAAGTTGCCAGGTATACATTCCAAGTATGATACACATTAGTAAAAGGATCTATTTTAATTTGTATTTGTCTATATACACTTTGGGCGGCCACGGTAGATTATAAAAGTAGCCCAAAAAACGTCTCGGTTACGTATGTAACCCTCGTTCCCTGAAGGAGGGAACGGAGACGTCACGTCGGATGACCGACGAAATTGGGATCTCGCCAGAGAGACCAATACACTTCGAGTGTAACTAAACGAGCCAATGGACATTGGCATGCGATCATTGCATCCAGCTGCCGCTGATCACAGCGTGAGTATAAGAGGCAGCAGGTGCACCGCATTAATTCATGCTTTCGCTGAGGAGCCGAGCCGGTGACCCGGCAGCTCAGTGGTGGTACAGCGACTGTGGGGACGTGACGTGACGTTCCAGTCGGTCACTCCTCCTCGGATCGAAATTGGGGGAAGCTGCCCCTTCCAGTGCCCTGTGTAGGCCTCCTGATCCTTCCTATAAGGCAGACGATAGGACCGGGCTCTACACAGAGAAGGTCAACTACTGTTGTTCCTAGAGCAACCCAAACAGTAGGACTTGGATAACACTGGGAAGCGTGCCCTTCCGCTTGGAAGAGGCACACTGCGGAGTCACCTCCTCCCAGAGGGGATTAAGTGACATTACTCATGTGAAGTAACCCCGTAGGGCCCTATGCACATGGAAGTCTCGGAGATGGCTTAGGCTGCATCATTAGAGATGGCAGAACATGGTTTGCCAGGGAAAACACGGCTCTAATAAGCATACCGTGGAATACACATATGGGATCCCAGCAGGGTCTTTCATATGGGCACTAGCCTCAAACCAGATTTCAAGAATTCATTGGCTGAAAAGGCCTGGCGCCGGACGCTCCGCCACGTCTGGACGCCGGAGTGCTGGAGGACTCGACAGGGTTTACCTGGTTAAGGAACTCTCTGGAGAATTAGGCGTAAGGACGCCGCAAGCCGACTCTGAGCCGGGCCTCTCAGTGCCACTACCCGTTTGAGGTGAGAACACAGGAGGAAACAGGTTCGACACGTAGGCTATAAAACCTAGCGAACGTTTTGGGAGTCGCCCAACCCGCAGCTCTACAGATGTCTGCTGACGATGTGACACCCCTAGTGGAGTGAGCACGCAGCCTGAGCGGGCAAGGCTTGTGCTTCATAAGCCAAGGTGATTTCAAGAATTCATTGGCTGAAAAGGCCTGGCACCGGACGCTCCGCCACGTCTGGACGCGGGAGTGCTGGAGGACTCGACAGGGTTTACCTGGTTAAGGAACTCTCTGGAGAATTAGGCGTAAGGACGCCGCAAGCCGACTCTGAGCCGGGCCTCTCACTGCCACTACCCGTTTGAGGTGAGACACACAGGTTCGGTAGGAAACAGACGTTCCAAAGCGACACGCATTAGGCTATACTCACTATAAAACCTAGCGAACGTGTTGGGAGTCGCCCAACCCGCAGCTCTACAGATGTCTGCTAGCGAGGCACCACGAGCCAGCGCCCAGGACGATGTGACACCCCTAGTGGAGTGAGCACGCAGCCTGAGCGGGCAAGGCACACCTTGTGCTTCATAAGCCAAGGTGATGGCGTCCACTATCCAGTGGGCCATCCTCTGCTTGGAGACAGCATTCCCTTTCTGCTGCCCTCCGTAACAAACAAAGATCTGTTCTGAGGTCCTGAAGCTCCGAGTTCTATCCACGTACTGTCGCAATGCACTTACAGGACAGAGCGAAGCTAGGGCTGGGTCTGCCTCCTCCAGGGGCAGCGCTTGCAGGTTCACCACCTGGTCCCTGAAGGGAGTGGTAGGAACCTTGGGCACATAGCAAGGCCGGGGTCTCAGTGTTGCACTGGAGTCAGCCGGCCCAAACTCAAGGCACGATTCGTCGACCGAAAATGCCTGCAGGTCCCCCACCCTCTTGATCGAGGCCAACGCAGTCAGGAGTAGGGTTTTCATAGAGAGAAACTTCAACTCGACTGACTGAAAAGGCTCAAGAGGGGCAATTTGTAGGGCTCTTAGCACCAATGCCAAATCCCAAGAGGGTAAGGAGGGAGGGAGGCCTAGGAGGATTTAACCTCCTAGCCCCCCTAAGAAACCTGACGACCAGATCGTGTTTCCCCACCGATCTCCCCTCTACAGGGTTGTGGTGGGCTGAAATAGCAGCAACATAAACTTTAAGGGTGGAGGGGGACAGCCTACACTCCAACCCTTGCTGCAGGAAGGACAGCACGGCTCTGATCGAACATCTCCGGGGGTCCTCATGGTGAGAGGAACACCATTCGACGAACAGGTTCCACTTCAGCGCATAGGCCCGTCTTGTGGACGGTGCTCGTGCTGAAGCAATAGTGAGAGCTACCTCCTGGGGCAGGTCACCTAGAACCTCCGCGTCCCGTCCAGGGACCACACATGGAGTTTCCACAAGTCTGGACGCGGGTTTCGGAGGGTGCCCCGTCTCTGAGAAAGCAGATCCCTCCTCAGAGGAATCGGCCAGGGAGGGGCTGTCGCGAGGAGCATGAGTTCCGGGAACCAAGTCCTGCTGGGCCAATATGGAGCCACTAACAAGACCTGCTCCTCGTCCTCCCTGATCTTGCACAGTATCTGTGCTAGTAGGCTCACTGGGGGAAACGCATATTTGCGCAGGCCCTGGGGCCAGCTGTGTGCCAGTGCATCCGTGCCGAGCGTTGCCTCGGTTAGGGAGTAGAACCACTGGCAGTGGGTGGTTTCCGGAGATGCAAACAGGTCTACCTGAGCAACTCCGAACCGACTCCAAATCAGCTGGACCGCCTGAGGATGGAGTCTCCACTCCCCTGGAAGTGCTGCTCGAGACAGCTCGTCGGCTGCCCGGTTGAGCACTCCTGGGATGTGGATGGCACGAAGGGACCTCAGATGCTTCTGACTCCAGAGGAGGAGGTGGCGGGCGAGTTGCGACATGCGACGGGAGCGTAAACCGCCTTGCCGGTTGATATGCGCAACGGTCGCAGTGTTGTCCGTACGGACCAGAACGTCCTGCCAGCAGCTCGAGGCAATTGATATGCCAACGCAGTTGGGGACCCGTCCAAACCCCTAACACTGCGTGCCCGTTGTACGTGGCTCCCCAGCCGGTGGCCGAGGCATCCGTGAATACCACAGCATGCCTGGATACCTGCTCCAGGGGCACTCCTGCCCGAAGGAACGAGGGATCTGACCACGGGCTGAAGGTTTTGCGGCAGGCCAGTGTAATCTGAACCTGGTGAGTACCGCGTTTCCACGCCCACCTCGGGATTCGGCCATGGAGCCAGTGCTGAAGCGGTCTCATATGGAGCAGACTGAGCGGAACTATCGCCGCAGCTGCAGCCATATGCCCCAGGAGCCTCTGAAAGAGTTTCAGTGGGACCGCCGTCCTGCCTGATAAAGTCTTGAGGCAGTTCAGCACCGACTGAGCACGTTCCTGGGTGAGGCGTGCTGTCTGGTTGACCGAATCCAACTCCATGCCGAGAAAAGAGATTCTCTGCATTGGCACGAGTTTGCTCTTTTCCCAGTTGACCCGTAGGCCCAACTGGCTGAGGTGCCTGAGCACCAGGTCCCTGTGTGCGCACAACTGCTCGCGAGACTGTGCAAGTATGAGCCAGTAGTCGAGGTAGTTGAGGATGCGCACACCCCGTTCTCTCAGGGAAACAAGGGCCGCCTCCGCGACTTTGGTGAAGACACGAGGCGACAGGGACAGCCCGAAGGGCAGGACCTTGTACTGATATGCCCGACCCTCGAATGCGAATTGCAGGAATGGCCTGTGTCGCGGGAGGATCGAGACATGAAAGTACGCGTCCTTCAGGTCGATCGCTGCAAACCAATCTAGGGGACGGACGCACCCGAAAATGCGTTTCTGCGTCATCATCTTGAACGGCAGCTTGTGAAGTGCACGGTTCAAAACTCGCAGATCCAAGATCGGTCGTAACCCACCGCTTTTCTTGGGCACAATGAAGTAAGTGCTGTAAAACCCCGACCTCATATCGGCTGGAGGGACCGGTTCTATCGCATCCTTCGCCAGCAGGACTGCGATTTCCGCACACAGGACAGGGGCATCGACAGCTTTCACTGAAGTGAAGTGGACACCCCTGAACTTGGGGGGACGCCGGGCGAACTGAATCGCGTAGCCGAGTCTGATGGTCCGCAGGAGCCACCGAAACGGACCGGGGAGCGCTAACCAGGCTCCGAGAGACCGTGCCAGCGGAACCAACGTACCCGCGGAGGGGCAGCATGGTGGAACACAGGGACCCGGCCCGGGGCCTGTGACGGCCTGGCCTGTGATGGCAGGGGGCGAGGTCTGGGTGTGTAGTGTAACACTCACCTGATTCTTCCTCGTGTGGAAGGAAACACAGGAACCCGGCTTGAGGCTTGTGACAGCCCGGCGTGTGACGACTTGAAGCGGGGACTGGAGTGCTACCGCCCTTACCTAGTTCCACGAAAGGGCAGGAGGGGTGCTCTTGGGCAACCATCTGCCGCCTGGCGAGAGAGGAAGAGGGAAGTGATCCCGTGATGCACGGTTCACCACTCTCCTCCTCTTGAGACCCAGAGATTGAGGAAACTGCTCTTTTATTGATGTTTTGGGTACCGCTGGCTGCTGGGCCAGCGGCGGAACAGAAACAAAACGAAACAAAAGATTCTCCACCCGGCCCTCCTCCGGGGGAGGGAGTGGTGCAGTCACCATCTCCCGATGAGCAGTCTCCTCCATCTCCGGGTCGCCCGTCTCAGGGCCTCTTGCACCTGCGCTTACCGCCAGGTTTGGCGGGGGCCTGGACGGGCTGGGCGTCCTGTCTGCGACCGGCTCCACGACGCTGCCTGGTGGAAGGCTGCTGCGGCTGCGCGGGAGTGGGGGCGGCCGCAGAGGGGCGCCCACGGCGACGAGCAGGCTGAGGGGCTGCAGCCGGGGTGGAAGCAGCAGGTTTCCTCCGGCGCATTATGTGCTTAATCGCCTCAGTCTGCTTCTGTGCTGCCGAGAACTGCTGGGCAAAGCTCTCTACCGCGTTGCCGAAGAGGCCGGTCTGCGACACGGGAGCATTCAGGAACTGCACCTTTTCCTGCTCCTTCATGTCAGCGAGACACAGCCAGAGATGGCGCTCCTGGACCACTAACGTGGACATCGCACGACCCAGAGACTGCGGTCACCTTCGTCGCTCGAAGCGCGAGGTCCGTCGCAGCATGCAGCTCATGTAGAACCGTTAGGTCGTGACCACCCTCATGCAGGTCTTTCAGGGCTTTGGCCTGGTGGACCTGTAGTAACGCCATGGCGTGGAGGGCAGAAGCCGCCTCCCCACAGGCTCTATAAGCACTGCCAGTTAGGCCTGACGAATACCTACAGGCCCGTGAGGGGAGACACGGGTCACCCCGCAGGGTGGTAGCGGCTGTTGGACACAGTTGCATGGCCAAAGACCGCTCCACCAAGGGGATGCCTGTGTACCCCAAAGCGGCCCCACCATCGAGGGTGGTGAGGGCGGAGGAGCCACAAGATTTGTTTCGGGCAGTGAAAGGTGCCTTCCACGATCTTGTAAGCTCCTCATGCACTTCCAGAAAGAATGGCCACAGAGGGGCGCCCACGGCGACGAGCAGGCTGAGGGGCTGCAGCCGGGGTGGAAGCAGCAGGTTTCCTCCGGCGCATGATGTGCTTAATCGCCTCAGTCTGCTTCTGTGCTGCCGAGAACTGCTGGGCAAAGCTCTCGACCGCGTCGCCGAAGAGGCCGGTCTGCGACACGGGAGCATTCAGGAACTGCACCTTTTCCTGCTCCTTCATGTCAGCGAGACACAGCCAGAGATGGCGCTCCTGGACGACTAGCGTGGACATCGCACGACCCAGAGACTGTGCGGTCACATTCGTCGCTCGAAGCGCGAGGTCCGTCGCAGCACGCAGCTCATGTAGAACCGTTAGGTCGTGACCACCCTCGTGCAGGTCTTTCAGGGCTTTGGCCTGGTGGCGCCCCGGGTGCCGGGACGAACGCCGGATCGCGGCAGAGGCAGAGGGACTCCGCCATGTTTGACATAGCGGAGTCTATTACGCAACTCCGAGATGGTCATGTCCCCACAAGAAGAACATGAACCATCCACGAAAGCCTCCTCAGCATGCTGAATGCCCAGACACGTGAGGCAGCGATCGTGACCGTCCTGAGGCGACAGAAACCGACCACACCCAGAAACAAAGACATCTTTAAAAAGACGCGATCACCCGTGTTGCTCTTTTAGATAAATTTGCTCTTTCAGTGCTGAAGCACGCAGGGGAGCTGGCCACCACACACTCCTAGTGTGATTGTCAGCACGAACTTGATAGCCGCGAGACCGTGACCACCGCTGCTGTTGCCGTAACGCCCGCACACTTGTTCTCTCTGCAACACCGAAGTAGAGAGCAGTAGTGATGCACCACCGCTCGGCTCCGAAGCGAAAGGATGAATTAATGCGGTGCACCTGCTGCCTCTTATACTCACGCTGTGATCAGCGGCAGCTGGATGCAATTATCGCATGCCAATGTCTGTTGTGCATTTAACTTGAATCATGTCCAACAGATATCTGTTTTAAAACGGAGTAATTCACTTGTTGATTTGCTTAATAAAAGTCTACTTTGTGATTCTGTTGACAAACATGTTTATAGTGCATTCAATTTGACAAGTTTATTGCTAGCGCAGCAAAAATAGTCAGCACAGCCTTTACAAATAATGTGTGTGCAATGTATCTCTTTGCCAAGGCAATCTCACGCGCTTACTGCTGCTTTATGTAATCATAAGACCACTTAAATGGTAAATGGAGTGTGAATTTGTAGGTTTACTACAAAATTGCTAAAATGTATTTAAAAGTTTGACAAACCAAATCGACTGGCATGGTTTCTGTTTCTTTGCAAAATCCAGAAAACTATTGATATTCATTGAAAGAGGCCTTGTCTCCTAGGGCTTTTTGAAGACTGCAGAAAAGTCTGCAGTTTTAAAAGGAAATTTTTAAAACTACTTCAATACAAAATGTTTAATTCATGCTGTTGCCCCATAAATGTTTTTCTCTTTAAATCTGAGGTAATAATGTTACTTAAAAGACACAGCCATACTTTATGAGACATTGAGATTATAGAAAGAAAATAGCACAAATAGAAACCGTAAAAGCACCCCTCAGAGGTTGAGTGGGGAAAAAAGGGTGAACTACACAATGTCCAGTGTCTCATCTAGACCGACTGCTGACTAGCATTGCTATCATCTTTATCTCAAGTGGCACCTTATTTATGTCCATGTGGGGAGAGAACAACAGTTGTTTAGTCAGGAAATGGAGAATTTCACAATCCATCTGAGATCCTCTGGTGGCCTGTGCCAGCAAAACATGAGTCAGAGACAAGGCAGCCATTAAAAGCACCACAACAGCAGTCTTCTCATTAGCACCACACTGAGCTGAGGTAGCAGCCAGCTGCATACACAAATTACCAACTGGGTGAGAAGTGAGAAAAAAAATGGTGTGGCAATACAATGACATCAACGGCTGAAGCCATATTTTTATTCAGCCCTGTAGTATGGACCTCAGATGCACCAGGAAAAGGTGATATTTTAGTGACCTCAAAAATCGGTCTAGTTATTGTCCCTCTATAGTCTCAGGCTCAGGTGACATCTGTATAGACCTGTCACAGATTGACTAATGCATACAGAAAAATAAATAAAAAGTAGGGATTGTGTCCCAAAAGCATTATTAGTCACAAGTTAGTCACAGGTTCCTTTGTTAGCAACATAGTTCAATGATTTCAACTGGCATTCACGAACAGCATTGCTTTCACTTGTGTGGTTGGAACTACAGGTCTAGATTCTTGTTAGTATGACATATGGACTATAGATCATCCTTAGGTCTGTGCCAGTCAGAATATTGAATTCAAACACACGGTGGTATTCAAAAATAATTTTGTGCATGTGAAGGCTGCTGTTTTGTGTGTATATTATGACACAAGTGAAGTATAAAGCTTTGTTAAAAAAAATAAAAAAAAATAAAAATAAGTGAATGAGTAAATAAATAAATAAGTACTACAAACTAAAAAGGAATGCCTTTTGTTTCCAAATCAATATTTTGCCCACGCTGCCAACCGTTAATTTTGGTAACACTTTAGAATAGGGAACACTTATTCACTATTAACTACGACTTTTCCCTCAATAAATTCCTAATTTGCTGCTTATTAATAGTTAGTAAGGTAGTTGTTAAATTTAGGTATTGGGTAGGATTAGGGATGTAGAATAAGGTCATGTAGACATTCAAATAAATGGCTAATATTCTAGTAATATGCATGCTAATAAGCAACTAGTTAAGAGACCCTCAAATAAAGTTTTACCTTAATTTTTAATAAAACAAAATAACAAAAACACAAGACATGACAACCAAAATAAAAATACAAAAAAGAAACGCATGAGGCAACACAAAACAAACAACAAAAACACAATAATAAATAATAATAATAAACTCACAAGACAAAAAAACATAGAAAATGGGGAAAAATAAACAAATATTGGAGAAAAAATTGATGGATTCATACCAAATGAGAGAAGTATGTAAATCCAATTTAGCCACATATTTAACAATATATCATGAGGTGCAGTATTCCACTGGAATACATATAGGCAATTCTTGTCCAGAATAAACTGCAAATTGTACCAAAGTTTATACCAATAGTCAAAAGTTTGGATACATGAGACTGTTGCCCCTCTGGATACATGTTTAGGTTTGTATTGATTCATCTTCACAACCTTTCATTAAAATGCTCGTCTCTGAAACGACTTTCCTTTTTGGCAGACATCAACACTATCAGTTTTCTTCCCCCTGTAATATAGAGACAATTTTTCTTCAACACATTTTGATTGAATGTTCTGTTTCACATTACGAGAATAAAATGGCAAGCAAATGTTGTTTCAAATTGACTTTAACAGTAACAAGAGATCTGTCCATCTTTTTGGCTTCAAGCACAAAATATACTTCATCTTACAAAAACCCTTTATAGCCTTTTAGCCCTTTATAGAGAAAGGTCTTACCAGATTTGCAAACATGCAGCACTAACATATGGCCATGTGGCATTTGGGTAGGGAATTACATGGGTGAGAACACAAACAATCACACTCTCATTGCTGTGCGGAAGCTGGGACTCTTTAGAAATAGTAGAAGCATAAAGGTTTTGGAGGAAACATTAGTGTTATCTGAGCTGAATGAGATGGATCCACCGAAGCATGGAGACTTTATTTTCAATTTACTCCCCCACAGAGCATCAACAATGACCTGAAAATGTATGAAAAACATTTCAGCACACAATGACAACTAGCAACGGCCTCTAGAAGGGAAGCATATCATGATGAGCTGTGGTGCAGGAAATTGAGAAGAAAGACTGCTTATTTATCAACAGGCTATGGTTCTTTATCAACACAAAATAGAGAAATTCATACAAACCAGACAGAAGGTTGGACAGATGGGAACACAGATATAAAACTTGTCTGAGATGCTGTGGCAGTCTGAGGCACTCAAAATAAAGTCATCATTTACAAGCCATCTCTACCACCACACCTGCTTGGCCGGGCAAGGAAATTTCCACACAAATACTTAGGAAAGGAAGACTCTTGCCTCTCATCTAAACACACACACACACACACTAAGCCCTGGCTGAATTTTCACTGCAAACACACAGACTATTTCTGTTCATGTCAGCGTTCCCTGGCATTTTCTTGCTTCAGAGTTCAAATTCATCATAGCTGATTCATCACCTTTGCCAGGACCAAGACAGTAAAGGAGCAACTAAAATATTTTGAAAAATACTGGAACAAAAGGGGATAAAAGGGGATAAAATAATACAAATGAGTTTCCCTAAATATCTCAAATGTTTATTCTAGATGAGATCAAATGCAGAGCAAAAACCCCAGTAGCTTCAAATATGTTGTCTTAACAGTTCCAGAAGACATCACAACAATGTCTCGACCTGTGCTCAGATTTGCCAAGATTAAAAAGACTGCAATCAGGAAATAAGTATGAATGCTTGCAAAAACGTTTTAACTATTAATTGTATTCCTTATCATGAAAATGAATGTGCAAAATAAACTTTAAAGGGGTCATTGGATGCAAAATTCACTTTACAAGTTGTATGTGTTTACATGTGTGTTGGAAGTGTGTGTACACATCCATCCTATAATGATAAAAATCCACCCAGTGTTTTTTTTTTTTTTAAATCCCTATTTTAAAATCACCTTTCTCAAATCAGGCTGTTCTGAGATTCCTGTCAGAATGACGTATAGTTCTGAACAGGCCACTCCCACGATAGTTGATTGACAAGGCTGTTTTACTTTAGAGCCGCCCTGAGTGAGCTGAGAGCTGTCCGCCATTGTGTCGACTCCGGTGCAGGGAAGACAAGATGTCTCCGATTAAGCGATTGAGGTGTTTTGTTGTTGGATGTAGTAATGAATATAGCAGTCGTCATTTACTCCCAACATCTGAGCCTCTGAAAACGCAGAGGATTAACATTACTTTCATTTTGAAGGGAATGCGCCGATCCCGATCTGCCTAAATGCGTCTATGTTCGCGTGAGTCATTCGTGATCCAGCTTCATCTACAGAAGAAGTGAGTATAAGGTTTTTTTATGAATCTTTGCAAATCGTCTTTCCTAATAACGTGCTAGTTAGCCAGTTTCACGGCTAAAGTAAACAGTACTTTTCGTCACCACACGGAAGAGAGGGGTGGGGTCAGCAGAGCTCATTAGCATTTAAAGCAACATGGACTAGAATAGCTTGCTTAAAACAGAGCTGATTTTGACATGGTAAAAAAAGGTTGTTTTCTTTACACTACCATTGGGAAATTTTAACCAAAGTATGTTATAGACTTTTCATTAAGACCCTAAAGAATCATATCAACTTGTGGAAAATGGGCATCCGATGACCCCTTTAATGTAGGAAAAAAATAGCTGAAAGTGTATTGACAGACATAGATTGTCAAGCACACAGCTAAATATGTTTATTTTAATGGGATGTAGTGCCTGAGACAGGTATTTTTTTAATTTAAAAATAACCCCCAATACCCCTCACCCAACAAGCAAACCAGGAGCCATAAGAAGTACCCCAAAACTGCAACTAACACCCAGCCAGAATCAGACCTCAGGTTACAAATCAGCAAGATAAGACTGTTCTACAAACCAAAGGAATTTAGACAGTTTCACTCACTATAAGCCCTTTTCCATCGCAGGAACTTTCCCCAGAAACTAGGGACTTTGGGCCTGTACTCGGTGTGTTTCCACCGCAGGAACCAGGATCTAAATAAACTTCCAGGTAATGTGCCCCTCAGAAAGTCCCTGCTCACGAGGTAGTACTTTTATAAAGGTCCGGAACTTTCGGGGGTGGGACTTGGGTGCTGAACATGCTGATTGGTTGAGTTCACGCAGCATTGTATTTCAACCACCATATTCGCATAATTTTCAAAATATTACAGTTATTGTGTCATGAAATGTAGTTTTAAGAGTATTTCAGGTGAGAATGTAGTTGTTTTAAACTCAAATCTGCGGTTTATTTATAAAGACAGCGTCTATTTGAAAATGTGCATCGCTGATTTCGGAGACGTGAGGTCCACGTGATCACCTGTCGCTCAGTGCTCAAGTATCCGACGAGAGCAGCCTTACTCGGCTAGTCCTTCTGACATTTGCCACTGGCTCTGATGTCTCTGTAGAGGTTAAACATGAGATATAATTTGTTTTGGGTAAATCTAACATGTAATCTTTGATCTTTATTATATATCTATCAATATGCTAAAATTAAAATAAAAAGAGGCAATGCTGTTTAGCTGTTTGATATAATAGTTTGTTTCATTGTATATATGTTCCCTGAATTACATTTTTGTGGCTATTAATATGTTTAAATGAAAAGAGGCAGTGGTGTTTGATGTCATATTTCGTCTTATTGTAAATTACAGTGAGAAAAAAATTGCAGTAGCCGAGGCGAGCTGACTGACGTTTTCAAGTACGCTGCTGTTCCATTATGCAGAATTACCGGACTTGCGTCAAACTTGCGAAATCCGAACTACAGAAATTTGCATACTTGGTATTGAGAAATGTGCAGACCTATGTCACCAGACTATTTGCCTAATCTTCACGGTACATTAGACCGCGATGGAAACGCAGACAGCAACAGGTCTGCGAGAAAAATGTTCCTGGGACAAATTGTTCCAGGTTCAGTGGAAAAGCATCTTATGAAACAGGCAAACATACCCTTTTCATCATATGCATTATATATAATCACTTGAGAAATGCATAAACATGTGTTCCATTTTTCCATCTCATGGCTTTCCTTTTATATTGTGTTGCCTTTGTATTACTCCTAACTCTGTTGAATGAATGTTTTAGAATTGCTTACTGTAGTTAATCAAAATGACATGTATAGCATGTTTAGTATATATGTATTGCAATTTTAATTTCCTGAATATTCATTAATACTATAATTAGCTAATTTTGTTACATTTTAGTGTTATAAGAACCTTGAAGTGTTTCCTGTATCATCTTTTCGGCGTTATCAGGAGAAGATGCCACAAAATGCGCATCCGCGTTTGTCGACCCCAGAGGGTTAAATTCCATATGCAAATCACCTTGCTAGAAGACAAAGGATGGTAAACTTTCCATTGGAAAGTACAATTCCTCATTGTCTCACTCACCTCCTGAGGGTGTGATAACTTCATGCTTTAAAAGATCACTGTCTAAGAATACAGCTGAGATACTTCTTCAGGGAGAGATTTTTCTTCTTGAAGAATTAGAAGTTAGTGAAGATGATGCTGAGCTAGAAGTCTTCAAATGACCCTTAAGTTTGCACCAGGCTGTAGCCGTGTCTTTTCATTCATCAAAGACCTTCTGCATCAAACCCGGGTTCTCTCTTGTCAACAAAACTTCAGCAGAGCTCAACTGGAGTCTCAACAAATTGCATCAGTACTTTCTGTAGCAAATTAGCTCAAAAGGAAAATGTATACAAATAATTGCAATTAATCATAATTAAATTGCAGCTGCCAGAAATAATATTATAATCAACTAATCTATTCGTCCAGCAAACATTCAGTTTAATTTCATATCAACTCATTTAACATAATTTAACAGAAAATAACTTTCTTACAGCACTAATGCATTAAAGCATGTAGCAAGATCAGTGTCACAAATAAGGTCTGTGAACTTCCGTTCACTCACCACCAGTGGTCACCCGCTCACCACATGGACTATTGCACTACACTAACTGTTGCACTTCACCCCGGACTACAGTTCCCATCATCCATTGCACCGATGACACACACACACAGCTGAATGCACTGATAACACACACACAGCTGATTCCAAATAGACATGCTACAAAAGCCATGGACTTCCTCCTTCTCACTACCGAGTATTGTCTAACGCATATCACTCTCCTAGCGATAGCTACATTACGGAGGCAGCCTAGTTTTCCCAGCCATAGTTTCTAGTCTAGTCTAGTCTTGTGTTCACCTGTTACCTGATTATCGCCTGTGTATCTTGGATTAACCCTTTGCCTTGCCGTTTGGATTATGTTTGCCCCTGTCTGGACTATTGTTTGAGTTTACGGATTACCCCTCTTGTCAAGCCCTCTGGATATCGTTTGCTGATTGAAGACCCACACTTGTCCTAGGATTACTCTGTGTCTTGCCTGTGTTTTACCTGTTTGCCATTATCTGAATCTTGCCTGTTTAATGACCTCGTCTCTGAATAAAAGCCTTGCAAATGAATCCGCACGTCTCACGTCTCGTTCGCCTCATAACAATCAGAGATCATTTCAGTGACATTGATCTGCAAGCAGTGACATAATCAGAAACTCAGTAGTGAGGTCTTTTAACTTCTAGCAAAGTCACACCTCCAGGGGGGCAGTGAGCCAATGGTAACTTAAACTTTCAGAGGGAAAGTTCACAACTCTTTATCTTTGAGCATGGTATTTCAAGCACGTGTAACTGGATTGGGTGTTTATGCAAAAGCTTTTAAAGATTCTTATAATACTTATATGTTGCATAGATATTAACATATAATATACATTTTGGTCAACAAAATATGAATTTGTAGATAACAAAAGTTGACGTAACATTAAAGGGGTCATGAATTATGCTTATATTGAATCCAATCTGCCCAAACGACAGGTTGTGGAATGTGCCACTTTATGACGTTATGGTGTGGCCAAACACTGACTCCACAGAGGAAGATTAACGCCTGCTTCTACATCGCTGCCTTTTGTGCCCTGCCCAATGCTTCACACATGTAGTGTAAATAATGAGAGGCAAATGCTGGTCTTTGCAGAAACCAAATGATAAAGATGGCTAAAAAGACAACAAGACGATGTGCAGTGCCAAGTTGTGAGGAAACACAGTCTTTGCATTGTCTTTCTTCTGATCCCAACATTAGGAAAGAGAGGATGAACTTTATTTTTAATGAAGTTCCAGACAGCATCAGTAAGAACTAATTTGTTTTCTCATTCTGTATTCACTTCATTTTATGGTGGATTAGTTTACAAACAAGGCACAATTTGACACAGGATTTTCAGAAAAATTGAAACTTCTAAAAGATGATGCTGTGCCAACTATATTGGATCTGAGAGTAATGTTGCACCACACAAGTGTGAGTAACTGTTTTTATTACGTGGTCACTATTGTTTTGTCTTTTATTACAGATTGGTTGATATGTACTGAGTATTTATGTGTTTTTACCTAAATCACAGCAGCATACATCTGTGAAGGATGTAGGCTGTGAAACATATAGAACTGTTAGCCAACCACAGCAGTGGGTGTTTACTTCCGAGTCTATAATCTGCCACGCCTATTCAAACAGAGCGTTCTGATGAGGGGGGTTAAAACAGGACAGAAAATATTCTATTACTTTCATATTATGTTTTTTTGATGTGAAAATTTTGATAAAATTATAAGTGGACCTCAGAGAACAGTACAGAGTAAAAAAACAAAGGCAGTTCATGACCCCTTTAACTAATGGTTCTATCGTAAAGCGCGCATAAAACAGTATACAATATAAAAGAGCATATATAAAACAGTAATAATAGACACAATGTACTGGTGATATGCATGTTCATTCAGATAAAGTTTTTTATTTTTTTTATTTTATTAATAGGAAGAAATCCTTTTCTAGGGGCAGTATGTGTTTGTTTCAAAGTGAAATTAAGTGAGAGGGAGACTCTTTCTACATTCCATTAGGTCGTGAAGTCTGCCTGGTTACTGTAATAACCAGAGGTCTGTTCTGTCCTTTTGGGTTATTTGCATTTGGGGGAGGGTCCCATAGACCCTCATGGTTGGCTTGTTGAGTGTAGGGTGTTGGATTATCTGTTAGATATAACAAATAATAATGTGTCTGATTTGACCTGCCGTTACACGGCCAAGAGAGTAACTATAGGCTATAGACTTTCTTACTAAATAACTGCTAGTTCTGAGTGTTAGGTTGTGAAGGATACAGCAGAGTACCACAATCTGTCATTCTTACCACCACTGGCAGCTAACTCACTCTTTAAAATGCAGAATTTAACTCCTGACTTAATCTGGTTAAGCCGGATTGCAAGTAGTCCTTGACAATGCGTTTTTTTTCTCTCTCTGTGCTGAACTTTTTAGGTAACTGTACTCATTTTTAATTCCAAACTGTTTTAGGTAAAAAAAAAAAAAAAACATGAAATATGACGGCTCATGCTGTAATGGACTGGCCATCCATCCAAGGTGTTTCCCTGCCTATGGCCAAAGATGCATCCCCACACTCTTCATAGGACAATAGTTTTGGAGAATGATGGATGGATATTGTCCTCTGAAAATAAGTGAGACTTTGTTTTAATTTGAGGTAATTCAAAATAACAAATTCTTTTAAAAGCCACTTGAAAGTTTCATGAAAAACTACAGGCATTGGATGGAAATGAACATAAATTAGACATCTCAGACAGATGGTGCTTCTATTCTGCTCGAGAGGAGGAAATATGTCACATTGCGGCGTTCCCACCCGCTGGCTCACTGTGCCAAACACCCCCCACATTCATCTCTTCTAACTCTGGGCTCCAACCAACTGCTTCATTTTGATCTAGGTGGTAACAGCACATAATGATTCCTCAATTTAAACACTGCCATTGTCAGAGAGATTCCTGTAGCTCAGAGATGGGCAAGTTTACTAAGGGTGTATTCACACCATGAAAGTCTGCTAGTTCACTTGCTTCGGTCCGGACCAAATACAATGTTGATTGCCCTTTTTGCAAGTGAACCAGAAACTGTAAACAAAACCACACATGTGCTCAAGGTCATCCATTCATTGGTTCATCCATTCAGCCGTACAAGAGTTCGTTTGGAACCGGACTGAGACCACCTCTTCAGCTGGGTCTCAGTACGGTTGTTTGGTCCGCACCCGAGTGTGGTTGCTGTATTCACACCTGCCCAAAATATCCGCACCAAGGGGGAAACGAACTTGAGTTCGATTCAATCGAACCAAACAAGATAGGTGTGAATACATCCTAACTCTCAACAGTGAGAACAGATTTCATGGAGTCTGCTGCATTCAAATTGGTCTGGAGGGACAATATGAATTCATAACTAAAAATCAATAAAGGGTGTGGATTGTAATAGTAAAATATACTGTTTACTATGAACTGAGTGAACAACATCAACTTTGACTTTGAAGAACAGACAGAATCTTTGCAACAGCACTAACAAGTGGGACCGTTTAATGTGGCCTTATAAATTCTAATAATGAAATATGCATTTTTTTTATAAAGCTGCTTTGAAATGATGCATGATTTTCTTTTCCACACCAGTTAAACCCTGGCCAATTAATAGCCAAATAAACGTGACTTGACACACACACTGTTCAAGACATGCACACACTACTCCTCTACTATAGATCTGTTTTGCCTGTGCATTTTTATGCATTAACATAAACCATTTGATCAAAATAACTTATTGAGTACTTATGTGTTGCTATGTTGTATTTACTTTCAAATTACTTGTAATTAAAAAGTAAGCACAGTGTTGGCCTTGCCCTGCCAGCTTTGCAAAATGACATCGCACTAGTTCAATCTTTGGTTTCACTTTAATTATTTTGACCTAGCCATACTCAAATGCTTATTTTTTTAATGTTAATGCAGTAGTGCTACACCTAACTGGGACAAAAAAAAATGTAAACATAGCTATTTAATTGACAAGTTCAAGTGAAGGTGAATTTTCTTTCTAGATATTAAACCCCCATTTACAATAGTGCATCATACATTTAGACCATGCTATTACTATAAAGTGTGGTTTTCATTTTATTTGACCTGTTTAAAAGTGTAAATGCCAGATTGAACAAACTTTTCAGTCGCTGGCCAAACACGTTCATCCAAGACTCATATCCCCACATGGATCTGTCCAGATCTCTAGCCTCAAGGACGATTTGTTTGCTATCTGAACCATGAAAACCCAGGGAGAATAATTATCAGTTCACCCGACTGTAAAGAGTCCTGCTTACAACATACTCAAGAGCCAATGCAACATACAGCGATATGGCTCAAATAACAGATCTACTGGAGAGCTGCCACAGAGATACAGTACCTCCTTCAGGGTTTCTATCATTTGCTCAGATGAGTTGAAGTATCTTTGGTGCACTGACTTGACAACATAATTATCAAAGTGACATTTCCAACCATATCGGCCAATGCCATTTGGACACCTGAAATTCATCAGTCTAAAGGGACAATGCACTTATTGAAGTTCAGTTGAATTTGTTAGTTTTTCACAATGCTTATTATATCAAATAAGCTTTATAAACAATAGTGCCTTCCAACTCCTAGTGAGTCAAAAGCAACAATTTTTAGTTTTCACGTGATGTCACACCCTTATAGGAACGCCCACCTGGCGGGCAAAACGAAGCTTTGCTCCACTGACCGCCAGTTATTTTTACGCAGATTGCATCAAGTAATAATGTAGTAAAACGCAGATATTAAAAGGCGAAATTCAGTAAACACCTTATTGTGAATGTATATTTTGTACAGGCAAGAAGATGAAGCCAGAATATAAACACAATGTGCAAAGTTTCACGTTAAATGGCTTCCCATAGAAAACCATTATAAGGAAAACACTGAACCATTAAGAGGATTGCGTTCATATTCTGGCCTCATCTGCTTGCCTATGTAAACTATGCATCATTAATATGGTGAATACTGAATTTGATCTTTTAATATTACCGTTTTAAATATATTACGGCACTTTAAGTGTTTTCACAACGTTTTGCCGCACTGTTTATGATTTAAATATTGCCGCGGGTGCTTAATATGGATTGCAAATGGCCAAAACTTGCATTTTGTTCAGAAATACCTTTGTTTTATTCTTTTGAGACGTGATCTAAATATTTGCGGCTTGGAAACAGATGAAAAATTGACACGCTTGTGCTGCAGTTCTATGGATGTTTTGCCCTCCAAGTCTTTGAGCCGGTCATGTCACTGAAAGCTATGAATAGACAAGAACAAACAAACAACAACAAAAAAAAAGTGAAGAACTAAGACTCAGGGGGCTGACTGTAATTTTGATAAGTAGTGTTTTGTTTTAATTAGTGCAACTCATTTAGTGTAAATAAAACAAAAGAGTCATGCACCAAACTGAATATATGCCTATGTCAAAACTGATTTTCATTAGAAAAACTAAATAGTAAGTTAAAACTAAAAATATTTAAAAAAAAAATAAATGAAAAGAGCAGAAACAAACCATAATGATCAAAGTAATTTGTTGTATTGAGTAGGGGAAATTAAACCTTACAAATTAATTAATTAACTTTGATGAGTATTTAGAACTTTCTATTTATTTTGAGTTATATACTGTATATATATATATATATATAATTGTAAAATATATATTATTGTTTTGAGTTTAATTAACTTGTCAAAATTTACATCAACTGAAATTTTGTCAGCTTTCTTTGCGATTACGATCACGTTCACAGAACCAGACAGTATATATACTGTATATATATATTGAACTGATTACCTCATTTTAATTTTGTTAATAATAATAATAATAAATAATAAATAGCTACTATAAATGCAACAAATGTTACAAAGCCAGATCACTTTTATCAAGAAAAGAACCCCCATGGTGATGTCGCAACATGTCTCGCTAACAGGGAAGATTAAGTCTTAACACTGATTTATACAAAATCACTATCAAACTGTTAGAGTATACTCTTGTACCTTCACTATTGTAAGAGAGATAACAAATGGGAGTGCAAGAGACATGATTATTGAAACAGAACTAAGTTCAATCATCTCCCTCATCCTCTTATCTTCTATCCTTTCCGTGTCAATTCTCAGCCGATCTTGCAAATGGAAATGCATTGTGCGTACCGGGAACCAACCATCTGAGCTTTTCACGGATCTCCAAGAGCATCTGCACGCTTTACTGAACTTAGAGAATAGGCAGAGAGCTTGTAAGTTGCAAAGGTCTTTTCTTGATGCTCCTCACAAAACGACCTCAACAGAAGGTAATTATGATGCTCCAGTGGAGAGCTAATGTAATGATCAACCCGATCCATTTCAGCTCTATTTTATCATCACACCTCCATAGACACGGATTCTTATTCCTATTATTATTCTTATCAAAGTTCTGCAAGGACAAAGAGGATAATGCAACACTGCTTTCACTCAGGTGACTTATGATTAAAGCATTATGTGTTTGCAGCTTCAGGTTTGCAAGTTGAGTTTGTCTGAGCATACATAGGAACATTAAAGTTGTGGAGATACATTAATCCTAGATTCAAAAAGCAATCCACACAGAATTTCGAACACACTGGTGAACATTAAGATCTCATAAAACTTTCCATATATACTGCACAACACAAAAGCATTCATTCACAGTCGAACTGTTGGCAATTCCATGAACAGAGAAAAACTCCCAAATACACCTAAAACAACTACAGCAAAATATCAGATTTCACTTCATGACTGACTCTGGATAAGCATTCGATGACTGAATAAATTAACAGTTTAGGTACTCAATAACTTTTCATCCTTACCTTCTGACGGATCTCCTCCTCCATCTTGACCGGTGAGCCCAGTTCAGCGACCTGTTTGACCCCTTCACTGGCATAACCTCCATACTCCCACAATATATAGCTCTTCGAATGGGACGCTCCAATGAGGGCTGACCAGTGATTGGCTCTCCCTGTGAAGATACATAAGTTCCAATTTATAAGAATGATGCATGAGCAAATTACTTAAACAATTAGTTACTAAATAAACAAGTTGCATGTGTTTTGCATGACACCATGATATCCATTCATTTATAAACCATAATCTCTAGCTTCTGCTAACTGTCATACGTGCATACACGAGAGAATGGTGTTCCAGCGGATGACGTAGGACGTAGGCGAACGTGGTGACAAATGCAGAAGCACAAAGAAAATAGAACCACTAATGAATTAGAAGTACAAAACTAGGATTTGTTACGAAAAAATGTCAGAGGAGTTCGAGACTAACATATTCCAACACGTTCTCACACCCAACTCGTCACATATTGATGCTTGGTCAGGACCCTTTGGTGTTACTCTATTTTCCCTTTAGCATCATTTTTTTGACGTGCAGGGTCCTCCGTTGCTTTAAACAAGAAACCCTTGGCGTCAATACGCCGACGAGAAATGTACTGGGAATTTTATCATCATGATTAAATTATATATTGGGTAATAATATTGCCATTATTGCATATATGTTGGGGTGTGATTTTTCAATGTAAATAGTCACAACAGTTTTATTTATATTACACCATTTACACATTTATGAGCATGTAACCCATCCCCTGCCCCTACAAAAAGTATTAATATTCCAAGTCTTCTGAGGCAAAACGATTGATTTGTGAGAGGAATAGATGCGATCACCATCTCCAGCCGTAAAGCTCATCATGTGTGCTGCAGTCTGTGCACAAATTCAAAAAAACGCAGAAGAAGCCTTAAGTCAGCCTTGGCTGTGAAATGCTATTGGCTCTTGTGTGTCTCGTGACTGATTGTGTCATGCTATGGGAGTATCTTTTTGAATGAGATGTGAGCGCGTTAACGGAGCGGCGGGATCATTTTCAGCAATTAAAACCTTATGCCTCTTCTTCACATAAAGACATTGTATGGCTTCAAAAGACTTGGAATGCAACAGGACTTGTTTGTATTGCTTTTACAATGCTTTTTTATGGTCAGTTTTAGCAATAAATATCTATGACTGTACTTATATTTGCCTGTTACGTGTTTTGAAAGGATAAATTTACATACAATTATTTATATTTTTTTACAAATGCATGCAAACCATTAAATTAAAACAAACAACAGAGGACCCTGCACATCGAAAAGTGACGCTAAAGGGGTACCTTGAGCATCAAAAAGCGACGCCAAGGGGTCCTGACCAAGCGTCAATATGTGACGATTTGGGAGTGAGAACGTGTTGCATATTCTCACCGGAGCTTACGCTATGCCCTATGTCATCCGCTGGAACACCACTCTCACGTGTATGCATGTATGACAGTTTATAAAGTTGTAATTATGGATATTTTTTTACACAAATGCATCTTTTCATTTCAGAAGGCCTTTATTAACCTCCCGGAGCCATGTGACTGTCAGACCTATGTTCCCCATGTCACGTGTTTCCCCTCCTCTCGTGCCCATATTTGGTCTTCCTGTTCCTGTCCTCGTTTGTCTTCATTAGTCTCCGTCTGTGTTTGATTGCTCCCCACCTGTTTCAGTTATTCCTCGTTTGATTTCCTTGTGTTTAAAAGCCCAGTGTCTCCTGTGTCCTGTGTTCGCTGTTATATGTCTTCCTTGTGGTTTATTAAAGCCTTGTTAAAGTATTCTCCGTGTCTCCTCGCTCCTTGCTCCCCCGAGAGCCTGACAGAACAGCGAACCTAAACAGAAGAAGTGGCGTTTCTCCTCCTCGTTTTTGTTTTCCGACGTTTTGAAAAGTTTTTTGTTTCCTGTTTTTCTGGCTCCCGCGGCGATGGAAATCGCTGCCCGCTTCATCGCCCTTGCCCACCGAGATCTCCCTTTCCCCGAGTACTCCTGGGAATTCTGCAGGCTCGCCACGGCGACGGGCCTCGATGACGCCACCATCCTCTCGCTGTTCTGGCATGGGGCCAATGCCCATCGTCCCGTGGACCTCCCAGACACCACTGGACTAAAATGGAGGGAAGGGATCCTCCGGTGTCTGGAGAGTGTCCGGGCCCGAGCCAGAACCAGCCTGCCGTTAGAGAATATGGCAAGCCCAATGATCCTTAATCCTCGCAAGTGCTCTCCAGTGCCCGCTCCTCAACAGCATCCTCCAGTGCCCGCTTCTCCAGGGCCAGTCCCTCCAGTGCCCCTGCTGGTCCCGTCCAGCTCTCCAGAGCCACTGCTGGTCCCGTCCAGCTCTCCAGAGCCCCTGCTGGTTCCGTCCAGCTCTCCAGAGCCCCTGCTGGTTCCGTCCAGCTCTCAAGAGCGCCCCCAAGAGGCAGCTCCTCGCAAGTGCCCTCCAGTGCCTGCTCCTCGTAAGTGCCCTCCAGTGCGCACCCCAGAGCCCGCTCCTCGCCAGCGCACCCCAGAGCCCGCTCCTCGCCAGCGCACCCCAGAGCCCGCTCCTCGCCAGCGCACCCCAGAGCCCGCTCCTCGCCAGCGCCCTCAAGTGCCCGCGCCTGCCGAGCGCCCTCAAGTGCCCGCGCCTGCCGAGCGCCCTCAAGTGCCCGCGCCTGCCGAGCGCCCCAAAGAGTCCGCGCTTCCCGAGTGCCCCCAAGTGCCCGATTGAGCCCCTATTTTCCCCAAGGAAATTTTTTGGGGGGGTAGTAGGGCTCCGGCCGAAGAGACCGAGGTGGGGGCTGGGGCCGCGGTCTCGGAGGCGGTCTCACCATGGCCTCCCAAGCTCCTTGATCCGCCATGGCCTCCCGAGCTCCCTGACCCACCATGGCCTCCCGAGTCCCTGGACCCACCATGGCCACCCAGCTCCCGGATCCGCCATGGCTTCCCGAGTCCCCGGATCCGCCATGGCCTCCCGAGTCCCCGGATCCACCATGGCCTCCCGAGTCCCCTGACCCGCCATGGCTCCCAGAACGGGCGCCGCCCTGGAGGCCTCCTGTCCTGTCCTGTCTCCGTGTCCCTTAAGGCCTCCAGAGCGCCCACCCCCCCTCCCCGTTGGATGGTGTTCGGTGCGGGACGCACCGTTCGGGAGGGGGGAGTACTGTCAGACCTATGTTCCCCATGTCACGTGTTTCCCCTCCTCTCGTGCCCATATTTGGTCTTCCTGTTCCTGTCCTCGTTTGTCTTCATTAGTCTCCGTCTGTGTTTGATTGCTCCCCACCTGTTTCAGTTCTTCCTCGTTTGATTTCCTTGTGTTTAAAAGCCCAGTGTCTCCTGTGTCCTGTGTTCGCTGTTATATGTCTTCCTTGTGTTTTATTAAAGCCTTGTTAAAGTATTCTCCGTGTCTCCTCGCTCCTTGCTCCCCCGAGAGCCTGACAGTGGAGCACTTTTTATAAGGGACGGAGACATTTTAATTTGCTTCAAAATTTAGACCACTACCCACTGCCATTAAAAAAGCTTGGAAAAGCCAGGGTATTACAGTATATATGTACATACACACACACACACACACACACACATATATATATATATATATATATATATATATACTGTATATATATTAGGGCTGTCAATTGATTAAAAAATTTAATCAAGATTAATCGCATGATTGTCATGAGTTAACTGTCATAATTAATCGCACATTTTTATTTGTTCTAAATGTACCTTAAATTCATAATTTTCAAATTTTTAATACTATAATCAACATGGGCATGGACAAATATGGATGCTTTATGCAAATGTATGTTTATTATTATTGAAACCATAGTCAACATAAAGCATGAAGAGTAGACATGTTTCAAAGGTCATAGATGTTTTTCAAAGAACTTGTTCATGTCTATTAGACACATGAAGAAAGAACATAGAAATACCAGGTTCCCATTACTTCTCTTTCTTTGCACTGAGCAATTTACTGACACAAACCTGTTTACATTTTTGCACGACAGGGCAGCTCACTTCTTCTGAACATGCAAAATGTACATTCATTATTTATTATTACATTTGTTTCCCTCTCTGTACCCACATACTGTATTTTGATGCAGCTAAATTCTCAATAAAACTGTTTTCACTGATATATTTTACTGTTTCTGTTGTCAGACAATGGAATGAATATGAAATAGTGACTGAAACGTGACCCATTAAGACTACATAACCAGCTCCTCCCTTCCGAGATGTTAATCTGCACAAAAAATCATGATAATCGTCGTCTGATGAAATGAAATACACACGGGCGGCGCCAGAAAATTTTGAACGCAGGTGCTGAGGGAGTGCTAGATCAATGACAGGGGGAGCTGGGCAATTAATAGTAAATATGACCAAAACAGGTTATTATTATTTTTTTTTTTATATGAATAATAAAATCGCTATATAGGCGCATTTCAAATGTTTATGAGGAATATGGGAGTATTATCGCGCTTAGCCTACTGTATGACATGGGGGCGTGCACGCAATATTTTATTTTTTATTTTTCCTGCGGAAAGAGCTTTATACTCCCGTCATTTTTGGATGTGCTTTCTGTCGTCTCATGCAGTCTCCATGAATGGAGTGCGTCACAACAATGAACCAGCTCACAGACATCAGAAATAAAAATGCAGAAAGCTTGAAAACCAATTAAAATAAAAAATAAAAATTATCTGATTATGTAGTCCGTATAGGTGCATTTCTCTATTAAAGGCACATCCACTGTGGAGATGGCGAGTCTGAGAACGCACTAGTTTATTAATAAATAATTAAAATGTCTTCTTTTTCCCCGATGCATTCATAATCATTACTTTAGTGTGCAGAGACCTTTATGCGTGCGTTTGAGCGCGGAATAATACGCCTAAATGCGGATGGTTTAGTAGGTAATTATACTAATCAATTTAATATAAACGTGCGACTAGTTGACTAGAAAAATCTTTAGTCGGGGGCAGGCCTACTTGGCACAAGGAACCGATCCGTTTTTAAAATAAAATGCTGACATTACGTGCGACTGCAAATCACGTTGTATTGCATTGCAGTATTTATGCATGTGTAATGAGTCAAAGGTTTTTATTTTATTAAATTTTTTATGGGGGTGCTATAGGGGTGCTTTGTTTTTTCTTGGGAGTGCTGGAGCACCTGCTAGCCCCTCCCTAGCGCCGCCCATGAATGCACATAATATAAAGACAATAGCTGTGCTCAGGGGCGCCATAAGGGGGGGGAAAGTTAGGAGGATTCTAAGGGCCCACGATGGGAGGGGGCCCCCCGAGGGAGAAACGTGATTTCTACCGAGGGGAACGCTAGAGCCCTGCATTTCAGCCCGACCCCGACCGGGCTTCGATCGGGCCAATTTTCACGTCATAATTCAGACTTTTAGGCTTCTCCTTATGTTTATATTTTAGACATCCATCAATTAGTGAAGAAAAAAATTGCCGCGCTGGTGGAAACAACACGAGACCGTGCTGCTGCGGCTGTCAAGAGCGGCTCGACAGTGTTTAGAGTCCCGCAGCAGCAGAGAGCCGTCAGCTCAGCTGAAGAGTTCTGCTTCAAATACACGCAATAAAGCTTGCCATAAACCCCAGCAAAAGTAATTACCATGAGTGTGTCAGGGGGAAATAGTAAGGAGATATTTGAATTATTTACTAATAAACTAGTGTTTTCTGTGTCAGTGTCGCAAAGATGAAGAATCAGATGATGATCCTGACTCCCATCTCCTCATTAGACTCGCCTTTAGAGAGAAGTGCATCTTCACGGATTATAATGAAAGAGTTTTTGTTTTCGATTTGATTTATTTCGTTAAGTAGTAATTTAAAGCTTTCTATAGATATATTTATCTTGTCTGTGAGTCATGTATTCGCTGACTTTCGGTTCATTTTTGTGAAGTGCTCCTGTTCAAGACGAGACAGCACATCATTGTTTTCTTTATTTTATAAAATAATTTTATATATTCAGGGCTCTAGACTACGACCATTTTTTTGAGAGTGTGCGAGTAAAAATTTGAAGTGGTCGCACTTTGTGTCACACACCGCACGCCTAAGCAGAGCAGAGGCAGTGCAGAAGCAGCGATTATGCAGAATGGGCGCGTCAGCACGAGCGCGAAGGTGCGCGCAGCAGACAGAGGGCAACGGAGGATTTGGTTTTCAAACTAAAGTAAAAGACTGCTTCTTAAAACAGAGAAGGTGAACATGTTGGTATTCTTGTAGAGAAAACATGCAAGTCCTGTCAGCGACAGACAGTTTAGTTTGTATTTTTGTTTTAATTTTGAAAAGCTTGTTATCTTTGCTGTTTACCTCACATTACACTATGGAGGCTTTCCTTATTTTTTTATATTATTATTATTTGATTCCTCAGTGTTTGCTAAACATTCTGTTATGTATTAGTCGGTATAATACAGCATGTGATGTGTCCTATGCCTCATCTTATTCATTTTTGTTAATAAATGTTTGTCATTGTAACATACTGTTTTATTGTTGTTGTGCTTTTTAATTAAGAATACCAATTAATCCATATTTTGTTTTAGTCTTAAAAAGTGAAAGGTGTATAGATATAAGCAAAACAGACCATTATCTTTTCTTGTAAAGCTGACACCAAGATCGTGAAAGTGAAAGCAAAAAAAGGAATTCCTGTCACAAAATATAAATCACAAATAATACTGATGAAAAAGAACGGGTTGAATGTTGAACACTTTCGTTACCATTTAACTATAAACTATGATAAAAGTTCATCAGCATGCATTGATTAATCAAATGTTGTATCAAAAAAAAAGAAAAAAAGAATTTGCTACCAAATGATGTGCTTGTGCGACCAACTGAGAAAGTGGGAAGAATGACTCTAGAGCCCTGATATTTTATAAAAAGCTTTGTAAAGTAGACCCTTTACAGTTCCGAATGATGTATTACTCTTACTTTTATGAGCAAAAATTACTGCAAGTTGTTTCAATTGAAAAAAATGCAATTGATTGCACTGGTGCCTCCATGTCACTCTCCGCACAAACTAGGATGCAGCGCACATTTATCTAGGTTTAACGTTAAAACATTGTTATATGCTTGAACTGTTTTAGTATATCTATAGATTTTATTTTAGGCAAGTCGTGATGATTTGAGAAGGCTAAATTGATCAAACATGGCTATGATCAGCTCACTGTCTGCCGCTGGCCGCTTGGTCGTTACTTTAAGAAAGAAAAAACGTATTTAACGAACAAAAAAAATGCTCCAAACGTTTTTCTAAATTAACTTTATAAAAAACCAAAACGAAATATTATCACTTTGCCATTACATACAAAACTGAACGATTTTAATAGCTGAAACAGTATAATCTGATTTGGGAGAAGGGGAAAAAAAGACTGGCTCGGGAACGCAATCGCGATTTCTATAATATATACCCCCCCCCCCCCCCCCCGGAACGCAGGAGGGCCCGAGTGAATATGCTGTCCAGGGGGCCCAGAATCCGTAGCGGCGCCCCTGGCTGTGCTGTGATTTCGGCTATACTTGCATGTAAAATTAGAGAAGCAACATAATATCTGTGTTTAACTGAAAGCGCTGCTCCTCTCTGCTGCAGAAACTGAGCAGACGCAGAGAGAGAGACAGAGAGAGAGAGAGAGAGAGAGAGAGAGGTGTGTGCACGCGCTGGGAGAGCAAGACCTCACGTTTGCGCAGCAGTACCGGTGATTCTCAGAAACTAGGTTTGGGCGCTTTTTTGAAGGGAAAAAAGTCGCTAAAGGGGTCTGCAATGATGCTAAGTTGGCAACACTGTGCATCTCCATTTCTCCAACTATGGGTTGGGCCACGGGTCAAACAGAAAATACGCGCTGCGTTATTCGCGCGTTAAAAAAATGAGTGCCGTTAAAATGAATTTGCGTTAACGCATTATTAACGCGTTAGCTTTGACAGCACTAATATATATATATATATATATATATATATATATATATATATATATATATATATATACACTCTGATTGTCTATAACTCTGTCTGAGTATGTATATGGAAGTACACTTTAGCCACATTTCAAAGACAAGTAATTATGAAATTACACATAAAGATGCACTTAATACCTACTTAAGATAGTCACTCTTCAACTAAATGCATTTAATATACATTTAAATTACTGTATAATATTTTATTTTGTGTCAGAAAACCAGGGAGTGCTGATGCTCACTAAGTTTCCCTAACATAAATTCTGAAGCATGATTTGAATCATATAAGCCAAGCCAACTCAATACACATCAGGGGCCTGTACCATGATGATGGCTGAACAAACTCAGGGTTACAGGATTAGTTTTGAGTTGACAAAACCAAACCAGTCCAATCCGGCTTTGTTGGTACCATGAAGCTGATCATCAACTTTCTCTGTCAACTCAGGCTTGATCCTGAGTTAATGAAGCGTGTGCACGTGAATGTGTGACATCATTAATGAGCAGCCAATCACACGCCTTGAAACTGTGATTCACTTCTCGTGAGAGTCAGTGCGATTCACTACCAAAGATTAAAAGATTGAACAATATGAAGAATTTAAACCCATTTACACAGCAAGATGAAACGATCTATCCACAAAAGAGGAAAACTTTTTTACTATGTAAGTGCAAGTAAAAGTTGTAAAGTTAGTTTAAAGAGTTGATAATATGTACAGGTATAAAAACACTTTAAAATCCAAGCTCATATGTAGTCATGTTTAAAGCTATTGATTCTAACACGTATTTATATCGCATATTATCTATATGTTAATATTAACTTAAAATAAAAGCTTAATAATTAGAATTATTCTAAGCTGGCTTGTGTAATGGATTAAGGATATAATAATTGTATAAATAATATAAAATAATTATAAAAATAATCATCTCTAAAAATCTGATGATTTTATCTTAAAAAATGTTTAACTATGTAGCGTCCTTTAATTTGGAGTTAGAGAAATTGGAGGCGTGGCTTTATTGCATCAGATATGTGTCACTTTGCTTGAAGCTGATTGGTCAAATTTGGATTTGAGATCTCTGAACCAGAACATAACCTGCCCCGGAGCAGGTTAGCTGTGGAGTGTTACTATGGCGATGAACACAGCTAAAAGCCAAACCACTTTCATGGTACCTAAAACCCAGAGTTGGCACAAACTAAACTGAAACTTACCTGGCTAGCCAGCTAAACCGGCTTCATGGTACAGGCCCCAGGATATATGAAAGATGTTAAAAAAAACAAACAAAAAAAAACAACAACATTATTTACTTATATTGCAGCATACATTGCTAAACAGTTCCTCTCCAGTGCCCAAATTTGTGCACACTATTTCACAACCTAGCTAGGGAGCTAATTGAGATGCCCCCAATGTCAAGTTAAAGGTGGGGTATGCATTTAAAAAAAAAGCTTTAGAAAACGGAGTCGGGCCCAGTACCAAAACAAACTTGTAGCCAATCAGCAGTAAGGGGCGTGTCTACTCATGATGTGAGGAGAGAGCGCTCATCAGTGCACATGACGGACATTAGCCGAGCCGAGCGATGTCAGAAAGATAGAGATGGTAAAAAACAAAAGAGGAAAACGTCTGCGGAACAAAAGAAGGCTTACACTGCGTATCTACACCGGACGCGACAGTTGTCCTGTCTGTCTGTCTACACTGGACGTGATAAAGCGACCATTGAAAATCATTTGAAATGTGTGTCAATATGTCATAAATAGAACGTGGCAGCAGTTCACTGTTGGGGATTTGTCGTGTCGTGCCGCGCCACATCCAGTGTAGAAACCATCACTGATTATAATGAGTTCTATAGTATTTTGTCACGCCACGCACGCCGCATGTAGACATGGTGTTACGATAACCCCTTATTTACACTGCATGCATCTGCGACACGTTATAGCTCTGACGCGGTTACCGGAGCTGATCGCGGCCACTCTAGTCAATGCTTCTGTTTACACCAGACATGCCGCGGCACATTCAAAAGCGTCCCAGAAGCAGCTCTCCGCACCGCTTCGCTAAAGATAGGCGCCTAGACTATTTTTGATGGTCACCGCGTCCAAACTGCACAGCAAATACAAAATAAAAGTAAAAAAATCCTGTCAATTTCAAAACAAACACCCTGTGCAGACTCCCGTTGGTATTTCACATCTATATATACTTGCTAGGAGGCCAGAAATGGATGAGGAGAGTTTCATCCTCGAAGTTGAAAAACACACATTGTTATATGACACCAAAAATCCTTTTTAACAAGGATAATTTCAAAAAGGACAAGGCATGGAGTTTAATTGCAGGAGTTGTATGAGTAGTAAACAGAATTAAACCAGACAAAACATAAACATTTAGCCAACCATCTTAGAAAAAAAAAATAAAAAAAATAATAAAGAAACAAATAAATAAAATCAAGAAAAACAACTTAGGACAGGCAAACCACATGGTCTCACGAATCCTGCCGCTTTGCTTCTGAAATGCTCCTGGTGTCAGTTGGCACCGCGTGGAGGACGGAACAAAACCTTTTCGGAGCTATAACGTGCCGCAGACATGTGCAGTGTAAATAAGGGGTCAGACAAGAAGTAGGACCCGTGTAAATATCAGATCAGCTTTCCATCGCTGGAGAGAACTCAAGGAGCGGGAAGGCCTGTGATCGGACGCTGAGGTTGCTTTGTTTCTTCTCGATAGGTGAGTAACATTGGTTTTGCTTTGTTTCACATAACTAATCATTGACGTACGTACACTAAAAAACGCTGGGTTATTTTTTCAACCAAAATGCTGGGTTGAGACCGCTGGGTAAGGACGTTGGGTTGTTTTAACCCAATTTTGGGTTAAAAATTAGTCTTCATCATAACCCAGCGGCGCTGGGTTGGGAACGCGGACCTGAAAGAGAGCACGCACGTCACGTCAACATCGGACGACACCAGTGCGAGAAGCCGCCATTTTCTCAGCCTGAAAGAAGCGAGAAGCGAGTGAAAGACGTTATGGTAAGTAAAGATTAAAAATGTAAAGTTATTATTCAATGTTTGTGTCCGGGAGTATTTTGAGGTTTTATGGAAGGCGGAAATAGTCCGAAAAGAGCTTATATTGAAAAATACACGGACGGCGGTTTTCGCCTCAGAAACGGAGGTCTCTTTTACTGAACGGAAGATATCCTTTTAATATAACATCCGTGAGTGTCTTATGTCATATTTACATAAGATTTTACGATATCTGCACTTTTTGAGGTGTTAATAGACGGTTATTATGTTAATCTCATTTTTCGCGGTTAAACTCAATGTAACTTAGTTTCCTAAAGGAAACTACGTTTTGTAATAAAGACTAACGTTAGCATAATTATTTTGAGGCTGATGAAGTGATGATTGTTAAAAGTAATGTTTTGTATGTAATATTTCAGACTTGTTGAGCTTGTCTTCATTGTGCCCGCGCCGGGAGTTAAGGACACAGAAGCCTGCTTGTGTGAGGAGGCGATTTTCTCAGCTTCTTCGGAAGAGAGGGAAAGACGGTTTTAAGGCAAGTAAACTTCATAATTCCATCATGTTATCTTTTTTTTTTTTTTTTTTTTTTTTTTAACTAAGACTAAAAGAATGTTTGTTTTTGTAGATGTTGAAAGCCAGAGACATAGGAGAGCATCTTTCTTTTGAGATTGATGTAAGGTATTTTTAGAAAATAAATGTTTCTGTTGTCTCCTGCCTGTTTACTTCACATTTTGATGCAACAACACTATGATTACGTGTTCATATTTTATTTAAACCATTGATGTCCCTTTTTTTCATTGCAGAACTCAAACTAACTTTGGAGTTAAGGACACAGCAGTCTGCTTGTTTGAGGAGGAGGCGATTTTCTCAGCTTCTTCGGAAGAGAGGGATAGACAGTTTAAGGCAAGTAAACTTCATAATTCCATCATGTTATCAATTTATTTTCTATTTTTTTACTAAGACTAAAAAAATGTTTGATTTTGTAGATGTTGAAAGCCAGAGACATAGGAGAGCATCTTTCTTTTGAGATTAATGCAAGTTATTTTTTAGAAAATAAAAGTTTCTGTTGTCTCCTGCCTGTTTACTTCACATTTTGATGTAACAACAGTGTGATTACGTGTTCATATTTTATGTAAACCATTGATGTCTGTATTTTTTCATTGCAGAACAAAAACCAACTTTGGAGTTGTCTGATTTGGAGAGTCATCATTCTTGGTTTTCCTTTCTTAAAGGAATAGTTCACACAAAAAAATATTTACTTGCCCTCATGTCATTCTAAACCTATAAGACTTTTGTCTGTCTTTAGAACACAAATGAATATATTTTTAATTTTATCTCATAATTTTTCGTTAATCCATTGAAAGTCTAGATAATCAGTATTTTCAAGCTTCAAAAATACAGAGTTATTGTAGAAGTAATCCATGCCAATATTTAGTATGAATAAATCTTAAATTATATGATAGCGAACATGTCTGTTCAGAAGAAAATATTGGTCTCCCAGACTTGCAATGGAGGACAAAAATTAAGAGAATATTAAATATATTTATTTGTGTTCCAAAAATTAGCAGAGTTTGGAACAACATGTGGGAAAGTAAATTATGACCATTTTCATTTTTTGGTGAACTAACCCTTTAAAGAGCAGCCCTCCACGTACATGGAAATTTGTGAGGTATGTGAATGTCATGACTGTTTTAATGTTTCAGTAAAGTAGTAGCTTTCTGAAAGCAGTATATTTATTTAAACAATATTACATGCCCTCACACTAGTGCTGCCATTATAGCATTCTAGAGTGCTGTGGTAGACAGACATTAAACAACCACAGTCAAAAAGTGGTTGAAATTATAAAACGGACTATTTACCTATCCTTACTGATGTGGATGCACCTCTATCTGAAAATGGATAGTTTAATTAAATGTTTTCTTTTTTCAAATGTTTTTCTCTTCTTAGGCCACTGATGAAGAACAGGCGGTGACTGGGATGAATGCTGGTCAAAGAGGAGAATGACATTTCCCCCAAACTGATGCAACAGTGGTTTTAAAGGAGGACGCTGCCCTGGATGTTGTAAAAGATGTGAAAGTGACGTGACATACGGCCAAGAATGGTGACCTATACTCGGAATTTGTGCTCTGCATTTATCCCATCCTAAGTGCACACACACAGCAGTGAACACACACACCGTGAACACACACCCGGAGCAGTGGGCAGCCATTTATGCTGCGGCGCCCGGGGAGCAGTTGGAGGTTCGTGCTTTGCTCAAGGGCACCTCAGTCGTGGTATTGAGGGTGGAGAGAGCGATGTACATTCACTCCCCCCTTCTTCATGACTATATCAATTATGCTAAAGAGATCATGAAAATTGGCAGTGATACATGATCTGTATTCATGGACTATGAAACAAACTGTTAGTGTATAATTTGTAAAAACCAAATGTTAAATGCTTGTTCTGTGTTTAGTAGAAACGGAGTTTACACTGTCATTCATACACATGCTCACATTCTTTTACACACATGCTTCTGTTAAATGTTATAATATCAGTGTTAATGTTGTGGTTTATTTGTGTACTCTCATGCCAAAATAGTTTGTAAAGAACTTAACTATTAACTAATTGTACAATTATTGTATAATAGTGTTTTTGTATATTTTTATACAATATATAAAATTTACCAAACAAAGTCAAATTTGATCTTAAAAGTTATATTCAACAAATGTTCAATGCTTCATTTATAAACTCTGTAGCTGTTAATGCCATGCTTTTCTGCATTTCTTCTTACATGCATGTTACTTTTTGACTGTTTTCTCTTGTTGTTTTTAATAAATATTTATCTTTTGATACTCATTCTTTGTGTGTAAAAGTGATTTTAAAATGAACAAGATTTGTAGGTTTAATGCCTAGCTCGATTTGGGTTCATTTTAGCCTAGCAATGTAGTAATTTTAAACCATAAAAAGCAACCCAGCATGCTGGGTTAAACATAAGTTATAACCCAACTTGTTGGGTTAAAATAACTCAGTGCTGGGTTCGTCCCTTTTTGACCCAGCGCTGGGTTGCCAAAATAACCCAAATTGGGTTGTTTTTAACCCAGCAGTTTTTAGAGTGTATGTGTGGGGCGGAGCTATCAAAATAGGGGCGAGACCCTCTTGAGGTAGGGGCGTGTTTGTTTAGGTAATTTCAAATGTCAACATTGGCTACCAGAAATCACTTACCCCACCTTTAAAATAATTTATCTTTTTTTCTTTATCCACTACCTATTTCCACTATATCACTCCTAATAAAACTGTCAAAAAGGGTAAAAAATATGTAAAATAATTATTGCAATTTCAGAAACATGCAGCCACATAAATATTAATCTCAAATTTTCTCCAAATGAATAATTTATATACAAAACACTCCTTAAATCTTATTGGATGGGGTTCATATCATTTATTTGTAAAGACAGGTACTGACAGAACATGATAGGGAGAAGAGGTTGTATGGAACCTGGGAAAAATAAAATGCAAGCTGGAATAAAACTTGAGTTGCCTGAACAAAAGTGCTATCAAGCAGATTGTTTTATTATATATAACAACGCTGGGCTACAATTAATCTTACAAGTAAAAATCTTGCATTTTTCATAACACTACAATAATGAAAAGAATAACCCTGCTTTTCTGACAGAGAGGAAGCATCCCTCCATTGTGCAGGAGCAGTGTGAAGCTTTAGTGGATCTTTGTGTCCTGTGTACAACTATTCCATGATGCCTTCCACAAATGTCACATAAATGGTTTCCACCTCCCACAAAATGGGGTTCTCCCGCAGGGGCCAGCCAAAAAACACTGAAATAGCTCTATCCAGGGCTTTTTTGAGTGTGTGTCCTCGATTTGTCCCCTTAGCCCAGCCCTTAAATGGAAAGTTCAACCTTACCACAAACAAATTCTGCACTTCATAGGAATATTGTATTAGATTATGGAGATACATTATGCAGGAGAAATGACAGACATTTCTTCTCAGAACACTGAAAAGAGTTTCACAAATGACCTATCCTATCTATAAAAAAGTTATGAAATTACTTCACGTCTCTTTCAACTTTATAATGTCCTGCTCTAACAATAAAGTCACCTTGTAGGAAAATCTCTACCCTGAGTTATTAAGTTCCAGATCTCCCAGTCTGGGCCTTTAAAGCCCTCAATCTAATTTCTACTCACCAATTTAAGCTATTCCACAGGCATGACAGAGTGTTCACACTGGCTCTGTGAAGAACTGCTTACCACATCCTCTCTGTGCCGCTAATCCGCTCAATCCGTCAGACCTGTATCAAATCTTACTGATGCGCTCTGATGTTCCAATGCTTATTTTCATATGTCCTGACAAACACAGTATCTCTCTATTTCTCCTCTCTATCTGCTTCAAAATATGTTTATGTATTTTCCTGGGGGGAAAAAAATGTCCTTGATCTACTGGGTTGACAAGCTAGTTGTTCTGAAATGAAGCTTTATGAAGTTGATAAGTGTAAACAGTGACATTCACACACTCTCAATTGACAATTGTTTTGTTTTTGGCAAAATTCATATGAATTAGTACGATTTCATTAATATGTTCTTATACAATCTTCTTTCACCCGGTTGGCAGTTAGATTTAGGGGTTATTAGCTTATTGGTTATTAGCATGTACAGTACTAGTATACTCGCTGTTTATTAGCACTTATAAAGCACATATTTATGTGTTATTCTGCATGACCATATTTTAGATCCCGTAATCCTATCCCATGCTTAACTTAACAACTACCTTACTTACTGTTCATAAGCCGCAAATTAGGAGTTTACTGAGGCAAAAGTCATAGCTAATAGTATTTAATAGTTAGTTAATAGTGATAATTGGTCCCCAAACTAAAGTGTGACCAATTCATCCAAATTTGCCACCAATTTGCCAAAACTTAAAATGGTTATGGTTTTTCATGAGATCTGGTTGGTGACATTTACGATAATATCTGTCTTCTTCACTAACCACTTGCATTCTAATTACTCACTGCCATTCTTTTCAGTGCAAACATGCCTTATTTATATGCAAATTATGCTTATAAAAAGTTATTTATTTACAAAGACAACATTGCGATATTACCACCATTACCTAATTCGCAACAATTAATTAGCGCTGCTATCCAAGCAAGGGTCATTCACAAACATTAGCACTGCTTTCCAAGAAAAAGCATACCAAAACCCCTTACTCTAAGTATTGAACCGCACATAATTCCAACATCAGCACTACAGGCATGTTTTTTTTTTTTTTTCTCATTTGAGCAACAAAGTAAAAATATTACTGATTGATGTGCTTCAATCATTAAATGAAAGTAGCATGGAAATAAATTATATTATGTGCTTCTGGCTGTGATTAATTAAAGTTGCTCTGTTTATAGAGTAATTTATGCAAATACATCAAAATTAAATGATAATGACTGCATATATTCCAGATGTCCACAGCAGCATGTCTGTGTGTTTTCTTTTACACAAATGCTTTAGGATACATGTAATTATACAAGCACATGGGAATGTTTTTTTGCACACGTGATAATCATGAAACCCATGTGTTTATCTACTGTATGAGTGTGTGTGTCTGTTTACTCGTATGTCTTTCACTGTTTCCAAAGCCCATAAATTAGGGCACCACACTTTCTTTATCAGGTTCATCTAGCTCCCAGAGTACATTCTAATCAGAGTATTGATCTGAGCTGCAGAAGCTCAAGTGGAGAGTGACTCTAATCCCCAGGCTTAATTTACTCCCAATGAGACACTCTCAAGGTTATCCACACCAACCACAAAAGACAAGAAGAGAGGACAGGCGCTAAGAGAAAATAATGAGGAAATGATTGCACATATTAGATATTTCACATCTAAAGTAATGTCTGTTGCAAAATGTACAACACTCCTATAGATATATAAGTACTGTATATCGAGCATAAAGATTTTTTTAAACGACTAGTGCTGCTCTCTACTGCACAAATTAAAGCTTTCATAATGTTAGGGTGCTTTCAAGGGGCCAGCCATTGCTACAGTATACAGTTGCTAGGATGTTTTTTTTAGCACATTGTTATGCGGTTACTAGGGTGTTCTGGGTAGTCACTTACTGATCAGCATGTGAGTGTTCAGCTTGAAAACAAAATTTAACCAAAGCTTTAGAGAGTAGAAGCACCACACCACACTGCACTGTGGCTAAGACAAATTACAGGTTTTGCGCACCGGACATGTCAAGTTCAAAGTGACAGTTGAAAAAGGAGACTCTAACAGGTTAATCTATTTTATATATCTTAATATGAAGCATAGACACTATTCAAGCCACAAAACTACAAACTTATTACTGAAAAAAATTGTCTGTACACAATATTCTAGCCAAGGGTGAAGTTAGTATGTGCCTTAACCATTTGCAACATATATAATGCAATTTACTGGAAAGTTATATGAGTGGCCCTCTGTGGTATGGTGTTGTTATAGGTTTTTTTGTTGTTGTTATTTTGCCATTGGTGTCACTGGTATGTGTACATTCACAGAAAAACAATATGTTTTAATTTTAGTTTCAATATGTTTAATATAATTTTAGGCCACTCTGTTTTAGGACACTATCAACCAGATGCATCTGGAGTGTAGCCCCTTTCCAACAAACTTAGTCACAAATAAAACATTGAAAAATGTAAAATACACATTTAAATAAAACCTCTATTCAGCAACCGCCATGATTTGTGGTATCGTTCATGTTTTGCTCCAACGTTTAAATGGCTTACTTCTCACTGTCTCTGCACATTAAACTGGGATAGGAGAAACTATTTTAATATTGAAAAAATTACACACTTCAAATGTCATTGAGGACATAGTGTCTTACTTGGGTAGTCTTTTGGGTGCAATTTCTCTGACCAGTTCCCGTAGAAGGTGACTCTGTATTTGGCAGTTCCACAGGCACAGCAGTCCAGCAGGGGTTTGTCTGTGGTTTCTCCATAAAGTGGCTCTAAAGGACAAGGGAGGGCAGCTGTATTATTACAAATATTTATATCCAAATGTTTGTATTCTATATCTATCTATCTATCTATCTATCTATCTATCTATCTATCTATCTATCCTGCAGTAGTAGAGGCTCAATAGAACCACTTACACAAGTATATAACCTTTGAAGTTTCACTACATCATACAATGCATGTGTAAGGTTTTGAGACATGCAAGATGGTAACTCCTCAATAATAAGAACATCTCTGCTAGAAACTTTCAGGCAGGTGTGTTGGAGATAAACTCTGCAGAAAAGTGGCCCTCCAGGAGAAGGATTGGACACCTATGGGTTAGATGGTAATCAACCTAGAACCTATGGAAACCGATGCTGGTATAAAAATACATACATACATACATGCGTTCATTCATTCATTCATTCATTCGTTCATTCAATTCGTTCATTCATTTATTTATTATTATTATTATTTATTTATTTATTTTCCAAAATGGATTGATATAATGATCAAGCTTGAGAAACAACCAGCGCTCAAATAAGAACAGGTATATGAGGAGCCAAATTGGGGGAGAGAAAGCGAGAAAAGAGAAAAAAGCACCATACACTGAAATAACATCGCATAGAAGTGCTGCTTGTAATGTGCCAAACCATCTAGCTGGAAGTAATGAAAGACTCACCTCTCTCACACATCCGCTTCGTGAGTGAGCCTTCATCCTGGAATGAGATGATCTTCCTCTGAACAATACTAGCTCTGCAAAGATGAAAGAGAAATGAGAGAATGAGAAAATTAAGGGGAATCAGAAGAAAGAGAAGAGAAGAGAAAGAAGAGAAGAGAAGAGAAGAGAAGAGAAGAGAAGAGAAGAGAAGAGAAGTAACTTGCAAAACAGAACTCTGAAAAGCAGCAATCATGAACCCCCATGGAGTGATTGTAATCCCAAAAAAGAGGCACATGCCAGATGAATGGCAGCACATCACCAAAGGGAGCTGCACCCAGGATATCACAAGCCAGCAGATGTGAAACATATATTTATGTGTTTCTGCTGAAACTAAAAAAAGCAAAAAGTTACATTTCTAACAGTTTTTCTGACACATTCTAACACTATCTGTTCTAATATACAGGTATAACATAAATGTGGGCCTGACATGGGCCAGTGACTGCTCTCCAGATTACAGTCTCCATTTCATGATGCTGCTGTGCTGGTTTTCCCACTAGACATTTTAATTAACCAGCAAGATTTGATCAATTAGCTTCACCAGAAAGACCATTTTGGTCAACCAGAGCACTGCTGGTGTAAACAAGAAAGAAAGAGCGAGACTCTGTTTAGGCAGCTGTAATTAAAATCGGATAAGTGATCATGGACATAGCTTAAGCTCTGGGATCCAAAAGAGTTGGTGAAGCCTGTTTACATGGTGCCATCTCAGATACTTGTGGCAGCCATGGAGGTCTTTATACAGCCTGGAAAAATCTCAGAGTAAACAAAAAGTCCTTCCTCTTCACACACTGAAGCTCTCATCTGAGGAACAGGCCTGGCATTATTGTACTGAGAGCTGGGGCCAGTCCAGGTGGTCCTCATCCAAATGACAAGGAATATTTATGAACCGGTAGTTTTCACTCACTGGACTGGTCATTATCCAGTGAGAGATGAAAGTTGCTGACTGGTGGAGAAAAAAAAAGTGTTAAAGATAAAAATGGCTGTCAAAACCTTACCTAACAGACTGTAGTTGAGATGTTAAAAATTATTTGCGCTTACTCGCTGCCTATAACCTTACAAATAAATACAGTACATACATACAGGGGCCACATATTAGAGATAGCCACTTGAGTTAGTGACTGGGACTCCAGATGCATTTAATAGTTTTTAGACTCGACTGTGTGTGTGTTCAGGTTTGACTAATCATAATGCAAAAACTGACACTTCAAATAAACATTTGTAACCAATGCTGACAAAATGAGTCACAATGAGCAAAAATGAGTTAACAGTTATTAGTTTTATTGTCACATTCTCCATTAAAATACCTTCAAAATGATGTATGATTTGCTGGAATCTGCCAAAAAAATGACTGAGCTACACCCGTTGGAAGTCAGCAAAGTCAGTTCTGAAAAAAATCGAGTTTTTTCTTTTTCTGAAAGTTCCAAAAGCAAAATCACCTAGCAACGTTGCATCCTTTCCTCCACATTCTTTCTTAATATTAATTACTATATTAATAATCACAATATAGACTTTTTTTATTTTATCTTTGTTATTAAAAATAAGAACAGATGCAAAAAAACAACAACAGTAGAACAAATATAAGAAAGAAATAGTTATCATTCTACATCTAAACAAAAGCATCCAAGTAAGAAAAACAAATAATCAAATGTAAAAATCACTTCAGTGTGTTCATTACAAATAAACTGATTATTAAAACTACAAAAGTAGTTCAATCAAGAGCAGCGGTTTTCTTTTATTGTTAGATTAACATTAATCAGACAGACGGCCTATATTTAAGACCAATGTGATCTCATGATAATTCGTATGTATTTTACGTAAAATGTGGTTCTATAAAACGTACATTTACTTTCGTTTTTACAGGCACTAAAACGTACAATACTAACGTATTTTCAGCATCTAAACGTACAAATACTTACGTATTTTCTGCATTTAAATGTTGAAAACTGACGTATTGACGACATCTAAAAATGAATCCTTATGAATATTGAAATCGCGGCATTAATTTTATTATTAGTTGTTTTTAGTTGTCATATCAATTACCTTGTTTTCAGTTGTTTACTCGTTTACTTAATATGAAATGATAACATTTCGTTCTGTTCTGTGTGATTTCTGCCAGCTCGTTTCCAAGAATAGGCCTACATAATGTTAAACAAGACTTAACTTTAAACCCTCAAAATAAATAACATTTCTGCAATCGTTTAACCTTTACTTGTCATGTAATGTTTACTTTGTTTGCCATGGGCCACAAAAAGCATTTTCTCAGACATGCTGTGACTGACAATAGAACTATAAAAAACACCAAAACCGCAACATAATTACGAAATTAAACCATTTCATTCGTGCGCTGTAATCCAAATCTTCAGAATCCATACGACTGCGAGGAACAGACCCAAATCCAAGCCTTTATTCGGCGATCTTCATCTCCATCCCGAGCTGTCCAGGCAGTGGCTGTAAACAGCAAAGCTGACTGACGCGCTCGTTACGAATTCAAATGTTGCCGCTTCAAACGACAAGTTTTACAGCACAATAATCGAACGCTCATTGGCTCTCACCTGCATTCGTCACAGATTGCGACATGCCGCGTTTCTGGTGAGGTGTGTGTTTGAAAGATGCGAGCACGCGCGCGCCTTCACGAGTTCACTGAGAGCGAGAGGATCAGGAAAATAATCTGGATAATGTTTTCAGCGATTAACAACATAAATTCTGCTCTTCACCTCACACAAACCTACTGTATTCCGCCAGAGAGGACTGCGGCTGCAACGCATTGTCATTTGGATTACTTTTGGTAGTGCTTTTGAATTTTTTGCAATAAATAAATGATTGTAATTGCATTTATCTGTCTGTCATGTTTTTCTTATACTGTACAGACATAGCTGTGTTTAGGTTTAGATGTTGGAGTGGGATTAGCGACTATAAAAACATTTTTAATGCTATTATTGTTACTAAAATTGTTATTTTCCTGCATGTTTCGGTCAGTTGCGTTTTATATCCTTTTATATCCGCTATACAATGGGTAGGTTTAGGTTTGGGGGTAGGTTAAGGGGTATAAAATCTAAATTGCTTATTAATAAAATGATAAAAATGCATATTTGCTGTAAAATGGGTAGGTTTAGGTTTGGGGGTAGGTTAAGGGGTCTAAAAGTCTAAATCGCTTATTGATAAAATGATAACAATGCATTGATACGAATATCTTAATGATATAAAAGCTAAACATATGTATCGATTTTTACGTTTTAAATGTTGAAATACGTCTAAATTGTACGTTTTAGCATCAATAAATACATACATAAATGTACGTTTTGTGCTTGTAATGTTACGTATTAATACCTACGTATGAACATGAGACCAGGCTGATTAAGACTTACTGTACTGCACTGATCTAATATAATGTTACACATCAGATGTTTTTCCCCAACAGTTCGCCAAATGTTCACTAAAGGCATAACCGATTATGTTTGCGTGAATAATTAAATACTGTAATTCTGTGTATATGTGTATATTTATTGGGATTGCGCACTGACGGAAGTGTCTTTTATACGGGCACTTCATATGCGAGAAGCGAGCAGAGAAAAAAGTACTCCTCTCAGAAAATGTACAAATAAAGATCATTTCGGATGTTTGATTAATATTTGGAGCATTGGGATTGCTATATGAGGGCTTAATTAACTCATTTTTGTGAAAACTTGAAATTCGACCAAAATCAATATTTTTCACTTTTTTTGTCTGTAGCTCAAAATTAGCATGTGCGAATTCCGACTCATTTTGCCAGCTCGGGTCACATTTTGATAATCACTTATTCATGTTGATAATCATTTATTCAGACGCAATACCTAATAAAAGTTAATGTGTCTATTTACTGTCGATATAATGTTTTAATTGGTGTGATTAACTATGGAAAAAAATCACGCGTATGGGTTTATGTATGATATAAACTATATATGATATAGTTCAGCAATATCACACAAGCAAGAATGCTGTTTTTCCCAAATATCTGCATGATTGCAAATTTGATATTGACTTTATACAATAGCTCAATAGAAATTTTAGACACTATTGTATTGTCTGTTTTGTACAATTTAGCTAATGAAAATAGTTCAAGCAAAGCCACAGTAAAACTGTTGTGTGTCTCTTAGCAACATAGCTGTGTTTCATTCCTGAATGATTCTACGTTACGTTTTTGAACGAACAAGAGTGTCAATGATTCAGAGAGCAATTCATGAAGACGTGTGTCACAGTGCACACAGCAGGGAGGATACAGGAACACGCAGACGAGGACGTTAACTCAAATAACAGTCTTTAATGAGGACAAGGCAGGACAAGGCAAGGCTGACAGACAGGAAACACCGGGAGTAACGAGTAGACCAGACGAAATCTAACTCAAAAGACAGGAACTAAATACACAGGGTAATTAACACATAATCACATAAACACAGCTGGACAAGAATTAACTGATAATCACATCTGACGAGGACAGGAAACAAACCAAATATGGACACAAGAGGCGGGAACACATGACACACACGACAGAGGACTGACATGACTCCCCCCTCCCGAAAGGCTCGTCCCGAGCCTTAACAGTTCCATCGGGGAGGGGGGGTGGGCGCTCTGGAGGCCCCTCAGGACAGACACGGACAGGAACACAGGACGGGGACCTCCAGAGCAGAACAGACAGACAGGGACCATGGCGGAGCTGGGAGCTCTGGAGGCCATGGCGGAGCTGGGAGCTCTGGCGGCCATGGCAGGTAGTCTTCGGGGCCTTGGCCTCGGTCCCCTCAGCCCGGCCCCCACAGCAGGAACCCTTTCTACCCCCCCCCCCAATTTCCCTGGGGTAGTCAGGGGGTATCAGGAGCCCTCCGGGGCTAAACAAACAGGACATAACATGACAGGAAAAAGCCCTCCAGGGCCAGACAAACAGGACAGGACATCCCACAGGAACCAGAAGCCCTCCCGGGCTGGCTTGGAAGCTGAGGATTCCTCTGGGCATGACAAGGAGTCAGGGGCCCTCACAGGGTCCCTCAGCAACCGCTTCCACCTCTGCGACAGGGAGGCAGGTGGCTGGAATGGCCTCTGCGGCCACAACAAGAGGAGCCGCCTGCCCCAGACGAGTCTCCGCGGACAAGACAAGACAAGGTTTTTTTAAAATGTTCCTGTGGGCACAACAAGACAAACACGGCACTCCTGGCCGTGACGTGTGGACTGGATCCACGGGGCTAGGGTCAGCGGCGGCCGGTGGGCATGAATCAGCGGCGATCTGGCGGGCTTGAGTCAGCGGCGATCAGGCGGGCTAGATTCAGCGGCAGGCTGGCGGGCTTGAGTCAGCGGCGGGCCGGCGGCGTGATCTCCCGTGAACGGCGGGCTTGGGTGAGCCGCGGACGGCGGGCTTGTGGGAGCGGCAACCCTGGAACTAGAGAACCAGCCGGCGGGCTTGGGATAGCCACAGCCGGTGGCGGATATCTCCCGCAATCGGCGGGCATGAGGGCTCGCGGCCAGTGGACTCGCTTGCCGTGAGAGACAAAACACAGGAACAAATAAAAACTAGAAAAAACGAACAAAACAAAACGAGGTGAAGGGGCGCCGCTTACAGTTAGGTCTGGTCTTCTGTCACGGTGCACACAGCAGGGAGGAAACAGGAACATGCAGACGAGGACGTTAACCCAAATAACAGTCTTTAATGAGGACAAGGCAAGGCTGACAGACAGGAAACACCGGGAGTAACGAGTAGACCAGACAAAATCTAATTCAAAAGACAGGAACTAAATACACAGGGTAATAAACACATAATCACATAAACACAGCTGGACAATAATTAACTGATAATCACATCTGACGAGGACAGGAAACAAACCAAATATGGACACAAGAGGCGGGAACACATGACACACACGACAGAGGACTGACAACGTGCTTCATCACTTGCTTTGTTTCCGATTTAATCATCCGTTTGAAGGAGTTGGTTGAATGAATGACTCACTCAATCATTAAGATGGTGACTAGCCACCACCTGCTGGTTTTAATTTCATATTTTGAGTATAATTTCATTAAAAAAAGTTTAATATTTCAATATTATTTTTTTTAAACATTAATGCCCATCTATTATCATTATTTATGCTATGTTCAATCAAAATATTTCTTCTAAATCTTATATTTGTAATGTCTATTTAAGGTTTTATTCATCTAAAACAATAATGTTTTTAAATTATTTTTGGGAGGCATATTCTCAGCTAAAATTGATGTGAGATTAATTTGTGATTAATTAGATCTAGAATTAGATTAATCAGCATCTAGTGGCTACATCATGGTGTTACAGATGATTTTGAATATGAACAGGCCCAAAGTCTTTAGGAATACTGGACAATTACAGGCAGGTGTGTTTGATTAGGGATGAAGCTAAATTCTGTAGGACAGAACCCCCACCCCCAAGACCGAAGCTGCCTGTCCCTGGTCTACATAGCACATGAGACAAAGGCTGTGTTCGAAATGGCATACTTGCCTACTGCTTACTGCGTACTGCCCAGTACACAGTGTATACTGCCTACTATTTTTTAAGAATAGTGTGTGAAACAGTATACAATAAGCAACAAATGTTTCAGAGTAGTATGCTTAATTGTCACATGACAAACACAAACATTAATTCAGCACAGCTGTGAAGGTTGTTACCTTACAAACAAATGTGCTCTTTTACAAAGGCTTGTTAAAAAGGCTTCATACTAGTAAACAATGTTGCCCAATTGAACTCATTTCATAACTGAAGAACTTTACATAGGCTATTGGACTGAACTGAATGAGCTGTCTTTAACTGAACTATGATATTTTTGGCAGTTACACTAAGTGGAAAAAGTGATATATTCTAGTTACACTAAGTGCAAATAATGATAAATTATGTTTACACTAAAATAGCAGCATTTTCTTTAGCAACAGGTGTGTAAATAGTAGTTAGGTGGCAGATAATTATACTGTAGTGCATTATAAAAGAGTATGCAATAACATATTGAGTGTAAATTATCATAAATTTTATTTGATGAACTCCACTTTATTGGGACAAAAACCTACCTACAGCTAAGCACACTGTATTATTAATGAGGCGTTTAATCTACACTTTTCAAATATTTACTTAATTTTTTATTGAAAATAAATGCCTTTCTGATCTGGTATGTGATGGGAAAAGGAGTTGCACGAGTTTGACAAAAGTCAGGATCGAACTCGGATCGGTCGCATCAACAGCACACATCTCACGTCTTTTACTCACTGCGCCACTGATTCTGGTAAACCACGCGTGTCTTTTGCAGTGCTGTTTATCGCAGCCAGGTGGCCGGAGTTAATGTAAATAGCATCTGACAACAAATTGGTCTATTTGTCCTTAGAGTAAATACACCCCGTTTCTTTTTAGAGCTGCTTGACAGCGGAATTTAATTCTGTTTACTTAATTGAAATATGAATTATATTTATATATTATATTACTTCAATATTGATATTAATATGTAATATCTTTGAAACATAAAGCGCTATAGAGATAAAGGTGACATCATTTGACTTGATCGGAAAAGTGCCGTAGAGATTAAAGTACAATTTATGTCCAACAAATGATTTTGTTTTTAGATGCACAGCCATAGTTTGTAGTTTACATGTATATGTATATACGTACATATACAAGTGTAACATTTCTAAGCACTATTCCCCGCCTCCAGTTCACTCACGCGTTTGAAGATGAAACGTCACATGGAGCGCGTTGCGTTCTGGGAAACAGTATCCCACACAGTGTCCTCAGATGCATACATCAAATATCAGCAAATGTAGCAGGTAATCCGGGCATTCCATGCATACAGAAAATGCACATACTATTCACAGTATACACACAGCATACTGCAATATAGTAGGAGTTGTATGATAGTATGCCATTCCGAACACAGCTTCTGTACTGATTTCAGTGTACTTGAGTTATATTTAGCAGATTCTGGCAAATATAGTAGGTCATCCGGGTATTTCATGCATACAGAAAATTTGCATACTATGCGCAGCATACATACTGCATGCTGCAGAAATAATAAGAGTAGTATGATAGTATGGCATTTCGAACACAGCCAATGTGTTTGTTCGCTGCCAGTGAGTGATGCAATGCAACACGACAAAACTAGATAACGTCCATTGCAGTTAAGAAAGCTGAGATATAGTGGTTGCACACAAACGCATATCCACAGCACATAATACCAGTGGTGGACAAAGTACACAGATCAAGTACTTGAGTAAAAGTACAGATACGTATAATAAAATATTACTCCAGTAAAAGTAAAAGTACTGCTTTTTCAATTTTACTCGAGTGAAAGTACAAAAGTACTCGATTTTTTATGTACTTAAGTAAAAAAGTACTGATAGATATATTTATTTTGCAATTTTATATAGACTACTTTATTTAATTTTATATTAGCACATATTTTTTATAATCCTACTGCCCAAAATACCTGGGATTTTCCCAAAATAACCACTATATGGAGTCAAGATATATATTTTGTTGTTGATATGGACTACGTTGATGAGAGTGATGAAGTAATGTTCACTGTGAAGCTTACACTGCGAGAAAACAGATTTGACCATCTAATTTTTCACCAGTAAGAAAAAAGTGTTTTAAAACTTATTGTCAGTTATATATGACATGAGAATTAGGCATGAAGTTAGGAAGAACATTTTAATGAAAATAAAATTATATTTTCATAATGATTTTTTTCTTCTCAAACCTTGTCTGTGGTGTAAAAACACCCCTGGCCAAATGCCCCCAGAGGGCATCACTTCCCACTTTGATAATTACTGTAGTTATCATGTTCTGGACGTCACATCCTTTCTTTTTACCTCAGATAGAATCTATCTAGATGGCTGAATAAAAATATTTGGACTTTATATCTAAAAATTTCCACAACTTAGCACCAGCAAGCTTGTTAGCTAGACAGTTAGCATCAGCTAACAATATTGACTTATTTTCAGTATGGTCACATAATTTTAGGATTAATTATTCTAACTGAAAATCATATTTAGGTCAAAACTGTCAGTTGTTTGTGAACTAAATCTGCTGTAAAGGGTGATCTATTTAAGCCCTCTGAAATGCTTGAATGCAGACAGCTCAATGTCAGTGTCTCTATGTTTTAGGTAAAAAAAAAACGAAACATTAAAATAACTCATGCACGTTCATATTCCCCGCTGCTGTAACGTTAGCAGTTTTATTAAAATGCTATGCATTTAGCCCTATGTGACGTCGGTTTTTATATTGTTTATCAACAGTATATTTTTTTATATTGTTTAGATCATCTAGCCCAGTAGACAGATATGAATGTTTATTCATAACCATACTGAAAATAAGTAAATATTGTTAGCTGATGCTAACTGTCTAGCTAACAAGCTTGCTGGTGCTAAGTTGAGGAAAGTCCAAATATTTTTATTCAGCCACCTAGCACGTCGGCTCAGTGCCCGCGTGCCTCACCTTCACCGCAAAGAGGATTCGCCGGTCCCCTTCACTCAACCCGATCAGCGTCCCTCTGCGGCTGCAAGCGACATGATCTCGTTCGGTGGGAGTGACGACAAAATGGATGACAGCCTTCCTCTGGCAGCTTTGGACGGGGAGGAGTTATCGGGCTCGGTTACTGACCCCGCCCTCTTGCCGCCGTCCTCTTCACGCAGCACCAGACCCAGAACAGACGAGGAGCTCGTCCGTGTGATGACAAAGGCTGTCAATGAGCTCGGGCTCGAGTGGTCTCCGCCTGAGGAGCCGTCTCGCAGCAGGCTGGACGAGTGGTTGCTCCTGGGGGGCCAGCTGGCCCCCCGCCAACGCTCGTCCCCCTTCTTTCCCGAAGTCCACGACAAGCTCACTAAATCGTGGTGCGCCCCCTACTCGTCTCGCATCCGTCCTTCTGCTTCCTCCGCCCTCACCTCCGTTGATAGTGCTGAAGAGAAGGGATACGAGCACCTGCCCCCTCTGGATGAGTCCGTGGCCGCGCATCTCTGCCCGCCCACGGCTATCGGATGGAAGGCGAGAGCGAGTCACACATCAGTGTGTCAGAGTGGATAATGGCTACGATAAGACGAGGTTATTCACTCCAATTCGCTCGAAGACGACCACAGTGCGCAGCGAGGACACTCAAGTCCTGCGCGCAGAGGTGATGAATCTGCTGGTAAAGGGAGCCATAGAAGTCGTACCTCCAGCCCAGAGCGAGTCAGGCTTCTACAGCCGCTACTTCCTTGTCCCCAAAAAAGACGGTGGCCTGCGACCTATTCTAGATCTCAGACTCCTGAATCACACCCTGACAAAAAGGTCGTTCAGGATGATCACATTGAAACAGCTCATCTCGCAAATACGCCCAGGGGACTGGTTCATGTCGCTGGATCTGAAAGACACATACTTTCACATCCAGGTAGCCCCCCATCACAGACGATTCTTGAGATCTGCATTCGAGGGGGTGGCATATCAATACAAGGTCCTCCTGTTTGGGCTGTCCCTGGCTCCCCGCACTTTTATGCAATGTATGGATGCGGCTCTCTCCCCTCTGTGACAGATGGGAATTTGCATCCTCAACTACCTCGATGACTGGCTCATTCTGGCCCAGTCAGAGGCAGTTTCAACATTGCACAAGACCCTCCTCCTCAGCCACTTAGATCACCTGGGGCTCAGGGTCAACTTTGCCAAGAGCATGCTGTCACCCAGCCAACGAGTATCGTTCCTGGGGACAGTTATCGACTCAGTGCAGATGACAGCAACTGTCTCAGCGGAACGAGCCATGACAATTCAGCGCCGCGCATCCTCCTTCAAAGAAGGGACCGTCCACTCGCTCAAGGCCTTCCAGAAAATGCTGGGCCTTATGGCAGCGGCTTTGCCAGTAGTTTGGTTGGGCCTGCTTCACATGCGGCTCATCCAGTTCTGGCTGAAGCAGAGGGTTCCATCTGCGGCTTGGCGTTACGGTCGCCATCGCATAACGGTAACTCGGGCCTGTGTATCAGCCCTGACCCGTTGGAGGGACCCCCTCTGGCTGAAGCAGGGTGTGATCTTAGACATGGCGCACATAAGGAAGGTTGTCACGACAGATGCTTCCAACAAAGGTTGGGGAGCACTGTGCGAGGGCAAACCGACCTTCGTCTTTGGTCCGAAGAGGAGTCGGGTCTGCACATCAACTGCCTAGAAATGCTAGCAGTGTGCCGTGCCTGTCAATTCTTCCTACCGGACATAAGGGGACACCATGTGCCAATGCGCTCAGACAGCAGGTCCGTGGTGTCATACATAAATCACCAGGACGGCATCGTCTTGAAGCGCCTCTGCACGCTGGCGAAAGGCCTTCTTGTTTGGGCTCAGACCAATCTGCGCTCACTGAAGGCAACGCATGTGCCGGGCAAGATGAACCAAGGAGCGGACATGTTGTCAAGGAACAACGTCTCCTCAGAAGAATGGATGCTCCACCCACTCGTGGTTCAGAGAATCTGGGAAGTCTTTGGCAGAGCTCGAGTAGACCTATTTGCCTCCGAAGACAACTCTCATTGCCCAATTTATTTCACGAAGAGCACGGATGCCCTGGCCCAAGAGTGGCCCAGCCTTCCGCTCTATGTGTTCCCTCCAATCGCTCTGGTACCGCAGGTACTCAGACGAGTCAGGGAACAACGGCACAGGCTTCTTTCAATAGCCCCCCTCTGGAGGAACCAACCGTGGGTGTCGGAGTTATTCCAGCTGCTCGAAGCAGCCCCGTGGCCCATTCCCTTGAGACGGGACCTCCTCTCTCAAGCGAACGGTACGCTGTGGCATCCACGGCCTGAGTTATGGGCCCTGCATGAGTGGCCGCTCAACGGGAGCCTTTCGACCTCCTAGAGCGTGTCCTAAACACTATGGCAGAAGCTAGAGTCCCATCTACCAGACGCCTCTATGCTTTGAAATGGTCTATTTTCTCGGCTGGTGTCAAGACCGTGACTTGGATCCGGTTACCTCTGATGTATCAGTGGTTCTTTCATTTCTGCAGGAGATGCTGGATAAACAGCGTTCCTCATCCACCATCAAGGTTTACACAGCAGCCATATCGGCTTTCCATGCCCCTATTGCTGGCCGATCGGTGGGCAGACATAGTGTGGTGGTCCAGTTTATACGAGGCGCCTGGAGAATGAACCCCCTGCGTCCTCGTACAGTTCCACCTTGGGACTTACCAACCGTACTAAGGGCTTTGAAAGCCCCCCCGTTTGAACCATTGCAATCCACAAGCCTCAGATCACTCTCGTTTAAAACCGCCCTGCTGTTAGCACTGGCGTTGGTTAAGCGAGTAGGGGACCTACAGGCCCTTTCCGTCAACCCTGCTTGCCTGGAATTCGGGCCTAACGACTCCAAGGTCATCCTGAAACCAAGGCTGGGTTATGTACCTAAGGTGCTCTCCACTCCGTTCAGAGCCCAGGTCATATCGCTTTCTGCACTTTCCCCCTCGACGGATGACCAGGAATTGTCCCTGCTCTGCCCCGTCAGGGCCCTGAGGGTTTACATTGAGCGTTCTGCTCCATACAGGAAATCAGAGCAGCTTTTTGTTGGCTTCGGTAACCGCACTAAAGGTCGCCCTGTTATGAAGCAAATAATTTCCAGGTGGTTAGTGGATGCTATCACCCTAGCATACTCCTCCTTGGGCTTGCAGTGCCCCATTGAGTCAGAGCCCATTCCACCAGAGGCATTTCCTCCTCCTGGGCATGGTCCAGTGGGGTGTCCATTTCGGAAATCTGTGAGGCGGCCGGCTGGACCTCGCCGTCCACATTTGTAAGGTTTTACAACCTGGACGTCCCTGCCTTACAGGCCAGAGTCCTTTCTGCTTAGTTTGCCGCCTCCGGCTAGCTAAACAGTCTTATGGGTTCACTTAACCAACATTGTTCAAGTCCCTCCCTCACTTGGGCGGTCCACATTACCTGGACACCGAGTATCAACTATACTGGATGACATCCAGGCCACGAATGACCCTGAAGGCTCAGCCTGTGCTTGGTGTACTTTATTGACTCTCCTGGGTCTTCTCCCACGTGAGTCATGGTTTTGAGTCGTTCCCCATCATAGCACGGCATGATTGTACTGGTTCCCATACAGCATCTTATGGCGCAGTACGAGTGGAATATCGAAAGGGAACGTACTCGGTTACTATCGTAACCTCGGTTCCCTGAGATATGGGAACGAGGACTGCGTTCCTGGCCGTGCTATGAGCTGCACGCCTCAGTCGCAATAATAATGAAAGGAAGGGGGAAAACAGAGGCATTCAAGCATTGTTTCTTGAGTTTTTCCAGGCTGGGTGATGTTATATCAGTTTTCTAATTTAATTGAGTCATGCTACGGTTGGCCATGACCCCAGTTACTCCTCCTTCACCCACATTATATTTGATGATGAGAGGAGCAAACGGACAGCTGTCACGGTGCACACAGCAGGGAGGAACAAGGACACGCAGATGAGGATATAAACTCAAATAATAGTATTTAATAAGACATCAAGGCAGGACAAGGCAAGACTCAAACAAAATCAAACTCAAAAGACAGGACTAATATACAAGGGATAATCATAAACAATTTAGACAAACACGGCTGGACAAGAATTAACTAATAATCACATCTGACGAGGACAGGAAACAAACCAAATATGGACACATGAGGCGGGAACACAAGACACACACGACAGAACCCTGACATAACTCCCCCCTCCCGGAAGGCGTGTCCCACTTGGTAACAGTTCCACCGGGGAGGGGGGTGGGCGGGCGCTCTGGAGGCCCCTCAGGACAGACATGGAGAGGAACACAGGACGGGGACCTCCAGAGCGGAACAGACAGACAAAGGAGGCCATGGCGGTGCAGGGAGCTCAGGAGGCCATGGCGTAGCTAGGGGCTCAGGAGGCCATGGCAGGTGGTCCTTGTGACCGTGGCCTCGGTCCCCTCGGCCCGGCCCCTGCAGCCGGAACCCTTTTACCCCCCAAAAAAAATTTCCCTGGGGAAGTTAGGGGTTATAAGGAGCCCTCCGGGGCTAAACAGACAGGACAGTACATGGATAGCCCTCCAGGGCTAAACACACAGGAACAGGACAGGACAGTCCTCCGGGGCTAAACAGACAGGGATAGGACAGGACAGCCCACAGGAACAGGAAGCCCTCCAGGGCTAGCTAGGAAGCTGAGGCTTCCTTTGGGCATGACGAGTCAGGGGCCCTCACAGGGTCCCTCAGCAACCGCTTTCATATCTGCGACAAGGGTGGCAGGTGGCTGGAATGGCCTCCGCGGCCACAAAACAAGGAGCCGCCTGCCCCAGACGAGTCTCTATGAACAAGACCGACATGATGATTAAAATGTTCCTGTGGGCACAACAAGACAAACACGGCACTCCTGGCCGTGACGAGTGGACTGAATCCACGGGGCTAGGGATTGCGGCGGCCAGCGGGCATGAGTCAGCGCCGATCCGGCGGGCTTGAGTCAGCGGCGATCCGGCGGGCTTGAGTCAGCGGTGATCTGGCGGGCATTGAGTCAGAGGCGGGCCGGCGGGCATTGAGTCAGAGGCGGGCCGGTGGCGTGATCTCCCACGAACGGCGCGCCTGGGGGAGCGGCAACCCGGGAACTAGGCAACCCGCCGGCGGGCTTGGGAGAACCACCGCCGGTGGCGGATATCTCCCGCGATCGGCGGGCATGAGGGCTCGCGGCCAGTGGACTCACGCACTCGCGGCGATCCCGCCGAACTCCCACGCCCTCTTGCAGTGGGCTATGGCGGGATTACGAGCGGCGACTTCCTTGCCGCGGGACAGACACACAAAAACACAGGAACAAAATAAAAACTTTTCAAAAAACTAACAAAACAAAACGAGGTGAAGGGGCGCCGCTTACTGTTTAGGTCTGGTCTTCTGTCACGGTGCACACAGCAGGGAGGAACAAGGACACGCAGACGAGGATATAAACTCAAATAATAGTATTTAATAAGACATCAAGGCAGGACAAGGCAAGACTCAGAGACAGGATATACCGGGAAGTAACGAGTAGACCAGACGAAATCAAACTCAAAAGACAGGACTAATATACAAGGGATAATCATAGACAATTTAGACAAACACGGCTGGACAAGAATTAACTAATAATCACATCTGACGAGGACAGGAAACAAACCAAATATGGACACATGAGGCGGGAACACAAGACACACACGACAGAACCCTGACAACAGCTCTTCTATTTACTGCTTCATTCTCTTTATCCGTTTATTTTGATAGCTTTTGAGGCAGACAGCAGTGAGTTGAGGCACATATCTCACTCCAGCTTCCCTTTTCCACAGACAGTGTTCAAAGAAAACCTACATCACTGATTCACACACTATTCACCATCAGGAATGTTCATTCTGAAGGATGGTGGGTGACAAACACAGGTCAATGGACCATACATGGAATGAAAGAGATACAGAAAGACTCTAAAACACTCTAACACACAAATCTACCCACACCCCCTTTTATGTTAAGGTACTGATGGTACCACTCTAATTGTCCATGCTCTAATTCAATCTCACCCCAATTTCACATATCTGAAGAAGAGCGGCTTTGGCAGAAAGCCTCCTCACTTTCCAGGGCCGGCTAGGCAATCAGCCACGGTAATGGTTATTTAACATCCAATTTAAATTCTATCAATGAGATGTTATTAAGGGCAGACTCACTTTCCTGCTTTTACACAGCTGATGCTAATCGCCTCTCTCCCAATGTGTGTGCGAGAGAGAGATCTTCTCAGGCCAGTGCTCAAGGCTACATAATGCAAATTTGAGGGCCCGCGTCAACCCAGAAAACCACCGGCAGTGAGATTTGTGCCACTGAAAGACAGTATGCAGGTTACATTTATATATACACTGGGAACCTGGGTGGGGGATGGTGGCATATAATTATACTGTAATTATTTAACCTTGTGGCCGTTATTTGTCTTGGCTTTTAGCAAAATTGCTTGTAGCGCAAGGTCTATAATGAGCCTCCACTTGCCTAAAAAACATCTATATTTCATTTGATGCTTCACCTTGCTTTTTCTTCACACATTTATAAGGGAAAAATCAGCGTTTGAGAACAGCATGAACAGAAATTGCTTTTATTTATGTTGTTTGTGCACCAGTCCGAGCTTAGTAAGGGCATTAGCTGATTTTACAGACTCTCCACAGTCATCTTTTTATTGTAAGTAGTACTCATAGGAAAGAGAAATCACAAATTAAATTTGTTTCTCATAGCCTGCAACTGATATTAAATGGAAAGCAAATAAAGATATTTGCTGACGTATCTTGCTTTTCAGCAAGATGTGTTCTTTTTAAATGGAGTCCAAAATCTCAAACTTTCTTCATTTTCATTATTTTATTTAATAACATTTTATTTTGTGCTGATGTTTGCAGTTACAAAATCAGAGACCATCCCTTTGAAATCTGAATACGGTAGACACATGGAGACACATGCTACTTCCAGGTTGAAATGGCGACCTACTCGAGTCGCACAAAGATCATTATATCAGGCGTAATGAAGGCAAATGTCAAACCGTGCTTAACCTTTTGCTTCTAGAATACCATTAACATTATTTTTATTATTATTTTATTTTTTTATAAACTAAATGCGTTCCTGCAAACTGTGCCGAGTCTGCTTAAAAAAGGTGGTCTGGGGTGCAGTTCATGTAAACTCTGGTATGGTTCGCTGCTTATATTATCGTAAATCATGGAAGTAAACTGGTATTGATGACATATGATTTGGTCAAACTGTGTGTGTATGTACCTGGTATGGATATGGATCAGTACATCAATCAAATGTCTATCGATATGTTGTATTGATGCTACACACAAGATATTGATAGCTGTACTATAAATATGCACCTTATTTTGACACTGTCCAACTTTTCAAGCAATGTCCGTCTATACATTACCGCCAACGTGTGAATTTTTGTGCAAACTCACATGTCAGGATTCAATGATAAGACTGCCTGAAGGCAAAAGGTGAGCATATAAGACCTGAAAAACCTGAAAAGCACCATTTATTCTATTGTATTTATTTTCTGCTGTTGCTTGTAATTTGGGTAGCTGTAGAAAAGATTCTTATCACTGAGCCCATAGTAGCAGCCAAAAAAAAAAAGAGTCTTAAAAATAAGTTTTAACAGCTTTATTTTTGTGATTTTTTTTCTACATTTAATGTATTTTTTGTACAACTGGAGTGCCTCGTTTTAGTTTGAGGTGCAGGATATGGAAATTTCAGATAAATGTACGTTATATATTTTGTTTGCATTTGTCATTTAATACAAATGTAGATGGTTGTTTAAAATATTTACAAAATATCATAATATCCATCAATCAATCAATATACTCCTGAATTGAACCGTATCATATCATTTTTTGAGGTATCGGCAAATATTGTATTGCTGGGTATGAGAATCGATATCATATCGTATTGTGACGAACCCTCAGATTTACACCCTTAGTACCTGGTACTCCCTATGTTATGGGCACCAAATGCCAATCTCTCTGTGTGTGTGTGTGTGTGTGTGTGTGTGTGTGTGTGTACTTTTACTTTCCTAAAAAGCGGGGCTGATGCACTGCAAGCAGAGAGATAAATGTATACCTCATTTCTGCTCGCCTCCTGTAGAAATTAAGTCCTGCATTCTTTGGAACATTTGCAGTGCATTTGCAGCAGATAGACGCAAATGCCTTGCTATGATGATGCTTTGAAAGCAAAACCAAAGGGGAAGCAATCGAACTCTGGTTCAGACCATGCAAAAGTGTGTGGATCACCCTTAAGATCATCATAAAATACCATAAATATTACACATAAATGCAGTGTAACAGGGCACTGCATCACAGACAGGTATCTTATGTAGCAAGAATGAATGCTATTACTAAAGCTAGAAACCCAATTAACACAATTCAACTAACAGTTAGTTGCCGCAGCTGCGCAAAGCACATCATTTCTAGCTGAGGCCTTAACCTGACAAAATGACACAAATATAATCAACCCGATGTTCTTACAGACATTTATTAACTCAAACGTATTTATACCTTACAGATAACATTGGTATAAAACAAATAAGGCGATTACATGTGTTTTAAAGTTGACCTAACAATTTAACGAACTCTTAATGCTTTTCGTCTTCACGACTCTCCCCGCCGGTCTGCCCACGCGCTGCGGGAGGAAAATACTACGTAGTTAGCACAGCTTTACCGGGAAAGCGAGCAAGTAACATTAAAATAACTCATATAAGACGATGAATAAAAGTGTATACATGTGTTTCAACGTACCCCTATGACTATAATCTTCACGCCGAGTCTCCCGCAGGTCTGCCTCTACCAGCGGCGCTACGGCCGGAGGAAAAAATGACCAGGTTAAAGGTCCCGTATTGTACACCTTTCTGGAGTTTTATTTTAGGTTTTGATGTCTTTAAGAATATATATTTGCGGTATAAGTACCAAAAACCATCTCAATATATTTTTACAGCTCTTCTCTCAGGAGCTCTGGTAAAAAAACAGGTCGATTTGGCCTGTCTAATTAATATGCACGAGCTTCTCTTCTGATTGGCCTGTTGTTTTCTGAGTGACGCACGGCTAGGCCAACCACAGGTAACTAGGGTCATGTAGGGCCGACGTCACAATTACATCACCGCGCTAAGCTGGAAGTAAAACAGGGAGAACTGCCCATTCAAACCAGCGCAGATCCGGCTACATAAGGAGCTAATATCATCTTGTTGTGATGTTGGGTGCCAGAATTTATGTAATACAGCCTCAAATTAGATATTTGATCGCATATACCTGCTGCCACTGCCAGACAAAAAAAATGACGACAGCTGTGGTTAAACGCGATAAAACGAGTGAACTGGAGAGAAACGGTCGTCAAAAATGCTCATGTTTGAAGCGCACACTTCTTATCAGAAAAGGTTCAATAAAGTATTGTCTTTTGTTGTTATGGGTGCGTTTGAAGATTTCTTGCATCTCACGACTATGTTGTGTATGAAATAATGTCTGTGTGCATGTGTGTAAAACAACAAACTGACTATTTATATATAATCATTTGTAATTGTATATACATTGGTGTGATTAATTGTGGCTGGAATAATAATGTAGCTGTAAAAATAGTTGCCTGCTGAAACTGAAATGTATTTACATCTTCATCATGACTAGATAGACACGGTGAGTTTGTCTTTACTATACATGTTAGACGTGATCCACCTCATAGAAACAATCCTGTCAGATCGTCCATCCTTTGAGTGAGTGTAACGTTACATGTCAGACGATCTGGTTTCATCCGTTAAAGTTAACTTTTTCGACATGTTTCCGTGTTGTTGTTGCTCAGCAATGGCATGGACGCGATGTTGTCTGGGGGTTTGGCAAAAGGACGGTGGGTGGTGCTCGGGATGGTGACTGAAGGCGGTGACTGAGTACATCGGACGTCACATTTTTACGGAAGTCACAAGAACTCGTGAAAAAACACAGCAACTTTATGCAGGCTGTGTGCATTTTACTGTGGATTGACTGTTTTGAAAGGAATATGGTAGTTATATAGCCCCTAGATCTCTGTTATCATGAAAAAAGCCAGGAAAATTCATTTTTGATAATATGGGACCTTTAATACAGCTCGACTCGGAAACTGAGATATTCTTATGGAAACTTAAACCTGGCTTTATATCTTGCAAATAATATCAGAATACAATGCATAAAGCAATAAAACAGTCAAAAATGAAACTTAACCTACCATACTCTAGTTGGTTTTCATCTTTACGAGTCTTTCACAGCACCGTTGCCGAGGAGGTGTCTGGTTGTTTTTCGCCACGGTCATTTAGTACTTTAGTATTTAGATTTACAGAAGGCGAATATTTTTCAGAATGCACTGTACACAGCATATATGGTGAGAAACAGTAATAATACTGTGAAAACAAAAATATTTAAAAGTGATGCTGTTTGCTAGCTTTGACTAGTGCGCTCTGAGCATCCAATCAAAGGACGATAAAATGCTGACGTTATAGTAAGCCTGCTAGATGGCCCTGGTGCTGCCAACTCGAAATCTGATTGGTTAAAGCAACAATTTCATTGCCGTTGATGTTAAGCTACAGACGCCTCACGCCTGCACTGCTGATTCTGAAGGCCTTAGGCAGATTTATTTGACCCTGCCAACACGATTGCTGAAATATGATTGGATAAGAGCTCTAATATAAATATACACTACTGGAAGCAGCGCAACCAAGAGAAAAGCTATGAAATGAAGAGAATAGACTATTGTAAATAATTTAATACACATTCAAGGAAAAATATATTAAAGCAAAGTCAGTGATTCTGATAGTTTTTAGGCCAGCAGAGAAGGCTTTGCTGGCCCTGACGGCCCACCACCGATATATACTGTGTATATATAATATATATATATATATATAAATATATATATATATATATATATATATATAATATATATATATAATATATATATATATATATATATATTGTAGCTGAGGGGCTAAGGACTGTAAGGTGCTAGTCGGAGCTAAGGAGGTGGAGTTGGTCCGGGTGTGTCGGTTAGAACACCAGAGAGGAGAAGAGGATGAATTCAACTGTTTATTGGTATAAGCATATGCAATGGAGGGGAAGCCAGGTGGTAGCGAGGTGCATTATTCTATGTTCTTTGTTTGCATATAAGAGGTGAGCATGAGTACTGGTGCAGAGCAGTTCTTTATGTCCTTAGAAGTGTCAGCATCCACTTGAATGTGGGTGTGTGTGTGGTTTTCTCTCTGGACGCACACAACTTAAACATTCAAATGAACATAAAGACGATCATCTGGCCGCTATCTGCCAGGAAATCCCACCACTCATAACCGCTGAAGACAGGTAATAACTAAAGCGAAACTGAAAGTCACGTATGCACAGCGCGGTGACGCACTTCACCCGAATGCGCTGCATTCCGTCAAAATAAAAGTCCTCACGCTCGGGACGAGCGCGTTCGTGTGCATACACACAGTATATCATTGTTCATTACTAATGAGCCTTTCTCACATTGCCGCCGCCCCAAATTGTAAGCAATTTGTTCCTGTGAGAAGCTCACGGCTCCGCTTCCTCCGTTTAAAGCCCAGCAGTGGAATCCGTTTATTCATCTGAATCTGGGATAGCTGGGAGGATGATGAGACGGGCAACCGGTCTAGTGTAGACTTTATCCTTTATCTGGACATCTGCTGACCTTACCCGACCATCAGGACCCTGATGTACCTTGATCACTCTGCCGACTGGCCAAAGAGCTCTAGGGAGTTGTGGGTCCATCAACAAAACAACAGAGTCGACCACAAGATCCACCTTGGTGGTATGCCACTTTTGCCGATGCTGTAAGGTTGGCAGATAATACCTTATAAACCTCGACCAGAAGTGATCTGCCAAAACCTGGCAGTGCCTCCATCTTTTTCTGCTCAGGCCTTCGCTCTTGTTGTACACCACCTGGGGTAAAGCACCGTCCAGCCGCCCCATCAAGAGCATATTCGGAGTCATTGCATCCAGATCTGCAATATTGGATGAGGTATATCCCAGCAGCTTTGTGTTCAATATTGCCTCAACTTCCAGTAAGACGGTACGGAGTACCTCTTCGGAGACCGGCTGAGCTCCTATAACCGTATACAATGCAGATTTGACCGATCGTATCTCTCGCTCCCATGCTCCACCAAAATGGGGAGCTGCTGGGGGGTTGAAGTGGAAGGCAATCTTTTGCTTCGCTAGAAGTTGCTGAAGCTCTGAGGATAGACCATCAAATGTCTCACGCAGCTCCTTCTCTCCTGCCTTGAAATTAGTGTCCTGGTCCGAGTACAGTTCCGCTGGTGTACCTCTACGGGCAATAAATCTTCTGAGGCTCATTAGAAAGGAGTCCGAATCCATGCTGTGTAGGAGATCCAGGTGCACCGCTCGCGTGGTGAGGCATTTGTATATAATGCCCCATCTCTTCTCAGAGCGGCGTCCCAACTTCACCTGGAAATGCCAGAAACAGTCTACACCTGTGGAGTAGAAGGCTGGTTTATGAAGACGCAGACGGGCCACGGGTAAGTCTGACATCTTAGGCACCGATGGCTTAGCTTTCCATCTTCTACACTCCTTACAGAGATGTTGTATGTGACGAATCGCCTCTCTCCCACGCAGGATACAGAAGGTGCGGCGCATTTCTGCGTATACCCGTTCAGGTCCAGGATGGCAAAGACGAGCGTCATACTCCCGTATAAGGAGCTTGGTGGCTGGATGTCTAGGATCCAGGATGATCGGGTGTTTGAACGCAGGATCGAGAGCTTCAGCCCGCCGCAATCTGCCACCAACGCGTATGACCGCCTCCTTAGGGTCTAACTCCGGGGACAAGGTAAGTAGACGACTGCTATTAGGTACTGGCTTACCCTCCCTGAGGTGGTGCAGTTCTTCTGGGAAACAGTCGTGCTGGATTCTCTTGTAGATCATCATTTCTGCTTGTTGGTAATCCGAAGCAGCAACAGGGTTACCCTGTCCAGCCGCCCCGTAAAGCTCAAGCACCACAGCCTCAACCAGATCCTTCCAAGTGTGTTGGTCTCCTTGCAGACACCAGGCCACGTTAGTCACTATACCGCAGGAGACTGACTTTCTGTACTCTGACGGATCTGAATCAAGCAGCTCAGGGGGTTGGGATGGCCAGTCATCGGGTCCCTTAAGGAGGAACGAGGGCCCTCGGCTCCAGCGGTTAGGCAAGACTAGCTCCGCCAAAGTCTTCCACCTTGTGACATCATCAGCGGGATTCAGTGAGGAATCCACGTAGCGCCAGGCATCTGGGTTTGTGAGCTCTTGGATTTCGGCAACACGGGTACCCACAAATACTTTATACCGGCACGATTCTGACCGTAACCAGGTGAGCACCGTAGTGGAATCGCTCCAAAGGATGATCTGGTCAATCTTCAAGGTCAGTTCATTCTCCAACACCTTTGCCAACTGGGCTGCAGTTAGGGCACCGCAGAGCTCTAGCCGTGGAACTGAGTGTCGCCGTCGGGGAGCAACTCTTGATCTCGCTGCCAGGAACGACAGGAAGACTTGGCCCTGAGCGTCCTCAGTACGCAGGTAAGAAACTGAGCCATAGGCTTTCTCCGAAGCGTCACTGAATATGTGGATCTGTCGAGAGACAGCGGTTTGATCCACATGTGCTGGAACATAAGCTCTAGGTAGGGTTATACGAGGCAACAGGTGGAGCTCGGCTTCCCATTCTCTCCAAGCCTGCTGGAGCTCCTGAGGAAGGAGTGGGTCATCCCAGTGATGTTGCTTATCCCACATGCTTTGGACAAGTAACTTGGCTCGGGTGGTGTAGGGTAATATGAACCCTAGGGGATCGTACTGTCGAGCCAGAACTTTATACACATTGCGCATGGTCAGTGTGCCATAGTCCAGCGGGCGACTCTTATACCCCAATATGTCCGATTCCCAATGCCAACTCAGACTAAGAGTTGACTCGGACAGACCAGTGTCATCGTGTGAGAGCCAGCGCTCCATACTGTCCGACCTTGCTTCCTTCGGTAGATGTGCGATGACAGTTGGGATGTTACACGCCCACTGGCGGATCTCAAACCCACCTGATGCCAAAATATCCCTGAGATTGTCCACCAATCTTTTGGCTTCAGCTGCAGTCGGCAGGCTCTGGAGGCAATTATCAACATAGAAGCAGCGTTCAACCGAGTCCCTCACGCCATCCTCTGGAACGCTGTGATCTTTGACATGCCATTGAAGAGCAAAGGTGGCGCAACAAGGTGAGCAGGTGGTGCCAAAGGGCAGGACCTGCCACTCGAAGATATCAGGGGGATTCTCCCGTTTCATCTCTCTCCACACAAACCTGAGAAAGGTCGGTCTTCTGGCAGAAGCTGGACTTGATGGAACATTCCCCTAATATCCCCACAGATTGCTACTGCTTGTTGCCTAAAGCGCAACAGGACACCAAGAAGAGATGCACCTAAGGTCGGTCCTGGAAGAAGGGCATCATTCAGGTTCAGCCCACGAAACTGGTAGGAACAATTAAAGACGAGCCGATTCTTCCCATTATGGCTGACTAGGTGATGAGGTATGTACCACGATTCACCGGTCGTCGAGATCGCATCAGGGCCCAGCTTCTTGACCGCTCCGGATTGTACTAGCTGCTGGATTGCCTCGCAGTAAGCTTTGGCTCGCTGAGGGTCCTTAGCCAATCGCCTCTCTGTACTCCTTAAACTTGGCAGAACGGCCTCTTTGGATGCCTGGAACAGGGGCATATCCCGTTTTCGTAGCAGCGGAGTGGCATACCTGCGAATGCCAGCGACATCTACTCTCCTTGTCTTTGCTTCCAGGAGCTCCATTGCCTCTTTGTCTTGCTTCGATCTGACTACCAACTTCTCACTCTGGAATGGCAGCACATCTATCTGCCAGAGTTTCTCAACATTCCTCATCAACTCTGTGGTCTGTGGTGAAACACTGGTAAAGAGACACTGTTGTCTACATGCCGTCTCTTGGATGAAATGAGCCGGCCCCTGAAGTGTCCAACCCAATCTTGTACGGATCGCTGCTGGCCCTCCTGGTGGGCCCAACCTCACCGGCTCGATAGGGGTGAGCAGATGTGGGTGATCCGCGCCTATCAAAACGAGTGGCTTAACCTGTTCGAATGGTTTAATAGGGAGGCCCGCCAGATGCTTATACCTCCTCTTTAACATGGAGATGGGATAGGAGTGGTCCGCCAGACTGAGACGCTGTGACGTGAATGCCTCTGTAATCCGAAAGCTTCTTTTGGGATATGCAAAGGGTATTATGCAGAAGGAGACAGATGATCCCTTCAACGTTTGGACATCTTGCCGTATGGTGCGAAGGACAAGATCCTCCTGTCTACCTTGCAATCCGAGTTGGTCAACAGCTTCTGGAAGGAGCATAGTGCGTTCCGATCCATCGTCCAATACTGCATAGGTGTCAAGAGTGCGGTCGTCATTCCGAAGAAGCACTCTCACGACCTTCAACAGGACACGGGTGGAAGCTGATGGCTGGTCCAGGTAAAGAACCTCATTACTAGTGTTCACCAGACGACTCCCTTCCTTCGGTGTGTCCGTAGCTGGACGGGTGTTCACATTATGAAGGACTCTCAAATGCTTACCTTGGCACAGGTTGCAGAGTCTCTTGAGGTCGCACTGTGCCGCTTGGTGGGACCTCCCGCATCTCCAGCATCTTTTATTTGCCTTAATCCACTCTACGACCTCTTCCCTTGAAAGCTTCTGAATGGCTTGGCACTTGTTCAGAAAGTGTTCTGAGCTTTCACAGTATGGGCAGTAGGGCTTTATCTTGCCTCTTCCTTTGGACTCTGAGAGGCTCTGACCCTCTTGTTTGACAGTCTTACTATCAGCAGAGCTCTCTGTTCCATGCAGCACGGTAGCTGCCGATCTACTGTGTCGCCTCTCAGCTTTGTGTCCTAACGACCCTTGGACTCGGGTGTTGGATGGCATGTCATAACTTTGACACCACGACTCATACTGTAGCCACTCTGCCAAGTCCAGCAGGGTATGAGTAGAGCCTTGACGATGGAACATCAGGCGGCGGAAATTCGCCCTCAACTCAGGTGGAAGTTTGGTGAGCAGCCGTGCAACGTGTGAGCCGCATCTTAGCTCAACTTCTCCATCAGGGCCCAAGGTCTTCAACATCCCCACCAGTGACTGAACCTGTAAAGCGAACCTCTCAAAGGCTGTTGTATCTCCCCGCCTTATCTCGGTGAGTCCATGACAACAGCGATCCTCTTTAAGGCAACATGATGTGGCTGCCCAAACTTCTCATTCAATGCCGCCATTGTGTCTGAGTATGGCTTAGTCGAATTGATGTATGAGTCAGCTATAAGGCAAGCCTCCTCCAACCTCAGATGGTCTACGAGAACCTGATATTTGAAGAGCTCAGTGACGTCCCTCGGCAACAAATTTGTTAGGGCGAGCTTCAGCCGGGAAAATTCCATGGGGTCCCTATGAATGAAGAGGGGGATTTTTGGCGCTGGCCCACGGTATTCCTTCTCCTCCACAGCAGCTGACGAAGGCTGATAAGGTAAGTCTCGGAAGGAGGTACGCTGTCTCATGTGCGGCCCTGGTAAGCGTTGGAATGAAGGCCCAGATTCAGCCCAGTCCATGCCAGAAGGACAGCCTGTGAATGGTGGGTAATATTGCGACCGCTGAGTTGGAGTGTCGGGAGTCTTCCTAAAGGGTGGTCTCTCCGGGGTTGAAGACAGACGACTTTTAGCTGCTGAGCTTGACACGGCACTATCTCTTATTAGCTGGAGCTGATTCATCATCCTATCTATTATGGTGACCATCTGTCTCTCCTCACCCTCTGGAGGCATTGACACTGGTTCATTAGAGGGCCATGGTGGAGGTGGTAACCCGTCATCATACTCATCTTCTTTCCTTCGGGGGGGGAAGTCACCCTGTATTGGAGGGGGTGGTATCGGCCATGGTTCTTGTTGTGCTGCAAGAGAACGAATTTCCCTTTCCACACCCCAAAGCTGTGAAGGACTGCTCTGCACATTCTCTGTGGATCTGCGTGATGATGTGTCCTCCCTCCGCGTCTCATATCGCTCATTCCTGCTCTCTGCATAGGGTGTCGGAGTGTCTATCCACTCTGCACGTAGGCCTGTTGAATATACATCATAGCTGGGAGAGTAAACTTCGGCGTGCTCACTAATATCTGAATCCCACTGCACCTGACGAGGAGGCCTTGAAGTATGTGCACTCTCCGCTTGCGTCATCATAGCTGCTCGCTCCAAATAGGAGCTAAACTCCTCTTCCCCATGCATATACTGTAATGAACTGGTACGAGGTGAGACATGTTTCCCTTGTCTCTCCGGGCCAAGCTCATATTCTTCAAGGTACTGCGGTGGTCTCCGCTGCCGCTTAGGTCGAGTTGATAGATCCCAGGATTTTTCTCCACTCTGTTGCATGTTCCCGGAACAGCTGCGAATCCGGCTCGAAGGACCAAATGTAGCTGAGGGGCTAAGGACTGTAAGGTGCTAGTCGGAGCTAAGGAGGTGGAGTTGGTCCGGGTGTGTCGGTTAGAACACCAGAGAGGAGAAGAGGATGAATTCAACTGTTTATTGGTATAAGCATATGCAATGGAGGGGAAGCCAGATGGTAGCGAGGTGCATTATTCTATGTTCTTTGTTTGCATATAAGAGGTGAGCATGAGTACTGGTGCAGAGCAGTTCTTTATGTCCTTAGAAGTGTCAGCATCCACTTGAATGTGGGTGTGTGTGTGGTCTGCAACAAATAAAGGCATATTCTAATAAACAATGCTTCTTCTTATCACACTATACAACATCAGTATGCTTACATTTATAACATAATTTAAAGTATTAAGAGGCTATTGGCTTCCCCCCATACATCAACACAATATAGCATTGAATACAACAAATACGGCATTATGAATGGATTAAACAATAGAAGTTATTACTATGCATCAGTTGTGAACTCAAATACTGCGGTACTTTGCATTAGCGTCCATTTTGTATGCATCCCCATTTCAACTTCTCTATTTAGCAGACGGAAATCAACTCGAATAACTGTGTAATCTACTTACTTTCTCTCTGGACGCACACAACTTAAACATTCAAATGAACATAAAGACGATCATCTGGCCGCTATCTGCCAGGAAATCCCACCACTCATAACCGCTGAAGACAGGTAATAACTAAAGCGAAACTGAAAGTCACGTATGCACAGCGCGGTGACGCACTTCACCCGAATGCACTGCATTCCGTCAAAATAAAAGTCCTCACGCTCGGGACGAGCGCGTTCGTGTGCATACACACAGTATATCATTGTTCATTACTAATGAGCCTTTCTCACAGTGAGAGTGAGCCGGCCGAATTCTAGGCACGAATCGTCGACCGAGAATGCCTGCAGGTCCCCCACCCTCTTGACCGAGGCCAATGCAGTGAGGAGCACTGTCTTTAACGACAGAAACTTAAGCTCTTCTGACTGCAGAGGCTCGAAGGGCTCCTCCTTCAAGGCCGTGAGGACCGAGGGGAGATCCCAAGAGGGTACCAGATGAGGGCGCGGAGGATTTAACCTCCTCGCCCCTCTGAGGAACCTGAACGACCAAGTCGTGCTTCCCCACAGACTTACCGTCTACTGCATCGTGATGTGCGGCACGGCAACAGCAGCGACATACACTTTGAGGGTGGAGGGAGGGAGACAGCCTTCGCTCCAAACCATCTTTCAGGAAAGAGAGCACGACCGCGATCGGGCATGTCCGGGGTCTCTTCCGGCGGGGGAAGAACACCAATCGACGAACAGGTTCCACTTCAGCCTGTAAGCGCGTCTTGTAGACGGGGCTCTAGCTGAAGTGATGGTGTTTACTACCGATGGAGGTAGCCCATCTAGAACCTCCGCGTCCCGTCCAAGGACCATACGTGGAGATTCCACAAGTCTGGACGCGGGTGCCAGAGGGTGCCCCCTCTCTGAGAAAGGAGATCCCTCCTCAGAGGAATTTGCCAAGGAGGGGCTGTCGCGAGGAGCATCAGTTCTGGGAACCAAGTCCGATTGGGCCAGTACGGCGCCACCAAGAGGACCTGCTCCTCGTCCTCCCTGACCTTGCACAGGATCTGTGCGAGAAGGCTCACTGGGGGGGAAACGCATATTTGCGTAGAGACCCGAGGCCAGCTGTGTGCCAGCGCGTCCGTGCCGAGGGTCCCCTCGGACAGGGAGTAAAACAGCTGGCAGTGGAACGTGTCCGGGGAGGCAAACAGGTCTACCTGAGCGTCCCCGAAGCGTCTCCAAACCAGCTGGACTACTCTGGTGGAGTCGCCATTCTCCCGGAAGGGTGGGCTGACGTGAGAGCTCGTCGGCTGCACGATTGAGCTCGCCAGGGATATGAACGGCGCAAAGCGACCTCAGATGCTTCTGACTCCAAAGGGGGAGATGGCGGGGCGGGCGAGTTGCGACGGGAGCGTAGACCACCCTGGTGGTTGATGTACGCAACGGTCACGGTGTTGTCCGTACGGACCAGTACATGCTTGTCGTGTTGTAGCAGCCCTTTGAAGCGGCGCAGAGCAAGCCATACTGCTAGCAACTCGAGGCAATTGATATGCCACTGCAACCGGGACCCTGTCCAGAGCCCTGCAGCTGCATGCCCGTTGCACATGGCTCCCCAGCCCATGGCAGAGGCATCTGTTGACACAACGACATGCCTGGATACTTGCCCTAGGGGAACTCCTGCCCGAAAAAAAAAAAAGATCCGACCACGGGCCGAAGGTCTGACGGCAGGACGGGGTAACTGAGACCCGGTACGTGCCGCGTCGCCATGCCCATCTCGGGACCCGGTCGTGAAGCCAATGCTGAAGCGGTCTCATATGAAGCAATCCGAGCGGCGTGACAGCGGCTGCGGCTGCGGATGCATATGCCCCAGGAGCCTCTGAAAGTGTTTCAGTGGAACCGCCCTCTTGCGCTGGAAAGACTCCAGGCAGTTCATCATCGACTGAGCACGCTCCACTGAGAGACGTGCTGTGAGGTTGACCGAGTCCAACTCCATGCCGAGAAAAGAGATCCTCTGCACGGGGGAGAGTTTGCTCTTTTCCCAGTTGACCCGAAGCCCCAACCGGCTGAGGTGGCTGAGCACCGTGTCCCTGTGTTCGCACAACAGTGCTCGAGACTGGGCCAATATGAGCCAGTCGTCGAGGTAGTTGAGAACGCGAATGCCTGCTTCCCTTAATGGAACAAGGGCTGCCTCCACGACCTTGGTGAAGACACGAGGAGGCAACAGGGATAGCCCGAAGGGGAGGACTTTGTACTGATATGCTCGCCCTTCGAACGGGAGAAGGCATCGCGTCCTCGGACCGGACCCTGCTGCTCATAGGCGAAAGGAGAGGGGGACGGGAGTGTGGAGACTGGGTCTCGTGCACTGCCATCCTCGCCCTCTTGGGACCCGGAGAAAAAGGAAACTGCTCTTTTTTTGAGGTTTTGTGTACCACTGGCTGGAGAGCCAGTGGCGGAACAAAATAAAAAGGGAACAAAAGATTCTCCACTCGGCCCTCCTACGGGGGAAGGAGTGGTGCGGTCACCATCTCCTGAAGAGCAGGATCCAGAGACCGGGTCGCCCGTCTCAGGACCGCCGCTTGCCCTGGCGCTTCGCAGGTTTGGCAGGGGCAGAGACGGGCTGCGCCGCTTTCCTGCGGCCAGCTCCACGCTGTGGCCGTTGTGAAGGCTGCTGCTGAGGCCGAGCTGGAGCGGAGGTGGAGGCCGCAGGAGGGCGCGTTCGGAGACGAGCAGACGGAGGGGCTGCAGCCGGCGGTGGGGTGGAGACAGCAGCGGACCGCCGGGGCAGGATATGTCGAAACGCCTCCGTCTGCTGTTGTGCGGCGGCGGAGAACTGTTGGGCAAAGCCCTCCACCGCTTCGCCGAATAAGCTGGCCTGGGAGATCGGGGAGTCTAAGAAACGGTGTTTGTCAGACTCCCTCATATCCGCCAAGGTCAGCCATAGGTGGCGCTCCTGGACCACCAACGTGGACATCGTCTGACCCAGGGCCCGCGCCGTGACTTTCGTCGCCCGCAGGGCGAGGTCCGTCGCTGTGCGCAGTTCCTGCAAACCAGCTGGGTCAGCACCACCCTCGTGCAACTGCTTTAACGCCTTAGCCTGGTGGACTTGCAGGAGGGCCATGGCGTGCAGAGCGGAGGGAAGCGGCCTGTCCAGCAGCACTGTAAGCCTTGGCCGTCAGAGCGGACGAGAACTTACAGGCCCTGGACGGAAGGCGTGGATTACCCCTCCAGGCGGCAGCGCCCTGCGGGCAGAGCTGCATTGCAATGGCGCGCTCAACCGGGGGGATCTCCACATACCCTTGGGCCGCCCCACCGTCGAGGGTGGTGAGGACGGAGGAGGCACTAGGCCTGTTTCGGGCAGAAAAAGGTGCCTTCCAAGACCTAGTCACCTCCTCATGCACTTCCGGGAAGAATGGAACCGGAGGCGGTTGCCGGCGATCGGCCTGCGCCCCCAGGAACCAATCGTCCAGCCTCGAGCGTTCGGGAGAAGGAGGAGGCCTCCAGTGCAGCCCGACGCTCTCAGCGGCCCGGGAAAGCATAGCAGTCAGTTCTGGATCTGACTCGGGCAACGCCACTCTTCCTGATGGAGGCAGCGCAGCCGAATCATCATCTCCAGAACCTAGCTCATCCCCCGATGCAGTGATCAACATCCTGTCACCTGCTGGAGCTCCGAACGAGATGCTGGGCCCCGCCCTGTCCGAGGACTCCACAAACCCATCCGGAAACCCCAGACGGTGCGATGCGCTAGAGGAGTGAGAGGCCCGCGGAGACGCACTCGACGGGGAAGCTCTCACTGTGATCCTCAAGTCACCCTGACCATGAGCCGAAGTAGCCCTCCGAGAACCGGAGGAACTAGAACGGGGCATGGCAAGGGGGATACCCCCCCGCTTGACGAGGAGGTATCTGGAGCGCAGCATCGCGATGGTCATGTTCCCACACAGAGAACATGAGTCATCCACGAGCGCTGCCTCAGCGTGCTGAAAGCCCAAGCACGAGACACAGCGATCGTGACCATCAGATGAAGCCAGGAAACGACCACATCCAGAAACACATGAGCGGGAAGTCATCTTTAAAAAGACGCCCGTCGCTCGTGGAGCTCTTTTAGAATTTGCTCTTTTTTTTTTTTGAAAAGAAATGCTCTTTTAGAAAAGTGCTGAAGCGCACAGGGAAGGTCGCGGTGTGACCGCAGTTGGAGAGCTGCAGCACGCCGTCAGAGAAGCAGCAGCACTGGACAGCAACCTCCGCTGACGCGCCGTAACACCAACACTGTAGCTGTCTGTAGACACTCTCAGAGACTCGCACTGAAAGGCTTGGCTCCGAAGCGAAAAGCTGATGTGCGTTTGCACGCGCTCTCCTTTTATACCCGCGCTGCGGGGCGGGGTGCGCGTGGCGAAACACGCACGCCAGCTGTCATTGGCTTGTTTTGTTAACACTCGAAGATGATTGGGCTCTCGAGCGAGATCCCATTAGTCAGTCACACTGACGTTACGTCGAACGTGACTGACTGATAGGGAACTGATCGCGCACTGTATGAGAACTGAAGAAGTGGAGCGTGCGCGCGCGCGAGAGAGAGCACTTCTTTCAGCGCGATTCCGCCTATCCCGCCTTCATAAATGTAAGTTATAAAGTTATTAGGCAACGAATTGTGACTCCCGGGAAAAACGGGACGTCTGGTCACCCTATCCCTAACCCTTCGGGTGCTGAGGCCATTGTTTCAGTTCGCGTTTTGGTAGCCTTTCTGTCCGCTGCGGCTGCCATACTGAGACTAGATATGTGAACGCCCCTCATCTGATTGCAATCCAATGACAGGGACGCACAATTGGAAAGACAAGACAGTTAACTTAGCCTATAGGATGTATTTTGAATGTCCGGTAGTCCTCAAATAACATTTTAGTCCCGTCTCGTCTTGTTAACGAAGACGCGGCATACATTTCGTCATAGTTTTTATCATCAGATATTAATTTTAGCTCGTCAACGTCTCATCTTAGTCACAGAAATAAGGTTCGTTGATGATTATTTTTCATCATCATCTTCATTAACGAAATTAACACTGGTTTGGTTTTGTCAACTCAAAACTAATCCTATAACTCTGAATTTGTGCATCTACCATCATGGTACAGGCCCCAGGAGGAGCAGCCATTTAGAGGTCATTTCTGATTAATGATGTCACAGAATTTACCGATATTTTGAAAGGGATGTGTGAATGATGCTTTACTGGTAAAAATACTAAACGCCATTTCTGGGAACAGCACATTTTTGTATTTACCGGTAAAGTCATTCTTGCAATTTTATGGCAATTTACTGGTATTACTGTGTGAAAGGGGCCATTATTAAGCAGGTTTTCTTTCAAAAGAAAAATTAGAAATTTATTTCACAATAAGTAAAAAAATATTAAATGGCCATGAGAAGGATGCATTACTATAGAAATAGAAAAAGTCTAATAAAAAAGTAAGGTGTGACTGCTGGATAGGAAATGCTAATTGGGGCAGCAGGATCACAAAAAACAGGTTGAGAGGAAAAGACATTAATAAAGTAAACAGACTCTCAGAGCACGGTTCGTCACCCCACAGAAGAGAGAGGGGGGGGGGGGGGGGGGGGGGGGGGGGGGCAGAGCTCATTAGCATTTAAAGCAACATGCAAATAAACGGGTTGATTTCTGCAGAGCTGATTTTGACAAGGTAAAATGGGTGTTTTTTACACTACCATTGAGAAATTTTAACCAAAGTATGTTATAGACTTTTCAAAAAAGACCCTGAAGAATCATATCAACTTGTGTGGATAAAAAAATCAGGCAACACTTCAGGCAACTTGGAATCTGGGGATTCCAAGTAGGTTGCAATTCTGGAAAATGGTGGACCAAGTTTTTTTTGCTGTTAATATCTTTTTTTTTTAGTAGTAGTAGTATTAGTATTTTATTATTATCCTGCTGCCCCAATGAACATTTCTTGCCCAATGGCCATGCTTTAAATTTGCCATTTCTAGTATTGCATTAGTACTGCATCCTTTTCATGGGCATTGAATAATTTTTGACTTTTCGATGCAAGTTAAATCTCTTTTTGGGTCATTTTACAAGTAAAAGAAAACCTGCTTAATAATTTTGCACATCTGAATATGAGGTGTTTTTCACTTCCAGGCCTTGTTAATTAAACTTACAAAATATATGATTGTAAACACAATTAATAGTAGTTATTAAGATTGATGTGGTTTGGAATTGGTAAAAAGTGCTTGAAAAAAAAAAAGATCAGAATATTGACACGCCCAATAATTATACACGCACTGTATATGTTTTTGCACATCATAAATGTTATCCATGGTTAGCATTTTTGATTTTCCTGTAATCAAAGTAATTTTGTCCTCCTTTTGTGTAACAAAGATAATGTTCATTCAGGGAAGAAAATTAAATCATATCTATTTTTAAATATTTTGAAATGCTTACTGCCATTTATTTGATCATACAGGGGAAAAAAGGTGTGTAAAACTTAAAATAAGTTTTTTCTATTTTAATATATTTTAAAATATATAATAACTGATATAACAGGGAAGAAATCATTCTAAAAATAAAGGGCTTAATTTTTATTTTTATTTTTGGGAAAATAAGGGAAAATCATTTATTTATTCAGACTGCATTCTTTTAATTACAATTGGTTGTTAAAATATATTTTCTTTGTCAAAAGTTTGGACACATTACTATTTTTAATATTTTTGAAATAAGTCTCTTATGCTCATCAAGCCAAAATGTTAATTATTTTAGCATGAAAACATGTTATGTTTTATTTGGGGGGGGGGGGAGTTTTAGAAATTTAAGATCAGGGTACATTTAACTTATCTTGTCTTCTGGGAAAAATCCCAAATAGCACACATACGTCGACCCGATGTACAAAATTCCATCGGCACGATGTTGCTCAGGGAGCGTTTGCTAATCGGCAATATGTCGCCACGACGTCAGCCTCTGATCGGAAGTGCCCTCCGGCCGACGTTGGGACGATGCAGCTGTAAATACCTGCTGCTCTGCGTGGACGCGGTTCACCGGCGTTTTGCTCATCGTTACGGACCCCCGCGGCTACTGCCGCTGGTTTATAATAAAACAATACACACTACTCTCAATAACAGTTGCAAATTTAATGATATTTTGATTTAATTCATATTACATGTACAAAAACACTTACATTTACCATATGCTTTGATCAAAAGTGGATAATTCATGATTATTTGTAGTCTTTTGAAAATTAACCATGATTTTACTACAGCATTTGCAATAAAACCATAGTAAAAACAAAATATACCATAGTTTTACTACAATCACCATGGTTTAATTATGACTGTTGCAGTAAAACCATAGTAACTACGAAAATAACCGTTACTACAGCATTTGCAGTAAAACCATAGTAACATTTACCATGATTTCAAAAACTATGGTTACTATGTCATGGTTACCACAGTTTTACTGAAGTGTTACTACAATATTACTATAGTAGAATATGGCATCAAAACCATGGTTTGAAAAACAAAAAAACAATCATGCTTGCTACAGTTTTACTATAGTAAAACCATGGTTAAATGTTGTAAAGGTATAACACTTTTCACAATACTTATCATTTCAAAGTAGGTTTACAGAAAATGCATGTTTCAAGGTTACCATTTAAAAATATCCTTTAATCAGCCAGAGGTGACTGAGACTCACTGGGGAAGACCATCTTCTGGCAACAAAATAATATCCATATGACAGTGTCACGAATCCGGTCTGTGGCCTTCCGCCCAATAGCCACCAGAGGTCGCCTCTCCATCATATCGACTCTCACACCACACAGCACACTGGACTGCATTTCCCATCATCCATTGCACTGACGACACACACACAGCTGATTGCACTAATCACGCTCACACCTGAGAACTATCACACAATCACTATCACCCAATCACACACTTTTTATAAGCCTTGGACTCTCTCTACCTCACTGCCGAGTATTGTCTGCATTTATCTCTCTCCTAGTGATAGCAACCTTCCGGAGCCATTCCGTGTTTTTTGACGTTAAATCTAGCCTAACCTTGTTTACAGTCTGTTTCATCTGTGTCCTGATCCTTGCCTGGTTTATCTCGTCTCGTCTGTCAGCAGCCTGCCCTTGATCTATTGTCTGTTTGGATTAACCCTTGTCTTGCCGTTTCGGACTCTGTTAGAGCCTTGCCTGGATTATTGCTCACATTTTGGATTACCTCTCTTGTCTAGCCCTCTGGATACTGTTTGCTGTTATTCGACCCTGCCTGTATTTTGACTATGTTTTACAAATAAAGCTTGCACTTGGATCCGCACGTCTCACATCTCGTCTGCCTCGTTACAGAATACTCGGCCACACGAGGATCCAGCGACTTTTCTAACGGACCCTGGTCAGGTATGGACCCATTCAATCAGCTACTTGACCTGCGTCAAGGAAGTCAATCCATTGAGGAGTATGTCACTCAGTTTTGTGTGTTATCTGACAAGGTACCATTTGATGAGGTTGCATTAAAAGACATTTTTTGTTTTGGACTAAGTGAGCCATAAAATCATGGTTACCTCTCATTTCACTGCTGGTTATACAGTCTCTGTATAGTCGTGTATGTGACAAATAAAACTTGAAACTTGAAACCTGAAGGAAAGTTTAATGTTAGTTTAAAGGATTTTATGGACTATGCTTTGCTATGTGCTGGCCCTTCGTTTACTGTGGGTGTCGCGGAAGAGGAACGTGACACCGCGTCTGTGACTGAGATGGCGGACGCACCAGAATGCACTCACAAAATTGTGGACGCAACAACGCACCGTCATTTCTCAGCTGATCTTCGTGAGCCAAGTAAAGTCACAGTTGATCTTCATGAATCAAGTCAAGTCACAGTTGATGTTAAAGGGCCAAGTCAAGTCACAGCTGATATTAACGAGCCAAGTCAAGTCACAGCTGATCTTCGTGAGTCAAGCCAAGCCACAGTTGATCTTCGTGAGTCAAGCCAAGCCACCGTTGATCTTCGTGAGTCCAACCAAGCCACAGTTGATCGTCGTGAATCAACCCATCTCACAACTGATCTGCCAGGGTCTCGTCATGTCTCAGCTCATCATCACAAGTCAAGTCACATCTCTGTTGATCGTCACGAGTCAAGTCACGTCTCTGCTGATCATCCAGAGTCACACCACGTCTCAGCTCTTCAGCCAGAGTCTCTTCACATCTCAGCTCACCAGCAATAGTCTCTTCACGTCTCAGCTCACCAGCAAGAGTCTCTTCACGTCTCCGCCGAGCTGCCAGAGTCTCTTCACGTCTCCGCCGAGCTGCCAGAGTCTATTACACCCAGAGATTTAAGGTCAGTCCTTCGAGTTCCCTGTCTGGTATCCAGCGTGAGGGATGCACCGCTGGTGTCTGCACGCGCAGCTGGTATTCCCAAATCCACTCACTTTAGCCCTCCTGTCCCTGAACTGATTTCCCTGTCTGAAGCGCTTCCCATGATGGGGATCGCCTTATGTTGTGTTTGGGCTGCGTACACCACCTCAGAACTGCCCCAGGTGATGGCACCCGCTACAGCTTCTCCAGAGGTGGCGGCACATGCTGCAGAATCTCCCGAAGTGGCGGTGCTCGCTTCAGCTCCTTGTATGGTGGTGGCGCCCAACAATGTACTCTCAGCCTGTCATATCACGGTCAAAGGAACCGTTGATGAGCACTGTACCTGTCCTGATACTGAACTCTACCTGTTTCCTGATGTTACCACTGTAGAACCTCCAGAGGTGGCGGCGTCTGCTGCAGAACCTCCAGAGGTGTCAGTGGTACCCTCATATGAATCCTTGTCCTGCCCTGTCACGGCTATGGAGGCCGTCTATGAATCCTTGTCCTGCCCTGTCACGGCTATGGAGGCCATCTGTGAATCCTCGTTCTGCCCTGTCACGGCTATGGAAGCCGTCTATGAATCCTTGTCCTGCCCTGTTGCTGCTACAGAGGCCATTAATGAACCTTCCTTTGCTCATGTCACGGCCACGGAGGCCGCTTTAGAACATTTGTCCCGCTCTGAACCAACCGAGAAGGCTATCTCTGAACTCTCGCCCCGTTCTGAAACAGCCATGGTGTCTGATTTCGAACTGTCTGTCTTGCCTGTCTCTGTCAAGGAATCTAAACCTGAACTGTTGGTCTTGAACTTAGAAACTATAAATACACCCCATATTTGTCCTGTTAACCCTGTCTCTGCCAAAGAGATCATTAATGAACAGTCTGTCTGTCCCCTTCCAGTCAATGAGTTATCCATCTGTCCAGTTTCTGTTAATAGGTCTGAGTATGAATTATCTGTTTACCCAGCTTCAGTCACTGAAATGTCTACCAATTCAGCTTCAGTTAATACAACTAGTTCTGAGCTGTCAGTCTATCCCATCTCAACCCATGAATCTGTTTGTGAACTACCTGCCGGTCCAGTTTCCCTCAATGGACCTGAGTTTGAATTGTCTGTCTTGCCAGGTTCTGTTAATGAACTGTCTGTCTGTCCAGTTACAGTCAGTAGACTTGATTATAAACAGTCTGTTTATCCGGTTTCGATCACTGAACTGTTTGCCAATCCAGTATCCGTCATTGCATCCAATTGTGAACTATCTGTTGTTTTAAACTCTGCAGTTAAATCTGATTCTGAAATGTCTGTCTGTCCTTATTCAACTAATGAACCTGAGGGTGAATTGTCGGCCTGTCCAGTTTTAGTCAAAGAACATGATTTTGAACTGTCTTTCTGTCCCATTCCAAGCAATGAATCAGATGTTGGACTGTTTGTTAGCCCAGTTTCCACCAATAAGCTCTATGGTGAATTGACTGCCTGCTCAGTTGTAACCAGGGAATCTGTTGAACTTTTTCTATTCCCTGCCTCGGTCTTTGAGACCGTAGATGCTATGTCTGTCTCTCGTGTCTTAGTTTTCCCTAGGCTCCAATCTCTGCTGTGGGTTCCTGATCCGTCGTGGTGTTCTCCTGTTCCGCCGTGGTGCTCCTCTGATCCGTCGTGGTGTTCTCCTGTTCCACCGTGGTGCTCCCCTGATCTGTCGTGGTGCTCTCCTGCCCTGTCTGCTCCGCACTGGTGGGCTCCTGCTCGGTCTGCTCCGCCGTGGAGGTCTCCTGCCCTGTCTGCTCCGCACTGGTGGGCTCCTGCTCTGTCTGCTCCGCCGTGGAGGTCTCCTGCCCTGTCTGCTCCGCACTGGTGGGCTCCTGCTCTGTCTGCTCCACCGTGGAGGTCGGCTGTCTCGCACTGGTGGTCTTCTGCTCCGCAGTGGTGGTCTTCTGCTCCGGTCTGGTGGCCTTCTATTCCGCCTGCTCTGCCTCAGTCACCTATCCCTCCACTTGCACATGGACCTGGCCCTCCGTCCCTCCCCCTGTTCCGCCTCCGCTCCACCACCCTCCTGTACTGTGCTGTCTATAGAGCGTCTGGAAGCCGCTCCTTGGGGGGGGGCTCTGTCACGAATCCGGTCTGTGGCCTTCCACCCAATAGCCACCAGAGGTCGCCTCTCCATCATATTGACTCTCACACCACACAGCACACTGGACTGCATTTCCCATCATCCATTGCACTGACGACACACACACAGCTGATTGCACTAATCACGCTCACACCTGAGAACTATCACACAATCACTATCACCCAATAACACACTCTTTATAAGCCTTGGACTCTCTCTCCCTCACTGCCGAGTATTGTCTGCATTTATCTCTCTCCTAGTGATAGCAACCTTACGGAGCCATTCCGTGTTTTTTGAAGTTAAATCTAGCCTAACCTTGTTTACAGTCTGTTTCATCTGTGTCCTGATCCTTGCCTGGTTTATCTCGTCTCGTCTGTCATCAGCCTGCCCTGGATCTATTGTCTGTTTGGATTAACCCTTGTCTTGCCGTTTCGGACTCTGTTAGCGCCTTGCCTGGATTATTGCTCGCGTTTTGGATTACCTCTCTTGTCTAGCACCTCTGGATACTGTTTGCTGTTATTCGACCCTGCCTGTATTTTGACTACGTTTTACAAATAAAGCTTGCACTTGGATCCGCACGTCTCACGTCTCACGTCTCGTCTGCCTCGTTACAGACAGTAGTTCATAATACAAGTCATGTGTTAGATTACATAAACACATAATAAAAACCAGGCAAACAATAATTAAGCCGTTAAAATGTTTTAAATTGCATGATACAAATTCTAAAATATTTTGCGATAAAATCTTACTAAACAAGTCTCTAGTTTTGTGTTCAGTAAAACATTATCCTTCAACATTATTAAAGGGTAAGTTAAAAAAAAAATCAGTCCATTTTGTATTGTTACAATGTTAGTAACATGTAAAAGAACAATGTTTATTCTTTCTCCGAGATACCGTTTATTTGTAAGCAAAATTGATGCAAAACAGCATTTTTTCATTTTTTAGATGCTGCAAAAAGTGTTTGTGTCATTTTGTCAAAACTCATCATTTCATTTTGCGTCATCCTGCAGAGTACTGCTTACAAATAAAAGGGGACATATAGGTACACAACTCAGAGAAATAGTCAATATTGTTCATTTACAGATATTAGAGACGTTGCAATAATACAAAGCGGGTTGAAAATTGTCAAACTTACCCTTATAGGCAATATAAGGATAATATTTGTTTTGTGTGTCTAATGTTTTGTGTATCCATGTACAGTTGGCGTCATCTGAAGTCTTCACAAGTGAGGCTGGATCCAAACTGGAGCTGGCTTCATCTCTAGTAACTTTGGGATGGGCATCCTGAGATAGAAACAGGAAATCAAAAGAAGAAAGTTTAGCATAGCTGCTGTTCATATTATTCAGACAAAATATTATTTATTACATCACATATAATTGGAGTGCAAGGTTATCAGATGTGTTGTGTGAATACTTGGCTAAAATATGTATTTTAAACTAATTTAAATTAAAAGAGTGTGTCCGAGCCCCAAATATGATTAGGAAGGCAGTGTTTCCCCTAGGTTTATGGCTTTGGGGGGGGGGGTGCGGGGTGTGTGTTCCGTTTTTTTCCTGCATAAAAACATATGCAGGAAAACGATATTATTTTTCCTGCATAAAAACATATCGGGGGGGTACCGTTGGGAGGGCGGCCCGCCCGCCCACCCAAGATAATGGCAGGGGAAACACTGGAAGGCTATTTCAATGTAAAATACCAAAAAGCTCTACTTCCTTTAGTGGACTTTGATAAATCCTTGGTATTAGAATTTTGTGACCTCACTACAGACCAAGCACCATTCCTGCTACTGCCCCCATTTTTGCTTATTTTGCTATTTATCTGATTTATTCACAAGGAGGTGTAATATGCGCACATCCAAAAACGTTAGGCAGGTGCTTAATCACATGAAACACTTCATCTATCAATAAACAAAAATCGGCACACTGCCACTAATGTTCTCAAAAATCAATGTATTGTTAAAGTGTTTCATGTGATCCCTTAGTAAATGTATTATTTTGTCCTCATTATTTGGGGAACAGGCAGTCTCTTTAGAATGGACTACACATGTCACAGTATAATTTAAGTGGGTGGAACATCATATGTCTTTGAAAGTCTCTTCTGCTCACCAATGCTGCATTTATTTGATCAAAATGAAGTAAAAACCGTAATATTGTGAAATATTACTACAATTTAACAACAGTTTTTTTTGTGAATATATGGTGAAATGTAATTTATTTCTGTGATCTAAGCAAATTTTTATTATTCCAGTCTTCAGTGTCACATGATCCTTCAGAAATCAAACTGATACACTGATTTGCTGCTAAAGAAACATTTCTGATTATTATCAATGTCTTATCAATTTTCAAAAGTTAGAGCAAACATTTCTATTTCAAATAAACACTGTACTGTTTTAAAACTTTATTCATCAAAGAATCCTGAAAAAATGAAGCAGCACAGCTGTTTTCAACACTGATAATAATCAGACATATTTCTTCAGAAGCAAATCAGAATATTAGAATGATTTCTGAAGGATCATGTGACACTGAAGACTGGAGTAATGATGCTGAAAATTCAGCACTGCATCACAGGAATAAATTACTTCTCTAAATGTATTCAAATAGAAAACAGTTATTTTAAATTGTAGTAAATTGTATTAATTTCATACATTAAACTGTGGTTGCCATAAAAGACTTTCAAAAATTATTATTTTTTTAAATCATACGAACCCAAACTTATGAAACAGTTGTGTATGTGCGAGATTTTAGTTACTAGTCCTGCGGTTTATAGCATCTTGGTGATGTTGTCTGACAGCAGCGGTGGGCCGTCAGGAGAAGCAGGGCCTTCTCTGCTGGCTCTATAAAAAAAAAAAAATTGTGTGAATAATGTTTATTGATTATTTAGGTATCATTTTCATTTGTGTAATGTCCACAAATTGCCTATGATTAGTAGGGCTGCAACGATTAGACGACATTATCGACAACGTCGACAATAACAAATTGTCGACAAATATTTTTGTTGTTGAGTAGTTGTTTGATCTCATATGACCTAATGTAAGAGCCTGCAATACTGCGGTTTGACCAGTGTGGCGCTGTAAAGCAAGACTGTAGTTCAGCCCTACTGGATGCAATTCAAGAGAAGAAGACACACACAGCGCTTCAGAGAAAATCGAGAAAATGCATCCAAACTAGAGCGGCGTGGATGAATATGTTAATATACAGGTGCATCTCAGAAAATTAGAATATGGTGAAAAAGTTACTTACTACATAGTAATAGTAACTTATTTCAAAAAGTGAAACTTTCATATATTTTAGATTCATTATATGTAAAGTAAAACACTTTGTTTTTTTGTTTTTTAATTTTGATGATTAGAGCTTACAGCTCATGAAAGTCAAAAATCAGTATCTCAAAATATTAGAATATTTACATTTGAATGCAATAAATGACCATCTATACAGTATAAATTCTGGGTATCTTGTTCTTTGAAACCACAATAATGGGGAAGACTGCTGACTTGGCAATGGTCCAGAAGACGATCATTGACACCCTCCATAAAGAGGGTAAGTCACAGAGGGTCATTACTGAAAGGTGTGGCTGTTCAAGGAGTGCTGTATCAAAGCATATTAAATGCAAAGTTGACTGGAAGGAAAAAATTGGGTAGGAAAATGTGCACAATCAACAGGGATGACCGTAAGCTTGAGAATAGTGTCAAGCAAAGCCGATTCAAACACTTGGGAGAGCTTCACAAGGAGTGGACTGAAGCTGGAGTCAGTGCATCAAGAGTCACCACGCTCAGACATCTTCAGGAAAAGGGCTACCAAGCCACTTCTGAAACAGAAACATTGTCAGAAGCATCTTACCTGGGCTAAGGACAAAAAGATCTGGACTGTTGCTCAGTGCTCCAAACTCCTCTTTTCAGATAAAAGTAAATTTTGCTTTTCATTTGGAAATCAAGGTCTGGAGTCTGGAGGAAGACTGGAGAGGCATAGAATCCAAACAGCTTGAAGTCCAGTGTGAAGTTTACGAAGTCAGTGATGATTTGGGGTGCTGTGAGGTCTGCTGGTGTTGGTTCATTGTGTTTTATCAAGTCCAATGTCAATGCAGCCGTCTACTAGGAGATTTTAGAGCACTTTATGCTTCCATCTGCTGACAAGCTTTATGGAGATGCTGATTTCCTTTTCCAGCAGGACTTTATCACCTGCCCACAGTGCCAAAAACACTTCCAAGTGGTTTGCTGACCATGACATTACTGTGCTTGATTGGCCAGCCAACATGCCTGACCTGACCCCATATGGAATCTATGGGATATTTTCAAGAGAAAGATGAGAAACAGGCGATCCAACAATCCAGACGAGCTGAAGGCTCAATAGTGCCTCAGCAGTGCCACAGGCTGATCACTTCCATGCCACACCTCACTGATGCTGGAGTTTGTGCTAAAGGAGCCCTGACCGAGTATTGAGTACATAAATGAACATACTTTAAAGAACTTGAACTTTTCTGGTTTGCAAATCCTTTTTTTGATTGATCTTAGGAAATATTCTAATATTTTGAGATACTGATTTTTGACTTTCATGAGCTGTAAGCTCTAATCATCAAAATTAAAACAAAAAAACTTTTGAAGTGTTTTACTTTATATGCAATGTTGTAAGCTGCGAAAATGAAGTCTCAAAATCCAAATGAACCGAACAAGATCGACTCAAACAAGACGTCGATAAATGCACGCGTGTCACCTGATCCGCAAATGCACGATTCCTTTTTGCAGGAGCAATTTATGATATATTAATGCAGAACATAACATTTTTATTTGCAAACATGTCTGTATTTGTATAAATCGCTGCACAATCATTTAATCCCGAATTCCACAGACTCAAATTGAAAGGCATTTGTTTGTGGTTAGTAAGATACACACATAAAATTTATGCAGTCCATGGATAATTGTGCGTGCATCTATAAATCATTTTGAGTCTAATATCATCCCATATAATTCAAGCAGCTTTACGGTATTAAACATGAAAAACCAGAGTCAGTGTCGCTTTCAGTTAGAATTACAACTTGATTTTCTGTTATAAAGCAGCTCTCCAGTGTGGAGCTAGCTAATGATTAGGGTTGGGTATCGTTTGAATTTTATCGATTCCGATTCCGCTTATCGATTCCGATTCTTTTCGATTCCCAGTTTCGATTCCAATGTGATTAAATAATGATATCAAACATTTATCCTGTGTCTCTTTTTTGCAAACCATTTATTGGAGCTGAATACCATGAACAAAAATCAACAGGCTACATAAAAACTGGACTCTTTAAGAGCTGTTTGTGTGCAAAATAGAACTGCATGATTCTGGATAAATTAAAAAAAACTAATTAAGTTTTTTTCTTCTATTTCCCCAATGGAAGTTGTGCTTCTCTCATGATGCTGAAGAAAAAAATGTTAGACAACTAAACAAAATCACATGTAATTTATGAATGAATGATTCAGTGACTCACTCAAGATGTACTTGGTTCATTACTGGATGAATCAGCGTTCTTGAACGAATCTCTTGTGTGATTCAAACACAAATACATTTTAACAGACCATTTTCGCCACCTACTGGCGTAACAATGTAATCGATAAATCTACATTTGAAGTGTCAAATTACTTTCAAAAGGTGATTTACTCTATTTTAATCGCTACCGTACACATCAGAGTTTATATCTGAACTATAAACTTTTATCCCAGTACTTCTGTGATTTGAATGTTTGTAACACAGAAATAATGATACTGTGTGGTTGAAAAGACTGTGAGGCTGTTTCATTCCAGACAGATGACAGCTGCTCTCTTCAGGTCAGTGGCAGAGCAAGCGCAGATTTAAATGTTCAGATCACACTGATGTGCTGTACGTCAAAGGTTGAGGAATGAAACGGACGAATCTTTGTAATTTAGGAATAGAATCAGGTTGGTGTTTGAATCGTGTTTGCGATCTTTAACGATCTATTAAATTAAAGTGCTTTGTCATGTTGGTGGTGGTGACACCTCTCTTGCAACATGTTTAGCTATCACAGATATTATACTTAATGTTTTTAGCTTCTGATCGCAACTGTAGCCAAACTTTGGAGCGCTTACTAGCGAGCAAGGTTCTAGCAGATCACTTTAGGTCCGGTCCTCACAGATGAAGAAAAAAAAAGCGCATAAGAATTGATAGGCGGAATCGAAATTTTAATTTGGCAACAAGTATCCGATTCCTGACCTTAAGTATCTGATTCTGGAAAATATTTTTATTAGTGGGAAAAAAATATTTCATTAAAGTGATAGTTTGGTTTACAGAGATCAAAGCTTGATCTAGCTCAGGACTGTCTTGGTTATCATAACCCTATAAGCAATGTTCCCTCTATTTTTTTTTCTTGCTGAGCAAAACTTTTCTCTAGTGGGCGGACATTTTGGCCACCTGAGCAAAACCATTCTTTATGCCAGACCTGTACAGTGCGCACACAAAAAACTGTGTAACTTTTAACTTTAATGTGCTATTTATATTTGATTTGACCCTTGATGTAACTAAATGATGTACATTTTAGGTTATTTGAGAAAACATTTTTTCAGTACAATACACTGCTGTTCAAAAATTTTGGATCAGTAAATTTTTTAAAGAAGTTTCTTAGGCTCATCAAGGCTGTATCTATTTGATAAAAAATACTGAATATTATTTCACAAAATAATACTGTGAAATATTATTGCAATTTAAAATAAAAGTTTTCTATTTTAATACACTTTAAAATATAATTTATTCCTGTGAAGCAAAGCTGAATTTTCAGTGTCATATGATCATTCAGAAATCATTCTAATACAGGTGCATCTCTATAAATTAGAATGTCGTGGAAAAGTTCAGTTTTTCTTGTAAGTTATTTCAAAAAGTGAAACTTTCATATTGTGGTAAGGGGGGGGCGTGATTAGCGGAGTCTGCAGCGGGAGAGAGAGTTTGGAGACGAGCGGTGAGTAAGTGGGTCAAGTGCAAGATGACATTCACCTGCTTCTCGTTTCAGTGATTGGCGTGGAGAGACCTTAAGAGCCACAAGGAGACAGGAAGTGGCAGAGAGGGACAGACTGAGGACTCGGGAAATAGGCGCTGCTGCTCTATATCAGAGAAACGCCAAAGTGCTGTGAACTTATGTTTATTTGAAGTGCCTAGAGCACGAGTGTTATTTTTGTAAGAACATTGAATAAATTAACCAAGCCTCAGTCACGCTTACTCAGACTTCTTCCTTCCTTTCCTTGAACCCTGCTACACTGGTGCCGAAACCCGGGAAGGAAGAAGCCCGGCCGCCGCTGTCATGCAGTCACCGCCAAGTTCGCCGTTTGCGGAAGTGATTCAATCGCTCGCGGGCCTCCACCAGGAACACCATCAGGCGCTGCTGGAGATGAGAGACGACCAGGAATGTCGTTTCTGCGCTCTCGTGCAGGCCCAGCAGGAGGACCGTGAGCTGTTCCGGAGCTGGATGGACCAGGGGGTACGGGCAGGAGGGCCGTCAGCCAGGGATCCAGACGGCCCCACTCATCTGCCCCTGAATAAGATGGGGGCACAAGATGATCCAGAAGCTTTCCTCGAACTGTTCGAGAAGTCGGCCGAGGCATGTGGGTGGCCACGAGACCACTGGCCAGTGCGTCTCATACCTCTGCTCTCGGGGGAGGCGCAGATGGCGGCCCAACAGTTGCCCATCCAAAACCTCCTGGTCTTCACCGACCTGAAGCGAGCCATCCTCCAGCGGGTCGGCCTGAGCCCAGAACAACATCGCCAGCGGTTTCGGTCGCTGGATCTGGGCGATAGTGGCCGGCCCTTCGTGCTTGCTCAGCAGCTCCGGGACGCCTGCCGCAAATGGCTGTTGGCCGGGGAAGGTGACGTCGAGCAGATGCTCGACCGAGTGGTCCCGAAGAAGACGGCAGAGTGGGTCCAGTGCCACCGCCTGGCGTCGCTAGACCTGGCCATCCAGTTGGCGGAGGACCAGATGGTGGCGTGCCCCGGAGTCGGCGAATCCCTGCCAGCTGTCTCTCCCTCTCTCTCTCTTCCCCTACTGTCTCTTCTTCCCCCCGTCCTGTCCCACTTCCCAGGTCCCGTCTGGGGATTCCCCCCCGAGTTCCACCCCGGGGACGGGGTGGGCCGCCTCCAGAATCTGTCACCGGCCCGAGAGCACCGCCCAGGTGGGCGGGGCTAGCCAGCGCAGGGACCACAGCAGTGCCTTTTTCTCCGCTCTCTTCACGTCAATCCCTTGACCCACTTCCTGCCACTAGGGCGGCGGGGAGGCCTGGGCTGGCCTGTTGGCGGTGTGGGGACCCAGGGCATTTCATGGACCGGTGCCCAGTGATGGAGGTGGGGGCACTGATCCGGGTCCCGGACGCCCCACAGGCTGCCCCCGATCAAGCTGGCCTGTACCAGATACCTGTGAGTATTAAGGGGGGTACTTATCTCGCTTTGGTGGATTCCGGTTGTAACCAGACCTCGATCCACCAAAGCCTGATTCAGCTCGGGGCATTGGATAAGAGCCGCGTGGTTCCGGTTCGGTGCGTGCACGGGGATGTGGTGAAGTACCCTTTAATGTCCGTGCTTATCCAATTTCGGGGGCAAAAGCATAGTGTGGAGGTGGTAGTTAACCCGCACCTCCGACATCCACTGATTTTGGGGACAAATTGGCCAGCATTTAGTCAATTACTGGGGTGTTTATGTGCGGATGTCTCTTGTGGAGAAAGAAAGCTGGAGAACGGAGCGGACGCGCAGGTAGGAGTGGCTGAACCGGGACCGCGGGATACTGGGCAGGGGGAACCGAGCGTGAATGAGAGGCTAATCCTCCCTGAACGCGATGATTTTCCCCTGGAACAGTCCCATGACGAGTCGTTAAAATGGGCTTTTGAACAGGTCCAGACCATCGACGGTCAGCGACTCCAACCTGCCCGGCCGCTCTCCTATGCCTATTTTGCTATTTTGAAGGATAGGTTGTACCGAGTGACACAAGACGCTCAGACAAAGCAGGATACAACCCAGTTATTAGTACCGAAGAGCCGTCGGGAAACGCTATTCCAGGCGGCACACTGTAATCCAATGGTGGGACATTTAGGGCAGGCTGCGACACTAAATCGTCTCATGGCCCGATTCTTTTGGCTGGGCATTCACGAGAATGTGCGCAGGTGGTGCGCGGCTTGTCGTGAATGCCAGTTGGTAAATCCACCAGCCTCCCCAAAAGCGTCGTTGCGCCCTCTTCCGCTAATGCAGGTCCCCTTCGAAAGAATTGGTATGGACCTCATCGGGCCATTAGAACGATCGGCATGTGGGCATCGCTTTGCATTGGTGCTGGTAGACTATGCAACCCGATACCCTGAAGCGGTGGCGCTTCGCAACATTTCAGCAAAAAGTGTAGCGAACGCACTGTTTTCATTAATCTCCCGAGTGGGAATCCCGAAGGAGATTCTCACTGATCAAGGCACGGCGTTTATGTCACATAATTTACGTGAACTTTACGAATTGTTGGGCATTAAATCGATCCGCACCAGCGTCTATCACCCACAAACGGACGGTCTGGTCGAACGATTTAATCGCACATTAAAAACCATGATTCGGAAGTTCGTCCACGAAGACACCAAAAATTGGGACAGGTGGCTGGAACCCCTCTTGTTCACTGTGAGGGAGGTCCCGCAAGCCTCCACAGGGTTTTCCCTCTTTGAGCTTCTTTTTGGGCGTCAGCCCTGCGGGGTGCTGGACGTCCTGAGAGAAACTTGGGAGGACGGACTTTCAGACAGCCGAAATGAAATTCAATACGTGCTTGACCTGAGAACAAAACTCCACACTTTGGGGCGGCTGTCGATGGAGAATTTGTTGCAGGCCCAGGACCGGCAGAGCCGGCTGTACAATCAGGGGACCAGGCTGCGTAAATTTGCACCGGGAGAAAAAGTACTTGTATTGCTTCCTATGTCTAGCTCGAAATTACTCGCCAAGTGGCAAGGACCCTTTGAGGTCACACGGCGAATTGGGGATCTTAATTATGAGGTGGTTCATACAGACAGGAATGGGGCACATCAGATTTATCACCTCAACCTCCTCAAAAAGTGGAGTGAGGCGGAGTCAGTGATGCTAGCGACGGCAGTGAGTAGGGAGGAGGATCTCGGGCCAGAGGTAAATAACAAGCCACAGTCTCTGGCTCTGGCCCCTGGGGGAGACCACCTCTCGCCCTCGCAGCTCGCTGATGTAACCAAGCTACAAGCCGCGTTTGCGGATGTGTTCTCACCCCTGCCTGGGCGAACCGACCTCATACAGCACCACATAGAGACCGAGCCGGGGGTGGTGATTCGCAGCCGGCCGTATCGGTTACCTGAACACAAAAAAAAGGTGGTTCTGACAGAATTAGAGGCGATGCTAGAGATGGGAGTAATAGAGGAATCCCATAGCGATTGGGCAAGCCCGATAGTTTTAGTACCTAAAACGGACGGCTCTATACGATGCTGTGTGGATTATCGCAAGGTGAATGCTGTGTCGAAATTCGACGCATATCCAATGCCGCGGGTTGACGAACTGCTTGATCGGCTGGGTACAGCTCGATTTTATTCGACACTGGTTTTAACTAAAGGATATTGGCAGATCCCCTTATCTCCTTTGTCCAAAGAAAAAACAGCCTTCACAACGCCGTTTGGATTACAACAATTCATTACGCTTCCGTTCGGGTTATTCGGGGCGCCGGCCACGTTTCAGCGCCTCATGGATAGAATTCTACGGCCGCATGCAGCATATGCCGCTGCGTATCTGGATGACATCATCATCTATAGTAACGACTGGCAGCGGCATATGGAGCATTTGCGGGCCGTACTGAGATCGCTGAGGGGGGCCGGACTGACGGCTAACCCGAAGAAGTGTGCGGTTGGGCGTGTGGAGGTCAGGTATCTGGGCTTCCACTTGGGCCACGGGCAGGTGCGGCCCCAAATTAATAAGACCGCAGCGGTTGCGAACTGCCCGATACCCAAAATCAAAAAGGAGGTGAGGCAGTTCCTGGGGCTGGCGGGATATTATAGAAGGTTTGTACCTAATTATTCGGGCCTCACCAGCCCACTGACTGACCTCACTAAAAAGGAAGCGCCAGATCCGGTCCAGTGGACGGAGTACATCAGTCTGCTGTACATCAGTCGCAAGCTCTCCAAGAGAGAGACGATGTACAGCACCATTGAAAAGGAGTGTCTGGCAATCCGGTGGGCCGTTCTCACCCTCCGCTATTATCTCCTGGGACGGGAATTCACTCTCTGTTCGGACCACGCGCCCCTGCAGTGGCTCCACCGCATGAAGGATACCAACGCGCGGATCACCCGTTGGTATCTGGCCCTCCAGCCCTTTAAGTTCAAGGTGATCCAGAGGCCGGGGGCGCAGATGGCTGTGGCTGACTTCCTCTCCAGGAATGGGGGGGGGGGGCTGCAGGCCGGAGGGCTCCCCGGCCTGAGTCAGGTGGTGGGGGTATGTGGTAAGGGGGGGCGTGGTTAGCGGAGTCTGCAGCGGGAGAGAGAGTTTGGAGATGAGCGGTGAGTAAGTGGGTCAAGTGCAAGATGACATTCACCTGCTTCTCGTTTCAGTGATTGGCGTGGAGAGACCATAAAAGCCACAAGGAGACAGGAAGTGGCAGAGAGGGACAGACTGAGGACTCGGGAAATAGGAGCTGCTGCTCTATATCAGAGAAACGCCAAAGTGCTGTGAACTTATGTTTATTTGAAGTGCCTAGAGCACGAGTGTTATTTTTGTAAGAACATTGAATAAATTAACCGAGCCTCAGTCACGCTGACTCCGACTTCTTCCTTCCTTTCCTTGAACCCTGCTACACATATATTTTAGATTCATTGCATGTAAAGTAAAACATTTCAAAAGTTTTTTTGTTTTAATTTTGATGATTGGAGCTTACAGCTCATGAAAGTCAAAAATCAGTATCTCAAAATATTAGAATATTTACATTTGAGTTTCAATTAATGACCATCCATACAGTATAAATTCCGGGTATCTCTCGTTCTTTGAAACCACAATAATGGAGAAGACTGCTGACTTGGCAATGATCCAGAAGACGAACATTGACGCCCTCCACAAAGAGGGTAAGTCACAGAAGGTCATTACTGAAAGGTGTGGCTGTTTACAGAGTGCTGTATCAAAGCATATTCAATTCAAAGTTGACTGGAAGGAAGAATTTGGGTAGGAAAAGGTGCACAAACAACAGGGATGACCGCAAGCTTGAGAATACTGTCAAGCAAAGCTGATTCAAACACTTGTGAGAGCTTCACAAGGAGTGGACTGAAGCTGGAGTCAGTGCATCAAGAGTCACCACGCTCAGACGTCTTCAGGAAAAGGGCTACCAAGCCACTTCTGAACCAGAGACAACGTCAGAAGCGTCTTACCTGGGCTGTGGAGAAAAAGAACTGGAGTGTTGCTCAGTGGTCCAAAGTCCTCTTTTCAGATGAAAGTAAATTTTGCATTTCATTTGGAAATCAAGGTCCCAGAGTCTGGAGGAAGAGTGGAGAGGCACAGAATCCATGTTGCTTCAAGTCCAGTGTGAAGTTTCCAGTCAGTGATTATTTGGGCTGCCATGTCATCTGCTGGTGTGTCCACAGTCAATGCAGCCATCTACCAGGAAATTTTAGAGCACTTCATGCTTCCTTCTGCTGACAAGCTTTATGGAGATGCTGAATTCATTTTCCAGCAGGACTTGGCACCTGCCCCGTTGCCAAAGGTACCAAAAGCTGGTTCAATGACCATGGTGTTACTGTGCTTGATTGGCCAGCAAACTCGCCTGACCTGAACCCCATAGAGAATCTATGGGGTTTTGTCAAGAGGAAGATGAGAGACACCAGACCCAACAATGCAGATGACCTGAAGGCCACTGTCAAAGAAACCTGGGCTTCCATACCACCTCAGCAGTGCCACAAAATGATCACCTCCATGCCACGCCGAATTGAGGCAGTAATTAAAGCAAAAGGAGCCCCTACCAAGTATTGAGTACATATACAGTAAATTAACATACTTTCCAGAAGGCCAACAATTCACAATTGTTTTTTTATTGGTCTTATGAAGTATTCTAATTTGTTGAGATAGTGGATTGGTGGGTTTTTGTTAAATGTGAGCCTAAATCATCACAATTAAAAGAACCAAAGACTTAAACTACTTCAGTCTGTGTGCATTGAATTTATTTAATACACGAGTTTCACAATTTGAGTTGAATTACTGAAATAAATGAACTTTTCCACGACATTCTAATTTATTGAGATGCACCTGTATGCTGATTTATAATCAATGTTGGAAAGAGTTGTGCTGCTTAATATTTTTTGGGAACTGTGATATTTTTCAGGATTCTTTGAGAAATAAAAAGTTGAAAAGAACAGTGTTTATTCAAAATAGAAATTTTGTGTTACAATATACACTATTCAAAAGTTTTGGGTCAGTAAATATTTTCTTTCTCTTTTTTTATTTTATTAATTAATACTTTTATTCAGCAAGGATGTGTTAAATTGATAAAAAGTGGTAGTAAAGACTTAACCTGTCAACCCGGGGCGTGTCTGCGCTTTTAATTACCTTTGTTTTAGAACAATATTCAATCAACTATCATAAACTATATAGCATTTGAAAGCTAAAACACTCAAGATTGATGTTCCGAGCTTGTTTTTGAAATCAATACACCAGAGAGGAAAGGGTTAACATAAATGCTGAAACACTAACATACATTTCAAGGGAAGGGTCCACTCTTCAAAATGCCCACTTTTTAATCCAAAACAACGAAAAAATAGGGGAAAAAACGAAAGATCCTCCTATGTTTACATGAACGATTCGAGTTACAGTTATCGATAGCATCCATTTTCGAAGAAATATCGTATTCCAGCCTTGAAACGTCATGTATTTCCCAAAGAATGGTCTCTTCCGAGCAAAATCAGCCCTCCCTCGTCTCTCTCCACCAATCACAGGCGATGTTATAACCCAGAACAGTCAGGGAGTCTCTGGCCATTTCTCAATATGCGTTCTTGTCTGTACTTGTGTTCTTGTGGACTTGTGAAACGTCATCAGTCGTCGCCCAAGTACTGTTCCAATTCAAAGTTCACATCTAGCTAAGTACAGTTAAAATCCCCGGATGTGTCCTTGCTCCGCCCCTTTTATCAAGGATGCATCAGAGGTGACTTGTGCGAACTTGAGGCAGCCAGGTATCCCAGAATGTATTTTGCACCAATCAGCCAGCATTAATGACAGAGGGGAAAACCCGCAAAATTTCAAAATATTACTGTTATTGTGTCATGAAATGCCGTTCTAAGAGTATTTCAGGCGAGAATGTAGTTGTTTAAAACTCAAATCTGCGGTTTATTTATAAAGATAGCGCCTATTTAAAAAATAGTTTCGCCGATTTCAGAGATGTGAGTTCCAGGCGATCAGCGGGCGCTCGTGCTCATGTATCCCGAAGAGAGGAGCATTACCTCGGCTAGTCCTTCTGACATCTGCCGCTGGCTCTGATGTCTCTGTAGTGATTAAACATAAGATATCATTCCTTTTGGGTATATCTAACAGGCAATCTTTGGTCTCGTGAATCTATTTCTTCCAGGTCATGTCGTTTTGGTTGAGCACAAAGTTATTTTTTCATAAATTATTTATTTATTAATCGTAATACAGTGCTTAATTTGTTAACGTGACTGATTTGTTTGCTTTTGTCTTTATTTCCTATTATGTCTCTTATACTTTACTTTTATAATGGCTATTATTGTTCATTAAAACTGACATTTAACAAAAAAGGCAGAGTTGTGCTTGTCATATTTCATTTTATTATACAGTGAATCAGAGTATATGTGCACATATTACCTAAACCACATATTAATGTTTTATATTTTTAAAATGAAAACGAAAAAAGGGTTGTGTTTTATATTTTGAAGAAAATGAAAAGGCAGTGGTGTTTGATATCATTTCGTTTTATTGTAATGCGTGTACACTTTGCACGAACCACATTTTTGTGGCAATTCATATTTTAAATGAAACAGAAAAGAGGCAACGCTGTTTGATGTAATATTTATTTTCACTGTAATGTATGTACGTTCCCTGAAATACATTTTTGCGGCTATTAATATGTTTACATGAAAACAAAAAGAGGCAGTGGTGTTTGATATCGTATTTCGTCGTATTGTAATACAGGCGAGCTGACTGACGTTATCAAGTACACTGCTGTTCCATTTGCAGAATTACCGGACTTGTGTTCTCCCGTCCTCGGGAGTTCGCACTCCCGAGTCGAACTTGTGAAGTCCGAACTACCGAGGACGCAAGTCTGAACTTTGCGAACTTGGTATTGAGAAACGGCCTCTGACTGGCTTAGCGAGGTGTCAATCTGCGCATGTCAGATTTTGGCTCTTTGAAGCCAGCCAATGCCTAGCCAGCAAAGTTTTGATGGATGGAAGTGTTAGCCAACCACAAGGACGTTTACAGTGATTCACAATTTGCATAATTTGCGTAAGCATGTTTACAGAATACCCCCGGCTCAATGTGTGTGTGTTTTCGTGCGCTCTCGGCTTTTACGCACTGCGTGCACACAATGGCGTTGCGGCACAGCACGGAGCATTCTCTCCAAAGCTTACCTCTGAGTCTCTCCATCATGGATCATCGACTTGAGAAGAGTTTTTGTGGTGTTTGATAGTGTTTTGGAGGACGTGGTGAGAAGCAGCAGCGAAGAGAGCAGGAGAAAGACGCGCAGAGATGCATAACAAGCAGGGATAGCATTAGCACGTAAGTTTCAACAACGTTCTCTTGAATGTTTATGTATGTTTATCATGTATTTGCAGCTTTTGTTTCATGTTAGCTGTTTTAGATTCTACAAATGACAACGGAGAGGGATAATATGAGGGGGCTACATGAGTTATGTACGTGTGTGTGTGTGTTCGTGTGTTTGTGTGTTCGTGTGTTTGTGTGTGTGTGTGTGTGTGTGTGTGTTTGTGTGTGTGTGTTTGTGTGTGTGTGTTTGTGTGTGTGTTCACTCACCAACTCACCACGTTGTGTGTGTGTGTGTGTGTGTTCGTTTGTTTGTGTGTGTGTGTGTGTGTTCGTTTGTGTGTGTGTGTGTGTTTGTACAACATGTAAACAGTGTTGCACAACATGTAAACAGTGTTGCAAGTTTGATTTGTTTTGCTTACACTTTCTCACTTTCTCTCTCCCTTTCATGTCTTTCAGTGGGTTTGGTGTATCCAGTTGGTCAGAGAACAAACCTTTTTAGTGACTGCCTTGAGTGTCTTCCTACTAGGGATGTGCGCTACGACTAATTTGACTGTCGTTTAAACGGAAGTTTTGTATCCGACTAGTCGACTAGTCTAAAAGCTAGAACCCCCCCAAAAATGGCAAAAAAAAACTGTGCTTGTGTCTATATAACAGCATACAGTTGAAATACTTAATCTTTTAATCACACTGTCAAATCCCTCAATGAATTCTGCTAAAAATAGGTCACGATTATGCCGTATGCTTGCCTCGCGTTATCATCAATTAATTTTAGGCGGACGTTAAACAGAAAAAAAGGAAGAGCATACACTCTTCATAAACCAGTGCATAGCTTATTTATTCAGATAGGCTGGAGCAATGCAGAAATGGAAAATCAATCAATAGACTGACAGAATTCTTAATTTTCATATAACGTTAGCCAACATATTAAAACACATTAAAACAAAAGTTAAAAACAATAGGAAAGTTTATCAAGGAATAGTATTAAAACGGCTTTTAAAAATGTACTTCATGTTGGCTATATTGTCTAAAAACAAAACAAAGCTCGTTTTACTTACTCAGACCGTGCGCATTTGTTCAGTGAATTTAACATGTTAACGTGGTCTGGCGAAAGACGGGACTAGAGGCGATTCTGCACTTGAAAAAAAAAACACGCTCGGCAGGAACTGAAGTCACAGGCAAGCAGAGAAATAACTACAAGCAAGCAGACAGTTTCAAAAAGAGCCTGGAAATCCCGCACCACCACCGAAGTGGGTCTTCGTTTAGAGGAATAGACGGCGCGGATGAGATCACGGACCGCAGTGGCAGGTTGTAGTGTATGACATGATTCACATTTGGCTAGCCTCCAAGCTAACATACATGCCTGTATTGAATATGCTTACGCATAGCTCCAGTAACATTATTGTAAGCCGATTTGACATTACACAGTTTACACAAAATATTTCCATTTCCTTCTAATTCAAAATAATCCCACACCTTGCTGGTCTTTCGCGTGGCCATTTTGAGATCCCCGCAACTGACATGAAGAAAATGTATGTGAGGTAAAAATTTAGTTTCCGCCCAGATACGCTTTTAAAAATATTTATATATTTAAATATCTTGATATGTATTCTTTTTCAAAAGTTTTATTTTAACTGTTCTTTAAAATGTTTTAAATGTAACGTTAAAATGATGGTAATTTAAATGATAAAATCATGGGGGGTTTTTTCTCTCGTGTAATCGACTATTGTTTTCAGTGTCGACTAGTAGGAGCTGTACCGTTTAGTCGACTAGTCGACTAGACCCGCACATCCCTACTTCCTACACTGTAAATAGTTGCTTTAGTTTTTCATTAACATTATTTAGTAATATTAGTAATATATTACTATATTAGTAAAATAGTAATATTCATAATATTTAGCAGATCATTTTTTTTTTATTACAAATTTGTAAAAAGAGTGTATTTTGCATGTTTTGTGTTTTCATTAGTTCAAAAATGATAAAAATCTGTTTTGGATCACTGTTTCCATTATTAGAATTGTTCAAAATAAAGACTGTTCAAATTCTGAAATAGTTTTGTGTTTTTATGTGGTTTCATTGGTAGAGCAGTTCTGAATTGATATACGTATATGTAGTATGCAGTGTCATATGGACTCTCTAAATAGCCTTTTTGAAAGGATTCCTAGACTTTTCTTGAAATAAAAGATCCAAATGACTTTTCCAAAGCTTTTCTTGAAATGAAATATGTAGTTTCTGTAAGTTTTTACCCCCCCAAAAAAATTTTATTTCAGGAAAAATTAGGCGTTTTTTTTCAAAAATGCCATTTGGATACCGGGTAACCAGTGATGGGAATAACGGCGTTATAAATAAACAGCGTTACTAACGGCGTTATTGTTTTCAGTAACGAGTAATCAAACTAATTACTGTTTCCCCCGTTACAACGCTGTTACCGTTACTGACAATAAAATGCGGCGTTACTATAATTTATTATAATATTATTATCATTTTATTTTTCTGTTCATCTGAATGGATGCGCAGTGTAGCTGTATTTGACGTACCGTAAACTCTAGTGTGAAGCGCACGGCTCGCCGTAGCTTTGTCTCTCACACACACACAAACACACGCGTGCGTGCGCGCAAAGAAAGATACAGAGCGAGAGAGTCTTTCATAACATGCAGAATTGACGCGCTACATGTAAACTATATTCTTTGTTGTGTTTTCCTTGTCAAAATAACGGAGTTCCTTTGGAATTCTTCAGCTTTTAAGAACTGCCGGGTTCTCCGCTAGTGGGCGGAACTAATGCGCAAACGACAATCTCATTGGTCGGCGCTCACCTATTATCATCCCTGTTTTAATTTCAGCAAATCATTTCGAGCGAACCCATACAACGTGATTAATATTCATGAACCCAGCAGCTCCTTTATCCTTAGTGCGTTTTATATTGTTATTAGTGGTATAATTCGTAGTAGTTTTGTTATCTTATCAATTTTTCCCCCTTTTTTTATAGAAACACTAAATGACAAACAATATCTTAAGCACCACCACCAGTCCTAAGTTCAGTCAACATGACAAATATGAATTCATACTTGGTTATTCTAATTACTAAAGTTCTATCATCATATAATGCTAAATTATCATAATATCATATTATAATACTTGACTGACTGATGCTAAGTGTCAGTAGATAAATAGTGTCGATTAATGTACAATGTTTTATAATAGTTATTCTATTTAGTGTCCATTTAATTAATTTAACATATTTAATATTGGGGGCATCCAAGTTATTTGACATTTGAACATTTTTTAAAAAAGTAACGAAATAGATACTTTCCCTGGTAATTAGTTACTTTTATAATGATGTAACTCAGTTACTAACTCAGTTACTATTTGTGAGAAGTAACTAGTAACTATAACTAATTACTTTTTTTAAAGTAACGTGCCCAACACTGCTGGTAACCAAATGACCAAATGAGTCAGCACTACAAATGCTGCTCAGAAATAGTTTTTTATTGTGTGTTTTGGTGGGTAGAGCAGTTCTTGAATTGATATACATATATGTATTATGTAGTTTTGACTCATTTGGACATTTTGTTACCAGGTGTCCATTTGGAGTCTCCAAATGGCTTTTTTGAAAGGACGCCTAGACTTTTTTTAAATAAAAGCTTACAGAAACTACATTTTTGGGAGTATCATCCTCAAATTTGAGTCAAAACATGGTCAGATATTCAGCTTTATCTTTATTGTGTTTTCAGGCCTTTGGCATCAAAGTCTCATCCATTTTTTCCATAGTGAATTTCATTCAAAGATATCGCGAGTCACTTTCATGTATATTTTACCTTGTTTTACTATGTTGCTATAATAATTTTGAGTTATTATGACTCTAGAGTAACAAAGGTTCAAGTGTCTAGTTTCAAACAATACCAGATTTTTAAATATAGACCTTAGGGTTCAAGAGCTACAGACATTTTTATTTGGTTATGTCAGCTGTAATTTGCAGACTGGCTCTGACTTTCCTCAACTAGCGTCAACTTGTTCAGACTGTAAAATCGGGGGGAAATCGGGGCAAAAATCGCGTAGTTTATTCCAGGCTTTAGAATGATTTATGAAGGATCATGTGACACTGAAGACTGGAGTAAAGATGCTGAAAATTCAGCTTTGCTTTACAGGATATACTATATTTTCAAATATATTGAAATAAAAAAGCATACACTGCCCTCCATAATTATTGGCACCCCTGGTTAAAATGTGTTCTTTAGCTTCTAATAAATTCAGTTTTGTTCTAAATAATACAGGACCACAATGAAAAAAAAGATGAAAATCCAACCTTTAATTCAAGTGCATTTATTCAGTGGGAAAAAAAAATCCCACATTAAAAAATAATTATTTTATATCAAATCATGTGTGCCACAATTATTAGCACCCCTGATGTTAATACTTTGTACAACCTCCTTTTGCCAACAAAACAGCACCTAATCTTCTCCCATAATGTTTCACAAGATGGGAGAATACAGAAAGAGGGATCTTCGACCATTCCTCTTTGCACAATCTCTCTAAATCATCCAGCGACCTGGGTCCTCTCCTCTGCACTCTCCTCTTCAGCTCACTCCACAGATTTTCAATGGGGTTGAGGTCTGGGGACTGAGATGGCCATGGGAGGAGCTTGATTCTGTGTCTGGTGAACCATTTCTGTGTAGATTTGGCCACATGTTTAGGGTCATTATCTTGCTGAAAGACCCAGTGACGACCCATCTTCAGCTTTCGGGCAGAGTCCACCAGATTTTGCTTTAAAATGTCCTGGTATTTCAAAGCATTCATGATGCCATGCACCCTAACAAGGTTCCCAGGGCCTCTGGAAGAGAAACAGGCCCACAGCATCACCGATCCTCCCCCATACTTCACAGTGGGCATGAGGTGCTTTTCTGCATACTCATCTTTTGTGTTCCGCCAGACCCACTTAGAGTGTTTGTTGCCAAAAACCTCTATCTTGGTCTCATCTGACCAAAGCACACGGTCCCAGTTGAAGCCCCAGTACCGCTTAGCGAACTCCAGACGTTTGCGTTTATGATTGTGAGTGAGAAAAGGTTTTTTCCGTTCATGCCTCCCAAACAGCTTGTTGGCATGTAGATAGCGCCTGATGGTTGTTTTGGAGACTTTGTGACCCCAAGATGCTACCATTTGTTGCAATTCTTTCACAGTGAGCTTTGGAGAACTTTTTATTTCTCTTACCATCCTCCTCACTGTGCGTGGAGGCAAAATAAACTTGCGTCCTTGTCCAGGCTTGTTTACCACTGTTCCAGTTGTTTTAAACTTCTTAATGATTCCTCTGACAGTAGATATGGGCAGGTGCAGGCGAGTGGCTATTTTCTTGTAGCCATTGCCTGACTTGTGAAGGTCGACACACATCTGCCTTACTTGAATGGTGTGTTCCTTTGTCTTTCCCATGTTGAAGAGTGGATACGAGAAATGGCCTCTGTCACGTCATATTTATACCCCAGGGAAACAGGAAGTGATGAATTACTAATTAAATGTTCCTAGATACTCTGATCAACTTTGTAAACTACTGTAGAAATGACAGAAATACTTCAATTACATTTATTTCCTAGGAATTGTTAGGGGTGCCAATAATTGTGGAACAGGTGATTCTACGAAAAATAATTATTTCTTAGTCAGGGATTTTTTTCCCCCTTAAAATTCACTTGAGTTGAAGGTTACATTTTTCTACAATTTTCAGTGTGAGCGTATGCTTCTGCAATAAAAATTGAATTTATTTTAAGGCTTTTAACACATCTTAACCAGCGGTGCCAATAATTATGGAGGGCAGTGTAAGTGACTAAAAAACAATGTCAATTATTTATTAGGTTTCTAATAAATAATTATAACATAGTATAATATAATATCAAAACAACTGAAGCATTTAAACTGAGATCTGTAAGTTAAATATAAAAAAGCTATCTAAACATCCTTATGAAGTACAGTTTGCACAATACACCTGTGTGTGACTGTAAAGAGTTTTGTTACCGTTCTGTGCCCATCATCCGCTATTTCCAGCACTTAATCAAGCCACTCTTCTTTAATACAAGAGGACGTTTTATTTCACAAGTCATTGCGTTTGCGTTGGCTCTGGGTTTGAGCTATTTCGACGCAACCATTTAAGTATTCGGTTTCTACAGCGACTCATTTTACGCACATCATTCTCATTCTATGAAACCTGTAAACCGCATTCACCGGTTCTAACTCTATAGCGGCAGCAGCTCTATAGCGGTTTACCCGAGCATTGCAATTCTTTCGTTTTTACTAGAATACAATCAAATGGCTTTCCCAGCTAATCTTTGTGCGCGGCACATTATTTCTCTGCGCGGCCGAGCGCAGCTTAGAGGGAACAGTGCCTATAAGGTATTTTAAGACATTATGTTGTGAATAAAATAGTTTATCCAAAGCATCTTTTCACTTTTACCTTTATTTTGTTTCTTATCCTTATGAGTTACAAAAGGAGATGTTAGGCAGAATGTGCAAGATGTGTTATTCGGTTACATTTTCATGTAGCTACTTAAATGGTGAGAGAGAGTCTCTGTCTGTCATCTCATTTTGTGTGCCAAATACATCTATTTGTATAATGAATTGGTAACACTTTACAATAAGGTATCATTTGTTAACATTAGTTAATGTATTAATTAACATGAGTGAACAATGCATTTATTACATTTATGAATTAATCTTTGTTAATGTTGGTTAATAAAAATACAGTTGTTCATTGTTTGTTCATGTTAGTTCACAGTGCATTTACCAATGCTAAAAAACACAACTTGTGATTTTAATAATGCATTGGTAAATGCTGAAATTAACATTAACTAAGATTAACAAATGCCATAGAGGCATTGTTCATTCTTAGTTCATGTTAACTAATGAACCTTATTGTAAAGTGTTACCAATTTATTGAATAATAATTGTAATTAGATAATATGCTTTTATAAAGCTGAAGTGACCTTTATTTATGTTAGAATATGTATAACTTAATATTTTAACTAATTGCAAAAGCTGAATAATCAATCAAAGTCTACTGATTAATCGGTGAAATAAGTGTTGATTAATCGTTCTAATAATCGTTAGATTAATCGATTATCAAAATAATCGTTTGTTGCAGCCCTAATGATTAGTTTCGTTGAGGATGATGTAATGCCTTTGTGGAGGAGAAGAACACACACACACACACACACACACAACACACACACACACACACACACACACACACTAAGTGCAACAATACATCCCTAAGGTCCGATTTCCTGCCATAAAACCTCCTTATCTCAAGAGACGTTGTTAAAACAAGAAGTTGGAGGAGAGCATCTTGAATGTGGTTTAAAACAGGACTTCACTTGGTTCTTGTCACTTAAACATAACTCGACCGAAACAGGACGAAACATCTGTTTATGGTCCAACAACAAACGTCACGGATCCCCTGATCGTTAACGCATAATTCAATGATTTTTATCAACAAGAAAAGACGTTTTTACGACAGACGTTCAGCTAAGAAAGACCAGATCTCCACAAACAGGACATTCTTATGACCTGGACAACTGACTTTCCTGACCTCCCGTTTCTTTCAGATTCCAAACTGAAACACCCCTCAATTTCTCTTCTTGAACAAAGAACATCCAAACTCTCATAAACTTTATACCCAAAAGACAAATAATACCTGTTGCTGTTATCAAAAGCAATATATATATTTTATTTACAATATATATATAGTCAGGTTGCATTTTATGAAATGAAAGTAAGCTTACTGTGTTATTGTAATCAATGGTATTTTTGTGTGATCTTGGAGGTATAATGTTCTCCTGTAAAGTGAGTACTACACTTATAAGCATCATATGCATGATGTGTTGTTTTCAATCTTTAATTTGAACCCTTTTGTGTGTCTTAGCAGGAAAACTATTAACGTGTAGGAAATATGCTGAATTTGGTTTCATTTTAACGGCCACGATAAATGCAACAAGTTGGTGTAAATGAAAGTTAACTTTTCTATTATAATAATGTATGATTACAACGCATACAGAATGTGTTAAGATATTTTCCTCATGAGATTAAAGCAACTAGGCGAGAGGATTTACTGCATGGAAAATGAGCCGTGTAGGCGGAGCTCCGTCTACAGGAACCCTTTCATTGGAAGAGCGCTGGTGGACGCCCTGACGTCAGTCCATCTAAAAAGCGGACCCCCGCTCTCTTCTCTCTCTCTCTGCTCTGCTTGGAAATCGCGCGTTTCTTTGAAACTTGGAGCTGCTCCAGAAGAGCTTGCAGCCTTTAACATCTGGCCGAGTTTGAACATTGAACCAACACAGTCAAATCTCTGAAGAAACTCTTGAAAGTCTGAAGCTACGGAACTCAAGGAAGAACTCAAGAGCGTCAAACAACACCGAGCAGCCAAACCAACAGAAGGGCATCCCCAGAGTGACGTCACGCAACGACACGCGGAATTCCTTCAACCAGCCAGGAAACGAAACGACAGATCAGCATCATTTCAACTTAAAAGCAAGTATCAAACAACCTCTATTCCGCTGAATCATGTGGTATTTATCTCTAAAGTAAAGACACTAGAGTTTCTCCTCTTGATGATCGACACGGGTAAAATCGTGTGGAAATAGCAAAACAGTGCTATATTTTTAATCATTCTCAATTGTAACAATTCATTGCCTGTGTGTATGTATTTTGTTTTATGTTGTTTAGCTTAGTTTATGTATTGTAGTAAGATAGCAAATAAACTCTTGTTTGATTTATAGAGAAGTGTTCTGTGTTCTGTTGTGAAATATTCAAATCAATCTTTGCCCAGATTATGTTACCTATGCTCATAACTGTCATACGGTTATTTAAATAATTCTGTATTATTATATCGTGGCCACGAGAATAAACAGGATTTCTCAGATATACTGAAATCTAACAACTCGCTGGACGATTGTTAAATAAGGTATAAGTTGGACGTTTTGATTAATACAAATTGATCATATCAATACCAAATCTTAAGATTCAGTTTAAAACTAAAATTAAAGTAATGGATAAAGTAAAATCATTACATATTATGGTGGAGGATAAAAGCGAGCATCGTGTGATTTGAATATTCATAATCAGAAAAACATATTGTTGTATTTTGCCTATTTTTAACCGGAATAAATAGTGTAAATACAGAGAGACAGAGTTTGTTTGTGTTTGTGGTACTGTATGCATGGCAAAGCGTTTTGAATGAATTAAAGTGCAACCTTAGTTGTTTGAGAAATTAACTGCAGTATATGAATTGTCTTGTAAGACAAAAGTCGCTCTAAAAGCGCAAAAGAGACAAATGAGCGAATTTGCTCATTTCTCTCTTCCATATGGCCTTAATAGCATGATCTGGTTTGTGCGTGTTCCACTTCCGGAGAGGCTATTTAATCTCCCGGCGAGAATATCAGATTAGCTACCTGTTTACTTCTCTGCCAATCTTTGAGTCACTAAAAAGAGTGAAATCGGACGCGGCTCTCGGAAAGAGTGGCCGAAACGCGTTCTGGGGAGAATAGTTATTGATCTTGATCAAAAATAAATCGTGTGATGATAAATCCACTGTGTTTTGTCTGTGAAGTTAGACAGAAGTAACATACTAGCCCTATTGACTAGGGCTAAGAAAACTGATCGTGTTACACCAATTTTAGCCTCTCTTCACTGGCTTCCTGTCCATTTTAGAATTCAATTTAAAATTTTGTTGTTTGTTTTTAAAGCACTTAATGGTCAAGCCCCATCTTATCTCACAGATCATCTTACTCCACTTTCATCCTCCAGATCTTTAAGATCTTCTGACAGGGCTTTCTTAGCTGTCCCACGTTCACGCTTAAAAACAAAGGGTGATAGGGCTTTTTCAATCGCTGCCCCCCGTCTTTGGAATCAACTGCCACTAGACATTCGCCTTGCACCTTCTATTACAACTTTTAAAACGAAGTTGAAAACATATCTTTATTCCCAGGCATTTTAATTGGATTTTATCTATGTTGTATTGTTTTACTGTATTATCTGTCTTGCTTATTTTATGTTTATCTTTGACTTTGTTCAGCACTTTGGTCAGCTTTGCTGAGATAAATGTGCTATATAAATAAACTTTACTTACTTACTTACTTACTAAGGCCCGCCGCGGTCAAAGAGGTGTTGATAATTAATCTATGGATTAATTTATATCTCTCTGAACGAGTTGAGATTGTTAGTGCTATAAAGAAAGAATCTAAATAGCTGCTTTTTGATGGTAAGTGTGAAAGGCATTGATGTTTCATTGATTATCCGGATCTGTGCATCTGAGATGACAGGTTCCCTGACGTCACCATAGTGACGCGTAACTCAGGAAGTGTGCAGGCTCCGTTCCCGCGCCATTTTGAGGCTGTTGTAAACAACAGCCTAGCAAGCTTGGCTAACTGAAGCCTGTAGCATTGGAGCTTAGGCAAAGCTAGTAGCATTGAAGGCTAGCGATTAACACGTAGCATTTTGTAGCCTGTGGGTTCAGATGCGTGTGTTTGCAGTGTGTTTTTGAAGTATTGATACGGTTTAACGTTAACCCTTCACAGCTGAACTTTAACTCACACTAAACTGTTTACATCAGTTCCTTCTCTCTTTTGAATTCACTCAATTCTCTCTTTGGCATTCACTGATTCTACCTATAACTTCTCATGTGAAAGGACTTTAACAATACCAATTTAAATAAACCATTAATGTGCAAGGCAGCTGATTTTCATAGGAAATGAGACCGGCGATTTCACAGGTGGTTTTAACAAGCAGTTGTGTTTAGGTTGTTTTGTTTCGTTTCATATTTAGCAGCTATTAGTTTCATAACTATTGGGGTTTATCATAAATTAATGATGGGTCTTAGCCTCATTGCTTTGATAGGAAGATAATTAATTTAATTATGATTGCGCTCATGATTTTAAGAATCTCATTGGATGAATTGCTATGAAATATTTGAAATTGATAATTTAATTCCATAACTAATCCCAGATGTGAAATTAAATTAATTTCATTAAAATAATTTCATTTCCCGATTCCACATAGACTGATTGAGATCATTATGTGTGCTCTGATAATTTAACAATAACATTAAGATCTTAATTATTAACTATCAAAGTGTTTGATCGTCTGGCCCGGGAATTTTTTTAATTTCCGTTATAATTGAGACGATACGGATTAATTTGTTCTAATGATTTGAATAACATAAGGAATTAGTAATTGGTCAGGCTTAGGGATACAAAATTAGGGATGTGGAATTTGTAATTTAATTTCATAATTAATTACGAATTTGAAAATTCTAATTCAATTTGATAATTAATTTAATTAATTTAATTTAATTCCTGTTTCCATATGGCAACACTATTGGCTGATCAATGAAATGTAATCGCGTGTAATGTTAATTAAAAATATCATTAAGATTTTAATCCATGACTGCTAATAATGCTCTGAAATTTTAATTTCATCTGCAACCCATTAGAGTTTGTATTACCCTGCTTCAATACTTACGGATTATTATAATCACAGGTGTCTTCTAATATTAATGACAAACATCGTTCAGTTAGATCCTTAACTATCAATCATTGCTCTGAAATTTTAATTCCAGCATTGGCTAATAAGGATCCTACCTCAAGGATACCCTATTGATTAATTTAATCCTAATCAAGCCTATCAAATTTAAATGATAACATCATACAATTTGAATTAGAAACTACCATTTCTAATTTGAAATTCTAATTTCAGTTGCAATTGAGTTTTGGTTCCAACCTGTTTGGTCTCTCTCCGTCTGTTATTAAATTAACTTTTATAGGTTCCCCTTTTCTTAGGCCTGATAGGAGATAGGGCTCCCCCTAGTGCTTGGTTAGTGAAGTGAAATTGCCTCCAGTGTGAGTTACAGCAAGCGGAGTCACCCGTTCCGACTGTACCTGGTGCAGGCTGGAGGGGAAACCCGAATACTTCCGTCCTAGTGTTGCAAAGTGACGGCCCGCAGCAGGCTAGCAATCGGGTATCGGAGGAGGAGTCAACGGCTGTCTGGGCGAAGGTGCGGATATACCATCCCGGCTAAACCATTGACGAAGTACGTCGAACTTCGGGTTCGCGCTGACGGATAGACACCGGGACCTAGCCCCGCCCCTCTTCAGGCCAGCAGTCGTTTGACATACCTCACCCGAGTCCCAGCCCGGTTGTGCCAAAAGCCACAGCTGTCTGAGAGGCTCACAGCAGTACGGTGGGGGCGGAGTGTTCAGCAAAACCCTTACAGGAGCTCACCTGGTGCGCTCGGGCGGTGGGCCTTGCTGCTGAGCGCCACTGGAGCAATTTACATTCCTCACAAAGCCTAGAGTATAAAACTTTCTAATTAGGAAAACCCTTCTAAGTAGCAAACCTCCAAAAGAAAAAAAAATTAGGTTTTCTTAACGCTTAGGCAAGTGTGTTTATCCTACTAAAATTAGCAAAGCAAACCCCTAGGTGCATCGACTCAACAGCGCCTCCGCGCTGCCACCTTTGTTACTAATCCTAAATCCTACTCTCATCTTTCTCTCTTTTCTTCCTGCTGCTATCTTCTAATTTGACTACTGCTGCTATTGCTGAGATTTTTGCCTGTGTGTAGATCACGAGTGGAGAACTTTAGCAATCGAAACAGGTATTTGTGGAACTTGAGAACATGTCAAAATTGTTTTTCATTTACCTTCATCTTTTGTGAAATCCTACCCCGCCAGGTTAAAGCAGGTCCACAGAAGAAAGGCACCGGAAAACGTCAAGCACGCGAACACTCTAATTAGCTTGTGGTGTCAATTTTGTCATTAACGGGACCAGTGCTGTCATTGTTATTGTTTTCCTTCACCCCGGAGAAAACCAATTGCAATCACAGACTTACAAAAAAAAAATTGTCATTTACAAATCCTCTGATTAGAAGCAACCTCCTTCTTCTCTTTACCTGTTCTCTAGCTGTGCTACCTGTGTGTGTGTGTGCTCAATTTTTCCCCCCACAGAGGCTACAAATTAGAAGCACGCCCCAGAGGATCACCGTCACAGAGAACCACACCCACCTGTTTTACACAGTCAACACTAGTACACATTCTATATTGCACATCTACACCCCTTGTTTGTTGATTTGTTCTGTTTTGTTTTGTTTTGTTTTTCTTTTCAAGGTCTGTGTCAGGCGCGGTTCGAGATCTCACTCACCACGCCCAAACATGTCTCACACAACAGGACATGTCGTCACTGGGAGGATTTGGAAACATGGCTAAGCATTGCAACAGACAGCCTCCTCCCTAAGGCTGCTGAAACACTAAAACATCAGACACAAGACCAGCTGGATGACAACATAACAAGCCTCATGACACAAGACCCAAGTCACAGCTACAATCACAAAGAATTAGCCAAGATCACCGGCTCCTTAAGCCACACACTCATCGCCACCCTCAAGTTGAGCGACAAGCACGCTGCACAACGCCAGCAGGAGCTGACACGCGCACAACGACGCATAGAGCAGCTGGAACTTGAAGCTCAGGAACGACGGGAAGGGTCGGATGAGGCGGAACAAGGTGCTGAGGAGGAGATCAACCGGCTAAAAGAAACCCTAGCAGCTACTAGCCAAGAATTGGAAAAGGTCAAGGCAGACTACGATGATCGGTCCAAAAAGCTACAGTATGCTGAACAGCTTCTGGAGAAAGCAAAGGCCGACTTCAGAGATAAAAACGGCAGAATCAAAGCCCTTGAAGCTCACCTGGATGAGTCAAGAAACGAGATCAGCCGTCTAACACGACAGCTTGACTACGTCAAAGAGGAATCTGACAGTTTCCAAGAGGAACTCAAGCATGCTTACGAACTGCGCCATGAGCCATCAAGGACACGACGCGCATCGACCTCACCCCTGCCGAGCAGGAACGGGTCACCTGTTCCTGGACTGACACGTGAGAAAAAGATGGAGGGGGTGGTGTTGAAACATTCACCAACTCACTCTGGAGAACATTACATCACGTTACCTCCGCCAAAAGAATCTGCTGCAACCAGTCACAGATCATCGCACGGCTTGGACCTAAAAGACCTCGACAAGCTTGCCAGGAACATTGGCAAATTCACCCCGAGCATGCCAAATAGCCCAAATGTCCAAGCATATCTCCAAGATATCGATTTCCATCTGGAAATGCGACCTAACGTTACGGACAAAGATAGACTATATTTACTTCGAACGACATCCAGTTCTGAAGTTCGCAGCTTCCTGGACAGGCAGCCTGCTCACACAAAGAATGATTACCAACTGTTCCGAGAAGCCCTCATTAAAGAGTTCTCCGACCCTGAGTCCGAACAAGGCCTCGTGGCTACTCTAGAGACGAGACAAGGACGTCACGAACCTCCTCAAGCCTACTACAGCCGACTCAGACGGGCATACTTTGGAACTCGCAATGAACCTGACATGGAGGATGAACTGAACTTTAAAACTCTCTTCCTACGAAACCTTCATCCCGGCGTAAGCCACCATCTTGGCGTTCACACCAGCTGACAACGTCAGTCAACCTCAAGAACCTCCAATCCGGTCAAACCATGCCAGACGCATGTGCTATGATCACGGAGCAAGAAGCCACAATACCTGCCTACAGCAAGAGTGTCAGCGTCCGCCTCAACATGCGACCTGGCCAAACTCTCAACAGTAAGCTAGGCTTCTTCCAACCTTCCAGGACCTGCCTAAAACTCGGACTGACTCTGGAAGCCACACCTCTCATGGAAGTGTCATCTCGTGCTGTGTATGTGTTGTTCAACAACTGTACGGCCCAAGACATCCACGTTCCTAAAGCCAATCACCTGGGATGGCTCATCAGCCAGGCGTTCCACGACTTTGAACTGATGGTACCTGTCATAGGCCCTATACCCACACAGCTAATGTCAGACGAATACGACGACACCGTAACGTTCACAAAACCCCATGAAGTGATTGCCATCACATCCATTCTGCCGGTGTCCAGAGAAAGCGTCTGCCGGTCAGAACTAACAGATGACACTCATCTCGCTGTCTATGCTGTCTCAACACAGCCTGCGACAGAATCACCTACACAGGTGACCATCGGGGCCCAAAGCCCCTCAAATGACCTCACTGCAGAAGACGCACAAGTTCAACAGATCCTGAGTGAGGCAGATGCCCTCCACAATGAAGCGGATCGCCAAGGACTCAAAGAGGTTCTGCACAAATACAAGGACTCTTTCGCAAAGGATTCCCTGGATTGTGGACTGACAAACATCCACACTGTGCGCATCCCGACAAACCCAAATGCGCCACCCACATTTGTGCGACAGTACAAGATTCCAATAGCGTCATACGAGCCAGTACAAGAGATTGTTGACTCCATGCTGGAAAAGGGGGTCATCCGGCCCTGTAACAGCACACACTCTGCCCCGATATGGCCAGTCCTAAAACCAAACGGCAAATGGCGGCCCACCATCGACTATCGCAAGTTGAATCAGCAAGTACCATTGTCACGATGGCCTATGACACAGTTGGATCAAGAAATTCCAAAAATCAAAGGCTCGACGATCCTTTCCACACTGGACATCGCCTCCGGGTTCTGGACAATCCCTGTCCATCCCGATGACCAACACAAGCTGGCATTCACCTTTGGCAATCGACAGTACACCTTCACATGGTGTCCCTTCGGCTATGCCAACTCACCAGCAGAATTCAACATCTTCCTGAACAAAGCATGCCCTGACGCCAGAGCCAGAGGCAACCTTGTCTATGTAGATGACGTTTTGATGAAAAGCTCAAGTGTGGAAGACCACCTCAAAGAAATCAATCACGTCCTAAATCAGCTGACAACGGCAGGAGCCAAGATCGCCCTTCACAAAGGACAGTGGTGCAAAACCAAGGTGAACTATGTTGGATTGCTTGTCGGAAGAAACGGCATCGAGCCACAGTCTAACCGCACCCAAGCAATCCAAAGCATAAAGACGCCGACTAACATCTCTGAGCTGCGAAGCTTTCTGGGAGTGTGCAATTATTCACGACAGTTCATCGAAAACTATGCTGACATCGCACGACCTCTAACTTCCCTCCTGAAAAAGGATGAACCCTTCGTTTGGACGGAAACACAGGACACAGCAATGGGCCAGCTCAAACAGCGCCTGTGCTCTGCTCCGTGCCTTGCCTACCCGAGACCCAGGAAAATAATTCTATCTGGACGCTGGATTCTCCAATCATTGCCTCAGCGCAGGCCTATACCAGCTCCATGACAAAGACAAACGAGTGGTCGCTTATGCCAGCAAAACGCTGCTTCCCCCAGAATGCAAGTACTCAAACTGCGAAAAGGCTTTGCTTTGCACTGTGTGGGCTATCCAGCGTTTCTCTAATTACTTCGGTGCACAGAAAGTCATCATCAAGACTTGTCATCAGCCGGTCACCTTCCTAAACAGTCAACGCATCAGAGATGGCGTGGTGACCAACGCACGCATAGCTACCTGGCTAATGACACTCCAAGGACGGGACGTCGAGGCAAGATATGCCCAAAACTACAAATCCTCACTTGGAAACGGGCTAGCGGCCTGCCAAAACTGTTCAACGGACACGCTGCATACTCCAGCAGAACCTAAAGAACCGCCACAACCTCAACTGACGAATCACAGGTACTTCGAGGAGAATGTATGTGAAGGAATGCCCACAGCATATGTCGACGGCTGCTCCTACAACCACAAGGGCAATTTACAAGCTGGAGCGGGAGTGGTCTGGCTCAACAACGACCCCTGCCCACCGCAGCAATTCAACTTAGGCCCTCGCTCATCGCAATATGCTGAAATAGCAGCCATCCTCATCACACTTCAAATGGCGGCATCCCACAACATCAAATAACTCCTCATCTGTACCGATTCGAACTACGCCCGTCTAAGCTTCACATGCCATTTAGTTGGATGGAAACAGAATGGATTCAAGACAGCTAACAACAAGCCTGTCAAACACCAGGAACTTTTCCAAGCAGGCGATGCCATTGTCACTGAACATGACATTATCGTTTATTGGAAAAAGGTTCAAGGTCATTCACGTCAACCAGGACAAGACAAAGACTTCAATGACCAAACCGATGCCCTCGCCAAAGCAGGTGCATTACACGGAGAGTCCTGGACATTTCAAGCCCTCCCTCCCAACCCTTCAATAGCGGCCATAGCCCGCCGCCAACACGCCACTGGCGTACAAACCCCCACCTCCTCCCACATTGCCATTTCACCTCAGTTCGCTGCTAACGATCTCCTCACACTCCAAAAGGCGGATCAAACACTGCGAACTATGGCAGCTCACATTTCCGACCCCTTAACTCATCCTATTTCCACCTCCGACCTAGCTGCTTCCTCCGAGCTCCGCACACTCCACTCAATCAAGCACATGCTGCATCTGACAGACGGTGTGCTCGCGTATGTCCCTGAGCCCCTAACTACGCCAAAGCTCGTAGTCCCTCACGGCCAAAGGGGGATGATGCTGACACACGCCCACGATGCACCATGCACAGGACACCACGGCGCCAAGTCCACCTATGAAACACTCAAGCAAGTAGCATACTGGCCTGGCATGCAGCAAGACGTGGCGGAATACGTAAAAGGATGCCTGGTGTGTTGCCAGTTTCAACCGGCAAACCCAAACCACCGAGCCCCACTGCAAAGGAAAGGAGTGACTTTCCCCTGGTCGGACCTCCAAATAGACTGGGTAGGACCCCTACCGCGGTCAACGCGGGGTAACAAATACTTCCTCACCGTGGTCTGCGAATTCACGAAGTGGATAGAGTGCCTCCCAGCTCCCAATGATACAGCAGAAACAACAGCTTGCCTGTTAATGAACCACATCTTTTCAAGATTTGGACTGCCTTTAAGGGTCAACTCTGTCCGCGGAACCCACTTCACCGCCGACATCATGCAGGAAGTGTGGAAACTCCTCGGTGTACAGGCCAAGCTCCATATAAGCCATCACCCAATTTCCTCGGGTCAAGTTGAACGGGCCAATAAAACAGTGGTCAGCATGTTGAAGAAGTATGTGTCCGCCAATCAAAAGGATTGGGATATTAAACTTCCGCTGGTACTGATGGCTGCTCGAGCCACCCCTCACCAGTCTACCGGCGTACCCCCATTCACATTGATGACAGGGAGAAACATGACGCTACCGCTACACCTGCTGTACCAACCTGGTGACCTGAACCTCGTCACCGCCTATACCACTCACCAATACCTGGAAGAGTTGCATCAGCACCTAAGAACGACTTTCGCCTTCGCTCAACAGCAACTACAACGAAGCGCGGAAGGTCGTAAAGCCTACTACGACCAAAAGGCCTCTCACCATGAGTTCAATGTCGGAGACAAAGTGTGGTACTACAGCTTTGCCCAACCAAAGCAGAACACTCCCCATCGCCTGTCAAAGAAGTTCCTACCTCACTGGACAGGACCCCACGCGATTGTAGACATGCTCTCACCTGTCGCCTACCGAATCAAAATCAGACAAGGGCGCAGCGAGCCAGTCCTTCGATGGGTCCATCGAAACCAGATAAAGAGGCACCAGAGCTCCAGCCGACCGGAAAAGGGGGAAGATCAAACCCACTGACACAGACCGACAATCATATGCTCTACACCACACTAACATAATTTCTGTTGTTAGGAAAACATATAGCGACCTTGTTGAAACACAACACTTACACTCTCTCCTCAGCTGCACTTCTAGAGTCAACCTCTAGTAGAGAGGAGTTACTTCACACATGTGACACTCGTTTGCTGCCTAACCTCATTCGGTGTCCTTGTGCCGCTGTTTCTCGCTTTGTTGTTTCCTTTCACCTGTGTCTCTCTTTGTTATTTTTTTTATTTATTTTTTTTTCTTCCTCTCTCACTATAATTTCCTCTCCCCTCTAGTCCCCTCATCAGGGAACTCCCTTTACCAATTATTTAAATCCAGGTCCCAAAATTAAGATTGACTCCCTTCAATAAGTCGTTGTAACTCGTTGTGAGAACCGTTATCAACCGATCGAGGCGACCCGCCAAATCATGACCGACATGCTACGTGAAGTAAGTTCCTCGATTGATAACTTAGCCATGGGTAGGATTCCACACTACTTGATACCTCTTAGCCTTGTCCAAAACATCCAAACTTCGGCCACCGTGGGCCCTGCTAGTCCCATCCAAACCCATCTCGCCTTTTCCCTGGGTAGCGCTATTCCCTTGTACGTAGACCCGGAAGCAGGCGACTTGGCCTTTCTCCTCAGTTTGCCCATTATCGACTCGAATAACATTTACCGGCTCAAAGACGTTGTGAATGTGGGATTTTGGCAAGGTAACACCTATGTCAAAATCCACACTCCTGAAGTGGTTGCGTATCACGATAACAATGAGCAGTTGTACTTGGCCCCAAACCTAAGGATGTGTATGCTCACTAAGGACATTCACTTCCTTTGCCCGAGTAAACCCTTCGTCCGCGATATTACTGAGGGCATCTGCGGCCTAGAATCCATTAGACCCGACACTAGCTGCCCCGCCGAAGCGATACCACGTTCTCAAGTTGAGGTAACGCAAGCCGAAATCATCGGAAACCGATGGCTGGTCAACACCCCAGCACAAACAGCTACCCTCACATACGATCAACACGACACAGCCACACGCATTATCTTGCCCAACCAAACTTTATGGATCACTGTCCCTAAGGGCTCGATCCTCCATATTGACGAGTTAGCATTGTATCACCTTACCGACGACGAGTATCAGGCTGAAATCGAAATCTCACCCTTCTTCAAACAGCACTCCTTCGTCCTCGATCCAGAATTGGAAGAAAGGATCAAGACTTGACTCCTGTTGATACAGCTTTAGAAGCTATCGCTCGCCTTCCGCCCGCTGGCGCGCCTATTATTCGGTCTTGGTCTGCCGCTGACACAGCGCTTTGCATCTCTACTATTGTAGGGTACGTTGTGACATTGACACTGGCCTTCCTCCTACACAAGCGAGTGAACGCCGTTCAAGAGTCTTTCAACAAATGCACGTCAGGCGTCCCACGCATTTTCCGACGTGATAAAACCGACCAAGAACCCAAACCTGAGAACTCAACCAACCTGCTTGAGATCACGCCTATACCGCCTCGTCGAACCCCTAACAATTAAACCAATCGGAATGACTCAATTGCCAGTAATCCTAAAGAATGCACCCCTACATCTTCTCAAGTTCCTAACCTGTTCTTTCCCAAATTACCCTGCACCAGGATTCAGTCAGTGATGGAGATGTTGTGTGTGTCTTGTGTACCTGTTCTCCCTGCTTCTTGTTCCAGTGCCCGCCGATGTTCGCAATGGGAACCTCACCGAGCAAAAGGGGGATGTGTAATACCTTTGTGGAGGAAAAGAACACACACACACACACACACTAAGTGCAACAATACATCCCTGAGGTCCGATTTCCTGCCATAAAACCTCCTTATCTCAAGAGACGTTGTTAAAACAAGAAGTTGGAGGAGAGCATCTTGAATGTGGTTTAAAACAGGACTTCACTTGGTTCTTGTCACTTAACCATAACTCGACCGAAACAGGACGAAACATCTGTTTATGGTCCAACAACAAACGTCACGGATCCCCTGATCATTAACGCATAATTCAATGATTTTTATCAACAAGAAAAGACGTTTTTACGACAGACGTTCAGCTAAGAAAGACCAGATCTCCACAAACAGGACATTCTTATGACCTGAACAACTGACTTTCCTGACCTCCCGTTTCTCTCACATTCCAAACTGAAACACCCCTCAATTTCTCTTCTTGAACAAAGAACATCCAAACTCTCATAAACTTTATACCCAAAAGACAAATAATACCTGTTGCTGTTATCAAAAGCAATATATATTATTTTATTTACAATATATATACATAGTCAGGTTGCATTTTATGAAATGAAAGTAAGCTTACTGTGTTATTGTAATCAATGGTATTTTTGTGTAATCTTTGGAAGTATAATTTTCTCCTGTAAAGTGAGTACTACACTTATAAGCATCATATGCATGATGTGTTGTTTTCAATCTTTAATTTGAACCCTTTTGTGTGTCTTAGCAGGAAAACTATTAACGTGTAGGAAATATGCTGAATTTGGTTTCATTTTAACGGCCACGATAAATGCAACAAGTTGGTGTAAATGAAAGTTAACTTTTCTATTATAATAATGTATGATTACAACGTATACAGAATGTGTTAAGATATTTTCCTCATGAGATTAAAGCAACTAGGCGAGAGGATTTACTGCATGGAAAATGAGCCGTGTAGGCGGAGCTCCGTCTACAGGAACCCTTTCATTGGAAGAGCGCTGGTGGACGCCCTGATGTCAGTCCATCTAAAAAGCGGACCCCCGCTCTCTTCTCTCTCTCTCTGCTCTGCTTGGAAATTGCGCGTTTCTTTGAAACTTGGAGCTGCTCCAGAAGAGCTCGCAGCCTTTAACATTGAGTTAAACATTGGCCGAGTTTGAACATTGAACCAACACAGTCAAATCTCTGAAGAAACCCTTGAAAGTCTGAAGCTACGGAACTCAAGGAAGAACTCAAGAGCGTCAAACAACACCGAGCAGCCAAACCAACAGAAGGGCATCCCCAGAGTGACGTCACACGCGGAATTCCTTCAACCAGCCAGGAAAGGAAACGACAGATCAGCGTCATTTCAACTTAAAAGCAAGTATCAAACAACCTCTATTCCGCTGAATCGTGTGGTATTTATCTCTAAAGTAAAGACACTAGAGTTTCTCCTCTTGATGATCGACACGGGTAAAATCGTGTGGAAATAGCAAAACAGTGCTATATTTTTAATCATTCTCAATTGTAACAATTCATTGCCTGTGTGTATGTATTTTGTTTTATGTTGTTTAGCTTAGTGTATTGTAGTAAGATAGCAAATAAACTCTTGTTTGATTTATAGAGAAGTGTTCTGTGTTCTGTTGTGAAATATTCAAATCAAACTTTGCCCAGATTACGTTACCTATGCTCATAACTGTCATACGGTTATTTAAATAATTCTGTATTATTATATCGTGGCCACGAGAATAAACAGGATTTCTCAGATATACTGAAATCTAACAACTAGCTGGACGATTGTTAAATAAGGTCGTTTTGATTAATACCAATTGATCATATCAATACCAAATCTTAAGATTCAGTATAAAACTAAAATTAAAGTAATGGATAAAGTAAAATCATTACAATGAACTGGAATATCCTACATAAAGTCAGATAGTGCTACCCTTTTGTTGAAAGGTGTCACATCTGATTTGTTACAAGCATTAGTGACAGAATCATCAGCCAATCAAATTTTGACATTCAATGACAGCTACGTGCCCAGTGCTACCCCCAGCGGTAGACCGTCCCTTTAGTCAGGGATTTCCAAGGTACGAACATGAAATTCAACGAAAAGAAAATGACAGCTGCAGCCTACTTGTGCGTTCATGTTAAGTTATTTTTTGAGAAACGCACGTAAAAAAGGAACATCCCTTTGTAACCTCAGAAAACCATCTTATATATAAGAGATCCATCAGGAAATCCACTCACTTCATTACACTGTGTGTCAATGCAAGGCTTTTCTTTTTTGTGCGCAGAAGCCCTTCACCGGAGATGAGGTAAATAACATTGCAGACAAAACTAGCAAACCATGATTTATTAACCTATCGATTAAATTTTTATGAAACTATCAAGTTTATATTTCAAATCCACTGGTTAGCCTATGGGTATATAGGGCCCTATGAAATCCGTTTTATATTTTCCTAAATTCCGTTTTATTTTTTCTAAATTCAGTTTTTTCCGTTTTAATTTTTCTGGATTCCGTTTTTTTTCCATTTAAATTTTTCTGGACTCCTTTTTAATGGTCAAATTAAATTTTATTAATCAAAAAGCATGTCTAATTAATTAAAATCATGAAACTTATACAATTTAGCATTAATTTATTCAAAGTGTAACAAAAATGACATGTTTAGGGCCGTATGAAATGTTTTCTTTTTTTCTCACCTTATGTTTTATTGTTACCAAATTCTGTGTTTTAGCATGTCTAATTATTTGAATGCATACAAACATTTTTTATTTATTCTTACAGTAGCCTTATGAAATGTTTTTTTTTCCCCTCAGAAATTCTGTGTTGTGTATTTAAATTTTACTGACTATAAGATAAAGGCATAAAACATTGATTTAATTTATATTTTAATTAATGAAAAAAAAAATTTGGCAAATAAAGGGGATTTACTATTAAAATTAAAATATTTTGTGATTATTTCTTTAAAAAATTAAGTTTTAATATTTTTCAACAGTAGTAGTAGTAGTATTACGTACATTCTACTAAATAATAGTAAAATAGCCTATTTCTGGCACAATGTCTTTTATTTTTATTTTGACGGGTTGCCGTGAATACCTTTAAAGTTCTGTGTGTATATGATATGATGCTAGATTTACTCAAATGAAATGGTAAAATGCTGGTGAAGTGACTCTCAGATCAGTTTTGGAGATATTGTTCATGTATTTATGTCCTCGTTGAGGCGGCAGACGCTGAAATCATGCGCGCTGTGTATGTAACGTTAGTAAACAAAACCGCGCGTCTGCTCCATTCATACAGAGACGCGCAGAACATGCAAGATTCATATTTAAATCGACTTTTGCAGCTTAATATTTACAGATACTAGTCCATATCGCGATTTGATTTAAGTGTAATGACCTACTTTTGATTCATTCATCCAAACTTTGACAAATTCCGTGACATTCCGCGTTAAACTGTAAATTCCGGGTTTTTTTATAGATTCCGCGATTCCGTCCGCGTTTTCTGCAGCGCGGAAATCATAGGGCCCTAGGACCTCCGTGAAGTTGGCCCCCACCCAACGCAAAACGTCGCCAAAATAGTCTCAATCATTTGTGCTCCGTTTGTGCTGTAAAAAATTTCGTTTGTGCTGCTTTGGTTTTTTAGATATTAAAATAATATTTATAGGTCATTCTGAGGTCACTCAGCCCCCCCACATACTCCAAATTCACCCTAAATAGTCTTGTTTGTTTGTGCTTCGTTTGTGCTGGTTTGTGCAGGTAAAAGTTTCGTTTGTGCTGCTTCGGTTTTTAAAATATTAGACATTGAATTATAGGCGATGACGTCACCAGCCCCCCCACATGCTCAAAATTCACCCAAAACAGGCTCAATCGTTTGTGCTCCGTTTGTGCTGGTTTGTGCCGTAATAAAATTTGTTTGTGCTGCTTCGGTTTTTAAGATATTAAAATAATATTTAATAGTCTTTTTCTGAGGTCACTCAGCCCCCCACATACTCCAAATTCACCCAAAACGGTCTCAATCGTTTGTGCTTCGTTTGTGCTGGTTTGTGCCATTAATATTTTCGTTTGTGCTGCTTCGGTTTTTAAAATATTAGACATTGAATTATTGGCGATGACGTCACCAGCCCCCCCACATGCTCAAAATTCACCCAAAACAGGCTCAATCGTTTGTGCTTCGTTTGTGCTGGTTTGTGCAGGTAAAAGTTTCGTTTGTGCTGCTTCGGTTTTTAAAATATTAGACATTGAATTATAGGCGATGACGTCACCAGCCCCCCACATGCTCCAAATTTACCCAAAATAATCTTCTTTGTTTGTGCTCCATTTGTGCTGGTTTGTGCCGTAAAAAAATTAGTTTGGGCTGCTTCAGTTTTTTTAGATAGGCTATCAAAATATTATTTAGTGATCATTCTGAGGTCATGCTCCAAATTTACCCCAAATAATCTTCTTTGTTTGTGCTCCATTTGTGCTTCGTTTGTGCCGCAAAAAAATAGTTTGTGTTGCTTCAGTCTTTTTAGATATTAAAATAAAATTTAATGATCATTCTGAGGTCACTCAGCCCCCCACATGCTCCAAATTTCCCCTAATAGTCTCGTTTGTTTGTGCTTCGTTTGTGCTGGTAATATTTTCGTTTTTGCTACTGACCTTTTTAAAGATTTTTTCCTAGTCTAGTCGCACTTTTATATTTAAAAGTTTAATTTAATAAACCATCCTTTAATATATAGGAATTTAGGGGGGGGAGACTTATTACTTAACTAGTGCTTTCTCAGTCAGTGTCGGCTGCAAAGATGAAGTTGCCAAAAACCGACGCTGATAACCATCTCCACGGTAGGCTAATGGACGTGCCTTTAATAGAGAAATGCACCTTTCATATGGACCACATAATTAGAGAAGATTTGTTTTTTTATTTGAATTGGTTTGTTTAATAGTAGGCATTTCAAGATTTCTATAGATTTATTTATTGTGTCTGTGAGCCGGTTCATTGTTGTGACGCGCTCCATTCACGGAGACTGCATGAGACTACAAAAAGCACATCCAAAAATGAAGGAGTAGGCCTATTTTAAGTTCTTTCCGCAGGAAAAAAAAATACTAGAGATTGCACGTGCGCATCCATATCATACAGTTAGCGCGATAATACTCACACACTCCTCATAAACACTTGAAATGTGTCTATATAGCGATTTTATTATTCATATAAAAATAATAATAATAATATCCTGTTTTGGTCATATTTAATATTAATAGCCCAGCTCCCCATCAATGATCTAGCACAGAGATAGTTCTAAACTGAACGTGCTGGAGAAGCATTAGCCTACTTCTAATTTGGCCAAAGAAAACTTGTTAAAATAAAATAAAAATTCTAGATTGATTTGTGCATTTTTCAAATGCTTACTAAAGGTGCAATAAGTCATAAACAAAAACAAAAAAAAGAAAATCAACATTTTACTTTCTCGGGCAGCATTTTGTGTGTAAGGTTCTAATTTCAAATTTGGTTTTCAGGAGGGCATTTAAAAATACAACAACCGTTCTTTTTTTTTCTTTTTTTTCGTCATGGTTAAAAAAGGAAAAATGAATGAACACAAAAGTATTGAATAGGCCAGTAGGCTATTGCATGTTTTATTTGTGCGCAGAAACGTAAATAGGCCTATCAAGTCTTTATTTTATTTATTTATTTATGTTTGTTTTGTTTTGTTTTTGGTTTTGTAAAGACATAATGAAATGGGCCCAAGTCGTTTTTTTTTCTGTTTAATTAGCCTAATTGAACGAATACGGCTACTAATAATTAAGTGACTGCGACTATTTCATGTGATTTGTTTTGCCATTTGAATTTTACCTTATTACTTAACTGTATTGTTAAAAAAGAAAGTAGTAAAAACAAAAAATACTACTGGTACAAACCAGCACAAACGAAGCACAAACAAACGAGACTATTAGGAGAAATTTGGAGCATGTGGGGGGCTGAGTGACCTCAGAATGATCATTAAATATTATTTTAATATCTAAAAAAACTGAAGCAACACAAACTATTTTTTTGCGGCACAAACGAAGCACAAATGGAGCACAAACAAAGAAGATTATTTGGGGTAAATTTGGAGCATGACCTCAGAATGATCACTAAATAATATTTTGATAGCCTATCTAAAAAAACTGAAGCAGCCCAAACTAATTTTTTTACGGCACAAACCAGCACAAATGGAGCACAAACAAAGAAGATTATTTTGAGTAAATTTGGAGCATGTGGGGGGCTGGTGACGTCATCGCCTATAATTCAATGTCTAATATTTTAAAAACCGAAGCAGCACAAACGAAAATATTAATGGCACAAACCAGCACAAACGAAGCACAAACGATTGAGACTGTTTTGGGTGAATTTGGAGTATGTGGGGGGCTGAGTGACCTCAGAAAAAGACTATTAAATATTATTTTAATATCTTAAAAACCGAAGCAGCACAAACAAATTGTATTACGGCACAAACCAGCACAAACGGAGCACAAACGATTGAGCCTGTTTTGGGTGAATTTTGAGCATGTGGGGGGGCTGGTGACGTCATCGCCTATAATTCAATGTCTAATATTTTAAAAACCGAAGCAGCACAAACGAAACTTTTACCTGCACAAACCAGCACAAACGAAGCACAAACAAACGAGACTATTTAGGGTGAATTTGGAGTATGTGGGGGGGCTGAGTGACCTCAGAATGACCTATAAATATTATTTTAATATCTAAAAAACCAAAGCAGCACAAACGAACATTTTTACAGCACAAACCAGCACAAACGGAGCACAAACGATTGAGACTATTTTGGCGACGTTTTGCGTTGGGTGGGGGGCCAACTTCACGGAGGTGGCCCAAGGTATAAATATATAAATGCGGTCGGGTCGGACTCGGGTCTAATTTCATCGGGTCTCTCTCGGGTCGGGTTTATCTTTTATAAAAAATGATTTATGCACGTCGGGTTCGGGTAAGAAGTGATTCGGGTCGATTCGGGTCGGATTTTAGGACCCGAGAAGACCTCTAAGGTGTACATGGTGCATTGATAATACTGTGGTGTGGTGTGTGGATGTCCAGCATTTGTACAGTTTTGCCGCTTTGGGCGCATCGTCATTTTAGAGTGACGTGAATGTGCACAGTGACCTGTGTATTGGCGGATTACTTTTACTGACCATGATGTAGGGAAATTTACTCTGCATTTAACCCACCCTAATCTAGCCTACTGTTGAAATTGCTGATCAGCCGTCATTGTTGTTGAGAGCCTGTGTGCGGCATAATATGTGCATTATGCATATGCAGGGCTCTAGACTGCGACCAAAATGCGACCATTTTTTAAGAGTGTGCGAGTAAAAATTTCACGCTTTACAGTTACACCAGTATCGCGAATTTGAAAGTGAAAGCACACAAAAAGAGGAATTCCTGTCACAAAATTTAAATCACAAATAATACTGATGAAAAAGAACGGGTTGAATGTTGAACACTTTCGTTACCATATAACTATAAACTATGATAAAAGTTCATCAGCATGCATTGATTAATCAAATGTTGTATCCAAAAAAATATAAAAAATTGCGACCAAATGATGTGCTCGTGCGACCAACTGAGAAAGTTAGTCGCACAAGTGCGACCAGTGGGAAGAATGAGTCTAGAGCCCTGATATGGCTGTGTTAGCTGTAACAGAGATGTGTAAGATGTGTACATGTAGTTTGCAGTTGCTTACTGAAGACACTGACTGTAACACCGTGGTACGCCACTGTCTGACAGTCGGTTCACTCCAACTCTGCTGGGTGCAGCCGGCCATCACCTGAAGAACTGAACAAAACAAGAATCTCACAGGCCAACAATATTTAGTTTGCACAGGTTTATTAGAAAAACAAGCTATAACAGAAGTAAAATCAAATAAAAGAAAGAATAATATATCAATTATAATAACAAATATATTAGGGATGGGCATTTCAAGCAAAAGTAATATTCGAAAATCGCTGGGAATTATTTATTTATTCGATTATTAGAAAATGCACCCCTTCCCTGTATGCATCCAGTCACGTTATTAGGCTAGTGTTACACACCCATAAACAGAGAAGGAAACATTCAGCTTTTAATCTGTATATAACAGTGGTGGAGGTAAGAATTACAACTACTCACGTTAGTAAAAGTTTTTTCGGGCTTGTACTTTTTTGAATATTTTTAAAGCTGAACTTTTACTTGTACTTAATACAAATAAACAAAATATCTACTTTGTTACTTTTAAATCATAGTTCGTTACTGATACGCCCACAATTTGAATTGAATCAAACCTTTGACGAAACTTCAGTAGCCAATAAAGATATCCGATCGTCAACGGACCAATAAAAGCCCTGATTTGAACCGGGAAAAGCCGCAGCTCTCTCTTCTCCGAAGTGAGTTTGAGACGCACCCGCCTCCTGTATTCGAGTCTGAAATCGCGTGGGATTGAAGGTATTCCGAATTCTAATATACCACGCAAATTGGCGAGCGCTTTATTAAAATGAGAACACAGTCGATCGCAGTATGGATGCAAGTTAACTTATATCTAACTAACTTATAAAATACTGCCTGTCCTCTCACTCCAATATTGCCAATTTGCTTGCGCACCAGACTGTGCAATCGCGATCTCTCCATGCTTTTAAAGTAGAAATTATGTACTTTGCTCCTGGATTAAACTTTGTCAAAAAGTTATCATCACGTAGATATGCCTGACCGAGAAAATGCTGGAAATTTTATTGGTGTAATTGAAACACAGAAAGTCTTTCAAGAATCTTTACATAAGTTTATGCAGATGTTTTGGAGAGAGAGATTTGTACATATACTGTAAATATCAGTCTTCACGCATTACTACATTGTACAGACATTGCAGGTAATCTGATGTTCCATTTATCTAAATAAATAACATATATGCTCTTAAAAATTCAGTGTTGTAATTTCGAATACCTCAACTGAATTGAGGTAATTTGTTTTATAATTTTTTACTGATTTACTTGTCTTTTTTTTGTAAATTAATTCAGTTTGAAATCAAATTTAAAATCAAGCTTCCTTGTGCTGTAGCTTTTGCAACAAAGTTACCCTATTTTAAAGACACAAATACACAGAAACAAATGTTTAAGATTGAGATTTTTGTAATGATAATGATAAATGTTTATATGTATGTAAATAAAAAAACCTATATTAAAAGCCATATATAGCAAACGTGTCTTTTTTAGAAATGATTAAACCATATTTCAAATTGAAATAATAGCTTGAAAAAAATTATGCAAATTTTTTTTAGATATTGCCTAAAAATCTACATATCCATAATATGGGAATCGACACAATTCTAACATTTTTGGCTCTATACACCAACAGATTTCAAATGAAACGAACAAGATGTGCTTTAAGCACTGTCAGGTTTAATTTGAGGGTATTTACATATCAGGTAACGGAGTAGGAATACAACAGTTTGCATGTGTCCACTTGTTAAGGGACCAAAATTGGGACAGAATAATAATCATAAATCAAACTTTCACTTTTTAAACTTGGTTCAACTGATCATAAGCCTGGTGGAACGCATAGACATCACCAGACGCTGGGTTTCATCCCTGGTGACTGCCAGGCTCAAACCGTCTTCAGTTCCTGCTTGTTCTTGGGGTATTTTCCCTTCAGTTTTGTCTTCAGCAATATTCCATCGGATAGGTCAGGTGATTTTCTCTCGTCCACTTCTTTCCCTTCAACTCTTTGGTTGCTTTTATATGCTTTGGGTCATTGTCCATTGAGTAAGCGCCGTTAGTTCTGAAGCATTTGGCTGAATATGAGCAGTATGCCCGAAACATTAATCCTGCTGCGGGTCACATCATCATACAAGAGAACCAGTTCCACTGAGCCATGCCCACGCTACCACCACCATGCTTTAAGGTGGTATGCTTAGGATCATGGGTTCCTTTCCTTCTCCATACTCTTCTCTTCCCATCATTGAAAGTTGACGCTACAAGTTTTGCATACCACCTCAATGAAGCATGGTGGTGGTAGCGTGCATGTATGGCGCAGTGGACTGGTTCCTTGTATTTATTGATGATGTGACTTGACAAAAGCAGCAGGATACTGAAGTTTCCGGGCAATATTATCTGCTCATATTCAGCCAAATGCTTCAGAACTCATTGGACGGCGCTTCACAGTGCAGATGGACAATGACCCACATGCAAAAGCAACCAAAGAGTTTGAAGGGAAAGAATACTGTTATGCAATGGCCAAGTCAATCACCTGACCTGAATCCGATTGAGCATGCATTTCACTTGCTGAAGACAAAACTGAAGGGAAAATACCAAGAACACATGAAGACGGTTGCAGTAGGCCTGGCAAGATCACCAGGGATGAAACCCAGCGTCTTGGTGATCTGCGTTCCAGACTTCAGTGTAATTGTGCAAAGGATTTGCAACCAAGTATTAAAAAGTGAAAGTTTGATTTAGATTATTATTCTGTCCCATTACTTTTGGTCCCTTAACAATGGGAGGCACTGCACTGTTGTAATCATTCTGATTTGGATGTAAATACCCCAAATTAAATCATCCTAAAGCACTCTTGTTTGTTTCATTTGAAATCCATAGTGGTGGTAAGCCAAAAATGAAATTGTGTCTGTCCCAATATTTATGACCTACTGTATATGGCAGTAATGCGGTGTTTTTATGGTACTGAAAATGATTAAAGTCAACATGAAATCAAAAATTTTCCTATCATTTTTAGTGCACATTACTAGTCTTGTGGTGCAATTAAACCGTGCAAGTCCATACACAGAGAAAAAAATATATATTTGGCGTAGTATCTTTACAAAATCTGAAAATTTACTTCCGCTCTGGAATGGCGTTCTCACTCTGACCTTTAGAATCCTCTTATGTCATGCTAAGGACCGTCCGGGCCCAGCCTCTACTCATTTATTATTTAACACGTTATTTGTTTTCTGTGCCTTTCCCAGTACGGATTCAGCACACCTCTAACCCAGTCGGGGATATTTGTGGTCCGCACAGAACTCTTATTTGACATCGTTCTGCAAGTCTACAGTGTATGCGTGAGAGTGTGTTCTTCTGTTGTCTTTGACAGCTTTTAGGTGCGCTTACCTCTGCTTCACCGCATCAGCACCGAAAACATGGGGATTTTTTAGAAAAATATAATCGCACAACCTAATCGAATATTCGAAAATCATGACCCATCCCTAATATATATATATATATATATATATATACAGGTGCATCTCAATAAATTAGAATGTCGTGGAAAAGTTCATTTATTTCAGTAATTCAACTCAAATTGTGAAACTCGTGTATTAAATAAATTCAATGCACACAGACTGAAGTAGTTTAAGTCTTTGGTTCTTTTAATTGTGATGATTTAGGCTCACATTTAACAAAAACCCACCAATTCACTATCTCAACAAATTAGAATACTTCATAAGACCAATAAAAAAAAAAATTTAGTGAATTGTTGGCCTTCTGGAAAGTATGTTCATTTACTGTATATGTACTCAATACTTGGTAGAGGCTCCTTTTGCTTTAATTACTGCCTCAATTCGGCGTGGCATGGAGGTGATCAGTTTGTGGCACTGCTGAGGTGGTATGGAAGCCCAGGTTTCTTTGACAGTGGCCTTCAGGTCATCTGCATTGTTGGGTCTGGTGTCTCTCATCTTCCTCTTGACAATACCCCATAAATTCTCTATGGGGTTCAGGTCAGGCGAGTTTGCTGGCCAATCAAGCACAGTAACACCATGGTCATTGAACCAGCTTTTGGTACCTTTGGCAGTGTGGGCAGGTGCCAAGTCCTGCTGGAAAATGAAATCAGCATCTCCATAAAGCTTGTCAGCAGAAGGAAGCATGAAGTGCTCTAAAATTGCCTGGTAGATGGCTGCGTTGACTGTGGACTTCAGAAAACACAGTGGACCAACACCAGCAGATGACATGGCAGATCATCCAGACTGGAAACTTCACACTGGACTTCAAGCAACATGGATTCTGTGCCTCTCCACTCTTCCTCCAGACTCTGGGACCTTGATTTTCAAATGAAATGCAAAATTTACTTTCATCTGAAAAGAGGACTTTGGACCACTGAGCAACAGTCCAGTTATTTTTCTCCACAGCCCAGGTAAGATGCTTCTGACGTTGTCTCTGGTTCAGAAGTGGCTTGGTAGCCCTTTTCCTGAAGATGTCTGAGCGTGGTGACTCTTGATGCACTGACTCCAGCTTCAGTCCACTCCTTGTGAAGCTCTCCCAAATGTTTGAATCCGCTTTGCTTGACTGTATTCTCAAGCTTGCGGTCATCCCTGTTGCTTGTGCACCTTTTCCTACCACAATTCTTCCTTCCAGTCAACTTTGCATTTAATATGCTTTGATACAGCACTCTGTAAACAGCCACACCTTTCAGGAATGACCTTCTGTGACTTACCCTCTTTGTGGAGGGTGTCAATGTTCGTCTTCTGGATCATTGCCAAGTCAGCAGTCTTCCCCATTATTGTGGTTTCAAAGAACAAGAGATACCCAGAATTTATACTGTATGGATGGTCATTTATTGAAACTCAAATGTAAATATTCTAATATTTTGAGATACTGATTTTTGGCTTTCATGAGCTGTAAGCTCTAATCATCAAAATTAAAACAAAAAAAACTTTTGAAATGTTTTACTTTACATGTAATGAATCTAAAATATATGAAAGTTTCACTTTTTGAAATAAGTTACAAGAAAAAATGAACTTTTTCACGACATTCTAATTCATTGAGATGCACCTGTATATATATACACACATACACACATACATAATATACAACAAATTCTACTACTAATAATAATATAATCTTAATATAACAGAATCTATGTTTTTAGTTTTAGGTTGAGTGTCACTTACGTTTTGATGTCAAGGCCTTCTTAAAATTGGCTAAATATATTCTGAAAAATGCATATTAATGTATTTCATGATCTATATTTCATCTTCTTCAGTTCACCTGTATTTCTAAGTCAGTAGCTCCCTTCAGAAATGTTCAAATCTTGGAGCTTCCCTTCTGTTCTCCCGAAATCACAGAACAAATTTTATTAATATTTGTTTACCATGAAATATCAAAACTTGTTTTCATTCGATTACACTCTCCATGTAAGTGACGTTATCGATTCATTAAATTAGCCTTTTCCAATAACATATTGACAAATCACCAGCAAAACCTTACAGAGCTATCAAAGTCTCTCATATGGGTAGTTGACGTATCAATGTGTCCTATGGTGTGACAGAAAAATAAATAAACTCTAACATTGAAGATAAACCTCTCCCCCGCTATTTGTAACTAAGAATGAAGATACATTTTTCTCAAGTTATTTTTAGGTTTTTTATCTACATTTTTGCTATGTCACACGTAGGACACAGTCCAATTTTTATGTCAACTACCCATATACACACACACGAATATTTGATTAAAAGCCCAGAGTTTCATAAACAAGAGCTCAATCTATGGAGTTAGCCTACTTGGAAACTGCTAATATGCTAACTGACTTTTTCGTCGACACTAAACCATTTCTATAAAATAAATATTTAATTGAAACATGTCAATAACAAGTTAGAAACGTGTCAGGAACGTTTTTATGTAATATTTGTGTGATTTTAGGGAATAAACTTACCTGAAAACAGTGAAAACCGCAGCAAGAGACGAGATTAACTTTACTGCTTGCCACGCCAGTAGGCCCCGTTTCCATGGCAACTAAACTCCCCGCTCGTGCAGAGCTCAACGCACAAACAGCATCAAAGTTTCTTTAAGACAGTCTTTGACCGCATTCACACAAACAAACATCTATAATTCAAACATTACATTAATAAATTTACAGTCTCATTCAATAATGAATTTAAAACTCAATTTGGAGTTCAAAAAGCAACAGCAACAATAGCTCACCGTATAGAGACGCATTCTTTCTGACGGCCTGTAACGTAACAGAGTGAAAAACACGGCGAAGCAGGTAGGACTTCTCTTTAATAATGCGCTTTTACATTTCCCCTCAGAGAAATTGCTGGAAACGCATTAAGGCGTTAACATTAATTTAAAAAATCGCTAGCGTGACCGTTAGCTAAACAAGTTAGTTGGAAATGAGCCACAGTCTCTTCACCTGTGCTGTAGCACACCGAGTGCCTTACTAGTACCTTTTAAGTGTCACAGAATTAACAAAGTAGTATTTTTTTTCTAATTTAGCTGAAGTGAAATCTTACCTGAAAGCCCCAGATGTCGCCGGGATGAGTCTCTTCTCTCTGTGTTGCTAAGAGACGAATAACTGGGCTCGCGCAAACAGAAAAGCGTGGCATCGGCCTGCGGTCGTGAACAGACTCAGGGCCGATGATTGATGAGCTGAGAAACAGAGCACTGACCGAATTATATCAGCCTACACCTGGCCGAAGTTTTTTAGATGTTTCAGGTAGTGAGGCCGACGTTTCGATACTGGGCCGACGTCGGCCAGACGTATGTGTGCTGTCCGGGATGTATCTTCTGTAGCTTCTGAAGGGCAGTACTAAATGAAAAAAAAGAAAAGATATTTAGGCAAAATAAGAAAAATGTACACATCTTCGTGTTCCATGTTCATGTTTACACTCCTGGCTCTTAAAGGGGTCCTATTATGCTCTTTTACAAAGTCATGATTTTGTTTTGGGGGTGTACTAGAACATGATCTCATGCTTGGTGGTTCGAAAATCACATTATTTTTCTCATAATTTACATTATTACAATAGCTTTCTCCCCAGCCTGGCCCAAATGGCTCGATTAGTTCCGGATTTGATGAAGGCCCACCTAACAAAAAACGAAATGTATTGTGATTGGTTAGCTGTCCCAGTGCGTTGTGATTGGCGAACAGCTTAGATGGCGTTTCAGTACTGCCCCGCCCCTTGCCAAAACAGCAAGTTCATCAATATTGCTATATCAATTCAGACCTGGAGAATATTGAACAAGAGGATCGCGCAGAACCTTCCCAGCTAGCAGGGAACGTTCTCAGAACTTTGGCTAACATTCCGTACAGGTTTGGTTGATGTTTTAGAGAAAACATTTGAATGTAATGTTCAAAAAATGTTTTAAGAATGTTTCTCATTTCAGATAATGTTCCTATAATGTTAAGTGTAAACAAAGCTAGAACATTTGACCTGCATCATTTTAAGGATGTTTTGAGGATGTTCTTGAGGTAACAGATTATACAATGTTCTCAATAAAACATTGCCACAATGTTTCAAGATAACAAATAAAGAGCATTCTCTCAGCCACATCAGGAGAACGTTATAAGAACATCACTGAGGCCTGAGATGATGTAATGTTTTTATAAAACGTTCTTGTAATGTGAAGTAATAACAAAGCTAGAACATTTGACCTGCAACATTTTGAGGAGGTTTTGAGGATGTTGTTGAAGTAACATATTATATAATGTTGTCAATAAAACATTGTTACAATGTTTCAAGATAACAAATGAAGAACATTCTCTCAGCCACATTAGGAGAATGTTATAAGGATGTCATTGAGGCCTGAGATAGTGTAATGTTTTTATAAAACATTCTTGTTATGTGACATAATAACAAAGCTAGAGCATTTGACCTGCAACATTTTGAGGAGGTTTTGAGGATGTTGTTGAAGTAATAGATTACATAATGTTGTCAATAAAACATTGTTACAATGTTTCAAGATAACAAGTGAAGAACATTCTTTCAGCCACATTAGGAGAACGTTATAAGAACATCACTGATGTCTGAGATTGTGTAATATTTTTTATAAACCGTTCTTGAAATGTGACGTAATAACAAAGCTAGAACATTTGACCTGCAACATTTTAAGGATGTTTTGAGGATGTTGTTGAGGTAACAGATTACATAATGTGCTCAATAAAACACAGGCACAATGTTTCAAGATAACAAGTGAAGAACATTCTCTCAGCCACATTAGGAGAACTTTATAAGAACATCACTGAGGCCTGAGATTGTGTAATATTTTTTATAAACCATTCTTGAAATGTGAAGTAATAACAAAGCTAGAACATTTGACCTGCAACATTTTGAGGAGGTTTTGAGGATGTTGTTGAAGTAACAGATTACATAATGTTGTCAAAAAAACATTGTTACAATGTTTCAAGATAACAAATGAAGAACATTCTCTCAGCCATGTTAGGAGAACGTTATAAGAACATCACTGAGGCCTGAGATTGTGTAATGTTTTTTATAAACCGTTCTTGAAATGTGACGTAATAACAAAGCTAGAACATTTGACCTGCAACATTTTAAGGATGTTTTGAGGATGTTGTTGATGTAACAGATTACATAATGTGCTCAATAAAACACAGACACAATGTTTCAAGATAACAAGTGAAGAGCATTCTCTCAGCCACATCAGGAGAATGTTATAAAGATGTCATTGAGGCCGGAGGTGATGGAATATTTTATATAAAACGTTCTTGTAATGTAACGTAATAACAAAGCTAGAACATTTGACCTGCAACATTTTAAGGATGTTTTGAGGATGTTGTTGAGATAACAGATTATATAATGTTTTCAATAAAACATTGCCACAGTGTTTCAAGATAACAAAGGAATAACATTCTCTCAGCCAAGTTAGGAAAACATTATAAGAACATCACTGAGGCCTGAGATGGTGTAATATTTTTTATAAAATGTTCTTGTAATGTGACGTAATAATAAAGCTAGAACACTTGACCTGCAACATTCTGAGGATGTTGTTGAGGTAACAGATTATATAATGTGCTCAACAAAACATTGGCACAGTGTTTCAAGATGGACAAAGGAAGAACATTCTCTTAGCCACATTTGGAGAACTTTATACAGTGCAGCCAGAAAGTTTTCACAGTGCTTTACTTTTTCCACATTTTGTTATGTTACAGCCTTATTCCAAAATGGATCAAATTCATTATTTTCCTCAGAATTCTACAAACAATACCACATAATGACAATGTGAAAGAAGTTTGTTTGAAATCTTTGCAAATGTATTTTTTAAAAAAGAAAAAAAAAATCACATGTACATAAGTATTCACAGCCTTTGCTCAATACTTTGTTGAAGCACCTTTTGGCACCAATTACAGCCTCAAGTCTTTTTGAGCATGATGCTACAAGCTCGACACACCTAGTTTTGGCCAGTTTCTCCCATTCTTCTTTGCAGGACATCTCAAGCTCCATCAGGTTGGATGAAGTGTTGGTGCGCAGCCATTTTCAGATCTCTCTAGAGATGTTTAATCGGGTTCAAGTGAGAAACGCTGGAGTTCTGTCAGAGTGACCATTGGGTAGACCATTGTAGAATTTTGAGGGAAATAATGAATTTAATCCATTTTGGAATAAGGCCGTAACATAACAAAATGTGGGAAAAAGTGAAGCGCTGTGAATACTTTCCAGATGCATTGTAAGGATGTCATTGAGGCCGGAGGTGATGGATTGTTTTTTATAAAACATTTTTATTTTTTGACGTATTAACAAAGCTAGAACATTTTATCTGCAACATTTTGAGGATATTTTGAGGATGTTGTTGAGGTAACAGATACAATTTTCTCAATAAAACACTGGCACAATGTTTCAGGATAACAAAGTAAGAGCATTCTCTCAGCCACATTAGGAGAATGTTATAAGGATGTCATTGAGGCCGGAGGTGATGGAATGTTTTTTTTATAAAACATTGTTGTAATGTGATGTAATAACAAAGCTGGAACATTTTACCTGAACCATTTTGAGGATGTTTTAAGGATGTTTTTGAGATAACAGATTGTACAATGTTGTCAATAAAACATTGGTACAATGTTTCAAGATAACAAAGGAAGAGCATTCTCTCAGCCACATTAGGAGAATGTTATAAGGATGTAATTGAGGCCTGAGATGGTGTTATGTTTTTTTATAAAACGTTTGGGAATGTTCTTGTGTTTACAAAGCTACACTCTAAAAAATATGGTTCTTTAAAGATTCTTTACAGGTAGAAACAGCTCTTTTTAGAACCATATCATCCTGAAGAACCTATCAAATGCTGAGACGGTTCTTTGCTTTAGAGTTTAGGGTTCTTTTTCCCCGCCTTTTTGTTTTTCAAATCTGTAACTGTCAAAGCCGCATAATTATTGGTTTTCTGGAGCTCAAGACAGACTTTCAACACACTCTTAAGAGGTAAATGATTAATTTCTTAAAATTTCTATAAATTTTACCTTTCAAATTGTAACGAGTTTCATGCTAATCATGTCTTTTTCTCTTTTTAGTTTAACAGAAAATGTATGTGACCAGCTCTGTTCAGTTAAAGATACATATTTTCTCTTCACTAAGTAAGTCGGCCTAAATATTGAAATAAGGATCCATGATTCAATTTTTTTTATTACTTTATGCATAAACACCCAGTCATAAATAACATTTCAGTTAGCCCTATATCAAATTTTATTTTAATATTATAAAGGGCTCACATACTGTCCATTTTTTCTAATTGTTTTACATAATTAACTGGACACATTATAACTCTAAACTCAGCATTTCAGAAGCTGTCACATCCTACCTACCATCATCATCAGCAAAGAGAACATAAAGACAATAAAAGACATTGTGACATAAAGATAAAACATAAAGACATTGTGAAGATATTTCACTTGAACTTGGTCTTCATTAATTCCATATCATGTTCAGTGTCACTGATATTTATTAATGTTTTCAGCTAATAACAGTTGTTTGAGCGCTGTCATTTTTCCTACACTTTTCCAATAAACAAAATTAATGTACATAATTGGCATATGCTGTTTGTTTTTTTGTTTGTTTTTTTATTTATGTAAAAACTAAATAGAAGCCACAAGATATTATAAAATTAGGTAGATAGAGGGGTGAAAATTTATATTAATAAATAATATATAAAATATTAATAATTTAAATATATTTACTGATATTAATTGAAAATAAATTGTAACACCAGGTCCTATAAACTTGTCAAAGCACAGTTCTCTATGGAACCTTATTAAAAAAGGGTTCTATTTAGAACCAAAAAGGGTTCTGCTATTGTTAAAAGTCGAAGAACCCAATTTGGTACAGTTTAGAACATTTTACTGGCAACATTTTGAGGATGTTGTTGAGAAAATAGATTATACAATGTTCGCAATAAAATATTGGCACAATGTTCCATAATAATACAGGAAGAACATTCTCTCAGCCACATTAAGAAAATGTTATAAGGATATCACTGAGGCCTGAGATGACCAAATATTCTAGAAAAAAACTTTCTTGTAAAGTGAAGTGTTATCAAATCTAGAACATTACACATGCAACATTTTGAGCATGTTTTGAGGATGTTGTTGAGATAAAAGGTTGTACAATGATCATTTATAAAACATTGGCACAATGTTCCATAATAAAAAAGGAGGAACATTATCAAAGCAACATTTGTAAAATGTTTTGAGGACATTATGAGGACTAAGATGACAAAATGTTTTTATTAAAACATTCCTGTTAAGTGATGTTTTAACAAAAGTAGAACATTTTGCCTGAAACATTTTGAGGATGTTTTAGGGATGTTGAACAGAATTATATTTTATAAATCATTGGCACAATAACAAAGGAGTCTAAGCAACATTCATAAAATGTTTTGAGGATATTATTGCCTGAGATGACAAAATCTCATGATATTTGTAATGGTTTTACTGGTTATAACGCAAACTGTAATGGTTCCTGTTGGTCTCTACTGGTAATAGGTCTCCTTCTATTGGTGGCTTGTTAAAACCAATAAATCCTAATGGAATGTGTCCCAAAACACACTACAGAAAACCATTTTTGTGATCAAATTCATCAAAGATGAAATTCATTATTTTGGCCAAAATGGCTTCTGCCTTGAGTGGTCAGCAGAAGTCAGCTGAATTACAAGGTCTCGGTTACAAAAGGAAGGAAAAGTCTGGCATTTGGCTGCAGTTCTGAACTGTTGCAAATGTGTTTAGGGGAGACCGGGGAGTGTTGTAACACGGGGTTAGTTGTAACACGGTCAGTTTGACAAGTCAGAATGGAGCTGCAGTGATGTCATCAATATCATACACTCCATTCACATTTTTAATATTACAGGAGAAGTAGCATGTGAATGTGAGCAACATTGTAGATTTTATGACAAAAAAAAAAAAGATTTTCAGGAAAGTAATTTTTTTTTCATTAAGATTATTTTTTGCCTAGCAATCATTGTGTTGTAGATACAATTATTTGACTTACAAAACCTAAAGTAGCTGTTTAGTTTAATTTGATACTTTGCATTCATGCTAACTTAAAACCCACATGATAAAACAGTTAGCTATGTTATGGCTGCTTGGGGTAGGGATAGTTGTAACAGTTCATTAAAAATGTTACAACCAACTCCTTATGATTCCAATGAGTCCAGTTATCCAATCACATCCTCTACTGAGGCAAAGTCATGTGAGGTTTTTGTTGCACATCAAGGGATTTATGTAAAATGTGTTTCATCATAGTTTATGCGCATATCTTTATTATTGGATAAAAACACTATCCGCCCCAAATGAGCACATACGTTTTTTTTGTGCACTTAGAATTTATGCGCATCTTGACATTTCCATTCAGCATTTTTTTAAATGTGATATTCCAAAATTCACATAAAAGTAGGTAGATGGCAACACAGCTAGTGACTACAGTACACACACACACACAGTTTGTTTTTATGCTAAATTTAAAGTCCTAAAAGGAATACAGTATGTTTTTGTCACTTTAAATGATTCACTTCATTCATAACTGATTATTCTTTGTTTTTCAATCAAGTTTTTGCATAAATTGGAAGTGTGGGTCTTATTTCAGCAAATTACTTCACACTGTTACATCTTTCCCCAGCCTGTGTTACAATTCACCCCAGGTAGGGTGCAACAACAGAACTCTTTGTATTTGACATTAACTCACACAATCTGTGATTATGCAGTACACATCCAAGTGAGTTTTATTTGTAGTAGACAAATGTGGCTACCATATATTAAAGTTTGAGAGATCTAGCACAAACAACCACTGAGTTACTGATGCTCAAACAAAAATTGTTACTTTCATCTCCAATCTCCCATACAGGAGACGAGAAGCGCTGATTGGGCCACGGTAGATTGCCGTTTAAAACCACCAATCACTGTATGGCGTTATTTTACTGCCAAATGTCGAGAGCGGATTTTTGTAGCGCGAAAGTACATCTATATAATGCGCGAGCGCGAATCTCTCCACTCCCGCGCGGAATACAATCCGAAACTCTCCGCTCGCGCGCGGAATATAATGTGCCGAGCGCGAATCTCTCCGCTCGCGCACTGCCCAGCGCGAAACTCTCCGCTCGCGTGCGGAAACTGGGCGCGCGCAAACTGGGCGCGCGCTCTCAGATACAAGCCGCACTTGTATGAATTCTCACTGACCTCTTATGCCTGGCACTTAAAACGTGTCCTTTGCAATCGCGAATCTCTCCTCCTGCTTAAAGTAAGCGTGTATGTGCCCAGACTGTGTCCCGTGCGTTCGCGAATGCCTAAGTACTCCTTCTCTACGATTTCTTTCTCTTTGCTCTTGGAATAAACGCTGTCAAAACGGCAACAACCAATCAGAAATAAGCTTCCACGACTGACCAATGAAAACGCAGGCATCGTACATGGAATCTTATTGGTTGATATTGAACCGCACATTGAATCATTTGACTTCAATCAAGACGAGCCAAGATGGATCCGCCGAATCGACGATCTCAGGTAACCAGTTTTATTTATTTTGATGCTAAATATGTCAAATGTCTCTTAGAAATGTCTGGGAAGAGGGCGATTAGATTATGTTACATATAAATGACCTAGACTGTCTAACTGCACAACCACATTGTTCACACTACAGGTGCCATGCCCATTCACAATTATATTTTTGAGCCAAATGGATTTGAATGCAGATTCCAAAAGACAAAAATAATATTTTACGTCTGATAATTAACACTTTGTCTCGTGCAATCACACCAGTGTGATTAAACATTAGGTGCATAGCGAGATCAACTGCTAAATTCAAATCTGAACAAAATGCCCCCCAATTTTGAGATAAGGGGGCAAAATGCCCCAGTAAAAGTATGCTAGATCTATTATGGCTGTCACGATTAAAGTGATATGTGAAATTAATGAAAAATGTCATTTGCAATAGATTTGCTCACGTTGCGTCATATTTCTTTATACTCCCGGTTTGCAGCATTGAGGGTTATATAACAAATCACACTTTCTGTTGAGCTTGATTAATGCAGTTTGGCCAATCAGAGGCATTTTGATTACTCACCAAGGAGAACGCTGGGGTTGTTTACTAAATGAATTCTGAATTTACTATCACAAATTATCTTTATTTATTTATTTTCTAATTTTCTAATCAGCAATAACAATAAATAGTTCTTATAGTTCTTATAATCAACAATAAGGATTTTGTCATGGTATTGCAGCTTCACCCTCTAAGTTCTTGTTATTGATTATTTAGGCTATTTACATTACCCAAATTTGTGTAAATACATGTACATGAGCAGCAAACAGTCTGTGTAAATAAACATAAATACCATGTCAGATGTAGGTTCCACCTTTTGTAGTGTAAAGATGGCTTTTGTTGATGTTGATTGGTAACATTATATACCTGTAGTACTGTGATTGATCGAAGTAACAGGTTATTTGTATTGGACAAAAAACAAACAAAGATACAATGCCTTACAAAGGTACAACCCTTAATGGAAACGTTAATTTCTGTAACCTAACACAAAATATCTAAAGATTAATCCACCAGATAAAATGTTATGGTTTAAAATTCTAAAATGTTGTATACTGTATTACTGTTCCAGTCCGCCACCATCGATGAAGCAACTCGTCATCTGATAACGTTGATAAGTGATCAGATAAGATCAGACAGCCAGCTACAGACAGGACAGCATCAATCAACTGCTCAGCAGCAGCAGCAGCCCTCAACTGCTCAGCAGCAGACACCAGTGCAGAGAGAAATGACCAGGTTATTTATGTTTAGGAAAGATAGTAATTTGTCTTTTAATCTTTAGTTCAGCTAGCGTATGAATACATTTTGTTTAGTTAAATGGTTAGTTGAGAACTGATATACAAGCACTCAATTTATCATGTATAAATTTATATCTGTTAGTCTTTTGTGTTATTATGCTATTAAAATTACATGATATTATTTAATGAGTAAACTGTATATACAATGTTTTGAATTTTGCAGATCATTCCCAGGGTGTTTCTTAAAGGGATCTCAAAAGGGACGAAAAAGGTTTCGATCTCCCTGTAGAGTGGTCAACACCAGCAGCAGGACTCTTTCCATGCAGTTCTATCTTGTGAATAAAAATGTGGAAAAGACACCAAAACCATCAGACGATTTTACACTTTTCCTTGCTGGAATGGGGAGGCGTACAGTCAAACTATCCGAAGATGCTGACCACTCTGAGGTAAATTAGAAAAGGACATAATAAGTGAGCTTGATCAAACTGAAGGTTTCATTTTAAAATCAATTTTACTACACTATTGTTTGCATTCCATTGTGAATTCTTTTCAGATTATAGCACATTCTCAGGGTCTAATGTATGCAGATTAATTTTAGTATATTAAAAAGTTTTAAAGTTGTAATGTACTGAACATTCTATTCATTTTAAACATTCATGTTCAGTATGTCTGCTTTTGAAATAAATGTAAGCGTATTACTGAATGTTTTAGTTACCCAGAAATCTGTTTTTGTGCAGATATCAAGGCAACTGATGGAACACTATCCAAAACTTGTGAAACTGACTGGAGGGTGGCTCCTGTACAAGGCTCTTGGTAATTAACATTTGAATAAATATCTAAATATAGATGTGTGTATTCTAAATTTACATATGTGATTTTTTTACAGTATATTGTTATTGTGTGACAATGAGTAAGAACCATAGTAGTATTTTGTTATAACATTATCATTCATCTCATCAGACATTGATAAAGCCAACCTTCTGAAGTGCTATTTAATCTTCTTAAATCTATCGATCTAAACTTTCAAACTTCAGACTTTCAGGCTAGGCTTTCTCAAGTCAACCTCATAGTTTGTTCACAAACTTTATTCATCTAGTTGGATTTGTTGTATTTAAAGGTGGATCGGGACAGCGAAAACTGATGATTGTCCCACCAGAAGCTGATGGCTATAATGCCCAGTATTTAAAGTCATCAAGTGGAGGTGGAAAGATTACTATGTTTATAGTTCCTCTTCAAGAGGAACTAGATGCAATGCCTCTTCCTTCAGATGCGCTGGAATTCCAAAACATGCCAAAAGCAACCTGCCAAAACTGCAGCTTGTCCATGCCACTGCAAGTCTTGGCTATGCATGTTAAGTCATGCAGTACCATTGAACTGTCCACTGAGGATGATACCACTAGTTCTGGAAGGGTAATGACATTTTTAGAAAAACTTTAACCTCACTGTAACGTTTAAATGTTGTCATGTTTTTTGATAGGTGATTACATGTCTTATATTTTCATTGTAGTCTTCTCCTCTTCCTGTATTCAATGGATCAGCATTAGCAAAACCCATTTCAGAAAGTGGCAGCAGCACTAGTAAAGCAAGCTCCGAGGTATCAAATTAACAAAGCATTTACCAAAAAATTGTACTACCTAGCACTGATTCTAGAGTGGCATGCGAAAGTTTGTGAACCCCTTGCAGAATCTGTGAAAATGTTAATAATTTTAACAAAATAAGAGAGATCATACAAAATGCATGTTATTTTTATTTAGTACTGTCCTGAGTAAGATATTTTACATAAAATATGTTTACATATAGTCGACAAGACAAAAAAAAATTGCTGAATTTATTCAAATAACCCTGTTCAAAAGTTTGGGAACCATTGGTTCTTAATACTGTGTGTGGTTACCTGGATGATCCACAACGTTTTTTTTGTTTTTTTTTTGTTTTGTGATGGTTGTTCATGAGTCACTTGTTTGTCCTGAACAGTTAAACTGAGCTCTGTTCTTCAGAAAAATTCTTCAGTTTTCCATCATCTTCTGCATATTTGAACCCTTTCCAGCAGTGACTGTATGATTTTGAGATCCATCTTTTCACACTGAGGACAATTGAGGGACTCAAACACAACTATTAAAAAAGGTTCAAACATTCACTGATGCTCCAGAAGGAAACACGATGCATTAAGAGCCGGGGGTGAAAACATTTTAAATTTGAAGATCAAGGTAAACTGTACTTAATCTGTCTTCCGGGAAACATGCAAGTATCTTCTGTTGCTTCCGAAGGGCAGTACTAAATGAAAAAAACATGATATTTCAACAAAATAAGAAAAATTTGGACATCTTCATCCTGTTCAAAAGTTTTCACCCCCCGGCTCTCAATGCATTGTGTTTCCTTCTGGAGCATCAGTGAATGTTTGAACCTTTTTTTAATACTTGTGTTTGAGTCCATCAATTGTCCTCAGTGTGAAAAGATGGATCTCAAAATAGTACAGTCACTGCTGGAAAGGGTTCAAATATGCAAAAGATGATGGAAATCTGAAGATTTTTTCTGAAGAACAGAGCTCAGTTTAACTGTTCAGGACAAACAAGTGACTCATGAACAACCATCACAAAACCAAAAAAAAAAAAAAACGTCGTGGATCATCCAGGTAACCACACACAGTATTAAGAACCAATGGTTCCCAAACTTTTGAACGGGGTTATTTTAATAAAATTCAGCATTTTTGTTTGTCTTGTCGACTATATGTAAACATCTTTTATGTGAAATATCTTACTCAGGACAGTACTAAATAAAAATAACATGCATTTTGTATGATCTCTCTTATTTTGTTAAAATTATTAACATTTTCACAGATTCTGCAAGGGGTTCACAAACTTTCGCATGCCACTGTAAGTTAAATTTTTTTTTTTTTACAATATTTAGTGGTGGATTGATTGACTTGCTGATGACTCTTAATACATATGTTTTGATTGTAGTCTTCTCCTGTACCCACTACTGCTGGATTGTCCTCAGCAGAAGCCAGCACTAGCACTAATAAATCAAGCTCCGAGGTATCAAATTGACAAAGCTTTTAGCAATAAACAGTACTACCTAACACTGATTATACGTTTAATTATTTTTTTTCACAATATTTAGTGGTGGATTGATTGACTTGCTGATGACTTTTAATACATATGTTTTGATTGTAGTCTTTTCCTGTACCCACTACTGCTGGATTGTCCTCAGCAGAAGCCAGCACTAGCACTAATAAATCAAACAATGAGGTATCAAATGAACAATACTGCCAGACCACTACCACCCAGCATATATAGTTCTTTATTCATTAAAGTTGAAGTGTGTAATTTCTGCACCACTGTATAAATCCATGCGTCTGGCAACCAAACTCATTCGTTATGTGCGGATGGACAGCTCACTTAAAACAAACATAGCAATAATAAAATTTATTTAGCACTAAATAGATAATGTGTACTGTTAGCAAAGAAATCAGCCAATGAATTTCTTATTTATAGTTGTCTCTACATATGACAATGTGAGTATTGTAACATCGAAAATGTTATGTAACTTAAGCTTTAAGTGATATTTATGGATTTTTTTCTAGTAGTAATTTGTTTTATTGGCTGATGATTGCATTGTGTTTTTAGGCTGCCTGTCCACTGTGTCTAAATAATTTTCCAATGGATTATTTAGAAATTCATGCCAGCTTTTGCGGTGAAAGGTAACTTAATTCACAAATTGCAATTAAATTTTCCTGACAAAATGGATTTAGATTATTTTAGTAGTCAGTATTTTTAATTTGTTGTTTTATTCTGTTGTACATGTGTGTTTGACGCAGTTTGGAGAATTCCCAAGCACAGAATTCTGATCTGGAAGATGTTTTTGAAACATTTGTCTGTAAAATTGAAAGGTATGACTATATTTTTTGCAATTTTAACTTGGACATACAATTTTACATTACAGTAGTTAAGTATTGGTAACACTTTACAATAAGGTTCATTAGTTAACATGAACTAATAATGAACTGCACTTATACAGTGTTTATTAATCTTTGTTAATGTTAATTTCAACATTTACTAATACATTATATCAAATTCTTAATTAAGTTCAGATTACAATGCACTGTGAACTAACTATTATCTACTACTAACTACTAACTTTATTAACTAACGTTAGCGAAGATTAATAAATACTGTAACAATTGTATTGCTCATGGTTAGTTAATGTTAGTTAAAACATTAACTAATGAACCTTATTGTAAAGTGTTACTATAGTATTAAATATTTTAGCTGTAATTTTTGTTTTTCTTCTTACCTAGCCTTGAAGATGTTCTCAAAAGCATCAGTGCGGCAGTAATTACAGAAGGCCACAGATTTGACATCACTGTATCTAGACAAAATATGCTGGAGAGGGGTCTTCTGCAGTGGCAAAGGCAAAACAAATCATCTCCCATTAACAAACTGAAAGTTACCTTTATAGGTGAAGCTGGAGTAGACACAGGGGCACCGAGCAAGGAGTTTCTGACAGGCATGATTGCATTACATGAATAAAAATATATATTAAGCAATTGTGTAGATCAGGGTTTTTCCAAACATTCCTGGAGTTTCCCAATCACTGCATGTTTTTAAAGTTTCTCTATTTTTAACTCATCTGAATTTACTCATCAGCTGATTAGTAGAACTATGATCTGAAGCAGAGCTGGGTTTCAAACAGGAATGGTTGGTGTGGCTGTAAAAGTGTATCACAACATGTACAAGTCATGCAGAATTGCTATGATAACCATTTTTTAATTTAAGAAATGATTGGAGGCATTGAAGGGCGTTTTTTTGAGGGGGGAGCACCAAAGTATTCTTTGTCTGATCTGGACAAAGGTCATTTCAAGTATGTATTTTGATACTCTATAGGACAGTCATTTTTTTTAGACGTCTCACTTTCTGTTATCAAATGTTTGCTATGTGGAAAAAATAAATAAAGAAATATTACTTTGCTTGTATCATTCAGGACTATAGGAGAAATAATGGCGGTCAGCTTGGCCCAGGGTGGCCCAGCCCCAAACTTCCTTGCACATTGGTGCTATAAGGTCCTGTGTAATGGGTCTCTAGAGTTTGCGCACCTAGGAAAAAATGATCTGGGAGATGGGCACTATCGTGATCTCATAGCACAGGTATTTTTATTTAGATGATTGTGATTACAGACACATTTTTGATGAAGACCTTTGAGATATGCACAATTAATTATTATTTCAGGTTGAATCAGCCACAGAAACCTCAATTCCAGAGCTCACAGAAGACATTCTGAACTGTGGGTACCTCAGTGTAGTCAGCATAGAGAAGAAGGATGAAATGACCCGGTATGTAGGAATTGTTAATGAACATTAATTTGAGTGAGGTTTGGCAGAATTAAATTGATTTGTGTGCATAGAAATTAACTTTGTCTCTCACAATGCTTTTCTTCCAGAGCTATTATCCTACATGCCACTCTTAAGTTGATCCCCATGCTGCAAGAGATCAGGAAGGGTTTGCAGCTTTATGGCCTTGGTGGTCTTATGGAAAAACACCCAGAAATTTGTCAGCCACTGTTTGTTCCTGGGACAGAAACAGCAGTAAGTACAGTAGTAGTAGTAGTCGTCGTTGTAGTAGTACTACATAGATGTGGCTTTTGTAGTTCACAATCATAGTGCCACCAGCTGGCTTCAGGAAGTGTGGCACTGGAGTTTTAGCCCATCATTGCTGCTTGCTGCTGTATTTATTATTATTATTAGGACATGCAGAAACAACCATTAACATTTGTGGGTTAATTTCCTGGCAATTGTAAAACTGCCTGTTATACTTTCAAATTTTTTTTTTTTTTAATCTGATCATCTAACTCGTGGTAGGTTAGTGACAGAATTTACACAATGCCGCTTCTAATAGTTTTAATCCCAGATGCAACTGTGTAAACTCTAGATAAGACTAGGCTTTAATTTGAAAATTTGTTTTCATTGTTTCAACATTTTACTTAACAGGTCGTGGATGCAGACTTTCTCATTTCCATTTGCCAGGCAGAGTTCAGTGAAAAGGGCTCAAACAGAGAACAGGTCGAGGTTGCCATGATGAACCATCTGCAAGACCTTCTCCAGGAACTGGAGCAAGGTAAAAACACTAAAACTGCAAATTCAGTATTAATTCAATATTGTCTTAATATTGTCTTAATGAATAAACAATAATATCCTGGCCAGAGGAGAACTGGCCCCCCGACTGAGCCTGGTTTCTCCCGAGGTTTTTTTCTCCATTCTGTCTCAGAGGGAGTTTTGGTTCCTTGCCGCTGTCGCCTCTGGCTTGCTCAGTTGGGGACACTTAATTTCTAGCGATTATCGTAAATTTGATTTCACAGATACTATTTAAACTAAACTTAGCTAGACAATGACATCTCCGAATTCAATAATGAAATGCCTTTAACTGAAAATTGAGTGTTTAATCTTATTATTATACATTACTGACACTCTATCCTCCAACTTGATACTGTTAAGTGCTTTGACACAATCTGTATTGTTAAAAGCGCTATATAAATAAAGGTGACTTGACTTGACTCTTAAAAGTGAATGTAAAATTCACCCAAAAATAAAAGTTCTTATTACAAACAATGATTTACTCACCTTCACATCGTTCTAAACTTGCATGGCTTAGACCAGGGGTCCCCAAACACATACCTGCCCAACACTGCACATTTTGCATGTCTCCTTTGTCTGACACACCCATTTCAGGTCTTGGAGTCTCTGCTAATGAGCTGATGATCTGAATCAGGTGTGTTTGATTAAGGAGACATGGAAAATATGCAGTGTTGGGGAGGCTCCGTCAATGTGTTTGGGAACCCTGGCTTAGAACACAAAACATGCTGATTCATGCTGCTCTTATCAATACAATGAAAGTGAATTCTGACAAAGGGCTAGCAAGTATCATAAAAACAACAATTCTGCACCACATTCCATATTAAACTACAATCCAAAATATTGCACAAGAGGCATGACCATTCTTCACTGTCATTATATAGAAAAAAAGCAGTTTTTTTCTTTAAAACAGGTTTTGAAAGATGAGTAAATAATGACAGATTTTTTTTTAACTATCCCTTTAACTGAACAGAGATGCATTTCCCAAAAGCATTGTTAGCCAACTATGGTCGCAAGTTCTGTTGATTTGTATTGGTAATGACGGAACTTGCGAACATAGTATGCTTCGGAAAATGCACCCGTTAGTTGTGACTGGCCACCTGTTCAGGATGTTTCCCTGTCTTCAGTACTGGGATGTGTGGTAGTTTTCAGCACTTCCATGACCCTGTAGTATAAGCAGTATGGAAGATGGATAGATGTTTATGGCTAAATCTTGATGACAGATTTTGTCTTTAATATTTAGCCATAAACATCTATCCATCTTCCATACTTCTTATACTATACACTAAGCAGTATGGAAGATGGATAGATGTTTATGGCTAAATATTAAAGACAAAATCTGTCATCAAGTTTAATAATTAATCATTTGTAATTTATTTTTCAGATGACAGTACTTCTGGTGTGGGAACTCTCCCCATGAGTCCGAAGACCTTCCTTCAGTGGGTGACAGGACAGGGACACATTCCTATTCTGTCTCAAGAGAAGACACACTTCAAAATCACAGTGCAATTCAACCATAACTGTGATGCAGAATATAATGAGCATATGATATGTTATCCAACTGTGGCAGCATGCAGCAATACAATTATGCTACCTGTTAAACACATGTCAAACTATGAAGACTTCAAAACTGTGTTGATGGAGGGTTTCTTTCTTGGCCAGGAATTTCTGAAGGTTTAGCTGCACAAGCTTGTCTAACTGTTCAACAAGCTTTCAGTTTAACATGGACATTTTTTAAGATTTAAGATTAGAAACGATGGACACAATTTTTTGCCAGGAATTTATTGCTTGTATAACATTACAGTTTCAAGTTGATATAAAACGTTAATATAAAGAGTTTAAGGTGTCATATGGTAAGCATTCCACAAACACTGTTCAGCACCACATGCTTCTTTGTGTTACTCACTACAGTTTTAGTTTAGGGTGATACCTTAATAAAAGAGTGATATTGAATCTTACACTGTTCACTGTATTAGATTTTTTTTCTGGTGTTCAATAAAGATTAATTGGAAAATACGTGTTTCCATCTCTAGTAGATATGAACAAGCAAAGGACAATAGATTTAGCATATTCACAATAGGTCAATGAAAAATGTGAATGTACTGAATATAGATGTCTCTACCATTTGAGTGCGATGTCACTGTAGGGTCAACAGCAGCTTGGAGGCTTCTCATTTCTTGTTCATTTAGAGGGGGGAGGAGTTCTGGAACCACAACTCCAAATTCTGTTGATTCCTCATGGAAAATGGCACTTTCCCAGTCTATGTCAAGGTCCTCTATATCCTAGGGAAATGTAATCATTGAAATTCCTAGTCAAATAAGCAACCTCTTAGAAACATTATTTTGTTATAAATTAGAGAAATAAAACTCATTCATACCTCTAAACTTTCAAGCTCACTGATGCTATTCTGCATAAGTCCCACCTCCCACAACTGATGTGGGGTCATATTTCCCTCAGTGCGGAGGGGGTGATGGTTCCAGCCCTCAGAAAATGTCTGCAAGTCTTTGCGGAGACGGGGAAGAAACACAAAGTGGACAAGGAAAATGTGTAGTGTGTTTGAGATGTCCAGCAAGCCATCTTCTTCAAGACTATGGAGGGTATCGTAATATGTGGTAGTCACCGCTGTCCACACAACACGCCAGAGCCGTTCTATTCTGAAACAGGAAGAATGATTACTATGTGTGTGATACTTAAGAACATAAATAGAGCTAAATATTATTTAAAATAGGTTGAAATTTCTAATCATGACTATAACCAAAAAAAAAAAGTATATTCTACATTTATGTATGGCATGGCTACAGAAAATTTTACAAATGTAACAAAACATCTTATCCTACATCCTGCAACCTTTGGTTATGTATGCTTTTTCCAGAGATGAAACTTGCTCTGTCTGTTCCCCTTACAGTGAACATGAAGCGTGCGATGTCGAGGTTCTCAACTCCTTGATCACCCCTAACCCTTTGCATGAATGTAAAAGATTAGTAAATCGGTTTAACAGTTTAGCCAAGAAGTTAATTTTTAATTCATGTTGTTCCAAACCTGCATGACTTACTTCTATATAACACATAAGGAAATGTAAGTCTCAGTATTGTGTTAGATAGTCTCAGTGATAGAATAAAAGAGAATGGTTACTGTTCCACTTAATATCTCCTGTTGTGTTTCATGAAAAAAAAAAGTCCAAGACAGTTTGAAACAACATGATGGTAAGTAAAGGATGACAGATTTATTTATTTATTTATTGGAGGGGGATGTGGTGGGTTGAAATATTCTTTCAAAGTAATGTGTAAAACAAATCTTGTTCATGGTAAAGAAAATACAATTTTACTAGCATTTACCTTGAAGGCACACCATTCCTCTCAACGGATTGTAGAAAGAAGGTTAAGGCAGTTGATGCCTTGTTATTGTTAGCTGCATCCAAGTACGTTATCTAAAGAGAGCAAACCATAATGTTTACTTGGAATGGACAGTAGATATCACAACAAAATATGTAATTACAGTATTATTATAAACATACAAACACATCTAATTACCTTTCTGGAGAAACCGTCAATGCCCCCAAATATGACAATGTTGTATCTAGTTGGAAGAAAACAAATTGTATTATTTATTTCTATTGCAGTCTCGTGTACAACTGAAAAAATAAAAAAATAAATTTTGAAACCTACCTTATCAGTTTGTGGTTAGTATCCACATGCACTAGACTGAGAGGTGCCCTGACAGAGTATTTTCTCCTCACTACACAGCCTAGGTGTGTCATGCGTGAAAAAATCCCAACTGCATCTACTCTGTGCATAGATGCCCTCAGTCTGCTCCACTGTATCTTGTAACCTAAAGATCTCAACCTTCCCATCATCAATCTATAGCCCACATGAGGCATTTGAGACTTGATGTTGGTCACTAACATATCAAGCTCTTGGTCACCCATTGTACTGTAGGAGTCTGACACAGACAATCCAAACTCACTCATCCTACGGAAAACTGTTCTTTCACTGACTCCTAATAGTTTGGCTATGCAAGGGATGGGCAGCTGAATGTCTAGCAAGGACTTGATCTTCTCATTTTCAATTGTGAATTTAGGTCGTCCCATAACTCCTGCAACTGCCTCCACCTCAATTTGAAGCGTTTCATTTGTTTCATTTTCAACCTGCTCTCTCACCAAAATACAGAGGTCTCTAAGGGCATTTACAATGCATTCTGGGATAACATTTTGTTCTTCTAATGCATCAATGAGTATTAGTTCATGTGTGCAAATGAAATGTAGATAATCGAGGTCGAGGCCTGAGGCAGAATGGCTAACAATATACTGCAGCTTATTCAGTAATCTGTCCAAGACTAGTCGTCTCAAGATCTGTAGGGGAAAAATGTAGGCTAGTCATTCTAAAACCTAAAGCAGATGTTAGACATCTAATATAACAGTGCTACAAATGGTATTTCTTACAATGAATAACAAAATTCCAGAACTAGTTGTAATTGTCAGGTTTAAAGACACTGAAATGACCTGTACCTTTCAGATAACAAAGTCTGGAGTAGTAATGTTTACAATACAGATTGTGCAGTTAGACAGTCTAGGTCATTTATATGTAACATAATCTAATCGCCCTCTTCCCAGACATTTCTAAGAGACATTTGACATATTTAGCATCAAAATAAATAAAACTGGTTACCTGAGATCGTCGATTCGGCGGATCCATCTTGGCTCGTCTTGATTGAAGTCAAATGATTCAATGTGCGGTTCAATATCAACCAATAAGATTCCATGTACGATGCCTGCGTTTTCATTGGTCAGTCGTGGAAGCTTATTTCTGATTGGTTGTTGCCGTTTTGACAGCGTTTATTCCGAGAGCAAAGAGAAAGAAATCGTAGAGAAGGAGTACTTCTAGTAGAAGGCATTCGCGAACGCACGGGACACAGTCTGGGCACATACACGCTTACTTTAAGCAGGAGGAGAGATTCGCGATTGCAAAGGACACATTTTAAGTGCCAGGCATATTCTCTGTGCGAGGTCAGTGAGAATTCATACAAGTGCGGCTTGTATCTGAGAGCGCGCGCGCGGAGAGATTCGCGCTCAGCATATTATATTCCGCGCGCGAGCGGAGAGTTTCGGCGCTCGCGCATTGTATTCCGCGCGCGAGCGGAGAGATTCGCGCTCGGCACATTATATTCCGCGCGCGAGCGGAGAGTTTCGGCGCTCGCGCATTGTATTCCGCGCGCGAGCGGAGAGATTCGCGCTCGCGCATTATATATATGTACTTTCGCGCTACAAAAATCCGCTCTCGACATTTGGCAGTAAAATAACGCCATATCACTGCGTATTTTTCTCGTGACGTAAGAACATTTGAAATCGACGAACCGCGCGAACGGTTGTTGAAGAAATTGGTGTAAAATGGTCGTGGTCGGGATCGTCTGATCTTACGGAACTAAGTGAGCGCGGACTCGGAGTCTTTCACATTCAAACGCGGCGGAATCGGACACAGAGGTGCTGTGCTGGAGGATGTTTTACTCGCTGGTAAGTTACAGTGTGTGGACCACACAACGAACCTGTATCCGGGTCAGCGGAACTCTCCCTTCCACAGTAATTACTGGACTGTACGTTTTTTTTTTTTTTTTTTTTTTTATTCTTTTTCAGTTTACGAATTTCTTTTTTATCCTTTACGTATTTACACAAAAATCAGTTTCAATCGAGGATGACACGATTCTTTTTCATCTCTATACCTTTAGCGTTTCACATGCACATTTGATATAGGCTAGACATTTTCGTGGCTGGATCTTACTTTTATTAGAATTATATGCTTTGCATTTGCATTGATTTTGGGTGTAATGCTGCTTTTGAATAACCGCTAGATTTGTTTTCATCCAGAAGCCTGCTGAACACTGATGACACAATAAAATGTCTCCTTTTACAACAAAGGTACTGTAATCCTTTCTACTTTCTTGGTAACGTTAATATTGTTAACACTTTATTTTAGAGTTCAACTCTCACTTTTAAATAGTTGCTTATTAGCTTGCATATTACTTGTATATTATAAGCACATATTAATGCCTTGTTCTGCATGACCTTATTCTACATTCCTAAATCCTACCCAATACCTAAATGCTACAAAAACTACCTTACCAACTATTAATAAGCAGTAAATTAGGAGATAATTAAGGCAAAAGTGCACAAAAATATTCTCATAGCTTCGTAAAATTATGATTGAATCATGGACCATTTTAACGACGTCTTTACTATGTTTCTGTGCCTTGACTGTGGTGGTAGTACCATTGCTGTCTATGGAGGGAGAGCTCTCGGATTTCATCGGTGGGTGTGGGTTAAAATGATTCTTTTGATTTTATTTAATTCAGCGCAAACAGCTGTTGTTGAGGCTTGAAATGTGTAACGGCACTCATAAAGAAATTCACAGAAACATAGAAACATACTGAGGTAAAAATTTAACATGTTTAATATATTTCTAACATGATATATTTAAGTAACCTAACATGACAAGGGAGCTATTTTGCTGAATATTTTCAAATTTGCAAATATTGCCTTGATTTTAGTTCAACAAACAAGTAAATTTTAGACAATATTGACTGGTTTGTTCTGTTTCACCAATGAAAATAGTTCCAAAGAAAGATGACAGCAGAAGTATTTCACATTCTCCAAGAAACACTCCGCATTGTTTTAGTACAGCGTTTTGAACCGACCAATCGGTTAAATGAATAAGCAAATTAACATCATCTACTGGTGGTTTAGTGTATTTAAAAGTATGCTTTTTCCTCACCATATCTTTTCTGTATAGGCCTATTCAAAATGTTATTGCAGTTGCAATTTTGCACTGTAAATTTTATTTGATTGGCAACAGCCCTATAGTGCATTTTGATTTTTAGATTATTTGATTATTAGACACTAAAGATGATGAATACATGTTATTAATGTTAAAAAATATTGGCCTTTATTAAGGTAAATAACATCCTGGGGCAAATATAAAAAATAAGAAGATTTAAGTACGTAAAAGCTGATAGAGTACTGATGAAAATATAGCTTCTTATGTTTATACCACCAAAAATCTTGGTGATGCAGTGCTTTTGTGAGGATATTTTGTATGGGATATTGTCTGCTGATATGAAAAGTTCATTGTATGGTAATAATGGATAGCATTTTGACAGTGATGATAACCAGGGGAAAAAAGTTTTGTGAAATTAGGCTTTTATAGTCATTACATTAGACTGCAGGGGACATTTTATGTTTTGTTCAAAAGACATGTTGTCAGACCTGTTTTGTGTGTGTCTTGTGTTCCCGCCTCTTGTTTCCGTATATGGTTAGTTTCCTGTCCTTGTTTCAAGTCGTTATTAGTTAATTCGTGTCCAGGTGTGTGTGATTTGTGAATGTGTATTTAAGTCCTGTCTTTTGTATTCCATTTTGTCTGGTCTACTCGTCATTCCCGGTGTTTCTACGTGTCTACCTTGCCCTGTCTACCCTTGATGGTGTCATTAAAGACTATTATTTTGAAGTACGTCCTCGTCTGCGTGTTCCTCGTCTCTCCCTGCTGTGTGCACCGTGACAGAAGACCAGACCAAACAGTAAGCGTCGTCCCTTCACCTCGTTTTGTTCTGTTCGTTTTTCCAAGTGGTTGTTTTGTTCCTGAGTTTTGTCCCTCGCGGCAAGCGAGTCCGCTCGTCGCGAGCCCTCATGCCCGCGGTTCGCGGGAGTTTACGCCGCCGTTCGCGGCTCTCCCATGCCGACTTCATGCCGCCGTCCACGGCTAACCCTAGCCCACCGGCCCGCCGCTGACTCAATGCCCGCCGGCCTGCCTCTGACTCAATGCCCGCCGGCCTGCCTCTGATTCAAGCCCGCCGGATTGCCGCTGACTCAAGCCCGCCAGATTGCCGCTGACTCAAGCCCGCCGGATTGCCGCTGACTCAAGCCCGCCGGATTGCCGCTGACTCAAGCTCGCCGGATTGCCGCTGACTCATGCCCGCTGGTCGTCGTTGGCGGGGAAAGCCAACTCGCCCCTGCAGTTCACGCCGCCGTTCGCGGGAAATCCCGCCGCCGTCCGTGGGGAAAGCCAACCCACCGTCGGCGGCTGCCTCTAGTTCGCGGGGAAGGCCAACCCGCCGTCCGCGGTCACTCGGCCCGCCGCCGGCTGTGGCTTCCTCCAACCCGCCGGCCCCCGCCGTTGAGTGGTCAAGCCAGCCGGTTATGGTCTCGCCAGCCGGTCGTGGCCGTTATTTGACCAGACTGTGACCAAGGTCTTTTTAAATGTATGTTTCGAGTGTGTTTAGCCCCGGAGGGCTCCTGGTACCCCTGAGCTGCCCCATGGATTTTTTTTGGGGGGTACAAAGGTCCCGGCTGTAGAGGCCGGGCCGAGGGACGAGGCCACGGCCACCAAGGACCACCTGCCTTGGCCTCCTGAGCTCCCTGCTCCTCCTGGGACTCCGTCTGTCTGTTCCGCTCTGGAGGCCCCGTCTTGTGTATGTCTCTGTGTCTGTCCTGAGGGGTCTCCAGAGTGCCCACCCCCCCTCCCTGGTAGTACTGTTACGGCACGGGACGCGCCTTCCGGGAGGGGGGAGTTATGTCAGACCTGTTTCGTGTGTGTCTTGTGTTCCCGCCTCTTGTTTCCGTATATGGTTAGTTTCCTGTCCTTGTTTCATGTCGTTATTAGTTAATTTGTGTCCAGGTGTGTGTGATTTGTGAATGTGTATTTAAGTCCTGTCTTTTGTATTCCATTTCGTCTGGTCTACTCGTCATTCCCAGTGTTTCTACGTGTCTACCTTGCCCTGTCTACCCTTGATGTTGTCATTAAAGACTATTATTTTGAAGTACGTCCTCGTCTGCGTGTTCCTCGTCTCTCCCTGCTGTGTGCACCGTGACACATGTTTTGGCAAAAACAATTTTTTTTTTATTTTTTTTTATTCACCAATCAATTTTTAGGTTTCAGGATTTCCGTTAACCAAACTTTGTATAAAGATGATTCTCAACTGTTATGAAAGATAAAACATAATGATTTAATATACTATTTTTTATGCATTATGTGTGTAAAATAGCCATAAATGAATGAAAAAAGAAGTGAGATAGTAGTAATAATGGGAGTAGTAAATTGGCAACATTTTCATTAGAATATCTAATATTTCATGGGAATATTGATATATAATTTCTTTCCCTGTTCATTTGTTGTGTTTGCCTGATTTACATGCTGTACGTCTTGATGTCCACCACAGTGAACAAAATGATATGCTTGGGTTTCAGGAGGATATTTTGTTTTCTTTTAACATTAAATGCATTAAATATCACACATGCATGTAATATAATGTGTATTTTCATCACAAGTTTAGTCTTAAATTTCATGAAAGGTGGTATTAAAAAGGTCTGTAGAAATTATTTTTTCCCCCTTTCCTCTGAATTGTAATGTATAAACACAAAGTTGCAAGAAAATGTCAGAATTGTGAGCTGACATTTTTCCTGTCAGAATTTGACAATTGCAACTTTTTATCTCACAATTCTGAGAAAAGTTTGATTGCAACATATAATCATTGCGGTTAATAGTGTTCATCGTCTGTTTGATTACGTCTTTAATTGATTTTTACGGTACACCCTCTGTCATATGTATATCAGCTTGACATAGTCACCACTGATAAGCTACTATTAAATATAATGAAACATAATTTTCTGCAAAGCTGCTTTGCAACGATTTGTATCATGAAAAGCGCTATACAAATAAACTTGAATTGAATTGAAAAAGTCACACTCATGCATTCAAATACAGTGCCACTTTATATCTGAATTCTGTAAGAAATTTAATGATCCATAGACAATATAAATGATGCAAATTAGCTGTTATGTCGGAGCAATAGCCTTGTGACCCACGTTCTGACATATGCTACAGCTGTGCACAAGGTGACCTGAGTTCAAGTCTCGGCTAATGGTTCAGGCTTTTCAAGCCAATGTCAAAGTTTGTTCACAAATTTAGCCTCTAGTTGTGTTATTAATGTATAATGGATTACGTAGCTGTGTTTTAAATTATAGAAACAATATAAATACTCCTAAGGTGTCATATCTATACTTTCAATAAATTAGTCTTTACATAGTTTCTGAATACTAATTTGGCTGCATGGCTAATTTAGAAAGTTTTCAATGTCAGTATTATTTGTGATCTTAAGATGTAATGTGTATTTGTAGTCTTTCTGTTTACACTGTTGTATGCTCCTCTGTTATAGGCCATGATGAAGAATTCTATCATGCACACAGAGAATAGAGCTCAGTGCTGCTAACTGGGAGAGCAGCTGGAAAACTGGAGGAGAAGAACAGTTGAACACCTATTAATACAGACGACTGTATTATTTTTCTGCAAGAACCACAACAAGCAAAGACAATGATGAGCACTCTGAGTAAACAACAGTCAGACGCTTGATTATGCACTGCACTTTACTGAGTTCTTCAACATGTGATGCTGAGCAGTTACTGTATGTAAAACTACTAATAATTTATGTGGATGCCATTTATAAACCTGCTAGATTTTGATGTTTTATTTTTGAGATCAATAAAATTGTATGTTTTAACAATGTAATAGCTAAGCATTTCTTTTTTTTTTTTTTTTTTTTTTTGTGTGTTTAGGATTCTGGGAACAAAAATAAAACTACCCGCTAAAAACTTTCTAAGAATGTTAGGGAATAATGTTCTAATAATGTTATGACTCAACATTTACAGAAGGTCATCACATAACTTTTTTAGAGTGTTTTTTAGAGAATGTCATCCTACCTTTTAGAAGAATGTTCTAAGAACAAAAATAAAACTACCCACTAAAAACTTTATAAGAATGTTAGGGAATACTGTTTTAACAATTTTGTCACCTAAACAATTTTAGAATGTTTTTAGAGAATGTTATCCTATCATTTGAGAGAACGTTCTCGGAACAAAAATAAAACTACCCGCTAGAAACATTATTAGAATGTTAGGAAATAATGTTATAACAATATTATCAATAAACATTTTTAGAATGTTTTTTGGAGAACGTTATCCTATCATTTGAGAGAACGTTTACGGAACAAAAATAAAACTACGCTCTAGAAACATTATTAGAATGTTAGGAAATAATGTTCTAACAATATTATCAATAAACATTTTTAGAATGTTTTTTGGAGAACATTATACTATCATTTGAGAGAACGTTCTGGGAACAAAAAATAAAACTACCCGCTAAAAACATTGTAAGAATGTTAGGGAATGATGTTCTAACAATATTATCAATAAACAATTAAAGAATGTTTTTAGAGAATGTTATCCTATCTTTTGAGAGAACGTTCTGGGAACCAAAATAAAACTACCCGCTAAAAACATTGCTAGAACAATTAATGGTAATGTTCTTAGAACATTTTTAGAACAAAAAAATTCTAGCTGGGTTTGCACGCACGGATATTGCAAGACATATTAAAGTGGTAACGTTGTTGTTGTTTTTGTTTTTGGCTAAATCACGTTTTAGATAGGATGTCAACAACAGCAATAACTGCATTTACTATGTACAGATAAATGCAACGGTAATATGTATTATGTTTATTGTTCTTCGATTCTAACATTCTAACATGAATTGCAGTGAAACTGTTATACAGTTGAATTTATTTATACCATAGTCCAACAGACTTGCACAATTTGTGGCTGCATGCAAATTAATTCTCTGCCAGAGGGAGGCGCTGTTGGAGCGGGAGAGAGCGAGGTTTCCCCGGTAACGCTGTACACAAAGCAGACCTCAGCTCACAAACGCTGCTTTATCAGACATTATATGCAAGATGAAATGAAAATGACATCCAACATTTTCTGAAAACAGTCGGTTTCCATCAGAAATACAGAGATATAAAAACACCTGCACCGGGTTTCGGTTTTGAAACGTGCAGTGCTCAATCAAGCATTCTCCCCATCTGCCAACCATTCACATTTCTGTAGGCGCGATTTATTTTTGTGATATAACAAATACAGGAAAACAACTTTGTAGTCCAAAGGAGCCGTTCGTTGTAGTTCTTGAAAAGGGATTTTTAAAAAAACGAAATATCTCCCTTTGGAGTGGACTTTGAGATTTGTAACTTTGTAGATGAGTCATTCTACGAGACGGGTGCCATTTCCACTTTATTTTCAAAATTTTCACTAAAGACAAACCTTTTTTTAAAAAAAAAATACAACTTGAAAGATATGTTAATCCTCCAAAAAACACATTTTCCCACCTCAGGCACAAAATCCTTAATAATATTGCCCTTTTTATTCAGGCAAGGGTGCCTTTATTGTACCACCCTGTAACGGACAATATGTACACCATTAGAGTAGTAAAACAAGAAATAGATTTTTAAAATATGATGTTTTCCTAATAGTAAAATGTCCCTTTTTTAGAATCTATCAATAGAAATTATGTAATTTAATGCATTTTTTTTATTCTTAGATTTTTTATCGTGAAAAATGAATTCAACATTTAAATCGCCTCATTGTTTGTACTGAAAAAAGAAATTCACTTAAAAAATACAAATAAATTTAAATTTATTGGATTAGTCCACACAACAAGAACATCATTCAGCATTAATTTATGTAACATTTAATTTCCTTTCTATACATTTTTAACAAAATGACCCTGTGACGGGGTGGTTTACTGTGACGGGGTGGTATGGACAAGTCATGTACACCATATGTAAAAACAGTTACTCATCAGTTTCTTTTTCTCTACAAGTGTCCATTTATTTATAATCCTAACTCAGAATCAGAAAGAGCTTTATTGCCAAGTGTGTTTACACACACACAAGGAATTCATCTTGGTGTTAGGAGCTTCCAGTACAGAAAATACAAACATAGTGCAGACAACATATAATTAAAAGTAATAAAAACACTAATAATAAAGAGAATAGGCAATAAATTATGAATAACAAAAGTAATAAAAATATAGAGAAAAATAAATGTCCATAGACAGAATTGTGAATGTGCATATATGCTATTTACAGATGAAGGTTTGATGAGTTATTTACAGATGTACAGTACTGAGATGTGTTATGTATTGTTCAGGTGGGATATGGCCTGGGGGGATAACTGTTCTTGTGCCTGGCTGTTTTGGTGCTCAGTGCTCTGTAGCGCAGACCAAAGTGCAACAGTTCGAATAGGAAGTGTACACTATCTGACCTTGAAGATTCTAACTGCTACTTCGATTATTGGACAAGACAGTCTGTGCTTCCTAGCCTCTGCTTTCTCTTTTCTATTCTGGTTGTGCTTCTTCAACTTTTTATGCCGCTGATGCTTCCCTCGTTCGCTTAGATCACTAATCTTCTTCTTTTTTCCTTGCTCTACATCCCATCTCCATCTCTGACATTCACTAAGGGGTGTCAAACTAGTTCCTGGAGGGCCACAGCCCTGCACAATTTAGATTCAACCCTAATTAAAGTTCTTCAGGCTTATTTAAAAACTACATGGTTTGTGTGTTGGAGCAGTGATGGAACTAATCTCTGCAGGGCTGCGGCCCTCCAGGAACCGAGTTTGACACCCCTGCTCTAGATATTTTTTCCTCCTCTCAGGACCAACATCCCAACATGCACAGCATCGCTGTTGTCTCTCAGCAGTGCTTAATGTAGCCATGATGGAGACAGATCTGTCTTCAAATGTTATAAAATGTAATTCATTAAAAACAGATAGTGAGTGAGTGAGTGATGAGTGACTGAAAGAGATGAGTAATACGTGTAAGAGTGATATAGTAAGTGAGTGAATGAACCAAACAGGGTTAAATTAACAGAAAAATAAATTGATTAGACTATTAGAATCCTTTATTTCACACATCCTCACATTCAAACAGGAAGCAGAACCACTCCATTACATCCCTTACCACCGCGTCACAATAAAACATGTTACGGGGTGGTATGTGACGGGGTGGTAAATTTCATTCCAAAATGGCCGCAGATCTCCCATGTAGCAAATTCCACACCCAGCATACATGCATTCAATCTGAAATATAATTTTCTTTGCATTAATAATGCAAAAAATGCAATAAAAAACTGTTTTCCCTATCTAATTTGCATGACGGGGTGGTTGGTTTAAGCTTGACGAACCCTGCCTAACATCTAAAAGCAACACATAAACAATGTAAAAGAATGTCAGTACTAGCCTACTTTTGTTCTTGGTGGCTACAAGGCTTAAATGATGTCACTTCTGCTAAATGTGAAGTCATTTATAGCAACAGTACATTATTTACAGCTAAAACAAGTTAGTGTGACGGGGTGGTAAGTCAAACTGAGGGACGCACACAAATCATAAAATATTTACAATTTTTTTTTATAATAAATATGTCTTATGTAAACAGGGAGACATAAGTGTCCAAAAAAAATAATTGATTAATTAAAAAAATTAGTCCTATTTGGTGATATTTTAGATGCAAATGTCATATTGGTCAACACAGACATGTGTAATTGGCTATGCACTAATGAAAAATGATTAAAAAATAGAAAAATTAATTTAAGAAAAGTATTTGATCATATATCATGTTAACAAGAACACTTGAATTAATAACTTTAAAGTTTGGAAACACACTTTGGGACATTTTTTGTGCCTTATGCATCTCATTGAATGTTGCGGACCCAAATGGCACCCGTTTCATAGAATGACTCAGATCTTTTTATGCCCAAACATACACACTACACACTGACTAAAATTCAAAAAGTGAAAAAGCATAATAGGACCCCTTTAATGCATCAGTTTTCCATCTGAAGCATCAGTGAGCATTTGAACCTTCTGTAATAGTTTCATGTGTCCCTCAGTTGTCCTTGGTGTGAAAAGATGGATCTCCGTCATTGTTGGAAAGGGTTCAAATACACAAAAATGCTGAAAAACAAAATAATTTGTGGGACCTTTTGAACTGGGACATTTTTATAGATTCAACCATTTATCTTGTGGACTATTATGTAAACGTCTTTTATGTGAAATTTCTTATTCAGGTCAGTACTAAATAATAAAAAGTACTAAATAATAAAAAAATAACATTCATTTTGTGTGATCCCTCTTATTTTGGTAAAATATATAACATTTTGCAGATTCTGCAAGGTGTATGTAAACTGACTTAAACTGTATATGCAGAAACCATGATTCAAATGTTTGATAGAAATTACTGTTTTTATTCAGCAAATAGGCATTAAATTGATAAAAGTAAAAAACATGTATAACATTGCAAACAATAATATTTCAAATAAATTGTTCTTTTGAACTTTCTATTCATCAAAGAAAACACTGAAGACTGGAGTAATGATGCAAAAAAAAAATCACAGGAATAAATTACATTTTAAAATATAATAAAATAGAAAATAGATATTTCACATTGTAATAATTTCACAATATTACTTTTTTATTTTTTTGATCAAATAAATGCAGCTTAAAGGGTCTGCTAGGCTTTAGCTAGCACTTAAACATTAATGTTAGCCCATCACTAATTACCACGCAGCAATCTTAAACATTAAAAATTAATAGAAGCAGTTAAAATTCGTTAATTACATATAATTACAGACCGCTCAACCGTCTTGTTAGCAAGTCCTCTGATAAGAGTTCACTATCACTTCTAAGGAGCTTTCTAAGGAGCAATAAAAAACACCAAACCTTTAAGTTAACCAGTAGGCCTACACAACATAATACGAAATTAATTTATTAATAGAACAGTTTGATCACACGGTGTGACTTACCTTGGTGAAGTTTTCTCGAGTAGCCTACTATACTTCGTCCATCACTGCAAATAGCCTACATAATATACTAAAACATCCACATATGTATGTATTTATTTCTTTATTTTATTTTTATTTTAGATTTTATTTTATTTTGGTTAATTGTGATTAAATTAATCCTTATGACATTTTGGAGGTGTATTTGACCGATGTTCATGATCTGTCAAGCGAGTCTTGTTTTCCTCCGTTCACACTCATGAAGTAGCCAATGACTCCTCTAAAAGGGTCCCGTGGAAGGATGACCAGCCCCCGCCGACAGCTGTGCTGGTGCAATGTTTTTGTGACTTTCGCAGTCTGTACCCGGTACCATGGCGTCTGGCGAGGAGGACGGAACTGTCGAGGAGAAAGAAACCAACAACAAGAAGCGGACGAAAGGCGCCATCGCAACGGCATGGCTCACGTTCTACAATATCGCCATGACAGCTGGGTACTTGCTGGTGAAAGTTTAAGTTTGAACTGCTTTTATTTAACGTACTTGCTGAATGCAGCCGTGTGTCTGTTTATAGTGTGTGACCATTGTAAATCATTCGATTGTTAGGTTACCAAAGACAACTTTAAAAGCTTCAAGACAGACTATTGCGCTAAACACTCACAGTGCGCGTACGTAATTGTTAGTTTTGTTTTATAAAGGGTCAGCTGTTACAAAGTAACAGGAATATTCTTCACAGCTGCCGAAGCGTGCTCAGCCTTTCCTAATACGGTTGACTGTACTGCACGTGTCGTCCCCGTCTCCTCAACTGTCGCAGTGATATGTTTAGCCCTGACACTGAAACTCTGGCCCGGCATGGCGAAATGCTAGACAGACAAACTGCAACTAGGAAAAGTGAAAGACGGGATAATTGTAATGAAAGCGCAGTGAACCCGTTTTTCAATTCAGCATAACTTACGTGCTCTAAACCAGTGTGGACTTAAAAGGGCATATTCTTGTGAAAAAGTAGTGTCGACCAACGTACTAAAACACATGTTAAGTAGGCTACTCTAATTTTAACTGTAGTGTGTTTTTGAATTTTACTTTTAGAGTTAATACATTTTAAATGTTCAGAATCGCAACTTCACTTTGATTTTTTTATTATTATTATTATACTGTGCAATGACTTTCATGCTTAAAAGTGTGGTTTAAGTGACTAACTACTTTATAATGTGTATGAACTGTATATTTACCTGGAAATAAGGTGAAAAGCACAGCCTTACATTATAGGCCTTTTAATTAGTTTTGGTGTTAAAGTCAAAGTTTTTATTTATTTTTATTTTTATTGGTCTTTTATTGCAGGTGGCTTGTATTGGCTGTTGCCATGGTCCGATATTACCTTCAGAAAGGCACCCATAAAGGCTTGTACAGAAATATAGCCAGGACACTTAAATTTTTCCAGACATTTGCACTATTAGAGGTAAGATCAGCTGCCTTTAACCCCCATTGTGATATAAACATGCACTTTATTTTACTCCAATTTTGCAGTATAATTTTGTGTATTGGTTAATGGACACCACCTTAAAGGAAAACAAAAACCTTCTCCTGTGATTTTTTTTTTTTAACTCTTTGTATTAACAGTTGTTGAATGAGTTACTCTCAGGTAACCATATGTGGGTTTAATTCCTGAATTAAAAAAAAAATCAGTCATGTGATCTTCTCAAACTTAATAGGTGTGTTCGACTTGAAGCGGCGCTGCGCAGAATGATCAGTGTATGACATCAAAGTACCGCGAGAGCGATAAGAGAGCAGATGGATCCTGATGCTTTCGAATCACTCTCGCGGTACTTTGATGTCATACACTGATCATTCTGCGCAGCGCTTCAAGTCGAACACACCTATTGGCTTGTCCCTTAGTTCAGTGGTCACTTGGGTTAATCATTGGGAGAACATTCTATTTATTTAGTTAGTTATTTTATAGCTTACATGTTGGAGTTCCTCACTCTGCATATTAAAATAATTTTTATTTAGGTGAATTCCAAACAGATTTTTAGCACACTTGCAAGAAATTGACTACTTTAAAATAAAAAAATGAGCAACTTAATCCTCACACAAAGGGACTTTGGCATTTATTATCACATAATCTTGAGTGGTGCATCCTCATCGTTCATTTTGAAAAAAATATATATATCTTAACAATATATAAGAAAAATATCTTAACCTGGGATTTAAACCCAGTGAGAAATATTGTGTTTTTATAAAAATATGTATTTACCAAGCCCCACACAAAAGACACGGATACATTCAAATAAATATAACACAGAGATTTTTTTTTTTTTTTTTGCTACAACATTTTGCTACATCTAAACAGCTACAAACATATACTTGGTTGCTCAAGTTAACATTCAAATTAAACAATGCCTCAACTATGTCAGGAATCTTTCTCACAGACACAATGTTAGCTTGATAGCCAAAATAGTCAACACTTTTTTGTTTATCTTCCAAGCAAGCAAGCAATTTTTTTTTATGGTATTCACCCTTCATTATGAGCTCTGTGGAAGTTTTAAATAAATTAAGCTGTGTGTATGAACACTCAACTCACTGTAAATTGTTGGACAAGTGAATTGCCTATCCAGTGGTTTGTGCAGTGCCACTAGTTCACTGTAGTGAATCTAAGTGTTATGTTAAATGTGACCATTAGATGGTGCTTGTCATTCAAGCATTGTAACCTTACCTCTGAGTCAGCCTAGGCATATATAGAAGTAGATATAGGAGACAGACTGTTGTTTACTCCCAGTTGTACTGTTAGTGTGTTCTAAACCTATGGAATAAAGAATAAGGTTAATTCCATACCATAATCTCATATCTGAGCCGCACATTCAATATTACATATAGATGCTGGTGATGTAGTAGCCTATGGTATGCATTTTTGTTCCTTTTCACTCTCAGAATAATATTTTGTAAAAAATGAGGAGCTGTTACCTGAAAGCAATATTATGAGGCAAATTACCCACAAATTAGCTAAAATATGGTGACTGAAATGTTATCAATGATATTTAATAATTTATGGGACTGGGTAAAAAGGCATGCAGCATCAAAACGGGTTCACTGAAGAGTTGTGTCTTTTAGCATGCTTGCATCTGTGTTCTGAATCTGTCTTCATTTCTTGTGCTCATTCTTTTTTATAAAGGAAATGTCCTTAGTTCATTACTTCTGTTTTTATTTCAGGTTGGACACTGTGCTATTGGTATGTAACTGCATTTTAAAGTGTTATATAGGCATTTAATTCCAAATATATAAAGAGATTTCCAGGTGTTATTTTTGGTGTGCTAAAGGAATTGTGCGGACATCTGTAATTGTGACTGGGGTCCAAGTATGTTCTCGGATATTCATGGTTTGGTTTGTTACAAACAGCATCAGACAGGTCAGTGTGCATGTCAGTGTGAATTATGGAAACTACTCACTGTTAACCTGTGTACAATCTCTAAATTGGCTTTTACATTTTACTATTTTTTTCTTTCATTTGAAACATGCGCTAAGATTCAGAATGAGGAGAGTGTGATCTTGTTCGTAGTAGTTTGGACGATTACAGAGATCACTCGCTACTCTTTCTACACTTTCAACTTGCTCAATCATCTGCCATACTTCATCAAGTGGGCCAGGTACAAATGTGGCATGCCACTAAATTTAATTTCCCAACAGCAGAATTGCATGGCTTGGTTTCACTTGTTTACTCTGCATGGTGTGGTTTCAACATGTCTTATTTTTTTCAAGATGTCTTAAAATGATTTTACTAAGCTAAAATTGGACATGTATTCAATAATCCTTAGGGTGACATTAAGTTATTTTCACAATGTGGTAGCAAATTAAGGTGTGGTAAGGTGTGGATTGTTTTGCAGTACATTTCTCCACGCAAAATCCATCTCTACAAGTGCTGCACATTTGAAAACGCAACACATACCAGCAATTTTCCACCAACATAATAGCCCTATGATTCACACAGCCATAAATCAGTATCAGTATTGTACTTTTCAATTTTTCTGTAAAATTAGTAGTAGTAGTAGTAGTAGTAGTATTGCTAAATTTATAGGTATTATTTGATTCCAGGTACTACTAGTACTTTTTTTTGCCATCCAGCTGGTCCTATTGCAAGAGGATAGTGATGACCAGAGCAGTGGTTTTTAGGGGTTCAAGCGCGTAGCACTTAAACCCTATTGTAATTGTTAGAATGGCCAAGGATCAACAATCTCCATGTAAAACTGATCGTGCAGACCAAACCGTAAGTCATAGAGACTTGAAACTTGGAGGGATGGTAGTACTCACATTACCTACCACATGACCAAGGCTCACCCCAATCGGCCTGACCGGGCGCTGCAGTGAATGAAATCACTCATAACTCAGTCGCAGGCTCAAGTGTCTTATGTCGTTGGAATCCTTGGCTTACGCCAGACAAAATGGACATCTCAGATCTTCAAGTATTTTTAACATTTTGAAAAACATACTTTTGCAAACTACTCCTAGGTTTTTCATCTGATAGGAACCAAAACAGTGCAGAAAGATTCTCTGGAGAGTGAATATCAATAATTAAAAAAAAAAGTTGAACTTTCGACTCAGCGTTGCAAAGGGATGCCAAAACGTTCGAAAGTGGCAGGGCCACTTTTAGTAAAATGCCTATAACTCCTGAACGGAACGAGATATATTTGCCAAACTCAGATCACTCATGAGCTCAATCTGAGTTGACAGGGAAAAAAAAAAATAACACGGAGCTTGGCCAATCCATGGCACTATAAAATGGAAAAAAACATAAAAAATGGCTATAACTGCGCAACCATTTTGTCCTATCAACATGAAAATGGGTGTGCACCGTCTTGGTCCAAAGTGCCACAAGTGTCTATAAGGACATTTGCATATCTCAAAAAACATGGCCGCCCTTGGCCGATGAATTTTGAGCACCTATTAGACAAAGTTAATGGAGGTCAATTGGAACAAAACTTGGTTGACCTGTCTCTCAGGTCTGTAAGAAATTTGAAAGAAATTGGCCACTGGGGGGTGCGATATCACATTTTTCAAGGCCATAAACGATTGTACATTGCGCGGTTTTTTGCACATATGCACAATATTCATATCATATGTTAGAACTCCTCATTCCGGACAACTTTACCTCTAGAACCACTGCTGTCAATCAAATTGTTTGTTAAACGATTGAGAAGATGTAAAAAAAAAAAAAAAAAAACTACTTTTGCAAATGAGTCCTAGGTTTTTCACTCAATCTGGAAAAAAAAACACTGCAGTACAATTCTCTGCACTCTCTAGGTCAATAATGTAGAAATAATAATGTAAAAATGTTTAAATTTACCCTGTGGGAAGCTATAATGGGATCATTTAGAAAATGGGTCTGTCCAAATTTATCCAGAATCCTATAAAGCCTAAAGGAAAACTCAAAACTTAATGAAAACCGGTGAGCACATGCGACAGGCGATCCTAAACAAGCATGCAAAGTTTTAGGGAGATCGGACAACAGCTGGCGCTATAGCGGTCATAAACATCAAAAAACATCATATTTCTATGGTAAATTACCTGGATTTCCCAAAATGCTTTTTTAAATTATTAATTTAGGTGGTTGCAAACTTACTAAATAATATGCAATGTTTATATATATATATATAATATATATATATATATATATAAATACAGTGCACAGCATAAATGAGTACACCCCCTCTAAAACTGAACAAATTCAGCAATTACTCTTTACTTAGATGACATGTTAGGGTTCTTTGGAAATATAATGTTCCATCAAGTATGCTTGATCAATTACCAAAGAAGAATGTCAAAATTATTCAGCAAAATAAGATTTTCTTATCAAAGTGATAAAATGTTGTGTTGCAAATGTGAGTACACCCTCCTGAAAGTTACAAAAAAAAAAGTGTATAGGTTTAAGGTTATTTTTGATCAACAGGTAAGTATATTGAACCAAAACTTTTAAAGACAAGTCATTTCCTGACAATTAAAAGTGTTACATAGCCCATTGAATCATACTCAGACTTAATGCTGGCAGCATTGGAACCACTTGTGAGAGAAGTGCCAGTTGACCTATTTCTTAGCATAAAAGAGGACAATGTTACAAGAGGAATACCAAATTATTGTTTTAAGTGTGAAAATTTAGCATAAGTAGCACCGACATTCAAAAACAATGGACTTGTGACAAGGCTCATGAAATAATCAGGTCTTCACTTTAAGTTTTAATTTAGTGATGAGTCAATTTTTGCTTGAAAAAGAGCAGGAGAAATAACATGCAAGTGTCTCAGAGCCGGCAAAAGCTATGAAAAGAGTGACACATTATCTCACAGAGCATTTTTTTCAGCATGACAATGAAGATATTCATTCTCCCAAGGTGAAAATCCTTCAGTGGACATGTATTTCACTCAATAGTAATGCTCTTGAGCAGCTGTGGGGGATTCTGTAGAAACGAGCTGAGCAAAACTTGCCATTAAAGACCAGAGCATTTAAGGAGGTCGTCCTCCAGGAGTTAAACAGGACAGATGTGAAAATTTGTCATGAACTTGTACACTCAGTGCCAAGAAGGGTCAGAGCAGTATACTTAAAGTTCTGGAGGACATACTAAGTACTAGAATATTAAACATTTGCTGAATTAAATCTAGGGTGTACTCATTTCTGCAGTCCTTCATTTAAACTAAATTGGCTAATTTACTTATCTTACAGAAAATGTTGGCATATATTTTGTCGTTTTTATTAAGTATATGTTTAATACATTTCAATTTTGCCATCTTTCCATGAATTATATTTGTGATCATTAAGAAAATACATATTTTATATTTATTCAGAGGGGGTGTACTCATTTATGCTGTGCACTGTATATATATATACAGGTGCATCTCAATGAATTAGAATGTCGTGAAAAAGTTCATTTTTTCTTGTAAGTTATTTCAAAAAGTGAAACTTTCATATATTTTAGATTAATTGCATGTAAAGTAAAACATTTCAAAAGTTGTTTTTTTTTTGTTTTAATTTTGATGATTAGAGCCTACAGCTCATGAAAGTCAAAAATCAGTATCTCAAAATATTAGAATATTTACATTTGAGTTTCAATTAATGACCATCCCTACAGTATAAATTCCGGGTATCTCTTGTTCTTTGAAACCACAATAATGAAGACGACTGCTGAGTTGGCAATGATCCAGAAGATGAACATTCATGCCCTCCACAAAGAGGGTAAGTCACAGAGGGTCATTACTGAAAGGTGTGGCTGTTTACAGAGTGCTGTATCAAAGCATATTGAATGCAAAGTTGACTGGAACGAAGAATTTGGGTAGGAAAAGGTGCACAAGCAACAGGGATGATTGCAAGCTTGAGAATACTGTCAAGCAAAGCTGATTCAAACATTTGTGAGAGCTTCACAAGGAGTGGACTGAAGCTGGAGTCAGTGCATCAAGAGTCACCACGCTCAGACGTCTTCAGGAAAAGGGCTACCAAGCCACTTCTGAACCAGAGACAACATCAGAAGCATCTTACCTGGGCTGTGGAGAAAAAGAACTCAGTGGTCCAAAGTCCTCTTTTCAGATGAAAGTAAATTTTGCATTTCATTTGGAAATCAAGGTCCCAGAGTCTGGAGGAAGAGTGGAGAGGCACAGAATCCATGTTGCTTGAAGTCCAGTGTGAAGTTTCCACAGTCAGTGATGATTTGGGCTGCCATGTCATCTGCTGGTGTTGGTCCACTGTGTTTTCTGAGTCCACAGTCAACGCAGCCATCTACCAGGAAATTTTAGAGCACTTCATGCTTCCTTTTGCTGTCAAGCTTTATGGAGATGCTGATTTCATTTTCCAGCAGGACTTGGCACCTGCCCACACTGCCAAAGGTACCAAAAGCTGGTTCAATGACCATAGTGTTACTGTGCTTGATTGGCCAGCAAACTCGCCTGACCTGAACCCCATAGAGAATCTATCGGGTATTGTCAAGAGGAAGATGAGAGACACCAGACCCAACAATGCAGATGAGCTGAAGGCCACTGTCAAAGAAACCTGGGCTTCCATACCACCTCAGCAGTGCCACAAACTGATCACCTCCATGCCACGCCGAATTGAGGCAGTAATTAAAGCAAAAGGAGCCCCTATCAAGTATTGAGTACATATACAGTAAATTAACATACTTTCCAGAAGGCCAACAATTCACTAAAAATGTTTTTTTTATTGGTCTTATGAAGTATTCTAATTTGTTGAGATAGTGAATTGGTGGGTTTGTGTTAAATGTGAGCCTAAATCATCACAATTAAAAGAACCAAAGACTTAAACTACTTCAGTCTGTGTGCATTGAATTTATTTAATACACGAGTTTCACAATTTGAGATGAATTACTGAAATAAATGAACTTTTCCACGACATTCTAATTTATTGAGATGCACCTGTATATATACACTGCCCTCCAAAGGTTTGGAAACGCCCTAGAAAAGTGGGGTTTTGGACGATATCACACTTCCAAGCACACTTCCAAGCTTGACCCCAAGCACACTTTCAAGCTGTGCAAATCCTATTTGGAGAGGAAACAGTCAGCTGGCATCATGTCTGTCATGGAATGGCCTCCCCAATCACCCGACCTCAACCCAATTGAGCTACTAGGAACTGGACTGTGATGTCCGTAAGAAGTGTCCAACCAGTATGAATCATCTTTGGGCAATCCTTCAGGAGGCTTGGAGTAATATATCAAGTCAATGTTTGAATAAACTGACAGCTCGGATGCCCAGATTATGCAGAGCTGTAATAGCTGCTAATGGTGGATATTTTGATGAATCGAAAATTTTAGTTTTTTCTATGTATAAACGGTTTATGTAATAAAATATGTTTTCGTGGTTTGTGTTGTCCCTTATCAGCGCAAAATTATCACAAATTAAAAAGGATTCATGCCAATATTGTCCAAAACCCCATTTTCTAGGGCGTTTCCAAACTTTTGGAGGGCAGTGTATATATACACGTATATGCTTAAATGCCTTAAAGCGCTTGAACCCTGGTAATCGCTGCTTGCAGCTATATTTATACTTTTCCTTGTTAAATAAGATTTGGTTGAGGTGATCACCTAATCAGTACTTCATTAAGCAGAATGAGGTGTGCCTGTGTTGGAATTCAACAGACACTGGAATAGAATTGTTGCCGTACATGTAAAAAATGGTATACATGCATAACAGTATGTCTTGAATAGTGGTCGACCGATATTGTTTTTTTTGACAGCCGATGCCGATATCTTGGAAAGCAGGGTGGCCGATGGCCGATATAAAGCCGATATAATTTTATTTATTTAAATTAATATTTAAGAAATTTTTAATAATTTCAAAATGGATCAAAAAATAAATGTGTAAAATAAACATACTTATACTTTAAATACTAAAAGTATTTTTTTCACAAATAATTAAATATTTAATAAAAATATAATTAAAAAGGAAGTAAACACTGTAACCAACAGGGCACTCAGTATTCTGGGAAGTGTGTTTGCATTGGGAATTATATTTTTTCAACTAAAGCCAAGGTAACACTCATTTTACATACAGCACACAGTGAAAATGACATGAATATGACAGTGGGCAAATGCATAAAGCGCAGCATAATTTGAAATCACGAGTTTAAGTTTGTCGATCGCACGTCTCCAGTGAAGCTGAACTCTCCTGTCCGCATTCAATTCACATGGACCGACCGTCACGCAGAGCACACGCGATTATGCAGGATACAAATGCACACTTTATAAGATCTCACAGCTGGATCCGACTAAGTTTTCAAGGTTTGTGAAATTAAATGTTCATTAGTCATTCAAAGATTTGTTTAAATGATATACATGCATATTTGCTGAATGCTGACGGCAAACGAGAAAGTATTATAATGTTTGCCTTTCTATTACTCATTATAATACTTTTTTGTATACATTTTTAATTCCTTTGTTTAACAGTTCTATCTGATTATTAGACAGACTTCTATCCATATTAGACAGAACTGTTAATGACGACAGCAAGAGGGAGAATGTGAGCACTGTGTGCTCAGGCGCTGCCGTTCTCAGCGTTGTCAAAATAAATGTCTGGCGCGATGTGAAAATTAAAGCCTTGAACGCATCAGCCAAACAGAAAACGTATCGGCCGATGCCGATATTTGAAAAATGCCAAATATCGGACCACTAGTCTTGAACATTTTGAGTAATTTTATGGAACTTTTTTGCAACTTTGTGATCACAGAAAAAAGAAGAAGCAAACTGCATCAGCAGAAATGGTCCTCGTCGTCGTCTTCAGTGGAAACATTTGAATGAAATAGAGTGTTTATTACCCGACTGGGAAACATTGATGGTCGTTTTGAAACTATTGAAAGTCTTCTCAATGCTATGTCCTCGAGTGAATCCAGCTTAATGGAAGCTGGAAACTGGTCAGATTTCTGCGCTACGTGGACAGACAACGCATCCTAGAGGCATGATAGAAAAAACAGCAAAATACTCAGGGCAAGCAGATACGCTTCTTTAAAGATCTCTCAGTTGATGTGATTAGGAACCTTTGGAAATTTGACATGGAAAAGAATAGGGGTGACCCCGAATAGTCGACGATTCGATGCTTCGATAGGAGGAGCCTGATTCGACTCCCAATCCCACAGTCGAATATTCGCGGGGTGTTATGATCATGCCATTTTGGCTGTATGGGGGTGCTCAATGTCTGATTTCACACAGAACTACCGGTTTTCTCCCAATAAGTTAATATACAGCCTATTAAAATAATGCTGTAAATAAGAATCTGAAAAGAAGGAAGCTTTAAATAGATATTTTAACGTGCATGAATAAATCCAACCACCCCCATAGATTTAAGTTTCAATTTCCATAATCCGTGACCGACAGCGGAGCATCTTGGCGGCAGGGATTTAAATCTTTAACAAGACTCAAACTGACACAGACAGAGTGAAAGACTGGATTTTTTCGAGCAGGTAGGGTACAAGTGATTTCAGCCGGTTTATATATATCGTGTATATATTATTTATCTCATATACGATGCATTTGGTTGAGTTGCTCTGGAGTAAAGTGCTTGTAGTACTACAGTGTAGGGTTGTCACGGTACCAACATTTCAGTATTCGGTACCAATACCAGTGAAAATCCACGGTTCTCGGTACCAATTTCGGTACCAAAGCAAAACACAAAAATATGCTAATTAAAAAACACATTTTTATTAATAAAGTTAAACAAAAATAAACTGCACAAAAACCAATGCCATTTTTTATGCTTATTTAAAATTATTTCAAGTTTTTCCACAATTAATAAAAGTATGAAAAAAAGTAAACAAGTTCCACCCAAAAGTTTTTGTCATTTCTGCTGCCGCTGAAAAACAACTGTAAACTGTCTGTTTTAGGGTTTGCTGGTGCTTCATGATCTTCCTGCAGCTGTAAAAGGAAAATATAATATTAGTAAAGCAGTGGGCTGAGTCTGACCAAATGCAACATTAGATCATTTACTCCAGTTAAAATATAACATTTCAGTAAATAACAAACCTCAGCTTTTATAATAAATTTAGATAAGATTATATATTTTAAGACAAGTGCATATCAAATGGAAGGAATCTGTAGTATTAAAAACACTTTACAATAATATTCCATTTGTTAGATAACATGACCTATCAATTAAACAATAGTTATATATTGCAATTATTCTTCTTAGGGTTAATTTCAAAATTTACAAATACATAAAATCAATCAATCAATCAAAGTTCAATCTGTTAAAATTATTTAATGCACAATGAACAAACATGAATGATCAAGTGTTTGTATTAAATAACATTCACAAACATTAATTAATGCTGTAAAAATATATTGTTCACTCACTGTAAGTTGATGTTAGATAATAACATGAAGTCATTGTAAAGTCTATACAGGAGATACAATTTGACTGTACTTTCATTTAATACAAACTGTGTACATATTTAATTTTAAAGGGCTTTTAAAACTGCTAGTTATCCAGCCAAGAATAACAACAACTAGCAACTAACTAGCAAAAAAACAAAAAAAACAGGCCAGAACTGTTTTTTTTCTGACGGAATGATATGACATAAACACTATTAACTGTTTGTACATTCTCCAACACACATATTTTAGATTCACAATTCATTTAAAAGCCTCTGGTGTGTAACAATAGTAAATACCATCATGTCCTCCTGTTGTTTTTACCCTAATAAAAGATATAGGCGCATTAAGTAGTTAATAAAGAAACTTCATTCTAATGCTCATTATATTAGCGTTAGCCGCGCTTATGCTAAGGATTAACTCCGCTATAACGGCAGTTTATTTTAATCCGACATTCAAATTCAAATATGGAATAATATTCATAACAGAATATCTAAATATTAAATATTAAATAGAAACTTACCTGCTTGAACTCTTTCATTTGATTTGGGTGTCAGTATTTAAAATGTTGTTAGTTTGATGCATTTCCTCCTTTGGATGTCGCCCTGTCACAGTGCTTTTATGAAGCGAGCGCATCTGCGCAGATCACGCAGCAAGAACCGGGTCGACCGGGTACTCGGTACCACCGGGACTTAAAGACACCTGGTACCGTGACGTTTTCATTTTTTTAGTACCGACTTGGTACCGAAGTACCGGGTCTTTTGACAACACTACTACAGTGATTAACGTTATCTCTTCAGCGAGCAGCGCGAACACTACAAACAATGCAGAATATTAATAACTATGACTGGGACTGTCATATACATAACATTATAATGAGAACACTATTATAATAAAACGCTGTGAATTTTTAGAGTTTAGTTGCCGACTTGCCGTGTTTCTGCACGTTGTTGCGTGAAGAACGCGTCCACAAAAGGAGTTCATTCAGAGCCGCGCAGCCACCTTCACTTCTGCATTCGGGGCGTTTCGTGCAGATAGCCTATAAATCGTGATATTAACATTATGTTGTAATGAGAGCACTACTGTAAAAAATGTTGTGAATTTTTAGGGTTTCGCTGATGTTTAATGTTAACTTCTATCTTTTAATCAAAACATAAAACATTATTTACCCCGTTTGTATGCAAGGCGTCCGTTAGGCTATTTTCCCTGTGTGTTAACGTCAGTATTTCTGACTGTGGAATGTCATGTATTTTGCCCCGCCCCCAAACATATGATTTGACTATCAGTCGACTATCGGCATGATTCGAAAATCCCGATTCGACTATGAAAATCCTTAGTCGGGGACACCCCTGGAAAAGAATATTCTGGTTGATTTCAAAATGTTCTGTGGTTTGCTTACCTGGCTAAGTTGCGCTGTCTTCATGATTCTGAGCTTTGTATGTTCAGTACTCTGGCTGTGGTGGAGGAGTTCATAGAGAATGCAAGATAAGTGATAAAGGGGTAGCGACTTTAATTTTCCTTGGTTTCTGGGTTTGTTTCTAATCTGTTTGGAATGGCAAATGTGACTGTTAGTCCATATAATAGACTTTATATACATCTACCATTTTCTTCTATAGACCTTTTTCTGAACGCGGAAGTCTCGCCTGACTAGAACGGTGCTTTACATTTCCGGTTTCTAGTCAAATTTACATATTTTCCGAGCCAACAATATAACGTGAAAACTATGAAAATGATGTTAAAAAGCATGTGGTGCCATTGTTTAATCACATTAGAGTGTCGCAATGACCGACTTTTTGCAGTAAAGGGCCTGTCATAGTTTAATGAGTGGGAAGATGACATGAAGCGATGTGAGGTTAGCTGCATTGAAAACAGATCAGCGCACATACAGCTCCCGATCGGGGGGAAATTCGCAGGATTTTGTCCAGAGAATGATAAGAGCAAACATTATTTTAACATATTTTATTATTTAACACTCTGTATTTTAACTTTAAGCGCTGCAAGCCATGTATACAGCGCCGGACATGACAGATTTTTTTGATACGCAAAACAAGTACTTTAAAGGAATTCCTTAGCTTATTGCCGTTACTGTGGCAGCCTACAACAGCACAGCTTAACCCTCCGCACATTTTTATATTTAGTTATATTGAAAAAGTTTCAATCCAGTCTATCTTTTTTTACCCCGTCTTAACGGATTTCTATGGAGATCGGAACACGAGAGCACCCAAACGGAAGTTAGAATCTGTCATGGCGCCACTCATCGGTTACTCAGGAAAAAGGTCTATATGAGTATTCCAAGATAATGATGTTTACAGGGGTCATCGGATGCCCATTTTCCACAAGTTGGTATGATTCTTTAGGGTCTTAATGAAAAGTCTATGACATACTATGGTTAAAATTTCTCAATGGTAGTGTAAAACAACACCTTTTTTACCTTGTCAAAATCAGCTCTGTTTTCAGCAACCCGTTTTAGTGCATGTTCCTTTAAATGCTAATGAGCTCTGCTCACCCTGCCCCTCTCTTCCGTGGGGTGACGAGCCGTTCTCATGAGACTTTTTACTTTAGCCGCAGAACTTGCTAACTAGCATGTTATTAGGAAAGGCGATTTGCGGGGGATCACGTGACCCTTCAACGGCGATGCAGGCTTAGTCTTTCGCTCTGCTCACTTTGCCACATATTGTGTAATCCTGTCAGTAAATTTTGAACCACTCTACATTGGACCCATCATGAGTGCTTCGGCAGAAAAAGGCGATCGGAAAAGAGAAATTGAGCAATCGCCAATAAAGAAAAAATTCAAGGATTCCACCATCTCCGGAGAGAACCTCGACGAGGCTATTGCTAACGGTGTTAAGCTAGCACTTAAAGAACAACAAAGCACTTTGAATTCGGTTGTGAATTCGGCAGTAAGAGATGCGGTGGATTCGGTGCTGATTCCAGCATTGCGCGAACTGCGTGAGGACATACAAGCGACCAACAAGTTTGTTAAAGAGCTAAGAGAGGAGCTTGAGGCGATAGCTACCACGGCGAAGCAGACACGTGACCGCGTTGATTCTGTTCAGGCAGATGCACGTGAGGATAGGAGGACAGTCATGGACTTAAGAAATTATTTACCGAGACTTACCGAGAAGATGACGGATATTGAGGATAGAAGCAGAAGGAACAACGTTCAACTGGTGGGGCTGCCAGAGGGGACGGAGGGCTCAAACGCGGCTGGTTTCCTCAGAGTTAATCTTTCCAAGTGGATTCCTTCCTTGAGGGGCCGTGACATTGAGATTGATCAGGCGCATCGCGTGTATGATGGAGGGAGGGGCTCCGATCGGCCGCGCACTCTCATCTTCCGTGTACTAAGATGGCATGACAGACCGGAGATACTGAAAGGTGCTCGGCAGGCTTATCCGTTGAAATGTGCGCAGGACAATGTCACACTGCTATTTTTTCCCGACTTTAGTCCAGCTACAACGATCAGGAGGAAGGCATTTAATCCGGTTTTGAAGAAGATGACAGCGCTTGGTCTCCAGCCCTTCCTCATCTATCCGGCGGTAATCAAACTACGACACAAAGGGGAACAGATGAGTTTCGACTCTCCACAGAAAGCGGAGGATTTTATCAGCTCCCTGTCTCAACAAAAGATGTTATGCCGCGGCTCTACGGGAAGGCAACGGGAAAACAGCGGCCACTATCTCTCCGGCCCGACGGGAGAGGCTTGATGGCCGGGAAGGAGGCGGTTCTAGCTGCCCAGGAAGGGATGGCCGGTACAACAATCTCTTTGCTGGTAAGACTAACACCCTTTTTTCTTTTTTGGATGGGACTAATGGAGAGTAGGTTTAATTAAAAAAAAAAAATTTGGGGCTGTGTGAGCCTTTCGGGAGACATGTTTTACGTTGGAGTGGATCGGTCACAGACCATCACTATTTTTTGTTGCTCAGTCAGACCTATGTTCTCGGTAATGTGAGGTCTGAGTTGTTTCTTCTTTATGGTTGTCGGTTGTTCATGTTTTTTTTGTGTTGTTTTTATTTTTTACAACAGACATTTATACTTTTATTTATTTTACCTTATTTCTAAAGGGATTTTTCATCTAGAAGGTTTGGTATCTAAAATGCACATCAGCGTTTACATGTTATTTACGGAATGGAATTGCTTCTGCTTTTTTTCATTTATTGAATACAATCTTGGGATTATGAATATTCAATGCATACTCTAAATATTTTATCACTGAATGTGAATGGTTTAAATTCTGCTGTTAAACGAACCCGTGTGTTAGAATATTTACACCGTAAATCTATTTCCTGTGCCCTAATTCAAGAGACACATTTAAAACAATCTGACGTGGCACGTTTTCAGAATAAGTATTACAAATTAGCATCTTTTTCCTGTGCTCTTAATAAAACTAAGGGGGTGCTTATCCTTGTTAACAGGAAGTTAAATTTAACGATTGAACACCTTGGTAGTGATGAGAAGGGTAGATTTGTTTTTATCCGATGCAAAATATATAATAATAGGTTAGCATTGGTCTCTATTTATGGTCCGAATGAGACCGACAGTGCATTCCTTACACAGATTTCCAAAACTCTACTTGAGGAGATTGATTGCCCTCTAGTGGTGGGTGGTGATTTTAATGCTGTCATAAATCCTGCTTTAGATAAATCTCAATCTGATACAACAGCCAATCCATCCTCTAAATTACTGAATAAATTTATCACTGAGCTTAATTTAATCAATCTTTGGAGAATTCAGAATACTAAAGCTAAGGACTTCACTTTTTTTTCTAATAGACACAAGACTTTCTCTAGGATAGACTACATATTTCTCAGCCCATCTTTAATTTCATCTAATTCCTCCATCTCTATATTACCAATTTTATTATCTGATCATTCTGCTGTGTTGTGCAGTGTTCCTCTTTCCGATGTTAAAGCCAAGTCCCCTAGATGGCGCTTTAACATATCATTATTAAGTAATCAGACTTTCATTACTTCTCTAAAGGAATATATTAAGGAATTTCTTGAAATTAATATGCCCTCTGATGTGGCTCCTCAAATACTGTGGGAAACGACTAAGTGTGCTATACGAGGTTTCTGTATATCTTTCTCTTCTACTCTTGCCAAAGCGAAAACTCACCAGTTTACACAATTAGAAAATAAAATCCAATCATTACAAAACCTACAAAAACAACATTTTACTGAGCAACAGGCTACACAGCTGTCCTCTTTAAAAGAAGAATATGATTTACTTTCACACTCAAAGGCGGAATTTATTTTACATTGGACTAGGCAAAAATATTATTTCGAATCAGAGAGACCTAGTCATTTATTGGCCCTTAGGTTGAAAGAATGCGAGTCTAAGGCATATATTAGCGCAATAAAATCATCGGATGATCAGGTCACCACGAATCCTGTGACAATTAATCATTTAGGTTTAAAATTAGGTTTTACAGATAGATAAAGAATCTTTGGAGGCCCCATTAAGTTTGGAGAAACTCCACGTCTCTCTAAAAAGCCTTCAAAAGGGCAAATCGCCGGGTCTAGATGGTCTCCCCCTGAATTATATTTAGAAATTTGGGATTTGGTAGGGATACTTATGCTTAACTCTTTTAATTTTGCAATTGAACATGGAGTATTTCATAGAGATCAAAAAACTTCACTGATTTCATTACTTCTTAAAAAAGGGAAAGATCCATTAGATTGTTCCAGCTACAGACCGATTTCGCTTATCCCATGTGATCTAAAAATCTATGCTAAAGTTTTTGCTTCTTGTATGGAGAAGGTAATTCATAGTCTGATCAAGGAGGACCAAACTGGTTTCATCAAGGGGCGCAATGCATCTGACAATATGCGTCAACTCCTTCATATTCTTGACTTTGCTGACTCCCACCCACCCAGACCTTGTGCGGTCTTTTCACTCGCAGAAAAAGCCTTTGACAGGCTAGAGTGGAATTATATGGAATATATACTTATTCAAGTTCAAGACACTGATGCTTGCATACAGAACGACCACAGGCTCAGCACCCTCCTACTTCCACTCACTATTACGAATCTACATCCCCTCCAGAAGTCTGAGATCTGCTAGTGAGCGACGCCTTGTAGAACCATCACAGAGAGGCTCAAAATCACTCTCCAGAACATTCTCGTTCACCATTCCTGGCTGGTGGAATAATCTTCCCACCCCTATCCGGAATGCTGGATCCTTGTCAATCTTCAAGCAACAACTGAAAACTCCTCTCTTTCGGCACTACTTGACTTCATCCTAAAAAAAAAAAAAAAAAGTCTTAATCTTTCCCTTTATCTTTCTCTCCTTCCCTTGCTAGCTTGTACTTATTTGAACAATGACTGAGACTTGGTGTTACGAGCACTTCCTCTGTCTGATTGCCTCTTCAAGATGAATCGCTTTATGTATTCCCCAATTGTAAGTCGCTTTGGATAAAAGCGTCTGCCAAAAAGACTAAATGTATATGTGGGCAGTTCTGCAATGTTTCGGCTTCCCTTTTTCAAAAATTCCCTTTACAGCGGGGAACGAGGCAGGGGTGTCCGCTTTCCCCCTTATTGTTTTGTCTATCTCTTGAACCCTTAGCACAAGCCATCAGGAAATCTGAAGTATTAATTAAGATTCATGATCATAATCATAGTATTTCATTATATGCTGATGATATTATTCTATATTTAGACCACTTTGATGTTTCAGTCTCTAGTATAATTAAGGAATTTGATAATTTTAGTAACCTATCAGGATATAAAATAAATTGGAGCAAATCTGCTTTAATGCCAATTAATAATGTTAAGGTTAATTCTTCTATTCCCTCATTTATCCCTATTAAGGAATTTTTCATCTATTTGGGCATTACCATATATAAAAACATTCATAAGATTGCCAGAGACAATTTTAATAACATTTTAGTTAAGGTCAAAAATGACATTCAAAGATGGAAGAATCTTAAAGTCTCTCTCCAAGGAAGAATCTCCACTGTTAAGATGAATTTGTTACCTCGATTTAATTTTTTTTTCTCTATGCTACCACTTTCTCCCCCTCCAGGTTACTTTAAGGAGATCAACTCCATAATTTCTAAGTTTATCTGGAATGATAAATGTCCCAGAATTAAACTTACCACATTAAACATCCTAATAGTGCAGGAGGACTGGCTGTACCAAATTTTGAATTATATTATTGGTCGTTCCAGCTTAAGGCTCTTCATAATTGGGTTGATCCTCAATCTACAGTTTCATGGAGGGTAATTGAAGCTGACAAGGTTAACCCTCTGGGGTCTGAGGTGATTTTGGGGCCCTTGAGATGTTTTGACATGCCCTGATATTTGTGCTTATTTCAGCTACTTATAACATACTAATGACCAACATGTATTTGTTTTTGTATTCAGCACAAACTTTGCTACAATATTATGTGACCAAGATGGATGTACATGTTTGTATTTTTTTAGAAAAAAAATTATGCGTGGTTAGTAAGTTTTGGGGGGGAAAATGTAGCTGAAATAAGGCCATAAAACCCACACTAAATAGTCCTGAATAAGACTTTTGTGTAATCAGTCTTGTCGGCTAGAATATTTACTTCACAATTAAGTGAGAATCATTATGCTTACTCATTTACAGAAAACAATATATTGATTAAAATTTTTTAAGACATGTTTTGTGATTGAAAGCCTGTATGCGAGGGAGTGACAATGTCCTTGAATATTAAGTGATTCTCACCTGAGACACAAAGGGCCCTCCCCTAAAGGCTGCTAATGGCCCATCAGTGTGACTGTGACTTTGAGGCAGGTAAGAGAGAATGTGAGGAGATTGAACAAAAGTTTTTTTTTAATTATTTGTATTTTATTTACAACACCGTATAATCAAAACATACATAATGAAGGTCAAAGACACATTATTGTGCACACTGATCTAACCACAGAGATTTGAACAGACTTTGAGTCATTCCTGCAACAGATTCTGTTCAACAAGTGACACAAGTAAATCATGCCTGATATTTACGTGTGTTATTTGAGTGTTTCTGCTACTTTCCATGGATTCAAGAAGAAAAAAAACATAATCAGTGGTCAAGGAGCTTGTTTTACCATATAATATCAGTGTAGTTGGACATCTGATGTTGGTACAGCACTCTCAGAGGAAAACAGTTTGAAGAAAGTCATCAGGATTCATCTGTGGTGCAGGTATCTGATTCAATAAAATACAAACAACCAAAAAAAACAAAACATTTGTGAGCATGATAATATCAGGAGCATCTTTTTATATATAAGTTTTATAGACTCACGCATGCTTTGTACTATCGTAAACAATAAAATACATTTTATATCTGAGAAACTAATTATTATTGTTTAGAAAAAAACAACTATGATTTTGTAGTCATATAGCCTAGTATGTATGATTTTATAGTAGCTGTTATGATTCCGTATCCATAGACTCACGCATGCTTTGTACTATTGTAAACAAAAAAATACATTTTATATCTGAGAAACTAATTATTATTGCTTAGAAAAAACGAACTATGATTTTGTAGTCATATAGCCTAGTATGTATGGCTTTGTACTACAAAAGATGTACTTTGTACTATAAAAAAATGATATTTTATATCTGAGAAACTAATTATTATCGTTTAGCACGCTATTAAATCCATTTGTGAACATTAAACATTTTTCTAAACATTGTAGCATTCATCATGTTGTCGTTTGGGAAAAAAAATAAACGCGTTCAAGTTTGAGTCACAATAACACGTTAACTAATGCAAAAAAAGAAACATTACTTACTCATCAGATCGCTCTTCTCTTCTGGATGAACGCTTGCTCTTATTTTGAGGCAAATCCAGCTTTTATTCAGCGTGTCTTCTTCCAGAAACGAACAGTAATATTAGCCGCGAGGAACGATCTGGCTTTGTTTGTTGTTGGGCGTCTCCTTGAGCACGCGGCACACGTGGTTATTTACATATGAACGCGAGGGGGCGGGATCGCATTAGAAATAATGAGTTAGACGGGACAGACTGAACATCGTGTTGGTTTCATACGGATTACTTCATCACAGAATGTTTGTTTTCGATAAGACTTACTTCATTTCAAAGTAGACACTTCCAGCTTTCTACAGATATAACTCCCATGTCCGTGTGTTGAGTTTTCGCTGAGTTACACTTCATTTTAGTGACGTATTTCGAAGAGCAGCTCGCGGAGATGGAGAAGACAAAGAGCTCATCCTGTTTGTTTTCTTTTTTTTTCCAAAACCACAAAGTTTTGTTGTATTCGTGAGTGTACACAAAAAAAATAGACACTTCAAAGTTTCAATTGATGTATAACACTTATCTGTACGACCAAAATCGACGGATTATTTTTAATGTCTTTTGCACTGGTCTTAAAAAAAAACGAGTTGGTATCACCGGCGATACAGCCGTCCCCTTAGGGTTAAACCAAATAGACTTCAAGATATTTTATTTACTGGCACAGGAAAAAAAGGGGATAATTATAAATGTGGTCCGGTTGTGGCTAACTCTATTAAAATCTGGAAAACGGTTGAACGTCGGATAGGTGGACCCTTCAAATTTTGTAACAGTACTCCTTTATGGCACAATTTTAATTTTGTATGCGGAAATCGTCCATTTGTCCAACCCTCTTGGTCTTCTTTAGGTGTAAACATGTGCGGTGATATATATGATAACCAGGGCCTCTGTTCATTTCAGACATTAAGAACCAAATTTTGTCTACCAGCATCCACATATTTTGTCTTTCTTCAATTACGTTCTGCTCTCAAATCGTATGGCGTTCCGTGGGCATCTTCTATTTCCTCTCTGCATTGGAAAGATAAGTTTGTCTTAATACTTTTAATGAAGATGATTGTGTGTTGAGCGTCTGTGACTTACTTTCAGTTTCATTCACGGCAGTTTGCACGTCTGCGTGCTGAAGAGATGCTCAGCTACTCGTCCGCGGTGATGCGTGTTGCATTAGAGCAGTCATATCTGACTAAAATGTCATATAGCCTATAACACGGTCTCACACGTTTATTATTTTTACATTTTGGGAGGAGTAAAATTCACATTTGTGGTTTCAACAACCAGATGCATTTACACTTGTCCAGTTTCGTCTGGAATACGGCCCAGACCTCCTCCTGAAGTATTTTGAGCGATCGGATTTATATTACAAAATGCATGAAGTGACCAGGTGTAAACAGCCCCTATACAGGTGCATCTCAATAAATTAGAATGTCGTGGAAAAGTTAATTTATTTCAGTAATTCAACTCAAATTGTGAAATTCGTGTATTAAATAAATTCAATGCACACAGACTGAAGTACTTTAAGTCTTTGGTTCTTTTAATTGTGATGATTTAGGCTCACATTTAACAAAAACCCACCAATTCACTATCTCAACAAATTAGAATACTTCATAAGACCAATAAAAAACATTTTTTTAGTGAATTGTTGGCCTTCTGGAAAGTATGTTCATCTACTGTATATGTACTCAATACTTGGTAGGGGCTCCTTTTGCTTTAATTACTGCCTCAATTCGGCATGACATGGAGGTGATCAGTTTGTGGCACTGCTGAGGTGGTATGGAAGCCCAGGTTTCTTTGACAGTGGCCTTCAGCTCATCTGCATTGTTGGGTCTGGTGTCTCTCATCTTCCTCTTGACAATACCCCATAGATTCTCTATGGGGTTCAGGTCAGGCGAGTTTGCTGGCCAATCAAGCACACCAACACCATGGTCATTTAACCAACTTTTGGTACCTTTGGCAGTGTGGGCAGGTGCCAAGTCCTGCTCGAAAATGAAATCAGCATCTCCATAAAGCTTGTCAGCAGAAGGAAGCATGAAGTGCTCTAAAACTTCTTGGTAGATGGCTGCGTTGACTGTGGACTTCAGAAAACACAGTGGACCAACACCAGCAGATGACATGGCAGCCCAAATCATCACTGACTGTGGAAATTTCACACTGGACTTCAAGCAACATGGATTCTGTGCCTCTCCACTCTTCCTCCAGACTCTGGGACCTTGATTTCCAAATGAAATGCAAAATTTACTTTCATCTGAAAAGAGGACTTTGGACCACTGAGCAACAGTCCAGTTCTTTTTCTCCACAGCCCAGGTAAGATGCTTCTGACGTTGTCTCTGGTTCAGAAGTGGCTTGGTAGCCCTTTTCCTGAAGACGTCTGAGCGTGGTGACTCTTGATGCACTGACTCCAGCTTCAGTCCACTCCTTGTGATTCTCTCCCAAGTGTTTGAATCAGCTTTGCTTGACTGTATTCTCAAGCTTGCGGTCATCCCTGTTGTATGTGCACCTTTTCCTACCCAAATTCTTCCTTCCCGTCAACTTTGCATTTAATATGCTTTGATACAGCACTCTGTAAACAGCCACACCTTTCAGTAATGACCTTCTGTGACTTACCCTCTTTGTGGAGGGTGTCAATGTTCGTCTTCTGGATCATTGCCAAGTCAGCAGTCTTCCCCATTATTGTGGTTTCAAAGAACAAGAGATACCCAGAATTTATACTGCATGGATGGTCATTTATTGAAACTCAAATGTAAATATTCTAATATTTTGAGATACTGATTTTTGACTTTCATGAGCTGTAAGCTCTAATCATCAAAATTAAAACAAAAAAAAAACTTTTGAAATGTTTTACTTTGCATGTAATGAATCTAAAATATATGAAATTATCACTTTTTGAAATAAATTACAAGAAAAAATGAACTTTTTCATGACGTTCTAATTTATTGAGATGCACCTGTATATTAGGAGCTGAATTAACAGAATCAGAATCAGGATGAGCTTTATTGGCCAGGTATGTTTACACATACGAGGAATTTGTTATAGTGACAGAAGCTCCACAGTGCAACAGAATGACAGCAACAGGACAGGACACAGATAATATACAAATATACAATGTACAAAATAGCAAAAACTCAATATATAATATAGACAATTATGTGTCTACAGGTCTGATATGTGCAAAATTGAAATGAAAAAATAAGTATGTGTTGTGTGTTCCACGTTTAATGTCAAGTGTTCATGAGATGGATTGCCTGAGGGAAGAAACTGTTCCTGTGTCAGAGAGCGACATTGCTTTATATTTTGCTTTGCGACATTGCTTTATAGACATCTCTAACATTGCTTTATATTCTGAAATGTAAAATAAATATTTAATTAAATGAATATAAAACATAAATTTGTAAATGCACCAGTGTGCAAGCATTTTTAGTGTTTTATATACATAAGATAAATACAGTAAGAACATGAACAAAGAAACAAAGTAAAAACAAACTGACAACAAATATACAAATTAAATTAAATAAACAGTGCTTTCATTTTTCCATGAAGGTCTACTAACATTAATGTTCAGGTAAGTAATAGCAACAAAATAAATCTAAAAGTAATCAAATGTAAATGAACACTGCATAGTTTTCACTGTATGTACTGATAGATTGATGCTTATTAAAGCTATAACGTTATTCAGATTAAGAGCCGTGGCTGATTTTCTCTTTGCATTTTGTTCTTTGATTAACATTGATGAAGCATCAGTCTGTCACTTTAAGACAATACGGGTGCATCTCAATAAATTAGAATGTCGTGAAAAAGTTATTTTTTTCTTGTAAGTTATTTCAGAAAGTGAAACTTTCATATATTTTAGATTCATTGCATGTAAAGTAAAACATGTCAAAAGTTTCACTTTCTGAAATGTAAATATTCTAATATTTTGAGATTCTGATTTTGATGATTAGAGCTTACAGCTCATGAAAGTCAAAAATCAGAATCTCAAAATATTAGAATATTTACATTTGAGTTTCAATTAATGACCATCCCTACAGTATAAATTCCGGGTATCTCTTGTTCTTTGAAACCACAATAATGGAGAAGACTGCTGACTTGGCAATGATCCAGAAGACGAACATTGACGCCCTCCACAAAGAGGGTAAGTCACAGAGGGTCATTACTGAAAGGTGTAGCTGTTTACAGAGTGCTGTATCAAAGCATATTAAATGCAAAGTTGACTGGAAGGAAGAATTTGGGTAGGAAAAGGTGCACAAGCAACAGGGATGACTGCAAGCTTCAGAATACTGTCAAGCAAAGCTGATTCAAACACTTGGGAGAGCTTCACAAGGAGTGGACTGAAGCTGGAGTCAGTGCATCAAGAGTCACCACGCTCAGACGTCTTCAGGAAAAGGGCTAACAAGCCACTTCTGAACCAGAGACAACGTCAGAAGCGTCTTACCTGGGCTGTGGAGAAAAATAACTCAGTGGTCCAAAGTCCTCTTTTCAGATGAAAGTAAATTTTGCATTTCATTTGGAAACAAGGTCCCAGAGTCTGGAGGAAGAGTGGAGAGGCACAGATTCCATGTTGCTTGAAGTCCAGTGTGAAGTTTTCACAGTCAGTGATGATTTGGGCTGCCATGTCATCTGCTGGTGTTGGTTCACTGTGTTTTCTGAAGTCCACAGTCAACGCAGCCATCTACCAGGAAATTTTAGAGCACTTCATGCTTCCTTCTGCTGACAAGCTTTATGGAGATGCTGATTTCATTTTCCAGCAGGACTTGGCACCTGCCCACACTGCCAAAGGTACCAAAAGCTGGTTCAATGACCATGGTGTTACTGTGCTTGATTGGCCAGCAAACTCGCCTGACCTGAACCCCATAGAGAATCTATGGGGTATTGTCAAGAGGAAGATGAGAGACACCAGACCCAACAATGCAGATGACCTGAAGGCCACTGTCAAAGAAACCTGGGCTTCCATACCACCTCAGCAGTGCCACAAACTGATCACCTCCATGCCACGCCGAATTGAGGCAGTAATTAAAGCAAAAGGAGCCCCTACCAAGTATTGAGTACATATACAGTAAATGAACATACTTTCCAGAAGGCCAACAATTCACTAAAAAAAATTTTTTATTGGTCTTATGAAGTATTCTAATTTGTTGAGATAGTGAATTGGTGTTTTTTTGTTAAATGTGAGCCTAAATCATCACAATTAAAAGAACCAAAGACTTAAACTACTTCAGTCTGTGTGCATTGAATTTATTTAATACACGAGTTTCACAATTTGAGTGGAATTACTGAAATAAATGAACTTTTCCACGACATTCTAATTTATTGAGATACACCTGTATATTGACACACATCGGATTTTCTCCCAACGGTTCTCGTCCACTTAAGACATAAACTGTGTTTAAGTGAATTCTCTCGTAGCCGATCATTTTGACATATGTTGTGTATTTGATCGTTTTGACGCGCCCGAAGCTCAAAGTGTACTTTGCTTGTCCACACACATTTCAGCCTGGGGAACAGAGTCTCTTGTGCGGATTGTACTTTCAACGTTTTATTATCAAACATGTCCCGCAATTTAGCAACAGTAAAGACGGCATCTTACAACAATCACAGATTGAGCTGATTCTGACGTTAAGTTTTGGTTAGGGAGGAACGAATGCGCACGAATGCGAATTCCCTGTGAAGGGAAGTTAGTTGTGCTAGAAGAAGCGCGGCTATAATCCTTAGAAGCCAAAATCGAAATAAAAAAATAAACTTAGCTTAAAGGGGTGGTTGACTGGTTTTTTTCTAGGCTTGATTGTGTTTATGGGGTGCAGTCTAGCATGTGTTCATGCTTGGTTTTTTTTAAAAACGCATTATTTTTCACATAATTGACCTTTATTCCACACCTCTCTGTCCCTTCTCTGACAAACGCCTCGATTTATTTCCTGGTATTATGAAGCTCCTCCTTCAGAAATACGCGATGGGCTGAGATTGGTTAGCTGGCTCAGTGTGTTGTGTTTCGCTAAACCGCCTCTACTGCACGTCTGAACGTCCCGCCCCTCTCCTCAGTGGCATGTGCTCCAGTTGAATTGTAAACAGTGGCGTTGTCTATAATGCTTATCAATTTGAGCCCGATTGAGACCCAGAGGATATTAGTGAAGAGGATCGTGCAGAACCTGTGCAAGCACGGCTCTTAATGGTATGTTTGGTTGTTGTTGTCTCATACTTTTAAATACGCTGCTATTTGTAAGTGCTACTGTTTCTGTTAGCTTTTAATATACGGTTTTATCCTGATTAAAGCTTTAATACAGCACAGCAACCGCACGCGTGTCCATTTATAATGCTTCTCATTGCTGTGTGAAAATAAGTGTATAATTGGAACAGTTTGTTGGAGCTTATCTGACGATCTGAGAGAGAGAGGGAGAGAGAGAGAGAGAATGAGAGAGAGAGAGAGAGAGAGAGAGATACATCCCTAGTTTTCTCTTCCTCTTCTCTAAAGAGAGAGATGCAGTATCAGCGGGAAGTAACTCGTTGGTCCCTTACCTGCGTTTTTGTAGGACTGCCAGAATTTTAAAAGATCTCCGTTTGTAACTTTCAGTGCCGCAATTAATTGAGCCGCAACATTACACACTAACTAATGTTAAAAAGTGAAATGCAATCAACCACCCCTTAACAGCCACAAGCCTAATGATTTTGTTCTCTATTCTATCATAATTAAACAAACATGTTGTTGTGAACTCCTCCGCGTCCATCTCGCTTTATTGCGAATCAAAAATGTTAGACAAATGTTTGAATATTATTGCACATAAAAACAGCTGGAATCTGGTGAGATAGAATTAGCAAGATAATGTATATTAGCAACAATAAATGTATGTGTGTTTTATTAATTTCTCCAGTACCGACAGCAGAACCGATAACGTCAGAGCTTATCAATACTTCGGTCTTTCATAATTTAGCCCCAAGACCGATACCGGGATACCGTTTAATAGAGGTTTCGGTACCCATCCCTAGTCTTGACAGACTTGATCTCCCTCTCCCACGTACCCCCAAAGTGGGGAGCTGCAGGGGGATTGAGGCGGAAATCAATCTTCTGCTTGGCTAGGAGTTGTTTTAGTTCAGAGGACATGCTGTTGAACCATTCACTGAGATCTTTCTCACCTCCTTTAAAGTTTGTGCCCTGCTCCGAATAGAGCTCCACTGGACTCCCTCGGCGGGCGATAAACCATCTGAGGCTCATCAAGAAGGAGTCCGAATCCATAGCGTGCAGGAGGTCCAGGTGCACCGCCCGTGTAGTAAGACATTTATAGATAATGCCCCATATTTTTTCTGAGCATCGTCCTAGCTTCACTTGAAAGTGTCCGAAGCAATCGACACCAGTGGAGTAGAACGCCGGCTTGTATAGGCGCAGACGGGCCACAGTCAAGTCAAGTCAAGTCACCTTTATTTATATAGCGCTTTTAACAATACAGATTGTGTCAAAGCACTTAACAGTATCAAGTTGGAGGATAGAGTGTCAGTAATGTATAATAATAAGATTAAACACTCAATTTTCAGTTAAGGGCATTTCATTATTGAATTTGGAGATGTCATTGTCTAGCTCAGTATAGTTTAAATAGTATCTTGAAACCAATTGACGATAATCGCTATAAATTAAGTGTCCCCAACTGAGCAAGCCAGAGGCGACAGGTAGGTCAGCCATCTTTGGGACCGACGGCTTGGATTTCCATCGCCGGCACTCCTGACATTGGTGTTGCACCCTCCGTATGGCCTCCTTTCCACTGAGGATCCAAAAGTTCTGGCGCATCTCGGCGAATACTCGCTCTGGGCCCGGATGACAGAGCCGAACATCATAGTCCTGGATAAGGCGTTTCGTTGCGGGATGCAAGGGGTCCAAGACAATGGGATGTTTAGAGGCAGGGTCTAACCATTCGGCCCTTCGGAGTCTCCCTCCCACCCGTATAATTCCCTCATCAGGGTCCAGCTCTGGTGATGGGGTAAAGAGACGACTACTTCGAAGTACAGCCTTTCCAGCTTTAAGATGACGCAACTCTACTGGAAAGCATTCAGATTGGATTCTCTGAAAGACTGTCATCTCTGCCTGCCGATAGTCCTCCACGGTCAAGGGCTCGTCTTGGTCCGCCGCCCCATGCATCTCCTGCGCTACGGCCTCGACCATACTCTTCCAGGACAGGTATGGCTGCCCTCCATGAGCCTCCTGTCTGTCAGCTCTTGATATCACTCCATACGAAGCCATCTTATTATACTCTGTGATATCCTGCTCAGGGATCTCTCCAGGTGAGGATGGCCATTCAGCAGGTCCCTTGCTGAGGAAAGATCCGATTAGGTAGGGCTTTAAGGTCTTATAACAGCAGAGTCACAAGCCTACTTTCTGCCGTAAGCTCCTGGATCTCCGCCACACGAATGCCCATAAGACCTTGAAGCGGCACGAGTCTGACTGCAACCAGGTTAACACGGTCGTCGAGTCACTCCAAAGGATTATCTTATCTGTATTCACCGTCAGCTCTCTCTCGATCGTCTTAGCCAATTGAGCAGCAGTCAGCGCACCGCAAAGCTCGAGGCGGGGAATGGAATGCTAGGTAGACTCGTCCCTGAACATCTTCGGTTCTGAGGTAGGAGACTGAGCCATAAACCCATTCGGAGGCGTCACTGAAGACGTGGATCTGCCTAGACACAACCATCTGTTCAGAAATGGCTGGAGCATAGGGTCGGGGTAACGGAGATGCGTGGTAGCAGGTGTAACTCGGACTCTCATTCCTTCCATGCCTTCTGCAGGTCTTGAGGGATACATGGGTCATCCCAGTCGCTAGGTTTGTCCCACATGCTCTGGAGAATAAGCCTGGCACGCATTGTGTAAGGTACAATAAATCCCAGGGGATCATATTGTCGGGCCAGTATCTTGTAGACATTTCTCATCGTCAGTGCTCCATACTCCAGAGGTCGGCTCTTGTAGCCTAAGGTGTCTGATCCCCAGTGCCAGCTGAGACCGAGGGCCGGCTCCGACAGGCCAGGTTCGTCATGGGAAAGCCATCGCTCCATGGTGTCGGATCTCGCCTCTGCAGGTAGATGTCTGAGTACATCAGGTATGTTGCAGGCCCACTGTCTGAGCTCAAACCCTCCGGAAGCTAGTACCTCCCTGAGCCGATCCACCAGTTCTCTGGCCTCATTTGCGGTGTGCACACTCTGGAGGCAGTTATCCACATAAAAACAGCGCTCCACCGAATGCTGGATTCCTTCTCCTGGCCCACCATGATCTCTCGCATGAATCTGGAGGGCGAAGGTGGCACTGCACGGTGAGCACACAGTGCCAAATGGTAGAACCTGCCACTGGAAGACTTCAGGGGGGTTATCGCGAGGAGCGGCTGGTCTTCTAGTAAGAGCCGAACCTGGTGGAACATGCCTCTGATGTCTCCACTAACTGCCACCACATGTTCCCTGAAGCGCAATAAAACTCCCAGAAGAGAGGCCCCCAGTGTTGGTCCAGGAAGGAGGGCGTCATTGAGGCTTCGACCTTGGAATTGAACCCCTTTATGACTCACCAAGTGGTGCGGTATGTACCACGACTCATTGGTGGCTGAGGCTTCGCTTGGGTCGATCCTCCTGACCACCCCTGCTTCGACCAACTTCTGAATCGCTGTGCAGTACTCTTCAGCTTGTAGAGGGTCCCGGGCCAAGCATCTTTCTAGACTCCTGAGGCTGGGTAGGACGGCTTCTTTGGGAGCTCTGAGTGGGGGTACGCCTTGCTTCCTTTAGCAGGGGCGTGGCATATCTAAGGATGCCTGTGACCTGTACTCGCCTCGTCCTGGCCTCCAGGAGCTCCAGTGCTTCCTTATCCTACTTCGATCACACTGCCAGTTTACTACTCTGGTATGGCAGGATGTCCATCTTCAAGAGCTTCTCCACGTTTTGTATCAGCTCTGTCATCTGAGATGAGACACTTGTGAAGAGACAATGCTGAGTACTTGGGGCCCACTGGGTAAGATATGCAGGTCCTTGAAGCGTCAATTCCAGCCTGGTGTGAATGGCCGCCGGTCCTCCAGGGGGTCCCAGTCTCACCGGTTCGACAGGGGTAAGTAGATGGGGGTAGTCTGCACCAATCAGCACGAGTGGCTTAACGTGTTCAAATGGCTCAAGAGGGAGGTCTGCCAGGTGCTTGTACCTCCTCTTCAGGCTGGCAATGGGGTAGGAGTGGTCTGCTAGACCCAAATGTTGTGAAGTGAAGGCTTCCACTATCTGGAACGCTCTCTTGGGATTAGTTGGGGATGAGATTTTGAACGAGACAGAGGCTCCCTTCAGGGTTTGAACTTCCTGTCGAATTGTGCGGAGAGCGAGATCTTCAGGCTTCTTATTCAGGCCCAGTTTGTCAACTGTCTCAGGAAGGAGCATTGTCCGCTCTGATCCATCGTCCAAAATCACATAAGTGTCTAGTGTCCTGTCTATGTTGCGCAGGAGAACTCTGACGACTTTCAACAGAACACGAGAATGGGACGATGGTCTGTCTAGGTAAAGATCTTCCGTACTGGTGCTTACAAGACAGCTTTCAGCCTTCGGTTGCTCAACCTTGGGGCGTGCGTTGGCATCATGCAGTACCCTTAGATGCTTTCCTTGGCACATATCACAGAGCCTCTTGAGGTCACATTGCACTGCTTGATGTCCTCTCCCACATCTCCAGCATCTCTTGTTGACTTTGATCCACTCTATGACCTCCTCTCAGGTGAGTTGGGTTTTACGGACAGTAGGGTTTCACTTTGCCTTTCCATCTCGGTGTGGATGAACTCTGACCTCCTTGTCTAGTTACTTGATTCGACGCATATCTCTCAGCCCCATGTAGAACTGTAGCTATGGGCTTGCTGCGACGCTTCTCGGCTCGGTAGCCAGACAGCCCTGGGGCACGGATGTCAGAAGGGTTGTCGTATCCTTGGCACCACGACTCATATCGAAGCCATTCTGCCAGGTCGAGCAGCATAGGAGTGTATCCAGGACGGTGGAACATCAGACGCCTGAAGTTCGCTCTCATCTCAGTTGGAAGCTTGGTAAGGAGACTGGCCACATGTGAGCTGCATTTCAGCTCGACTTCTCCATCTAGGCCTAATGTCTGCAGCATACCTACAAGTGACTGTACGTGCAGAGAGAATCTCTCGAAGGCTGCTATATCTCCTCTCTTAATCTCAGGCGAATCCATCACTGCAGCAATCCGCTTCAAAGCTACATGGTGCGGCTGGCCAAACTTCTCCGTCAAGGCTGCCATGGTGTCCGTGTATGGCCTAGGTGAGTTAATGAAAGAGTCGGCAATGAGACAGGCCTCTTCAAGCTTCACATGATCCACAAGTATCTGATACTTGAAAAGCTCTGAAGCATCCGCGGGTAGCAGGTTTAACAGAGCTAATTTTATCCGAGAGAACATTGGGTCGTTATGGATAAACAGAGGAATTTTTGGCGCCGACCCCCTATACTCTCCTCCTCCCTGACTCGTGGATACTGATGAGAACTGTCTGTCTCTGGCGGGATGTGGTTGGCTCATATCAGGCCTAGTTGGGTGCTGAGTTGAGGATCCCGCATTGGTGTGATACATACTGGGCTGCGGACGTGAGATGGGCGAGTAGGGTCCTGGTCTCAGGGTTGGGACCAGCCGTCATACTGTTCAGGACCTCGTCTAGGCTGAGGGGGGTTTAGGCTTCAAGGTGTCGAATGTGGACGAGTGTGGGCTGTGATGCTGGACGTCATACTGTCCGTCATGAGCTGTAACTCACTCATCATTCGGTCTATGACAATGACCACTCGCTGCTCCTCGACAGCTGCCGACTCTGGAGGGTAGTCGGAGGAAGGCCATGGTGGAGGGGGCAGCTCCCCATCACCCTCCTCTTCCTCTGGCACTAACGAGTCATCTTGTAATGGAAGGGGAGGCATTGGCCAATGCTCGAAGGCCTGATCACGCTGTGCTGCTCCTTCCACTCTGGCTGAGGCCGATAGTTCAAGCGATTCCCTTTTAGTGTCATAAGGTGAGGCGGAACTGTACTGCACGCTCTCTCTGTGTAGCCAGCTTGGCTCGGCTCCCTCCTCAGTGTAGGGCATAGGGGTATGTCACCAGCCCATGCTTGTGTCATCATAGCTCTCCTCAAAACTTGGTAAATAATCGTCATGTGCTTCGGGGGGTCTACTCCACTTCACATGAGGCTGTGAGCCCCGATCTTCCTCTCTAGGCGGGTGTGGTGCGGGGCTGGCACGTGATGGGCCACGGATCTTCGGTCGCACTGCACTGACCTCATAATCCTTCAGATAGGATGGCTGTCTTAACTGACGTTTGGGCCGAGTGGAGGGTGCCCACGATGCTTTATCACTCTGTTGCATACTCCCAGCACGACTACGATCCGGCTCGAAGGACCACTTTTATGTAGTGAAGGGCTACGTGAATTATTAGGGCTAGTAAGGCATTGTAGCGAACAGGGGGGTGTCGGTCAGAACACTCAGAAGGCAGAAGGGAGGATCAATTCAACAAATTTAATGGTCATAAAGTGTAAGGATCAACGGTAGTGAGGGGAGACAGCCTTTACATACACTTGAGATATTGGCTAGATGACAGGATACGTGAGGACGAGCTGGGTTACAGTGAGAGAGGTTTGGGTACTGAAGTCAATGAGAGCTCTTGGTAGCACTCAGATGAAATGACGCCCTTAGCTCTATTCAGTCTCTATAATGACAGCAGCCGAGCACATTGGGATGGTAAGGCTGAATCATTGGGAGTTATATATATCGCACCGTGGGAATCAAATGTACAGGCTCTCAGATATACAATCGTTACTGCAGCTGGTTTAACTCCCGACAGACTGGATGATTATCAGCAGACAGAAGTTCGTCTGTCTGACTGTAGATATGCAGGGCATATGCGTATAGGGTTTGTGGATGCATGTGGTTTATCTGCAATAGAGAACAGGGATCCAACATCAGAATTTAACATAATGAACTAACATCATTGAAAAACCTTATAGGCTCCTCCCCTCAAACTGGAATACAATAGTAAACACTGAATATAACATCACATTTGTTGACGTCTACAGGATCAATCATAACGGTATAAGCATTGTCACTCAAACTGCGCTCGTAGATACATCAGACGCAGCACGTGAGCATAATATTATGTAGCATAGCTCGTTTGGTAACTGCGTCACAATTAACAAACAACTATAAACTGAACAACAGCATAAGGTGATCGTAACTCACATGTATATGATGCACACGTCACAAAATACAGTCAAGCTGAGGCTGACAAACGATAATGAACGTCTCTGGCGCTCGTTATGCAGAGTGTCCGGTCGCTACCCGCCACGAATACAGGCTGTCAGCTCCTTATACTCACGTCGGCACAGAGCAGCCGCTACGTCATGCGCGTTTTTAGTAATCAATGCGGCCGCGCTCAGTCACTGTCGCCTTTTGCACAGTATCCGTGTGGTGCGGCTGGAGGTGGAGGTGGAGGCACCGGTGCGGTCACTTGCTCTTAAAATACTCCATCATTTTTGGTCATATAGATAAGAATAATGTGTCTTTCAAATCTGTAAAGACTCTACGTTAATTTGTGTGCACTCATAATAACAACAAAACATTGCTTTTTTGTAAAATAATGAAAGCAAACAGGATGCACGTTCTGCCATCTCGGTCTCTGTGAACTTGAGCGTGAAACTCCATGTATATTTTCCTTACAGACATGAAAAATATATCTATAGAGAGTGAAATGCCTACTTTCAAATAAACCAATTCAAATGGAAAACAAATATTCTCAGATTATATAATCCGTATGAAACATGCATACAGGCGCATCCACTACTGCGGAGAAGACGAGTCAGTGTCGCCGACTTCATCTCTTAAGCTGAAAACAAAGAAAGCTCTAGTTTATCAAATTATTAAAATGTTAATGCAAAATGTTAATGTAATCCTCCTTACTATTTTTCCCTGACATATTCATAATCATTACTTCTGCCGGTGTGCTGTGGCAAGCTTTATGGATGCGCTTGAGCACTTATTAGGCAATGTAGGCAATTAGAGGCTCATTATTATTATTTAAATGGTTTATTAATAAACGTGCAATTAGTTGACTGCTGCAAATGAATGACTACTTGTCGACCAGTAAAATCTTTAGTCGAGGGCAGCCCTAATTTTTAAGTACATAAATATGTAAATGTATTTGTAGTATACTTATCATAAAATAAATGTATCTCAAATACATTTTATTATATTTATTTTTCACTAGGGCAGGTTCAGATAGATAAGAAGTAAGGTGTGGAAACTGAATCCGTCTTTGCTGTCGGACCCAAAATTTTGCAACATTTTAGGAGACTCAATACAAAATTATTGGTCAGTTAATAAAAACTCACCTGTCTGCTACAATCTGGGGATTTCTTATTTCTTATACTGCTGGTCATTCCAAGATGGCGCCGAGGATGGCAGCCGTGTTGCGAGCTCCGAGAAAACTCTGCAGGTTTTTGTATGTTTTTTTTTTTGTTGTTGTTGTTTTACGTGTTAGATGTTGTTAGTATAACTGTCTACGATAGAGACATTACATCGGTTCTTCCGTCGTGCAACGCAAACCGGAATTTGAGTTCCTCAACGCCGGTGGATTGTTTACAGACACCGCATCAGAGCCCTTTGTCTGGAACGCACGACCACGACGAAAGAAACGTAGCCGGAAAAGAGGGAAGAGAGCTGGCGTTCTCGTCAGACTGAGACGCCATGCCTTTCGACCTCCTCTCCCAACCATTTTGCTGGCTAACGTTCAGTCACTGGATAACAAACTCTGTGAACTGCGTGCATGCATCTCATACCAACGAGAAACAAGGGACTGCTGTGTTATTTGCCTCTCAGAAACCTGGATGTCTGCAATGGTTCCAGACTCAGCCATCAAGCTCACGGGCTTCTCCGTGCACCGCTCGGACAGAACGAAAGAGCTCACAACGAAAAGCAGAGGTGGGGGCGTTTGTTTCTATATCAACAACTCGTGGTGTGATGAAAGGAACCTACACTCTATTAAATCCTTCTGCTCCCCTGATCTGGAATTTCATATGCTTCTGTGTCGACCATTCTGGCTACCGAGGGAATTTACAGCGATCATAATCACGGCTGTTTACATTCCCCCTCAAGCCAACACAGACCAGGCACTCAGGGAACTGTACGGGAATATAAGTGATCAGGAAACCGCGCACCCAGATGCAGCGTTTGTTATTACGGGGGACTTTAATAAAGCCAACTTCAGAACAATAGCTCCAAAATACTTTCAACACATCACCATCAACACGCGTGGTGATCGTGTACTGGACCATTGCTACTCCCCCTTCCGGGATGCTTACAAATCCCTCCCCGCCCACCTTTCGGCAAATCGGATCACTCCTCCGTTCTGCTTCTGCCTGCTTATAGGCAGAAACTGAAACGTGAAGCACCCGCCCTCAGGACAATTCAATGCTGGTCGGACCAATCGGACGCTATACTACAGGACTGTTTTGATCACGTGGACTGGGACATGTTCCGGGCAGCGTCTGATGGCGACATAGAGGCGTACTCAGATACGGTTACGTGTTTCATCAGGAAGTGTATAGAGGATGTAATTCCGACCAAAACAATACGCATCTACCCCAACCAAAAACCGTGGATTAACAGCGATGTTCGATCAGCCTTGTCAGCGCGGACATCTGCCTTTAAATCCGGAAACACTGACGATCGGAAACAAGCCAGTTACGATCTCAGGAGATCCATCAAAGCAGCCAAACGACAATATAAAAACAAAGTTGAAGAACAATTCAACAACAACAACAACCCAAGAAGCATGTGGCAGGGCATCAACCTCTAAAAGACAAGTGCATCTTTCCAATTGTATTCACATATATCTTATGATGATTATTGGCTGTGCACTGAACTAAACATAGATTAATACATTTTCTAAAGACACACCCCAAAGTGATGGCGTTCCTAGCATTGTCAGTGTCACTGTTCAACATTTTTACGAGTGGAGCATTCACTTGGGCCGTGAGCAACTGAGAGGAGCACACTTACTGTACAAAAAGCGTAAGGTAAACGTACCTATTAAGCTCACCAAAATCTACATTGAGACATTTTTAGTGCACAAGATATTGGTTTCAGTACAGAAAGTTGTTAAAATAAAATATTAATCTCTCACACACAAAAAAAAATATTTAATCAAATAAAAAATAAAAGCATTTCAATTAAGATATACATAATTAAATTCAAAAAGTCTGTCTGTGCTTAATGAGTACATTTTTGTACCCTTTAAGCACACCCCTGTTCCCATTAAGCTCACATCATGTTTTATTAAAAAAGTATTGTTTATTTTAAGGAAATTTTTTAAAGAATAATTGTAAAATTATATTTTTTGAAGGTACAAAGTCAATCACAAAAAAAAAACAGAACACTAAAATCAAGCAACAAGGCATTCAATTTGATCAGTTATATATTCATAGTGAAGTGTCATTTAAACACATTGCAACATCTAGGCTAGTCCACGTTCAGCTAAGTAACACTTTCTTCTCTCGCACTCAACGGAGGCGGACGCATTTTTCTCTCCCCGTCCTCGCCCTTATCTTCCCTGCTTGCTCTCTCGTCTCGTCTCGTCTCGTCTATTCTAATACATGAGAGACTCTCTCTGCACTGCTCTCCAAACTGAAAAATCATGGATTTGATCAACTGGTCTCTCAACGCAATTGACACCATCTTCTCGACGAGAAGCTTGGGTTCAGGGGAACCTGACTGCCCTGCCGGAACATTCGCAGCTGGCTACACGATGGACGCGTGGGAGAGGTGGCGGGTCGTGTGTCTGGCGGCTCTTTCCGTGGAGGACATTGAAGATATCTACCTATTCGGAACCATGATAACAGGTCTTCTGCTGATTGGATTAGGCTTTGCCCTGGGTTATCGAAGAATTCAGAAAACGGGAACAGCTGTCCAAAGCCTCACAAGGCTGCCCGTCATGATTGAAGCAGTGGGCAGAGCGGTCAGCATTGAGACTGAGACTATTAACCGCAATATGGATTCCATCACGGAGAAGCTCACGGCTTTGCAAAGGAAAATTGATGGTTTTGGAGACCAGAATGGACAAAGAGAGTAGCCGTGGAATTGGAATGCGGCTACTCGCCCCAAGACCAAACAATCGCAATCTTATCTTTTTCGGCTCCCCTGAACCAGCACTGGCCTCGGCCAAGGCCGCTGTTGGAAAATCAACCCTGGGAAGAGCACTGCAGTGAGACGCTCTTGCGTTCCTCCCCCATTCTACAGACACCTGCTGATTACAAACTATTACACATACACACACATACACACATATATAAAGATATGCATTCACCTCCCCACCCCCGATCCCTCACCTCCGTCGCTTTGTACCGCCAGCCTGACAAGCGGGTCTGTGACCAGCGCTAAGATTGGCTGCAGGACCGGATGGCTGCTTGCCGGAGCTGGATTACCTCCCCTGTTGCAAAGTCGTGTGTCTATGGTGTATTGATTATGTGCTTTTGTTGCTGAGGTGTTTTTCCTGTTCTCACACTGTACTCCCCAAGGAGTATAGTCTGGGGGTTATTTTTTTTCTCCTCCCCTTCCTCATGTTATGCTGTATTTTTCTTCAATTCCCTGTCTTCCTGTCCTGTCTACCCCCTTGTCATATTGTATGTATGTTGTGTATGTATGGACAGGTTGATGGCTAATTTCGCTGGTACTTGTGACTAGTGACAATAAAGGGCTACTACTACTACTACTACTACTACATTCAAAAATCAAATAAAACAAACCAATAAAACATTTAATTCATGGGGATGAACACAGAAACTAGCCTCATTATGAAACCTCTTTTCAAATGGATGTCAGCTTATCTATATCTAGATTTACAGTCTGGAAAAGTTTATGCTAGTGGTAAAGATCAGAGCCTGTCTGCAGATTTGAGTTGACAGAATCCATAGAAAATCAATTAACTTAACCATCAGTTAATATTTAAAGTCTGTTTATGAAGTATTTACATAGACGTTCAATGTGGAAGAGCTTAAAGAGAGCACACTGAGCTTAATTGGACAGCAACAATTTTTAATAAATTTAATGTAATATTTATTAAAATGACAGGATTTGTGCTAAATAAATAGTCTAGGTCATGTATTAAGTTCATACATATTTTAATATGAACAACTATTATTAACAATATCTATGAAATTATACTTTTTCTTACTGATGTCACACTGAAGCTGTGTGATTTTCATAGTAGTGTACCCTTTAAGCTCACCTTAAAATAATATGAAATCTTTAAAAATTACAGCACTGTAAAACGACAGACCAGCAATAAACTGTCAATTTATAATATTATGGATGTAAAAGTACAAGCCAGTAATGCCTGTGAAGTAATATGTTAGCGTAGCACACAATTTTATACAGCTAGTCAGCTAACTGTGTTATGTAGCATCTGCGCTATGTTGCTAAAACTTTCTTTTGGATCTAATGTAATTATTGACCCACATCCAAGTTCCAGGTTATAATATGCAAAAGTCTGAACATTAATCTCTTAATTTTACAATAAGTAGTGAAATTTACCAAAAATAAAGGCTTAAACATCTAACAAACACACATTTAAGGGGCTCCTCTTTTGGTGAAAGTTTTTAGACAGCTTTCAAAATGGCCGCCAGACAGTGTGAACATATAGAGACCCATATCTCAGTGTGCAATGATCTGATTTACTTGAAATTACAGGAGGCAGGGGTGCCGTAAGGGGGGGGGGAGTTAGGACGATTCTAAGGGCCCGACGATGGGAGGGGGCCCCCGAGGGAGAAATGTGATTTCTACCGAGGGGAACGCTAGAGCCCTGCATTTCAGCCCGGCCCCGACCGGGCTTCGATCGGGCCAATTTTCACGTCATAGTTCAGACGCGGGCTGGGCCTCGGGCCTTATTAGGCTTCTCCTTATGTTTATATTTTAGACATCCATCAATTAGTGATGAAAAAAATTGCCGCGCTGGTGGAAACAACATGAGACCGTGCTGTCAAGAGCGGCTCGACGGTGTTTAGTGTCCCGCAGCAGCAGAGAGCCGTCAGCGCAGCTGAAGAGTTCTGCTTCAAATACACGCAATAAAGTTCGCCATAAAGCCCCAGCAAAAGTAATTACCATGACTGTGTCCGGGGGAAGTAGTAAGGAGATATTTGAATATTAACATGCAAGTCCTGTCAGCTACAGCCAGTTTAGTTTTACTTTTTGTTTTCGTTTTGAAAAGCTTGTTATCTTTGCTGTTTACCTCACATTACACTATGGAGGCTTTCCTTATTTTTTAATATTATTATTATTTGATTCCTCAGTGTTTGCTAAACGTTCTGTTATGTATTAGTCGGTATAATACAGCATGTGATGTGTCCTATGCCATGCCTCTCTTATTCGTTTTTGTTAATAAATGTTATGCTAGTTTGTCATTGTAACCTACTGTTTTATTGTTGTTGTGCTTTTTAATTAAGAACAACAATGAATCCATCTTTTGTTTTAGTCTTAAAAAGTGAAAGGTGTATAGATATAAGCAAAACAGAGAATTATCTTTTCTTGTAAAGCGTGACACCAAGATCGTGAAAGTGAAAGCAAAAAAAGGAATTCCTGTCACAAAATTTAAATCACAAATAATACTGATGAAAAAGAACGGGTTGAATGCTGAACACTTTCGTTACCATATAACTATAAACTATGATAAAAGTTCATCAGCATGCATTGATTAATCAAATGTTGCATGCAAAATTTGCGACCTGTCTGCCACTGGCCACTTGGTCGTTACTTTAAGAAAGAAAAAACTTATTTAACTAACAAAAAAAATGCTCCAAACGTTTTTCTAAATTAACTTTATAAAAAACCAAAACGAAATATTATCACTTTGCCATTACTTACAAAACTGAACAATTGTAATAGCTGAAACAGTATAATCTGATTTGGGAGAAGGGGAAAAAAAGACAAAAAGACGGGCTCGGGAAGGGGGACTTCCCTCGGTATCCCCAGCCACACAACCCCACCCCCCCAATGGCCCGAGTGAATATGCTGTCCAGGGGGCCCAGAATCCGTAGCGGCGCCCCTGACAGGAGGTATATAGTAACAAACATATCAATTGGTTAAGACATCAAGTAGAATAATAAATTATTTTTTGTTTTTATAATCTGATCTCAAAAATGGAAGTGTGCTTAATGGGTATGTGAGCTTAATAGGTACGTTTACCCTATACTCTGGTAATTACAGTTCATCAATAAACAATGTCCATTAGGACTTTTAATCCAAAAGTGTGGACAAGAGATTGTAAGACCTGAAGTCGGTGTCAGATAAGGCTGACATATAAAATGTGCAGTGCTGGGGTTGCTCCAAGACCAGTTTGAAAAACCACTAAATTTCACCATTTCCACTTTGGTTTTACACACAAACCATTTTTCCATTGCCATTTTGAAGTATCTTCCACTTTGTGAAGTGGATGAGGGAAGTTTATAATAATGGAGCCCCTCGATTTTGAGTAAGGGAGCAAGTCTTCTTCATATGTATACTTCAGGCAGCTCCATATACCACAATGCAACACAAATGTGACATCACCGCAGATTGTGTTTAATTTACCTCCACCTCAAACAACTCAGATATATCAATTATTTTTAAAATTTGTAAGGGAAAATATGTAAATAATAAATTAACTCCATAACAGATTCCAAGTGATAATGGGCTTAGGACTTTCCAATTCAGCCCATTGCAAATGTTCTGCCAGTATCACGTTGCAGTTTTATACTTGGCAAAATTTAAAAAATATATATTTTATTTTTGGAAATTCATACGTCTGTTGGTGGAGTAGCATCACCAGTGAATGAATGAATGATGCATTTATATAGCGCTTTCTTGTGTATTGCTGTACACCCAAAGCGCTTTACAATCATGTGGGGGGGTCTCTCCTCAACCACCATCAGTGTGCAGCATCCACCTGGATGATGCGACGGCAGCCACAGGACAATGGTGCCAGTGCGCTCACCACACACCAGCTACAGGTGGAGAGGAGAGAGAGAGAGAGATGAAGCCAATCAAGTGGATGGGGATTATTAGGAGGCCATGATTGATAAGGGCCAGTGGAGGGAATTTGGCCAGGACACCGGGGTTACACCCCTACTCTTTTACGAGAAGTGCCATGTGTGACGAGTCGGCTGCCCCTCCTTCACAACCGGCGCAGCACGACGAGGACATCAGATCCCCTGTTTATTTTGGACACTTCATCCCCTTTGGACACTATTTTATTATTTCTGTTTAATAAAAGCCTCTCCGAGGCCTGACGCCACGCCCACTGTGTCTGTCGTTTGCTCCTCCCGCCACAGTGGTGGAAAATGCGGGCAATGCGGAGCTTAGACAGCGCAGTTGGGCAACACTCGATGACGTCATCCCCTCTCGCTCGCAAAAGTTCATGGAAATCCGCACTTGGACGGAGGAACGACGGAGACGGCCTCCCAGCCACCAAATGGGTAAGTGACATTCCTTTTATTGTCATTTACCCTGTGGTTGGTTGAGGCTGTCGACTAAAACCCGGTTTTTCTGTCCCGGTTCCGGCGCGGTGCGAGAGGGAGAGTTGCCCGGAGAGGAATCCCTGCCCCGCCCACTCCGACCGCTGGAGCCTGGTTGAGGAAGGTAGCACTCCTGTGTGGGCAGCGGCCGGATGACGGGGATGTCGCTTGGGGGGGGAATGTGACGAGTCGGCTGCCTCCCCCCTAATTATCAGCATATCCCCGTCCCTTAATCGCCGCCCTTCACCAGGCTCCTGACGGGAGTGGGTGTGTGAGAGGAGGGGCGCTGAAACAGCCAGGTCTGGCGGCGTGTGATGAGGCACACCTGAAGTGAATGGAGCCTCATCACCGCCGCTGTTATATGCCGAGTGCGCCTCTCCTCGGGAGACCGGTCTCTTCCCCTTGCATGCACGCTGGTGTCCTCGTGGGTCCAGGAAGGGAGCGTTGAGGGATCGAGTGCCGCACCCGTGAGACGGCCGTCGGGCCAGGATGCCGGGCCGTTTAAACCCTCGAAGTGCCGCGGGCCGAAGGAAGACGAAGCCGCTGAAGAAGCCGCCGCCCCTCGCGCCCCGGACCTCAGAGGGGAGCGCGTGCGGCCGCCGGACTCCGCCCCTTACCTGGACCCTTCCTTCCAGAACACTGCCCCTCCTTCACAACCCGCGCAGCACGACGAGGACACCAGATCCCCTGTTTATTTTGGACACTTCATCCCCTTTGGACACTATTTTATTATTTCTGTTTAATAAAAGCCTCTCCGAGGCCTGACGCCACGCCCACTGTGTCTGTCGTTTGCTCCTCCCGCCACACATGGGATTTTTAATGACCACAGGGAGTCAGGACCTCGGTTTAACATCTCATCCGAAAGACGGTGCTTTTTGCCAGTATAGTGTCCCCGTCACTATACTGGGGCATTAGGACCCACACAGACCACAGGATGAGCACCCCCTGCTGGTCTCACTAACACCTCTTCCAACAGCAACCTAGTTTTCCCAGGAGGTCTCCCATCCAGGTACTGACCAGGCTCAACCCTGCTTAGCTTCAGTGGGCAACCAGTCTTGGGCTGCAGGGTGATATGGCTGTGGCCACCAGTGGGGATATTTTTTAACCCCACCAGCAATGAAAAAGAATTCAGTACAGGGATATGTAGCAGGCATGTGTAGACTGGAGAGTGGGAAATCCCTGAACAATGAGACATGTTTGTCTCATGTACCTGTTTTCTTATTCCTGGATAAATAGTTGTGAATCTTTTAGCAGTGGAAAATTATTTAGTGCTTTAGTAATTACTTTATACTGTCTACTCTGCAAAAAAGAGATATGACCAAAACTAAGTTGCTCTAATTCACAATTTAACCTGCATATTATACCTCTTCAACCTGATTATAATTAACCATATCTTGTGAAGTAATGCATGGTAACTAAAGTTAGCCTAGTGCTACATCATAATTGTTGGTGTGTGTATTTTATAATGTGAGATGTCTCATGTCAAGTTGAGCCTCATTTATTTCCCTTCTTTGTCTTTTTCTTTTCTCCTGTCTTCCTCAGGTATAACATGTTTATTGTCATGTACCCCTTGGGAGTAATTGGAGAACTGCTGACCATACATGCCTCCTTACCGTATGTGCGGAGATCTGGCATGTATTCCCTGAGGCTCCCCAACAAATACAATGTGTCCTTTGACTATTACTACTTCTTGATCATCGTCATGCTGTCCTACATCCCGTGTAAGAACTCAACTCACAATAAAACATCTACTTGCATGCTACTATTTCCTCATTGGGGTTGCCACGTTTCTGTCACAAGACCAGCCGAATCAGTCTTTATCATGTTAACCGTGCTACTGTTGGAAGGACTAAATTGACCATGACTGACTGCTAATAGAGTGGTGTAAGTATAAAATGGACACACTGACATCCCAAACTGTCTTGTCTAGTTAGTTATTAGATACATATATTTTCAAAAATAAACATAACTGCTTTAAAATTTGTGTTTTCGGTATGGGTGTGTGCACCACTCTATAGCTCATGTCTACAATGTCTATCGGTGTGCGTCCTGCTTCTCACAGCACAGATTGTGAAAGCTGGAGATTGCTTCAAGTAAATTGAACCATGATTTTTGCTGAAGATCTGAACATCTTAGTTAAAAAAATTGATATAGGGAAAGCTGTGTTAACGTTTAAGTTAGTAAGAGTTTTTGTTCAGTGCTGAGTTGTGCAAGCTCGCGATTCCTCTCATTATAACCAACAAAGAGTAGAGACGATGTAAATAAGAGATTCATAGATTGCAACGGAAGTTTGTGAGATCGCGATGGACTAAGATGAGTGACGGCATTTTAATGATCATAAAGGGAGTTTGCATATGTGATATTGATTTTATAAAACAGTTCAATAAACAATAAATTAATATTAAGTGACATTTTAGGAACACGATCATCTCATTTTGCTCTAGTCCAACAGTTCCAAACAAATTCGTAGCTGAGCCACTGCACATCTCCAAGCAAGCACAGTGTTTCATTTATGAATGAATGTGCATTTTTGAACAAATCTTTTTGAACTGTCTTGCTTCATTCCTGAATAAATCAGCTTGAACAAACCGATTGAATGAATGATTCATTGAAAAAGACAGTGACTTTTGAGCCATTTTTGTTTCATTTTTAAAGTATCATTTTAGTTATTTAAATAATTTGCTATTTGTGACCCTGGACAACAAAACCAGTCTAAAGTAGCACGGGTATATTTGTAGCAATAGCGAAAAATACATTGTATGGATCAAAATTATCGATTGTTCCTTTATGCCAAAAATCATTAGGATATTAAGTAAAGATCATGTTCTATGAAGATATTTTGTAAATTTCCTTATGTAAATATATAAAAACTTAATTTTTGATTAGTAATATGCATTGCTAAAGACTTCATTTAGACAGCCGAAGTCGATTGTCTCAATATTTTGATTTTTTTGCACCCTCAGATTCTAGGTTTTCAAATAGGTTTTCAGTCTCGGCCAAATATTGTCCTATCCTAATAATCTATACATCAATGGAAAGCTTATTTATTCAGCTATTTATGTTAAGACTTTAAGATTGTATAAATCTTATGTACAGTATCTCACAGAAGTGAGTACACCCCTCACATTTTTGTAAATATTTCATTATATCTTTTCATGTGACAACACTGAAAAAATGACACCTTGCTACAATGTAAAGTAGTGAGTGTACAGCTTGTATAACAGTGTAAATTTGCTGGCCAAAAACCGCTGGCCACAAAAGTGAGTACACCCCTAAGTGAAAATGTCCAAATTGGGCCCAAAGTGTCAATATTTTGTGTGGCCACCATTATTGTCCAGCACTGCCTTAACCCTCTTGGGCATGGAGTTCACCAGAGCTTCACAGGTTGCCACTGGAGTCCTCGTCCACTCCTCCATGATGACATCACGGAGCTGGTGGATGTTAGAGACCTTGCGCTCCTCCACCTTCCGTTTGAGGATGCCCCACAGATGCTCAATAGGGTTTAGGTCTGGAGACATGCTTGGCCAGTCCATCACCTTTACCCTCAGCTTCTTTAGCAAGGCAGTGGTCATCTTGGAGGTGTGTTTGGGGTCGTTATCATGTTGGAATACTGCCCTGCGGCCCAGTCTCTGCTTCAGTATGTCACAGTACATGTTGGCATTCATGGTTCCCTCAATGAACTGTAGCTCCCCAGTGCCGGCAGCACTCATGCAGCCCCAGACCATGACATTCCTACCACCATGCTTGACTGTAGGCAAGACACACTTGTCTTTGTAGTCCTCACCTGGTTGCTGCCACACATGCTTGACACCATCTGAACCAAATAAGTTTATCTTGGTCTCATCAGACCACAGGACATGGTTCCAGTAATCCATGTCCTTAGTCTGCTTGTCTTCAGCAAACTGTTTGCGGGCTTTCTTGTGCATCATCTTTAGAAGAGGCTTCCTTCTGGGACGACAGCCATGCAGACCGATTTGATGCAGTGTGCGGCGTATGGTCTGAGCACTGACAGGCTGACCCCCCCACCCCTTCAACCTCTGCAGCAATGCTGGCAGCACTCATACGTCTATTTCCCAAACACAACCTCTGGATATGACGCTGAGCACGTGCATTAAACTTCTTTGGTCGACCATGGCGAGGCCTGTTCTGAGTGGAACCTGTCCTGTTAAACCGCTGTATGGTCTTGGCCACCGTGCTGCAGCTCAGTTTCAGGGTCTTGGCAATCTTCTTATAGCCTACGCCATCTTTATGTAGAGCAACAATTCTTTTTTTCAGATCCTCAGAGAGTTCTTTGCCATGAGGTGCCATGTTGAACTTCCAGTGACCAGCATGAGAGAGTGAGAGCGATAACACCAAATTTAACACACCTGCTCCCCATTCACACCTGAGACTAACGCATGACACCGGGGAGAGAAAATGGCTAATTGGGCCCAATTTGGACATTTTCACATAGGGGTGTAATCACTTTTGTGGCCAATGGTTTAGACATTAATGGCTGTGTGTTGAGTTATTTTGAGGGGACAGCAAATTTACACTGTTATACAAGCTGTACACTCACTACTTTACATTGTAGCAAAGTGTAATTTCTTCAGTGTTGTCACATGAAAAGATATAATAAAATATTTACAAAAATGTGAGGGGTGTACTCACTTCTGTGAGATACTGTATATTATGTATAAATCTTAATTTTGAAAAATTGACCCTTATGACTGGTTTTGTGGTCAAGGGTCACATTTGTATATTCAATGCTTTATATTTAAAACATTAATTTCATAACATTGTTATTATGAACTTAAGTGCTTTCATGCCACCTCTAAGCTTCATTAAACTGTCTGTAAATATACCTAAATGCCACTTTTATGTTCTTCTGTGCACCTCTGTAGTGCAAAGATCAATTTTGTTGATATTGATTTAATTTGATTGGCAACTTATGCTTCCTAATTGTGCCTTATTATTCTAAATTGAATGTGTTGTTATAATTAAAAAAGAAAAGAAAAGAAAAGTTTATAAATATAATTACAAAGGGTGCCTTTGAGCTTGATACCTACAAAACATATTGTTTAGAGGAAACATGAAATAAGTTTAATGTTGTTATAGATTATAAAGATTTTTATAATTAATTAAATCTGAAAGGTCATCTAAAAGTTACCCCAACTTAGAGTCCTATGAACCTTGTTTTAAGTGACCTGAAAATAAATGAAATACTGTACAGAAAGCGAACATTCCCTATCACTTTAAAGTGGCCAGTGACCAATGACTTACACACACACACACACACACAAAACCTCCTGTTATAATCAAAGAAACTGTCTGCACTGCAAAATACATTTTCTCTGGATTATTTTGCCCCAAGCCCAGATTAATTTCCGACCCTGGTGATGTAAATTCCTATGTAAATTTTCTCTGTCATTATTGCTTTTTGCAATAGTTTAATTTTAGTGTATAATAACTTGTGGGATGGTGTTAAAGCTTTGGAAATTGAGGCTGATGAAATTATAATGGTTTGATAAAGATATTTTACTTTACTTTTTTGTCTGTTTATCTTTTAGTGTTTCCTCAGCTGTACTTCCACATGCTACGTCAGAGGAGGAGGGTACTTCATGGAGAAATCGTAGTAGAGAAAGATGAGTAGAAAGACACCACTAAAAAAAAAAAAAAAACAAAAAAACAGGTAGCCATCAGTTATTTAAGAAACGTTTCTGCATCAGTTTATGGTCAAAATAAGAAGCTGAAAACATTAAATACAAATCAATTCTACAATTATTAGTATATATTCTTAGTAGAACCTTTCCTAAGGTTCACCACCCTTTCCAGCCGTGTTTTATTTCACAAGGTTGGAATGACTACAATCATCAAAGGAGATATGAACCAATGGACAGCCCGGTGTTATAGGTAATCATAGGTCTGCACTCCTTAACAATTTTCACACCCAGTGGAGATGCCCCATCTGTTTTGAAAAAGAGTCACCGACTGGGATCTGGCTTTACAAACAATTATCTATACCTAGGGTGATTTGGACTAAATTGTGATTTGTGTAATTACAGAGATACTATGGTAAACCATTCTGCAAATTCTAGGTCTTCACTTTTTTTTCTCATTTATGTTCTTGGACTGATTAGGGATTAAGTGATTTATATTACTATATCATACCTTCTCCATCTGAATGGTTAAGGTGGTTTTACAATTGACAGCAAAATTGCAAACTAGCTATGGAGAGATGTAACTACGTGAAACGTGATAAAGCAACAAGTGATAATATCTCACCCATTTTTTTTTTTTTTTTTTTTTTGTCCAAACCAGCTGAGACTGTGAAAAGCAACAGAAAATGATGACCATTGATCGGTTTCTAGTTTTGGGATGTCACTCTGGGTATCCCCACCCACCGTGACGTCTCATTAGTCCAAAATCCCACTCCTCGTATATACAGGTGCATCTCAATAAATTAGAATGACGTGTAAAAGTTCATTTTTTCTTGTAAGTTATTTCAAAAAGTGAAACTTTCATATATTTTAGATTCATTGCATGTAAAGTAAAACATTTCAAAAGTTTTTTTTTGTTTTAATTTAGATGATTAGTACTTACAGCTCATGAAAGTCAAAAATCAGTATCTCAAAATATTAGAATATTTACATTTGAGTTTCAATTAATGACCATCCCTACAGTATAAATTTCGGGTACCTCTTGTTCTTTGAAACCACAATAATGGAGAAGACTGCTGACTTGGCAATGATCAAGAAGACGAACATTGACGCCCTCCACAAAGAGGGTAAGTCACAGAGGGTCATTACTGAAAGGTGTGGCTGTTTACAGAGTGCTGTATCAAAGCATATTAAATGCAAAGTTGACTGGAAGGAAGAAATTGGGTAGGAAAAGGTGCACAAGCAACAGGGATGACTGCAAGCTTGAGAATACTGTCAAGCAAAGCTGAGTCAAACACTTGTGAGAGCTTCACAAGGAGTGAACTGAAGCTGGAGTCAGTGCATCAAGAGTCGCCACGCTCAGACATCTTCAGGAAAAGGGCTACCAAGCCACTTCTGAACCAGAGACAACGTCAGAAGCGTCTTACCTGGGCTGTGGAGAAAAAGAACTGGACTGTTGCTCAGTGGTCCAAAGTCCTCTTTTCAGATGAAAGTAAATTTTGCATTTCATTTGGAAATCAAGGTCCCAGAGTCTGGAGGAAGAGTGGAGAGGCACAGAATCCATGTTGCTTGAAGTCCAGTGTGAAGTTTCCACAGTCAGTGATGATTTGGGCTGCCATGTCATCTGCTGGTGTTGGTCCACTGTGTTTTCTGAAGTCCACAGTCAACGCAGCTATCTACAAGGAAGTTTTAAAGCACTTTATGCTTCCTTCTGCTGACAAGCTTTATGGAGATGCTGATTTCATTTTCCAGCAGGACTTGGCACCTGCCCACACTGCCATAGGTACCAAAAGCTGGTTCAATGACCATGGTGTTACTGTGCTTGATTGGCCAGCAAACTCGCCTGACCTATGGGGTATTGTGAATGTTCCCCAGTGGTAGAGCATTGCGTTAGGTTGTGGGTTCGAGAATCTATGGAATGCACTGTAGTCGCTTTTAAAAGCGTCAAGAGTAAATGAAGATGAGAGACACCAGACCCAACAATGCAGATGACCTGAAGGCCGCTATCAAAGCAACCTGGGCTTCCATACCACCTCAGCAGTGCCACAAACTGATCACCTCCATGCCACGCCGAATTGAGGCAGTAATTAAAGCAAAAGGAGCCCCCTACCAAGTATTGAGTACATATACAGTAAATGAACATACTTTCCAGAAGGCCAACAATTCACTAAAAATGTGTTTTTTATTGGTCTTATGAAGTATTCTAATTTGTTGAGATTGGTGGGTTTTTGTTAGATGTGAGCCTAAATCATCACAATTAAAAGAATCAAAGACTTAAACTACTTCAGTCTGTGTGCATTGAATTTATTTAATACACGAGTTTCACAATTTGAGTTGAATTACTGAAATAAATGAAACAAACTTTTCCACGACATTCTAAGTTATTGAGATGCACCTGTAATACACATCAAATATGGGTGTGACTTTGTTCAAACATGCAGAAGTTTCACAGAAGTTCGGACAGAAAATTACTTGTAACTTTCTTTGTTGGGATATATTTTTTACATTTCAGTATGCACTATGATTATATTTGTTGCCTCAGTGTTTACAATCCAAACTAGAGTAAATAAACTGGAAAAAGTTTGTACAGGCAGTGCTATAGAAAACAATAATCTTAGATTGGTTAGATATTTGTTGCTAAAACCTTAACTATCAGACCTTCTGTGTTGTTGATTTTTGATTTTTTGTAAGAAATTTGTTGTGCTCTGTTTTTGAGTAAATTATCTCTCTACGGTGCTACAATATTTAATTCTTCCGTGCAGCTGAGTAGAGAAAAGGACAGGATTTGGAGTGAGAAGTGGAGGAACTGATATCATTAAATAGAATTGTGAAGTCTTCAAACAAACATTTTCATGTTATTTAATTTAATACCTGGAAACTGAACTGTATGAATAAAGATCTTGTGAAAAAAAAATGAATGGAAGAAAGAAAGTGAAAGAAACAATAAAACAAATTGACAATATGAACTTGGGCAATGTTCTCATTGATAAATGTTTAGACTGTAAGCAGTCTCAAAGAATAGAGTTTTATTTGTTAAGTTCATAATATTGAAAGCATAGATTAAATGTACAAAAATGTCAAACATTGAAAATAAATGTTATTATCCCGAAGAGGAAATTTGTCTTGGACTCAAAGAGCATTTACAATAACAATGTGTTGAATCCAAAAACAATAAATACAACAATACATAATAATAAAAAACCTTCCCTATAAAAACACTTCATAAATCCTAAGTTTACACAGAAAAAAAAAAAACACTGCTGCCCACAGGAACAAATGGGAACAAACTGTGTCCACATGAGTCCCCCAGCTAAGTGTATTAGCCAGGTACTTGTAGGAACACACCTGCTTGATTGACATTTCATAAATGAACGCTGGGGGAACATAATTCAAAAAGGATAAAGGGTCCTGAAAAAAGGAAAAAAAAGTCACACTTGTACTGTTCGCTGTACTGTACTGTTGACCACATTGGAAATGAATGGGAAACTAATTTCATCTAGTGGAAACGTTTGGTACTGCGCCCAAACAAAATCTTTCTGAAAGCTAATATTTGAGATATCAACCTTAAGTTTGGAACACATTTTGTTTAGACATGGCTTTACACACAGTTTACACTTTTTTCACTTCAGTAATAATCTGACAAGTGTCTTCTTTAAAAAGAGACCCAACTTTTAAATTGGAAATTATATTTCAGGTTAATTCTCAAAAAGTGGTTAACAGGTAATAAATTAATCATAAGTACTCTATAAACATAATGTATAATGTAGTACCGTAAAATCCCTTAAAATTCAAAATATAAAAAATATTTTAACAAGATTTTAACAATAAGCAGAAACACCATCAGGGCCTGTGGACCTTTTGGTACACAGTCGACTGGAGGATGAACAGACTTTCTGTGGGTTAATGACGACCCTATAAGATGTGTCCTCTATTACAATGGATTCCAAAATGGAGTTGCGTGACCTCGACCAGCGATGTGGCTGTTTTTAGGCTCGTCCCCAAATCCCCATGAAGTTAATATATTGAGGAATTCCATGTTAAGAATCTTACTCATTTGATTACTAATGTTGTCTAGCAAATCTGCAACAAAAAGGGATTGTACAAATTCTCCAGTTAAGAAAAGAACAAAATAAATTATAAGTGTATCAACTGAGGAACTCGACGATGCCATCCTGAGAGCTGTTAAACAGGCCCTGACAGAGCAACAGTAACACTTCGATAAGGCAGCTCAGGCATCAGTCAGCGGGGCTGTAGACAACTTGGTGATAGCGCAACTAACAGATTTTAAATGTCAAGTCAAGCAGACAAGTTAATCTGTCAGCGGTCTCGCACACGACATTGAAGAGTTGGGTAAATTCTTCCAAAAAGTGAACTCTCGATTACCTCCATGCCACTGTACGAGCTCAAAATCAAGATATTAGCGACCACGATCAACAGAATGTATCACTCTCTGCAAAACTAAACAAGAAGACAGGAACCGCCGTTCGAATTTGAGGTTAGTGGGCTTACCAGAATCCGAAGAGAGATCGGACCTGATTGGGTTTCTCAAGAAATTTTTACCATTGTGGATACCCTCCCTGGTTGGTCGTGAGCTCAAAATTGAGAGAGCACATCACCTTTACAACAGGAGGGAAACTGAATCCTTGCATTATCTCACTTTGATTTTCAAGTTTTGGATTACGCTTATCGTCAGGCAATTCTGAAAGTTGCGAGGGAGGCTTACCCTGTAAAACACAACGAACGGACCCTGTCCTTCTATGCTGATTTCAGTAACAAGACGGTGAGGAAGCGGATGGAATTTAACCAAGTTCGAAAGAAGATGATCGCCCTTGGTCATTCCTCATTTACCCAGCTGAGCTCAAATTGACACACCGAGGTCAATTTCTCATCTTTAAAACACCACAAGAAGCAGAGAAATTCCGGGGAATGAGGAAGTTAGGTTAATTGCATTGCCATCTAAAAAGAGTCATGGCTTGTGATTTTGTTTATTTTCTTTTTTCTTCTCAAGCCTCGGGGTTGCTATACATGACCTGGCGACTGGTGTACATAGTTATAACTGTCAGCACAATTGTTCGTTTACTTAGGATGTTAGATATCATAAACAATGTCTGGTCACATGGAGATATGCTTTCAGAATCCCATTCTGTATAATTTATGTTATTCTCTTTGTCTGAATGGCGGGGCTCTATATTACAGTGCCCTCCACTAATATTGGCACCCTTGATAAATATGAGCAAAGGCGGCTGTGAAAATAAATCTGCATTGTTTATCCTTTTGATCTTTCACTCAAAAAATTCACAAAATTCTAACCTATCATTGAAGTAAAACAATTGAAAGTGGGGAGAAAATCTCATGATGAAATAAATGTTTTTCTCCAATGAATGTTGGCCACAATTATTGGCACCCCTAGAAATTTGTATGAGTAAAATATCTCTGAAGTATATTCCCATTCATATTTACATTTTTTAGCACACCAGGGTGACTAGGAGCATGAAATTGTCCAGCCATGACTTCCTGTTCCACAGGATTATAAATATGAGGAACACAAAGGCCAAATTCCCTTAATCCAAATTTCCTCGGTTTTTGCCTGATGGCAAAAACCGAGAGACTTAGGAGGAGTTTCTTCCCCAAGGCCATCAGGCTCCTGAACTCAAACTCAGCCTCTTAACATCATCTGACTTACTTCAAATCACTAATCACACACTCATTACTCTCTACCTCATAACTGTCAGTGTCATTTGCTCATTTGCACATTTGCACACTTGCACACAACACTTTCTGTGTCTTGTAACATATCTTATTTTATTTTTTGTGATTGGCTGCTTCATGTCAACCATGTACAACCTGTTTGCACATTCCTCTCTGTACAGTCATGCTTATCTTAATATTTAATTCTACAGCATACTGTCATGCACATTCTTTTATATTTTATATTTTATTCTTTATATCTTATTTTTTATTCATTTTATCTTATGTATACTTCCCTTGTGTTGTTTTTTCAATATTTGCACTGTCCATGGAGCGGACCCGACTCTCATTTCACTGCTGGTTATACAATCTCTGTATAGTCGTGTATGTGACAAATAAAACTTGAAACTTGAAAACATCATCCATCACAAGGTGTAAAACCTAAGAATATAGTTCTGATGTGCAGAACAAGATTATTGAGCATCACAAAATAGAAAGTGGCTGCAAGAAAAGAGTTAAAGCATTGAGAATCCCCATTTCCACCATCAGGGTAATAATTAAGAGGTTCCAATCAACTAAATATGTTAAAAATCTGCCTGGAAGAAGACGTGTCTATATCATCCTAATGCACGGTGAGGAGGAGAGTTTGAGTGGCCAAAGACTCTCCAAGGATCACAGCTGTAGAATTGTAGAGATTAGTTTAGTCTTGGTGTCAGAAACCTAAAAAGAATATATATAAAACATCCCCTACATCACCACATGTTGTTCTGGAGGGTTTCAAGGAAAATTCTCCTCACTCATCCAAAAACAAACTCCAGCAAATTCAGTTGTCAGACACGACTGTAACTTCAAATGGCACTGGCTTCTATGGTCAGATGAAACTGAAAAAATAGCTTTTTGGCAGCAAACCCACCAGATGAGTTTAGTACAAACAGGGATAAAAAAGTACCCCATGTCCACGGTTAAATAAACTGTTGGATCTTTAATGTTGTGGGCCTGTTTTTCTGCCAGAGGTCCTGCACATCTTGTTCAGATGCATGGCATCATGGATTCTATCAAATACCAACAAATAAAAAATCAAAACCTGACTGCCTCTGTTAGAAATCTTATATTGGGCCGTGTTTGGATCTTCCACCAGGACAACAATCCAAAACAAACATCAACATAAACACAAAAATGGGTCACTGAGTACAAAATTAATATTTTACTATGGCTGTCCCTGTCCTCTGACCTGAACCCTACAGAAAATGAGTGGGGTGAACTGAAGAGAAGAAGTACTAACACGGAGCTGTGAATCTGAAGGATCTGGAGAGATGCTGTATGATGAAAATGGTCTCTGATCTCTTATCAGGTGTTCTCCAAACTCTTCAGGCATTATAGGAGAAAACTCAGAGCTGTTACCCTGGGAAAAGGATGTTGCAATAATTGGGTGCCAATAATTGTGGCCAACATGAACTAGAGAAAGCATTTATTTCACAATGAGATTTTCCCCCCACTTTCAATTGTTTTACTTCAACGATAGGTTGGAATTTTGTGAATTTTTTTAATGAAAGATAAAAAGGATAAACAATGCTGATTTATTTTCACAGAGGGCACTGTATTAGTTGGAATGTACGCGGGCTGAACTCTCTTATCAAGCGCACTAGATGCTTGGAATTTTTACACCGTAAACCTGCATCCATAGCATTAATTCAAGAGTCGCATTTAAAATCTGCCGATGTCCATCGTTTTCAAAACAGACAATTCAAGGTGGTGGCACACTCCTGTGTTGACACTAAAACAAAGGGAGTTTTAATTTTAGTACGTAGGAAATTACAGATATCAATAGACTATACAGAGAATGTGATAAATGGAAGATGTGTATGTGCTCTTGTTAAAAAAAATATGAATAATACTAAGCTGCTTTTGGCCTATGTCTATGCCCCAAATACATTTGATCCATAATTTTTTGTGTCACTGGAAAAAAGTTTAAGCAAATTTCCTGATACACCCCTTATTATAGGAAGTGACTTCAACTCTTATCTAGACCCATGATGGACCGCTCATTTGGGATACAATGCTCTTCCTCAGTTTCATCGCTCACATTCAAATATTTTATATGCAATCTAAACTAAGTTGATTTATGGCGCTTTAGAAACAACAATTTAAAAGATTTCTCTTTTTATTCAGCTCGGAATCACACATATTCTAGGATCGAATACATGTGTGTTTCACCTTCTCTGATTAACAGTATTCTATATATAACAATGTTGCCCATTCTCATTTCTGATCACTCTCCAATACTTTGCAATATTATCTCCTCTACCTTCACTCCTAAGTTTTAAAGGTGGTGATTTAATGACAGTCTGTTGACAAATTCAGAATTTATGGCGCAACTTAATCAACAGATTAATACGTTCTTGGAGATTAATAGATCACATTGTAAAAATCCACAGATATTATGGGAGGCTTGCAAGTTTATAAGAGGGTTTCTCAATCAGACCTACGTTCTCCGTAATGTGCGGTCTGAGTTGTTTCTTGTTTATGGTTGTCGGTTGTTCATGTTTCTATGTTGTTTTTATTTTTTACAACGGATATTTATACTTTTATTTATTTTACCCTATTTCTAAAAGGATTTTTCACCTAGGAGGTTTGGTATCTAAAATGCACATCAGCGTTTACATGTTACTTCACGAGTTCACCCTTACATCTAATCTGATAGCAAATAGTAAGCATATTTTGGCTTGCTGTCCTGGGGGAGGGCTCCGAGCCCGGAATATGGCCCGAACCCAGAGAACTCCCCCTTATCCCTAATATGGGATAAAAACAGATTAGGGGTGAGGAGTTGGGGTGGAGGAGGGATGCCGGAAAACTGTCATTGGACAGAGGTAGGCAGGCTGCATGTATATATACACGTATTGTGCTCGTTAGGATAGTTAGCTAAACGAGTTGCACCTGCGCCAAATTAGTTGATTATCTGATCGTGCTCCTCCCGAACCTTGTTAATAAAACATCATTTACGGAATGGAAGTGATTCTGCTTTTTTTCATTTATTGAATACAATCTTGGGATTATGAATATTCAATGCATACTCTAAATATTTTATCACTGAATGTGAATGGTGTAAATTCTGCTGTTAAACGAACCCGTGTGTTAGAATATTTACACCGTAAATCTATTTCCTGTGCCCTAATACAAAAGACACATTTAAAACAATCTGACGGGGCACGTTTCCAGAATAAGTATTATAAGTTAGCAGCCTTTTCCTGCGCTCTCAATAAAACTAAGGGGGTGCTTATCCTTGTTAACCGGAAGTTAAATTTAACAATTGAACACCTTGGTAGTGATGAGAAGGGTAGATTTGTTTTTATCCGATGCAAAATATATAATAATAGGTTAGCATTGGTCTCTATTTATGGTCCGAATGAGACAGACAGTGCATTCCTTACACAGATTTCCAAAACTCTACTTGAGCAGATTGATTGCCCTCTAGTGGTGGGTGGTGATTTTAATGCTGTCGTAAATCCTGCTTTAGATAAATCTCAATCTGATACAACAGCCAATCCATCCTCTAAATTACTGAATAAATGTATCACTGAGCTCAACTTAATCGATCTTTGGAGAATTCAGAATACTAAATCTAAGGACTTCACTTTTTTTTCTAATAGACATAAGACTTTCTCTAGGATAGACTACATATTTCTCAGCCCATCTTTAATTTCGTCTAATTCCTCCATCTCTATATTACCAATTTTATTATCTGATCATTCTGCTGTGTTGTGCAGTGTTTCTTTCCGACGTTAAAGCCAAGTCCCCTAGATGGCGCTTTAACATATCATTATTAAGTAATCAGACTTTCATTACTTCTCTAAAAGAATATATTAAGGAATTTCTTGAAATTAATATGTACTCTGATGTGGATCCTCAAATACTGTGGGAAACGACTAAGTGTGCTATACGAGGTTTCTGTATATCTTTCTCTTCTACTCTTGCCAAAGCGAAAACTCACCAGTTTACACAATTAGAAAATAAAATCCAATCATTACAAAACCTACAAAAACAACGTTTTACTGAGCAACAGGCTACACAGCTGTCCTCTTTAAAAGAAGAATATGATTTACACTCAAAGGCAGAATTTTTTTTACATAGGACTAGGCAAAAATATTATTTCGAATCAGAGACCTAGTCATTTATTGGCCCTTAGGTTGAAAGAATGCGAGTCTAAGGCATATATTAGCGCAATAAAATCATCAGATGATCAGGTCACCACGAACCCTGTGGCAATTAATGAAATATTTAAAGGTTTTTACACAAATCTGTATAAAGCCGAAACAGATTTTGATGAACTAATTTGTAAGCAGTATTTAGATAAATTGGAACTGCCTCGGATCTCACAGATGGATAAATAATCTTTGGAGGCCCCATTAAGTTTGGAGGAACTCCACATCTCTCTAAAAAGCCTTCAAAAGGGCAAATCGCTGGGTCTAGATGGTCTCCCGCCTGAATTATATTTAGAAATTTGGGATTTGGTAGGGATACTTATGCTTAATTCATTTAATTTTGCAATTGAACATGGGGTATTTCACAGAGATCAAAAAACTTCATTGATATCATTACTTCTTAAAAAAGGGAAAGATCCATTATATTGTTCCAGCTACAGACCGATTTCGCTTATCCCATGTGATCTAAAAATCTATGCTAAAGTTTTTGCTTCTCGTATGGAGAAGGTAATTCATAGTTTGATCAAGGAGGACCAAACCGGTTTCATCAAGGGGCACAATGCGTCTGTCAATATGCGTCGAATCCTTCATATTCTTGACTTTGCAGATTCTCATCCAAGCCCTTGTGCGTTTTTTTCACTTGATGCAGAAAAAGCCTTTGACAGGCTAGAGTGGAATTATATGTGGGCAGTTCTGCAATGTTTCGGCTTCGGTGAACACTTCATTTCTATGATTAAGACATTATACCACTCACCTGCAGCATCAGTCATAACTGGTAATATTATTTCCCCCCATTCCCTTTACAGTGGGGAACGAGGCAGGGATGTCCGCTTTCCCCCTTATTGTTTTGTCTATCTCTTGAACCCTTAGCACAAGCCATCAGGAAATCTGAAGTATCGATTAAGATTCATGATCATAATCATAGTATTTCATTATACGCTGATGAAATTATTCTATATTTAGACCACTTTGATGTTTCAGTCTCTAGTATAATTAAGGAATTTGATAATTTTAGTAGCTTATCAGGATATAAAATAAATTGGAGCAAATCTGCTTTAATGCCAATTAACAATGTTAAAGTTAATTCTTCTATTCCCTCATTTATCCCTATTAAGGAATCTTTCATCTATTTGGGCATTACCATATATAAAAACATTCATAAGATTGCCAGAGACAATTTTAATTATATTTTAGTTAAGGTTAAAAATGACATTCAAAGATGGAAGAATCTTAAAGTCTCTCTCCAAGGAAGAATCTCCACTGTTAAGATTAATTTGTTACCTCGATAAAAAAATTTTTTCTCTATGCTACCACTTTCTCCCCCTCCAGGTTACTTTAAGGAGATCAACTCCATAATTTCTAAGTTTATCTGGAATGATAAATGCCCCAGAATTAAACTTACCACATTACAACATACTAATTGTGCAGGAGGACTGGCTGTACCAAATTTTGAATTGTATTATTGGTCGTTCCAGCTTAAGGCTCTTTATAATTGGGTTGATCCTCAATCTACAGTTTCATGGAGGGTGATTAAAGCTGACAAGGTTAAACCAAATAGACTTCAAGATATTTTATTTACTGGCACAGGAAAAAAAGGGGATAATTATAAATTTGGTCCGGTTGTGGCTAACTCTGTTAAAATCTGGAAAACGGTTGAACGTCGGATAGGAGGACCCTTCAAATTTTGTAGCAGTACACCTTTATGGCACAATTTTAATTTTGTATGCGGAAATCGTCCATTTGTCCAACCCTCTTGGTCTTCTTTAGGTGTAAACACGTGCGGTGATATATATGATAACCAGGGCCTCTGTTCATTTCAGACATTAAGAACCAAATTTTGTCTACCAGCACCGCATATTTTGTCTTTCTTCAATTGCGTTCTGCTCTCAAAGTGTATGGCGTTCCTTGGTCCTCTCCCATTTCCTCTCATCCTATGCGGGACTGGATTGCACCATCTGCTGGTCGGCCATCTGTTTCCTTAATATATAATAAAATTATTGATTGCATTACAAAACCTCTTTCTATTAAAACTATTTGGAACAGGGAATTATCTTTTTTTTATCAACATTTTTTTTTTTTTTCACACACAACAACACAACATAACATCCACTCAAAACAAACAAAACAAAACAACAGACACACACTCCATGTTTTAAAGGTCCAATCAAAGGGGAGAGAGAGAGGGAGGGAAAAAGTAACAACAAAACAGGTCCTTCCTTTATATAATCACATATGTTAGAAAAAAAGAAAAAAGTAATAATAATATGCAATCCAATATGCCTCTCCACACACGTGTGGCTCACACCAGTTCTACATCATCGTCCTCCTCGCGGCCGCAAAACCAGCAAACAGCCTTCTCCTTTGCATTAAGTTTCAGGAAGACATACACTTGCATCAGCAAAGCAATCAGTCCGCAGTGAGGAAGACAAAACCAGGTGTACATGCGTCCACAGATCCATGACCACAGGACACTCCCAAAACACATGAAGAAAAGTAAGACGTAGTGTTACATATCAGGGCACCAGAAATAGATTTACGGTGTAAGTATTCTAACACACAGGTTCGTTCAACAGCAGAATTCAAGCCCGTCACATTCAGTAATAAAATACTTAGAGTATACATTAAATATACATCATCTCAAAATTGTATTCAACAAATGAAAAGAAGCAATATCACTCCCATTCTGTAAATGACATGCAAACGCTAGTGTGCGTTATAGATATCAAAACACCTAGATGAAAAATCCCCTTAAAAACAAGGTAAAGTAAATAAAAGCATGGATATCTGTTGTAAAAAATAAAAGCAACACAGACAGAAATGACCAACAACTATAGACAAAAAACAATTCAGGCCGCACGTTACCGAGAACATAGGTCTGATTGAGCAACAAAAATTTGTGATGATCCGTGACCGATCCACTTCAGCCCACAACGAGCCTCCCAAAAGGCTCACATAACCAAAACATTATTGTAATGAAACCTACTCTCCATTAGTCCCCTCCAGAAAAAAAGAAAGAAAAAAGGGGGGGTTAGTCTTACCAGCAAAGGGACGATTGTATCGAATAAATAAAAAATACTATCCCAGGAGGAGAGAGGAAAGAAGAAAAAATAGATCTAGCAATCATTCATATCCCTCCCGCCACCATCTCCTCCATACTGGCCACTAAGCCCCTCCCGCCAGGTCAAAGAAAGGGCAGCCGCCACCCTCCCGCTGCCCTGTGGATCCGCAGCAAATGTCCCACTCTGTGACAGGGAGCCGACAAAATCCTCCGCTTTCCGAAGAGAATCGAGGCATCTCTGTTCACCCCCGTGCCGTAGTTTAATTACCGCAGGATAAGCGAGGAAGGGCTGGAGACCAAGCGCCGTCATCGACCTCAAAACCGGAACCAAGCTTTTTCTCTTGGCGGCTGTAACTGGACTAAAGTCAGGAAAAAATAGCAGCGTGACATTGTCCTGCGTGCACTTCACCGGATAAGCCTGCCGAGCACCTTTCAGAATCTCCAATCGGTCATGCCATCTCAGCACACGGAAGATGAGAGTACGCGGCCGATCTGAGTTTTTCCTTCCATCATACGTATACGCGATGCGCCCGGTCAATCTCGATGTCACGACCCTTCAGGGAAGGAATCCACTTGGAAAGATTAATTCTGAGGAAACCAGCCACATCGGAGCCCTCCATCCCCTCTGGTAACCCCACAAGCCGTACGTTATTCCTCCTGCTTTTATCCTCCATATCCGTCATCTTCTCGGTGAGTCGCTCCAGCTGATTTCTTAAATCCATGACTGCATTCCTGTCCTCACGTGTAGTTGCCTGAACAGAATCAACGCAGTCACGTGTCTGCTTCGCCGCGGCAGCCATGGCCTCAAACTCCTCTCTTAGCTCTTTAACAGAATTGTTAGTTGCTTGTATGTCCTCACGTAGTTTACGTAATGCTGGAATCAGTACAGAGTCCACAGCATCTCTTACTGCCGAAGTTACAACCGAATCCAAAGTGCTTTGTTGTTCTTTAAATGCAAGCTTGATACCGTTATCAATAGCCTCGTCGATATCCTCTCTGGAGATGGTGGAATCCCTGATTTTTTTCTTTATTGGCGATTGCCCAATCTCTCTTTTCCGATCACCTTTGACTGTTGAAGCACTCATGATGAGTCCGATGCAAAATGGTTCGAAATTTACTGACAGGGTGATAAAATGTTTGACAAAGTCAGCAGAGCGAAAGACTACGTGTGCATCGAAGTCGAAGGGTCACGTGATCTCCTGGAATAGGGAATTATCTGACCTTAATTTATCTGTCGACTGGGAGAGAGTGTGGTCTAATCTCAGCTTAACATCAAAAAATTTGGCTCATCGTCTTATTCACTTCAAAGTCATTCATTGAGCATACATAACTCCTTACAAACGATTCAAAATGAAACTACAACCAAATTTTAACTGACATATATGTAATACTGCATCATCAGGTACTTTTCTTCATATGTTTTGGGAATGTCCTATCATCATTAGTCTATGGACACAAGTAAACCTGGTTTTATCATCCTTACTACAAATTGATTGGTTTGTTAACCCAAGTTTGTGTCTTCTTAATGATGATTCTGGTCTCTGTATAAGTTCAATGCGAAAGAGAATGTTGTTTGCTGGTTTTACAGCTGCGAAGAAGACAATAATACAGAACTGGTTTACACCGCACATGTGTGGAAAAACATATTGGATCCATAGCCTCCTGCAAATAGTGACTTATGAATGTACAACAGCACGAATCAATGGGGCCAAGCCTTTGACCATTGATGCTTGGCAGTGTTTTCTTTTTGATATACATGATTGTATAAAGGAGTGACTTTTGTGTTTTTCTTGTCCTTCCCTCTCTCCCTCCCTTTTGACTGGACTTTGAGATATTGAGTATGTGTCTGTTGTTTTGTTTTGTTATATTTTGGATGTTATGTTATGTTATGTTATGTGTGAAAAATTAAAAAATGTTGATAGCAAAACAAAAAAAAGATAGCAGGGAAATCTGGCTCGGATGGAATTCCGCCTGAGCTTTACTTGGCCTTGTGGGACACAGTAGGAGCATTAATATTAGAGTCTATAAATTATGCTCTAGAAAATAAAACATTTCATAGGGATCAGAAGACTGCTCTCATAACATTACTGTTAAAAGATGGAAAAGATCCCATGGAATGCTCCAGCTATCGTCCCATATCACTGATATGTGGAGAGAGAGACCGTAGGGCACCTTGTCTCCAAAAATTTGATTTATTGCCCCTCATAAAAAAGCAAAAAGCATTAGATACGGTAGTTTTTCTATCATTACAATTTAAAACTAGTTAGTTTGGATAATGTTAAGCGCGAGTTTCATTTATCCGGTAATCGCATATCAAGTTCAAGTTCAAGATTTATTTGTCACATACACGATTATACAGAGAGTATATAACCAGCAGTGAAATGTGAGTCAGGTCCGCTCCATGGACAGTGCAAATATTATAGAATACAACACAGAGGAAATATACATAAAATGAAATGAATAAAAAATAAGATATAAAGAACAAAATATAAAATATAAAAGAATGTGCATGACAGTATACTGTAGACTTAAATATTAAGATAAGCATGACTGTACAAGAGAGGAATGTGCAAACAGGTTGTACATGGTTGACATGTAGCAGCAATCTCAAAAAAATAAATAAAAAAATAACATACCAAAACACAGAAAGTGTTGTGTGCAAATAACACTGTCAGTATGAGGTAGAGAATAATGAATGTGAATATCTTACTGATTGATAGTGATTATAAAGTGGAGTCATGATGATGTTAAGAGGCTGAGTTTGAGTTTAGGAGCCTGATGGCCTGGGGGAAGAAACTCCTCCTAAGTCTCTCAGTTTTTGCCATCAGGCAGCGGAAGCGCTTACCAGATGGCAGCAAAGTGAAAAGACAGTTACCAGGGTGATTTGAGTCCTTGATGATTTTGACAGCTCTGCTTCTGCAGCGTTTGAGGTAGATGTCCTGCAGAGAGGGGAGAGCAGACGCAGAGATGCGCTCAGCTAAGCGCACAACTCTCTGCAAGGCTTTGCAGTCTTGACTGGAGCTGTTTCCATACCACACTGAGATGCACTGAGTCAATACACTTTCTATGGTCCCTGAATAGAAAGTTTTCAGGATTGTTGGTGAGACCCTGAATTTCCTCAGCTGTCGCAGATGGTACAGTCTTTGCCTGGCTTTCTTAACCTGTGTTTGAATGTGTGTAGTCCAAGTCAGGTCCTCGGAGATGTTTACACCGAGGTACTTGAAGCTGTTCACCCTCTCCACAGGGGTCCCACTGATCATAAGAGGAGTGTAGGGCCGCAGGTGTCTCTTTCTGAAGTCCACATTCAGCTCTTTAGTTTTGCTCACATTCAGAGAGAGACAGTTGACCTGGCACCATGATGTAAGTCTCTCTACCTCATCCAAGTATGCGGTCTCATCATTGTTGGAAATGAGGCCCAGAACCACAGTATCATCAGCAAATTTGATAATAGATGTGGAGCTGTGAGAGGACACACAGTCATGTGTGTAGAGAGAGTAGAGCAGGGGACTCAGGACACAACCCTGTGGGGCTCCTACGTTCAGGGTGATGGAGTTTGAGGTGAACTGGCCGACTTTCACCACTTGAGGTCTGCCGGTGAGGAAATCTTGAATCCAGTCGCAGAGTGAAGAGTTTAGGCCGAGGTCTGTGAGTTTAGAAGCCAGCTTGATGGGGACTATAGTGTTGAAAGCAGAGCTATAGTCAATGAATAGCAGCCTTGCAAAGTTCCCATTGCTGCTGTCAATGTGTGTGAGGGAGGAGTGGAGTATGTGAGAGATGGCATCATCAGTAGATCTATTGGTACGGCAAACTGAAGAGGGTCCAAAGTAACAGGGATGGAGGAGCTAATGTGGCTCTTCATGACTATTGATGTGAGGGCCACTGGACGATAGTCATTCAGGCAAGAGGGTTTATTGTTCTTAGGCACAGGGATGATGATAGATTTTTTAAAGGAGGTGGGAACCACAGAGGTAGCAAGGGACTCATTAAAGATTGAAGTGAACAAACCAGCAAGCTGATCAGCGCAGGACCTCAGGACATGGCCAGTAATCCCGTCAGGTCCGGCCGCTTTCCTTACGTTCACTCTCTTAAGGGCCCTGCGAACCTCGTCCTCCGACACGGTGATCACATGATTATCGCTGCTCTGCCTGCTGCTTCCTGATGCGCTGATCGGCAGAGTCGCGCTGCCGCCATTGCATTCAAAGCGGCCTGTGACGAGTGGGGCGGGGCCGAGAGCCGTGCTTTGTACTCGCTCATATTCCCAGACAAAAGAGCCTCGTTGTATGCGGCAGTGCGTTTGTTAACCACAGCACGGATTGTTCTGTCAACCCACGGTTTCTGATTCGGAAAGGTTCTTACAGTCATTGTTTCTGTAGCTTGCTCGGTTAGCGTATTTACAAAGCTTACTGCTACATCCGTGAACTCGCTGACGTCAGATGAACCGGAACATGTCCCAGTCGACGTCATCAAGAGCTGCCTGTAGCATAGCTTCTGAGTGGGAGGACCAGCGCGTCACTTCTCTCTTCACTGGGGGTTCCTGAGCGAGCCTTTGTTTATATTCCCGTGTGAGAAAAATGGCAGCATGGTCCGATTTGCCAAAAGCCGGTAGTGAGCGGGCTTTGTAGTCATTCTTAAACTGAGAGTAGCAATGATCCAGTGTATTCGGTCCACTGGTTGGACAGGATATATGTTGGTGAAAGTTCGGCATGACCTGCCCGCGATGATAAAGGCAGCGTCAGGATGTTTGTTAATGTAGCCGCTGAGCACATCGTGAAGCTTAGACAAAGCCAAGCCGGTGTCTGCCTGTGGTGGAATGTAAACGGCAGTAACGATGACCGAACAAAACTCACGGGGCAGATAGAATGGGTGGCAAATAATGGAAAGATGTTCCAGATGAGGCGAGCAGGAACGCGACAGAGAGGAGATATTCCTGGAGTCACACCATTTCTTGTTAATCATGAAACACACTCCTCCACCTTTGGATTTACCGGCCTCGGCTGTTCTGTCCATCCGTAAAACAGAGAAGTTGTCAGACGGCGTTACAGCAGTGTCCGGAACCGAGGGCATGAGCCATGTTTCAGTCAAGCAAATGTTGTTACAGTCCCTTATGTCCCGTTGGAAACTTATCCTGGCTCTAAGATCGTCCATCTTATTCTCCAAGGATTGGTCATTAGCAAGCAGAATGCTCGGTAGAGGGGGACTGTGAGCCCTTTTCCTCAGTCTGTTGCGAATTCCAGCGCTTTTTCCACGGTTTTTCTTGTTCCTGACAATCACCGCAGGTGATTCTGTCACCTGTGGCCATTGTTCTCCTCATCCGCGTTCCGAAGAATCTCGGGTGGCCAGGATGAATTCGGGGATAAAGTGTCCTGAAGCAGGTTAGTGAAGCGGTGTCCAATGTCCAAAAGTGCTCCTTTGTCGTAGGTGATCAGTGCAGACGTTATGTGTGTAAAAAGAGAAAGCAAAAGTAAGTAAAAAAGTAAATAAGAGCACAATCTAAGAGGAGCGACCTGGACGGCATCCGAACAAAGCAGCGCCATCTTGGATTTCCTTGGATATGCTGTTACAACTTTGACAAGACTAACAGGGAGGTCAGGCTGAGTACCGTGGACAGTGATGAAATCAATGTATTGCAAAGGGGTATGAGGCCCGTACAACTGTTAAAAACATTCTTGAAATCATGCCTGGATCTGAAGAAAGTCTTAAAATAGGTAACATTTGATGTCTTTGTACTTATGTAACCGATGTATGTGTGATTCTTTTGTCAAGAAATGAACCGGCGGATGTGTGTAAAATTATTGATGTATTAGCTGAATATATGATTGAGAAAAATATTGTAATGTGTGTGAAATTCCTTCAATATCTAGATGTTGTGTAACCAATCATATTTAATGTTTGACTATCACTTCTACATCCGTTGTAAATAAAAACCCTTGACACTAACAGCACTGCCATTATTTTCTGAAAAAAACATCAGAGTAAGATGTCTGAATTAATGAAAAAAGTGTACTACAACCCCTCAGATCCTGGATCTTTGGGAGGTAAAGCTCGGTTAAAACGCGGCGTGTTACAGGAATACGGGTAGCTCTGAAGGATAAAGAAGTGACGGATTGGTTAGCTGCTCAGGACGCATATACATTACACAGAACCACACCTGTCAAATACAAGCGCAATAGGGTAGGGGTGTACGGAAAAGATGCGCAGTTTCAAGCAGACCTGGTTGATATGTCTGCTTATTCGAAAGAAAACGATAATATAAAATTTTTACTGACTTTTATAGATGTTTTCAGCAAGTATGCATGGGCGCGCCCTCTGAAAAATAAAACGGGGAAGGAGGTTACGAAAGCGTTCGAATCTATACTCAAAGAAAACCGCGTGCCGCAAAAATTATAAACTGATAAAGGCACCTAATTTCTTAACAAACATTTCCAGCAACTGATGAAAAAGTATGACATACATCATTTTGCCACGGCAAGTAACGTCAAGGCATCGGTGGTGGAACGCTTTAATCAGACGCTTCGGGGCAGAATGACACAATTTTTAACAGCCATCAATTCAAAGCGTTATTACGACATCTTACAAGATCTTATAGATGGGTATAATGTGAGCTATCATAAAAGCATTAAAATGAGGCCCCTGGACGTTCATAAAGAAAACGAAGCGGATGTGTTTAATAATCTGTACGGAAAGATGCGTAAAGATGCACCTGTCTTTAAGTATAAAATTGGCGATGTGGTTAGGGTGTCTAAAGTCAGAAATGTTTTTTCTAAGGGATATGAGCAGAATTACACAGAAGAGTTTTTCACTATAGCAGCCTGTATACCCCGGACCCCACCAGTGTACAGGTTACAAGACTATGACGGGGATATTATCGAAGGATGTTTTTATGAAAAAGAATTACAAAAAATTATCGTGAATCAAGATAAGTCGTTTAAAATAGAAAAGATTTTAGATCGAAAAAAAGAGAGGCAATCAGGTGTTCTGTCTCGCGAAATGGTGTGGATGGCCGACTAAATTTTCGTCATGGCTGCCGGAATGGGACATCTTGGACATACAGAACCCTTAAAGTAACGGCGAGGATGTCATAAGCGTCATTCGTGAAAAATCTACATCATGAGCGAAGGTGGATTTTACATTACCCTTCGTTGCAACGCGTCAATGGACGTATATCCTGACAACCGTATTTCTAATTACAAAACAAGACTTGCCAGAAGTATGAACCTCAAAGGCCAGTGGGAGGTCGGTTTGATCGAATTTTATTATCCTATTTCCTTGTTCACATTTAACGCGGAGGACGCAACACTCATTATTAACATGACCCCCAGCATACTGGGGTATGATGAGAAACATCACGAAGAGGTTGAGGGTGTGATTATCTATATTAAAGAAAAAAATCTTCAAAACATCTCTAAAGTATGTAATAGGTTAAAACCAGGATATTACGAGGATGTGCTGTTTCTGGTTAGAGAAATAAATGCAAATCTACCTCCTAGAGTGACCCTCGGTTACGATCACGTCAAAAACAGGATATTTCTAAAAGCACCGACGAACACATCTTTGATATTTTACGGGAAGTTGGCCATTATTTTAGGGTTAAAACCAGGTGTGTCTCTAGGTTCTGTAAATCAGCCTCGCAAAGATCATTCTGATGACGCGCCTGTCGTGACGTATGCCCCGCATCAGGCCGACATAAGAGGAGCCTTTTATAGCATGTATATATACACAGACATGATCGAATATCAATCAGTCGGTGATTCGTATGTACCGCTACTGAGAACCGTACATATAGAGGGTGCGTCTAACGACATCGTTAGCGTTAGATTCGATAAGCCGCATTACGCACCTGTGAATAAATCTAATATTACAGACATTTGCATCGAAGTCAAAGACGATCAGAACAAATACGTCCGTTTCACTTACGGTAAAGTCGTGGCTAAACTCCACTTCAGACCTGTGAAATAGTTTTTTTTTTGTTTTTAACAAAAACTATTACACGACTATGGACCCCGAACGTTATGTTGCATACTACTGAAGCCAGGCAGGTAACAGATTACCCGGCTATGCTGGCGGTCCTGTTATGTACGGGGCCAGTATAGGAGGGATTCTACCCCTGTTGAAAAGAGGTTTTAGTATTGCAAAACCACATCTAAAAGCTGCTGCAAGAAATATAGCTAGTGATGTTGTAACCACAGCCCTATCGAGTAGGGTTGGGTACCGAAACCCGGTACCAATATGGCACCGGTACCTATGTAACCGGTATGTACTAGAACCGAATCAGAACGCAGATTTCGGTGCCTCATTTCGGTGCCATGCCTGAGCGATCGATTAAAATATTTGTCCTTTGTTTCTCCGAAACGCACGTAAGAAGCATCACAGGCTACAAATACAAATATTTCAGCAAAATGTATATTTTAGTCAGAGTTATTGCGCTCCTATTTCATTGCGCGCATCTGTTTGGCGCGCACGCGCGCGGCGGCGCTCATTCTAAATGAAGTCTGTGAAGTTTAGCAGAGAATCGCAAAGCAAAAGCTCACGCACTTCTGACAGCAAAATGGAAATATTTCCATGGCTTTCTAACATTTACAGATGGAGAATATACCTGTGAAATGTAAGTTATGCATTAAAACAGCAAACACATTAAACAGCGCGAGAAGCATCTCTGTCAGCGGCACACGCAGCCTTTCTGTCAGAGCATCTGAGAGGTAACGTTAGAGCGCGAGACGCTTTAAACTGAAACTATAAACTATAGGCTACTATATCTTACGAGTTTTTTTTATAGCCCTTCATATAAAGCATGTCACATGTTTAGAACAAATTGTATTATGCACTTTCTCCGCAATTCAGTCTGTGTCCTCCCTAGATATTTTATCAGATGCGCTCGTATCAAACTACTGTATATCAATATTAACTGTATTGCTTCATAATAACGTATCGATTATAAAGAATATATATCGTACAAACTCTATATACCGCCCAGCCCTAGCTTTAATTAAAATGCCTAAAGCTAAAATTCTCTTGTATTCGCGTTTTTAAACCTGTTTAAACCAACAAAATAGAACATTATAACCTTTTTAGTCCACAACACCAGTTAAATGCTTCCTTTTGTGATCTGATGTAGCTTCTTGTCACAGAATGAGGCAGAAAATATGTTCCATAGGCTACTAATGCATTGATTAGCAATGGATTTTAAATATACTTAATTATTATGAAAATACCAGAGATGGCTTGAATAACACAGACAAACTATATATTGTCGTAGTCGAGTGTTTAATGTATTTGTTTTATCATTCAAAACGTTTATATCTTCTGTTTACTCAGTTACAGGAATAGCAATGCCTTTGTCCATATTGGGGATTTCCTGGAGCTTCATTAGTTCCATATTCAGTATGTGTGTGTGTATGTGTATGTGTATGTGTGTATGTATATATATATATATATATATATATATATATATATATATAATATATAACAAGTATCGGTTCAGGCACCGTTTAGGCACCGGCACCGTTTTAAAAGTATCGATTTGGCACCGGTATCGAAAAAAACCCAAACGATACCCAACCCTACTATCGAGACCGTATAACGATAATAATAACAACAACGGTCAAAACGGTAATGGGTTAATGGTTATGTCACGCGGATCTTTTAAACCGCCCGGAGTGTGAATGCGTAGGGGGAGTGGCCGCGTGAAGAAAGTTAAACGTACTAGTAAGAAGCGTACGGTCGCAAAGCGCTCACGACGCTCCCGCACGAAACGTGTGAAGAAAACTGTCCGTGTCAAAAGACCGCTCAACACTATATTCTAAACCATGTCTCTATTCCACAACATGTCGGAGGAATGTATTAAATCCGAGCTAGATTTATTTACAGTGCCTATGACCCAGACGGCTATTGAAAAAAACACCTACGTCGAAATACCTCCTCTATCTGCAATAACGGATTCATCGCCGCTAGAATTTTTTATTGCGGGGACGGGTGAAGATTACATCGATCTATATAACACATTGTTATACACTCGGATCAAAATAACCAGGCCAGACGGCTCCGATATAGCAGACGGCGCACCTGTCGGTTTAATAAATTACCCCGGTGCGTGTATATTCTCGCAGGTGGATGTTTCTCTAGGTGATCGTCTGATAACGCAGAGTTCTAGCACTTACCCTTACAGGTGTTTGATCGAAGCGCTGATAAACTTTACTAACGCTAGCAACGTCATAGAATTACTAGCCCCCATTCATAGCGACATTTTCTTTCAAGAAAAATTTATGTTGAACGGAGTGGATATAAAAATACGGATGACGAGAGGTAAAGACGAGTTTTGCCTGATGCGAGATGACGCTATCGCTTATAAAATTTACATAATGTATCGCTTATGCATACATTTTGTAAATATGTATGCATAATTTTCTATACAGCTGTATATATAGAGTAAATAAGGCACACATCTGTACATAAATCTTCTGTTCCAGATTCATACACATTATTATTATTGTTAAGTCTTATTTAAATGTTCTGTTGTCATGTCAGATATGTATGTATATATGTATGTATGTACAGTATGTATGTATGCATGTATGTACCAAGAGCTTCTTAAAAACCACAACAAATTCCTTGTGTGTTTGCGCACACTTGGCGAATAAAGCTGATTCTGATTCTGATTCTGATAAACTCAATATTGTATCAGCATCTCTTTTTGTGAAAAAAGTTTCGGTTTCACCGGGCGTTCGGTTAGGACACGCACAGGCTCTTCTATCAACCACCGCTAAATATCCTATAGAACGTGTGTGTCTTAAGAATTTCTCTATACCGGTAAGATCTCGCGTGTCTAATCAAGAAAATCTTTTTCTCGGAACGCTGCCAAAATCCATCATTTTAGCAATGACGGAAAATTCATATTTTTCAGGGGCGTACGATAAAAATCCCTTTGCTTTTAAACATTTTAACCTGGAATTTATGGCTTTATATCGAGACGGTATCCAAATCCCATCCAAACCCCTACAGCCTGAATATGAGAATGGATCTGCTGTGAGGGACTTTTATCAACTCGTATTATCTACCGGAAGACATCTTAAAAATCACCCTCTGGCAATAGATCGTCAGGATTTTCTCAACGGTTACACCCTCTATGGGTTTAATTTATCGCCCGATGAAGATTGTTCGAATCACGTTTCACTAACTAGATCGGGAAATATTAGACTAGAAGCCCGATTCAGACAACCTCTCACACAGTCCATAACCATTATCGTATATGCGATTTTTAATTTGATCGTTGAAATATCCAATCGAAGACAGGTGCTGATCAATTATTACTGAGACGACGAAATGAATACCGTCCAACTAACGGCTGTTATGGATAAAATTGCATACGGCACATATTTTTTAGGAGTGCTTCCGTCCGATTACCTCCCCAAAACACCGTTAAAGAATTTACTTTTTAGATTTAGATAATACGAGTTGATAAAAGTCCCTCACAGCAGATCCGTTCTCATATTCAGGCTGTAGGGGTTTGGATGGGATTTGGATACCGTCTCGATATAAAGCCATAAATTCCAGGTTAAAATGTTTAAAAGCAAAGGGGTTTTTATCGTACGCCCCTGAAAAAGACGAATTTTCCGTCATTGCTAAAATGATGGATTTTGGCAGCGTTCCGAGAAAAAGATTTTCTTGATTAGACACTCGAGATCCTACTGGTATAGAGAAATTCTTAAGACACACACGTTCTATAGGATATTTAGCAGTGGTTGATAGAAGAGCCTGTGCGTGTCCTAACCGAACGCCCAGTGAAACCGAAACTTTTTTCACAAAAAGTGATGCTGATACAATATTGAGTTTATAAGCGATAGCATCATCTCGCATCAGGCAAAACTCGTCTTTACCTCTCGTCATCCGTATTTTTATATCCACTCCGTTCAACATTAGTTTTTCTTGAAAGAAAATGTCGCTATGAATGGGGGCTAGTAATTCTACGACGTTGCTAGCGTTGGTAAACGCCGCACGTTTCATTAACCCCGTATTTTCTCCTGCAGGGTCGGTAGCGTCCATGTGACCCACCGTATCTCTGTAAAACAATCCTGCTGAAAAGACGCTTTCGAGGGTATCTTTTCCGAAGTTTATCAGCGCTTCGATCAAACACCTGTAAGGGTAAGTGCTAGAACTCTGCGTTATCAGACTATCACCTAGAGAAACATCCACCTGCGAGAATATACACGCACCGGGGTAATTTATTAAACCGACAGGTGCGCCGTCTGCTATATCGGAGCCGTCTGGCCTGGTTATTTTGATCCGAGTGTATAACAATGTGTTATTTAGGTCGATGTAATCTTCACCCATCCCCGCAATAAAAAATTCTAGCGGCGATGAATCCGTTATTGCAGATAGAGGAGGTATTTCGACGTAGGTGTTTTTTTCAATAGACGTCTGGGTCATAGGCACTGTAAATAAATCTAGCTCGGATTTAATACATTCCTCCGACATGCTGTGGAATAGAGACATGGTTTAGAATATAGTGTTGAGCGGTCTTTTGACACGGACAGTTTTCTTCACACGTGCGGGAGCGTCGTGAGCGCTTTGCGACCGCGCGCTTCTTACTAGTACGTTTAACTTTCTTCATGCGGCCACTCCCCCTACGCATTCGCACTCCGGGCGGTTTAAGAGATCCGCGTGACATAACCATTAACCCGTTACCGTTTTGACCATTGTTGTTATTATTATCATTATACGGTCTCGATAGGGCTGTGGTTACAACGTCACTAGCTATATTTCTCGCAGCAGCTTTCAGATGAGGTTTTGCAATACTAAAACCTCTTTTCAACAGGGGTAGAGCGGTTCTGAAAAGCACTTTGAAAATCCCTCCTATACCGTCCCCGTACATAACAGGACCGCCAGCATAGCCGGGTAATCCGTTACCTGCCTGGTTTCGGTAGTATGCAACATAACGTTCGGGGTCCATAGTCGTGTAATAGTTTTTGTTAAAAGCAAACAAAAAAATATTTCACAGGTCTGAAGTGGAGTTGAGCCACGACTTTACCGTAAGTGAAACGGACGTATTTGTTCTGATCGTCTTTGACTTCGATGCAAATGTCTGTAATATTAGATTTATTCACAGGTGCGTAATGCGGCTTATCGAATCTAATGCTAACGATGCCGTTAGGCGCACCCTCTATATGTACGGTTCTCAGTAGCGGTACATATGAATCGCCGACTGATTGATATTCGATCATGTCTGTGTATATATACATGTTATAAAAGGCTCCTCTTATGTCGGCCTGATGCGGAGCATACGTCACGACAGGCGCGTCATCAGAATGATCTTTGCGAGGCTGATTTACAGAACCTAGAGACACACCTGGTTTTAACCCTAAAATAATGGCCAACTTCCCGTAAAATATCAAAGATGTGTTCATCGGTGCTTTTAGAAATATCCTGTTTTTGACGTGATCGTAACCGAGGGTCACTCTAGGAGGTAGATTTGCATTTATTTCTCTAACCAGAAACAGCATATCCTCGTAATATCCTGGTTTTAACGTATTACACACTTTAGAGATGTTTTGAAGATTTTTTTCTTTAATATAGATAATCACACCCTCGACCTCTTCGTGATGTTTCTCATCATACCCCAGTATGCTGGGGGTCGTGTTAATAACGAATGCCGCGTCCTCCGCGTTAAATGTGAACCAGGAAATAGGATAATTCAAACCGACCTCCCACTGGCCTTTGAGGTTTATACTTCTGGCAAGTCTTGTTTTGTAATTAGAAATACGGTTGTCAGGATATACGTCCATAAAACGACTTATCTTGATTCATGATAATTTTTTGTAATTCTTTTTCATAAAAACACCCTTCGATAATATCCCCGTCATAGCCTTGTAACCTGTACACCGGTGGGGTCCGGGGTATACAGGCTGCTATAGTGAAAAACTCTTCTGTGTAATTCTGCTCATATCTCGTAGAAAACACATTTCTGACTTTAGACACCCTAACCACATCGCCAATTTTATACTTAAAGACAGGTGCATCTTTCCGTACAGATTATTAAACACATCCGCTTCGTTTTCTTTATGAACGTCCAGGGGCCTCATTTTAATGCTTTTATGATAGCTTGCGTTATACCCATCTATAAGATCTTGTAAGATGTCATAATAACGCTTTGAATTGATGGCTGTTAAAAATCGCGTCATTCTGCCCCGAAGCGTCTGATTGAAGCGTTCAACCACCGATGCCTTGACGTCACTTGCCGTGGCAAAATGATGTATGTCATACTTTTTCATCAGTTGCTGGAAATGTTTGTTAAAAAATTCGGTGCCTCTATCAGTTTGTAATTTTTGCGGCAAGTGGTTTTCTTTGAGTATAGATTCGAATGCTTTCGTAACCCTTTTCCCCGTTTTATTTTTCAGCGGACGCGCCTCACGCGTACTTACTGAAAACATCTATACAAGTCAGTAAAAATTGTATATTATCGTTTTCTTTCGAATAAGCAGACATATCAACCAGGTCTGCTTGAAACTGCGCATCTTTTCCGTACACCCCTACCCTATTGCGCTTGTATTTGACAGGTGCGGTTCTGTGTAATGTATACGCGTTCTGAGCAGCTAACCAATCCGTCACTTCTTTATCCTTCAGAGCTACCCCGTATTCCTGTAACACGCTGCGTTTTAACCGAGCTTTACCTCCCAAAGATCCAGGATCTGAGGGGTTGTAGTACACTTTTTTTCATTAATTCAGACATCTTACTCTGATGTTTTTTTTCAGAAAATAATGACAGTGCTGTTAGTGTCAAGGGTTTTTATTTACAACGGATGTAGAAGTGATAGTCAAACATTAAATGTGATTGGTTACACAACATCTAGATATTGAAGGAATTTCACACACATTACAATATTTTTCTCAATCATATATTCAGCTAATACATCAATAATTTTACACACATCCGCCGGTTCATTTCTTGACAATAGCATCACACATACATCGGTTACATAAGTACAAAGCCATAAAATGTTACCTATTTTAAGACTTTCTTCAGATCCAGGCATGATTTCAAGAATGTTTTTAACAGTCGTACGGGCCTCATACCCCTTTGCAATACATTGATTTGTCATAACGTCCCTCTCATTCGACATACACCGTACAACAGTCATTTGATTTTTTTATTTCATTAAACGTTTATTATCTACATTACAATTACTCTCATCATCGATAATCTTATGCAATAAATGTATTATTTCTCTCTTAATTTGTTGTTTAAATAAGAGTTTTGCCAGACAGGTTATGTTGCAGAGATTTCCCATGTTCTCAGGTTAGTCAGAATCCGCAGGTGCGCTTTTCTTCCAGCTGTCAACGGCGTCATAAACAGCCTGTTCGCAGGTTTCGTCCACAAGTTTCGTCCTGAGTTCAGCCAATCCTCCCACTATGAACATCTCATCTTTGAGCTCGCACAGAACAGCATCGACAACACCCTGAATTCTTTGGAGGTGCGGTGATAAACCAAACAGTTTCAAGGCACGGACCAAAATGAGTTTTAGATCGGATTTACACACTTTATCCCTCAGTTCTTCAAAACACCCCAGAAAATAGTACGCAGGGGCCTCGTAGAGGCATGAATGTTGTGTTTGCGGAGGATGTTCGACCTCACAACCATAGCAATTTTTTTTTTTACTGTCTGTAAACCAGATGTTCCAGAATGATCCCGACAACGGCTTTAATGATTTTATGCCCGGTTACACTGATGCACCCGTCGACTGTGTCCGAGATGGCGTTAGAGACTGCTGCACCCGAGACGGCATCGGAGGCTATAGCATCAGGCGATTGAGGCGGTCCGTACTTCGCCAAGAATGCGAGGTTATGGTATCCCAGCTCTGTACAAAATTTGTTCAGCCAGGTAATGTTGTCCGTAGACGTCCCCGCAGCGGATGCGACATCGTCACATACAAAACTAGGAGACGTTGAAACGTTTCTTGGGTCATGTTGCTGGCGTTAGCGGTTGAAGTCTATTTCCTCTGAGAGTCCTGTCGGTCTGTATTTAATGGTTATAGAATGTAGGCGGTGCTACGTGAACGCCTCTCCGACTGGTCACGCACCATTCAGGGTGAAACAATTTCACTTTTATGCTATTGTATCTGTCAAACGCTTCGCACCATTTAAACAATTTGTCAATCTTTCCGAATATGTCTTCTAACGCAGGCACATCTTTCCATTGAAACAAGAATTTAATGCTATAGTATTTGAGATGGTCCTCTTCAGATATCGGCCAAACGCGTTCAGGCAGACCTTCGGTGCTATCGCTACAAAGTATATAAATGTAATCATCAATGTGCTTGTTGATGTGATCCCCCAATACTCTGTATCGCATTCACAGTCTTTTACGGTGAAAAACAAGTCGGGGTCATCGCTGGTGTCGTACGTGAATCTTTCATCACTGTCCACGGTACAACGGGGAGCCTGACCTCCCCGTTGGTCTTGTCAAAGTTGTAACAGCATATGCGATTACCGGATAAATGAAACTCGCGCTTAACATTATCCAAAGGTTCGTGGAGGAAATTGGTCAGACACGGTCCATGTTTCATCTTCCTAGGTGCCAGAGTGAGATCACCCATAGCGCCCTCAACGGTCTTCTCGGGAGTTTTAGGTGATGATGCCTCAGCCGTTGTTGCAGAATAATTACTGTTTTTCCAAATTTGCAAAACCTACGCACGTATTTTGTGTCTATGTGCAGATAAGTCATTCTCAACTCGTCTTTTTAAACATGGCGTTACAACCGGGGGCTATTGCTACACCCGTGTTAGTGGCAGTAGGCGTGGTCTGACCGCTGAGCTCGTAACCTCATTCTGAGTTTTGACAGCGCGAAGTGTGGACGGATCTGCCGGATCAGTGCGAAATGCTTGGGTCTTTTTCTTTTGTTTTAACTTTTCTATCGTGACAAACGCTAGGTAACTTTCCTAAATTGTAATGATAGACTAGCACGTAGATTTTGACTACTGCTGGATACTGTTGTTTTAATGAAGGAACCCCTGATATTCATTTATTTTTAGATGACGGCTAGACGAACGGCTCTTTTATACCTTGTGATAAAAGCTAACTTTTAAACTGTATTGTCACAAGATTTTGACAAGTATGCACTTACTTAACGGTCTGATATTTTTCATTCCACAACACGGTAAGATAAACCAGCATTTTTTTATTTTCTAACTAGTTTTAACTTGTAATGTTAAGGAACGTGCTTGATGCTTTTTGTTATAGATGAACGAACACGCTCAACTCTTCTTCTTTTTATTTAACCTGTTAACCAGCGCACCCCATATTGGGAATCACAGCTGAAAATGACTAACTAACTTAAAATGGTAACAGTTCCTGACTTCAGTGTGCCACACACACAATTTTGGTGTCTTTGGAAAGAAGACCCTTTGGGCTTTACTATCCATCATCCAGAGTTGATAATGCTCAAAAATATAAAAAGTTATAGACACTGAAGTGCCTTGATAAAAATTGTACCACACTGATTTTTTTTTTTATTTCATATAAAAATACATGAAATCAGTCCTGAAGCAATCCTGAAAAGTAATGGGTTGAAAGTCACGTCTCATGAGTTGATATTTCAAATCTGAAGAAGATACCATGACAAATGAGATTGCTGCAACATTTTTCTAGCGTCACGCGCCGTCACGAGGGAGCGCCAGAATTCAAATAAACAATCTTCCGTGTATCTTTGACTTTTTTTTTTTTGGATGATCTCATTCTGTTTGGGACATTGCCTGCTACAAAATCATGCTGTTTTTTTACCACCAAGACGCTGTTTTTGAGCGTAATTTGTTCCATAACGGACACAAACAATAACTCTCCCTGAAGAGATGAGACATAAACAAATGAATAACGATCCAAATTACAACGTTATTGTTTCTTTGGACTAAAAGTGCTCGATGGAATGTTGTTCTGTGGACCCTTATTTCGCAAACTAAACCGGGATTTACAGCAGTGGATACGTTTGAGATTCGTTATCAGGATGAATCTGGTATGTACTGCGGTTTTTTTATACATGTTTTGATGTGTACTGCTTACACAAATTTAGCAAATACATTCCTTATAAGCTTTCTTTCGAAAAACAGCGATCTATCATCGATGCTTGAGGCTTAGACCTTCAAAATGATATATAGTTTGTCAAGATTAATTTTTCCCATTTCATTTTATCTATTTGAAAACAATGACGTGCAAACAAAGAGCGTTCAGTGCGCTGGCGTCCTGGTGCATGTTAACAGGTTAACTTTGTCAAACTAACTAGTTTTAAATTGTAATGATAGAAAAACTACCGTATCTAATGCTTTTTGCTTTATTTTCTAACTTTGTCAAACTCTACCTTTTTCTTAAAATTGTTTTAATTACACTAGCGCGTCTTGACTTGTAGGGAAAAACAGTCATTGCGCATTTTACGTGTATGTTTGATGTATTTTTCAATGTGAAAACACTTTAATAAAAACAACCCTTTATACCGTTTAACACAATTTCACCATTTAAAGTTTAAAAGCACATAACAATGGCCCCACACACAAAAACAATCATAAATTCCTTAAACACACTGGAGCGAATAACCAGATGGCCATTTAGATGGGTGGGGGTGGACAAACAGATGTCCGAACAGGTGTCCAGTTATGGTGGGAGGGAGGGAGGGGTTGGGGGGTGGTGGGAGGTATTTTTATGAGGGGCAATAAATCAAATTTGCCCTACGGTCTCTCTGTGGAGATATCAAATTATACGCTAAAGCTTTTGTGCTACGATTAGATAAGGTAATGACTGAATTAATCCATTTTGACCAAACAGGCTCCATTAGGGGTCGTTTGGCACCAGATAAAGAAGATACTGTGCTTTCTTTGGATGCAGAAAAGGCATTTGACAGGTTAGAGTGGCCATACCTGTGGGCAGTAATGAAAAATTTGGGATTTGGTCCAAGATTTTAATCTATGATACAATTCTTATACAAAACTCTCTTGACTACTTTACCTTTACCTTTCCCATTGCAGAGGGGCACACGACAAGGCTGCCCTCCCTCACCATTATTATTTGCGTTATCATTAGAATCCCTTGCACAACCCATAAGAGAACACAAATCTATATACCCCATTGTTGTTCATGGCTCTAAACATTCTATCTCACTTTATGCGGATGACATTCTTCTGTTCCTCTCCAACTTCAAAGTATCAATCTCACAAGTGTTATCCATGTTCAATGATTGAAAAAATTTAGCAGGTTAAAAAATAAATTGGCAAAAAAAATTCATCCCTAAATTCGTCTGCCACTAATGTTCAATATCCTCCCTCCATTCCCATAAGTAATGTTATTTCTTATTTAGGAATTAAAATATATGCTGAAATATATGAAGTTATCAGAAATTATTCACAATAATTATAGGGAAATCTCTCAAAGGGTGACAGAGGATCTACAGCGTTGGAATACTCTCCCAATTTCTTTACAAGAAAGAATTTCTGTTGTTAAGATGAACATTCTTCCTCGCCTTAATTGCTTGTCTTTCATGATTCCAATTTCTCCTCCACCCAAGTTTCTTGAGCAAACCCAATCTTTGATCTCCAAATTCATATGGAACAGTACATGAGCTTGAATTATATCTACCACTTTGCAGCATCCTAAACTGATGGAAGGGCTGTCTCTCCCTAACTTAAAATTATGTTACTGGGCATTTCAACTAAGATCTTTGAGGGTCTGGATGGACGAGAATTGTAAGGTGCCTTGTAAATCCATAGAGACCGCAACGGTACAGCCTAATAGGCTTCAAGATCTTCCATATACAGATTTAAAAGGCAAGAAACTTAAAGTTAAATTTGGCGTTGTAATTGCTAATTGTCTGGCAGTATGGAAAAAAAAGCAGAGAAAATGTTCGAAATGTACCTAAATTCCATAACCTAACCTAACCCAACGTCTGATCTTAACTGCTCTATATGTCAAAAATCTGTAGTTGGTACAATGTATCATATGTTTTGGGAATATTCAGTAATCAATAATTTTTGGACTCAAGTTTGTCGGGATCTAGAAGAAATGATTAAGTGTAAAGTTACTCCAGATCATTGCCTGTGCCTGCTGAATTATGACTCTTGTTTGAACCTTGGCACAATGGACAAAAGGATTCTTTTTTAGGGTTTCACCACAGCAAATAAAACAATAACTGCACTTTGGTGGGACACTAAGACAGACATCTCAAGGTTACTGAATATGCAATATTTAGTTAATGTGGAATGCTCCTTAGCTAGATTTAATAAAGTTAAGCCAAGAACAGTACAGGCCTGGCAAAGAGTAAAATCTATTTGTGACCGGTTCACTAGGTAGTGCAATGTATCTCCTTAGAATTGTGAAGTAGTATATCTAGAGTATTACTGTGTCATGTAAGTATTCATATTTTATGTAGGTATTGCTGACAGTACTTGTTTCTTATCTTTTTGTTTGGTTCTGGTAAATTTTTTTGTGTTATTGTTTTGAAAATCTAATAAACCTGTTGAGCGGTACGGTCCCACATATGGGATTTAGAACGTTTGGTGACGTCACAACTGCCAAATTCAAACTGCAATTTCGCGATTTGGCTGACGCTGAGATGCCACTGCATTTGATATATAATCACAACTATGCAGTGTTTTTAACCACATAATGTTTATTTTAGGTTTCAGACATTTAAATACACATAAGTACTACTAAAACAATTAATTTAGAGTTCGTAAAATACACACTGATGTTTATGGAAGCAGCAATAACAATCCATTCAAATATAATTTGCCGACGTGTTTTATTAATATCAGATACACATAGTGTAAGTAACTATTCTCCCAGTTCACCGGCCAAATATTTACATGTATTTCGGGAGAAACTGATACATTTTTATGCTGTAAATCTGACAGACAGGACTCTCTGAACTGCAGCGCAAGCAAACATGGCAGCACCCATCTCACGTTATAGATCACGATCAAGATCATTTAGAATGGTTTTTAAAAAACAAAATACACTCATTTACACATATTTGTGAATCGGAATATCAGATAGTTGATGATATGGTAAGCAAGTTTATGAATATTTTGAATGAAAAAGGAAAAAGGAAATAAAAGCAATCCATCTGTCATACAGTGTTATTGTGGCCGCGGTGTGTCACGTGACAAGCATGGCACGTCGCCATGGAAACAATAAGGGGAAACGTTCTAAAATAACGGTCGCCTAAAAAAAAACTTTAGGTTACTACCGTAACCCCGGTTCTCTGATAACATGAAGTGAGGTATCTCACAATGGAAACGCCCCAGACGTGACCAATTGCGGAAGCACCAATTACACCACGTCTGCCAATCATGGTAGACCAATCGCTGCAGCGATCAGGGAGTCCCGCCTCCCTGTATATAAACCGCAGCTACCTGCTGTCTCGTCATTCTCCGCATATCTCTACTCCGTGCGGGACAGGCAAGGAGGGTAATATTGTGAGATACCTCACTTCATGTTTATCAGAGAACCGGAGTTACGGTAGTTATCTTTCTAACATTCTTTCGGTATCTCACTATGGGATATAGACCACTCCCGTATTGCCGATATGCTGATGAAGCAGACTAAAAATGACTACGATCTGAATTATATCGCTCTGTCCCAGTACGAGAGGTTAAAAGCAGATCAGTATAGTCCGAAAAAATCGACACTAAAATGGAATAGAATCCCTCAAGTGATTAATGGATAACATCTCCACTCGATCCAAGGACTGAGTGGGCAAGTGAAGGTTCTGTCACATCTAGTCTGTAGAACCTCACAAAGGTGTGTGGGGAACAGTGTTAATTTTGGCAGGCATTTTTGATTTAGTCTTAGTCTTTATTTTGAGTCGAAAATACTTAATAGTCTTAGTCACATTTTAGGCACATTCAAGGCTTTCCCTTGAAAGAGTCTGCCCATGAAACAAAAAGCTGATTGCTTTTGCGAAGTGCCCTGGTTCTTTGCACATATACTTGTCACTGTTTATGTCCGCACCGGACATAAACAGTGTAGCCTCTCTTCCTCAGAACATGAGAAAGGTGGCAGATGGAAAGCCATCAGATCCACTGCCTGACCTGACCCAGTGTGATCGAATACTTTAGGCATAAATGCCGGATTAGTCCTAAAAGTTACCTTTTGACCACCCAGAGCGAAGATCATACATGAGGAGTGAACTGATAATGCATGCAGTTCACTCACCCTCTTTGCTGTAGTAAGAGCGAGTAACAGAGCAGTCTTTAAAGAAACTAGTGTTTCTTGTGTTAATTGTGTTTAAAGAAAACACAATGGACCAACACCAGCAGATGACATTGCACCCCAAATCATCACAGACTGTGGAAACTTAACACTGGACTTCATGCAACTTGGGCTATGAGCTTCTCCACCCTTCCTCCAGACTCTAGGACCTTGGTTTCCAAATTAAATACAAAACTTGCTCTCATCTGAAAAGAGGAATTTGGACCACTGAGCAACAGTCCAGTTCTTCTTCTCCTTAGCCCAGGTAAGACGCCTCTGACGTTGTCTGTGGTTCAGGAGTGGCTTAACAAGAGGAATACGACAACTGTAGCCAAATTCCTTGACACGTCTGTGTGTGGTGGCTCTTTATGCCTTGACCCCAGCCTCGGTCCATTCCTTGTGAAGTTCACCCAAATTCTTGAATCGATTTTGCTTGACAATCCTCATAAGGGTGTGGTTCTCTCGGTTGGTTGGGCATCTTTTTCTTCCGCACTTTTTCCTTCCACTCAACTCTCTGTTAACATGCTTGGATACAGCACTCTGTGAACAGCCAGCTTCTTTGGCAATGAATGTTTGTGGCTTACCCTCCTTGTGAAGGGTGTCAATGATTGTCTTCTGGACAACTGTCAGATCAGCAGTCTTCCCCATGATTGTGTAGCCTAGTGAACCAAACTGAGAGACCATTTTGAAGGCTCAGGAAACCTTTGCAGGTGTTTTGAGTTGATTAGCTGATTGGCATGTCACCATATTCTAATTTGTTGAAATAGTGAATTGGTGGGTTTTTGTTAAATGTGAGCCTAAATCATCACAATTAAAAGAACCAAAGACTTAAACTACTTCAGTCTGTGTGCAATGAATTTATTTAATACACAAGTTTCACAATTTGAGTTGAATTACTGAAATAAATTAACTTTTCCACGACATTCTAATTTATTGAGATGCACCTGTATATGACCTTTGTTGGGTAAGTTACTTTCAAAAAGTAATTAATTACAGTTACTACCCAGCCGGCATTTCAACATTGATTCACCGGTGAATCAACGTCGGGTACCATGGTTGAATCAACGTTGGATTATGTTTTCGATTTTGCAAATTGGATCAACGTTGATATTGTGACATTGTTTCAACGCGAAATCATGACGTTGTTTCACCGTTGAAATCGTGACGTTGTTTCACCGTCTTACCTTCAGCATTGGTGAATTAAGGTCGTTCTGTAGACTTTGGATTAACGTTGAATTATGTGTTGATTTTGCAAATTGAATCAACGTTGATAACACGACGTTGTTTCACCGTCGTACTTTCAACATGAATGAATACACAACTGTACGTTCAATTAGAACCTAGTTTGCATTTAGATCAACACTGTACACATACATAAAGCTTAAAAATCAAATGACTGGCAGCAATGCTTTACAATCAACTTCAATAAACTACCACACACTGAAAATGGTAAAACAGCAGTTTTATTTTGAAAACATACAGTATAAAACATGTGAAAATAATCCCAAACTTTAGCTTGCAGTGTTTGTGCTTGGATGTATTGTTAAAAACCTGTAAAATCCAAATACAACATTTAAAGACTCAGTGTTTGTACCATAACATGCATATTTTGCGCTGCACTTGCAAGAGAAACCCTTGTTCTTTTGACTGAAACCAGTTGATCTTTTATTTTGGTGGAAATCTATAGTTTCTGTGAAAACATGTTTTACTAATGTGTCTCATTACAAGAGATTTGTACATTTGTGCAGTGAAAATGTGTTGAACAGTTTGAGAATGGAACCAGCAACAGAAACCATGTCGGTGGTAAAGGATAGGACTGCCTGAGTTTTGTCGACAGCCAGAGGAAATACTTTACGCAGGAAAAACGCTGCCTTGAATGAAATGCATTTAATATTTTAAGTAGAAATGTTTCTTCAAATTCTGATAAAATGTTAGAACAACTGCCTTGTGCATATAGCGTGGTTGTGCTTTGGGTGATCCTTGAAAGAGTCCCAGCTCTAGGTCCTTTCTGATGCCGTGTCCTCCTCTCTCACACACTTGTGCACTTTCTGTACTGTCCTGTATGCATAAATAACAAAAACACCAAAAATAAATACTCATAAAAGATCAACTTTGATATTGTGAAATACATTTAACTGAAAACTGAATGCAAAACATATCACATACAATATTTTCACTTTAAGTTCAATAACAGTGGGGTTGGAAACAAAGTGCACAACACTATTCATTAAACACCTATTTAATGTATTCAGATGAAAGTTTGCAATATTAAATTATTCACAAGCAGTTTTTTCAGAGCCCCCAGTTACACTGTTTTAATCAGAATCCTAACTATACAGTGTATTTAGTAAAAAAAAGTAAAATCAAATAAAGTAAATTTTTATTAAACTAAGTAAAATCAAAACCTTTCACAAAAGGTCAATGAATCTCTTCCAGAAGTGACAGTGCAATGTAGCAGATGAACAATTCCTTACCAAATTGCAAATAAACGGCTGGATACTTGATGACTCTACAAGGGGAAAGAAGAAATGGTTTACTGAAAAGTTTTTTTCCTACTAAGAATATTTATTGTTGTCAGCCACTTTAACATTGTAAATACAGTTTGAACATTAACACAGGTGCTTACATGCAGGTAAATACAAAATTTAAATAATGATTAAATTAAAATGTGTTGTACCAAATGTTAAATAAAAACTGTACTTAAATGTAAAAAAAAAAAAAAAAAACTTTACTCAAATAAAGATTAAATTAAAATGTATTAACATTAATTTATATTTAATTTAGTGATTCCTCTGCGTACCACTAGAGGGAGCCTGAGTAGCACTAGTGGTACTCATACCACACTTTGAGAATCACTGCTTTAAACAATCTTAATTCGTTTAAATTTGCGATTATATGATATTTAGAAAACATGAACAGAGTATGTTATCTTTTGAGACTATTATACGATTAAAAATATAACAATGCATGGCATTCACATCAGAAAAATGTGAAAAATCTCTAAGACAGACATTAACGTAACACAACTTACTAGCAACACACAACAACATTAGCATCTGTGATAAAGCAATACAAAAATACACACACACACAGACACAGGTATTTATCTTCTGCAGGTTAACGTTACATGTCATTTACCCATTTGTAAACTCTGGTAACATTATACTTTACTATTTTTGAAAGGTAAGATAGCGATTTTCTTACCTGATTTTGTCCGTGTGTTTGCAGGACCTCGCAGATCACACCTGACCCTTCCTGTGTTCACATTCTAGTTTTTGTTCTCCGTTGACATGTCACGACTCAAATTCGCTCAAAATAAAAATTTAACAGGCAAATATTTATATTATAAATAACTCGGAACCAACTGAACAATCTCAACGAGCAGCAGCTCTCACACACACACACAGTCAGTCAGCCGCCTCACTCAGAAAGACGATAATAACGGTCGTATTTTCAAACTGAGAAAGGCGCGAACAGTTTCATTGGCCAGTTTCCTGGATGACAGCCAGATTAACCAATCATGATCAAAGAAATAAGGTAAACGCAGTGAAATGTATTTAGTTTTATTGTTGTTAATGATGATAATATTTTAACATATACCTTTAGATTTTAGAATAGGTTTAACGATCAAAATATTGTAAAATGCTAATAAAATAATAATAATGATCTTAAATAATTTAGTAATAATAATTTAAAAGGCAGAAATTTATTTTGTATGCTGTTGAAGACATACAGTTCTTGTAAAAAACAAATCAACATTGATTTACAAGTGTTTTTGGTAACCTTTTTCAACCATTTAGCATTAAACATTTTTTCAACATTGTTTCAATGTTGAAGCAACAACTGTCATTATTTCAACCATATTTCAACGTTGAAGATTGGTCATGTGCCGGCTGGTTTTCAACCGTTCAGCATTAAACGTTGTATTAACGTTGTTTCAACGTTAAAACAACAACTGACCTTATTTCAACCATATTTCAACATTGAAGGTCGGTCATGTGCCGGCTGGGTAATTACTTCATCAATATTGCATTTAAATTACTTTACTAATTACTCTGTCTGAAAAGTAACTTAGTTACTCAATAAGTAACTTAATTATTCAAATTGCTAATTAGGCTACATCTTAAAATCCCTATAAACCTTAATAGAAATTAAACTCTGTATTCTTTCAGTTTGAGTCAAACATAGAATAGTTTAGCCTTTTAGCTTTAAAACAACTGTAATACTTAAACTTTTTTTAATAAAAAAATTATCTTCTTTGTTTAGCAAATAGAACAAAAAAGCTTAAAAGTTAAACAATACATTTCAGTTTGGCAAGATGTTTAGGAAAAGCCCAACTAGCAAAATCTGTACAGATTTATGTAAAAATAACACTAGGTAAGAATAAATTACAGAACTGATTTGGGTGAGCGTCTATGGGGAAGGGGGCGGAGTCTTTTTTGCCAGGAATATAGCCGTTTCCCCGGTAACCGCAGTAAACAAAGCAGCGCTGCACCTGACTTTGAAACTTGCAGCGCTCTCACACACACACACACACACACAAACAAAATCGTATGCCTGATGAAAAAATATATATTTAAAACACGTTCATATTTTAGAAAATGTAGTTAATATTTGCATCATTAATGATTTATCTTAGCCACCTGTGACCCACCCGCAAATAATCAGAATGCATTTTTTTATTACCTGACCCGCGGATTATCCACAGCGCCCGCGGATATAACTGCCATCCGCGTATCACTACTGTGCACAGTGCGCAGATATCAACAGCATCACTGGGTTGTAAAGTTGCCAAGTTGAGGTAATTTGTATGTGTCGATTGTGTGAGAAGGATGCAACCAGACAACCTTGGAATATATTGACTTGATTATTCATATAATGAGGTTTGGGCCATACTCAGTGACGGCACTGCTGGGGGGGTCTAATTTAAATTAAATTAATTTTAAATTTTTAAAATTAAAAATTTAATTTAAAATTTAATTTAATTTAAAATTAAATTTTAATTTTAATTTTAAGTTAAAATGAAAAGATGGTAAATTTTAGAACAAATGTACCATCCAATCCACAATTCGTTATCGATTAACTTGCAGTAAGTGAAGCCGGGATAGGCGGAACCATGCTGAATGACACAACTGATGCGCTATATCAGCGGCGCGCCCGCGCGTTCCTACAACGCGCGATCGGTTCTCCTTGAGCCTGAATTGTCAAATAATGCGAGACACTATGATCCAAAAGCGCAACTTTTGTTAATAAAAGTTGAATTTCTTCATTTAATATAAGCGAGTTTGTCTTTATTGTTGCTGTGTTTTCATTAAAAAAATTAAATAAATAAAACAATGAACCACAAACTACACATTTGTTTTAAAAGAGGGAAAAGACCTTACAATGCAAGTAGGCTATAGCCTATATCCGTGTTATTCATTTTGTTAATAAAAGTTAGATGTTTAATATAGGCCTATGCGAATTTGCAATTATACTATTTTGGTTGATGTGTTTTATGAACCACAAACTTATGATCATTTTAAAGAAAGGGGAAATCCAAGTTTATTTATTTGTGTTACAGTGCGGGTAAAACATATTTCCCTTATTCATATTGTTAATAAAAGTTCAACATTTAATATAAGTGAATTTGTCATTGTACTGTTTTATTGTATAGCCTTTATTATTATTATTATTATTATTGTTATTAATAATAATGAGCCAAAAGCATTCGTTTGAAGCAAGGGAAAAATCCAAAACCTTTTATTTATTTGTAACAAAGCGGGTATGTCTTATTCGTTCAGTTAATACAATTTTTATGTTTAATATAAGCTACTTTGTCATTGTAGTAGGCTATTGCTGATGTTGTGTGTGGGATTTTTTTTTTTCATTAAGAGTAATACTGAATCAACCTTAAGCATTTTGTTCCAAGAATAGGAAAGATAACGTTAAAGATCAAAATAAGCGCTGCAGAGGCGAGAATGTGAGATTGGTTGCTGCTGAGGTGCGCTCTCGATCTTTCTCTGTTTCTTTGCAATGGCTGTAGAAATGGCCGTTAATTCTTGATTTGGGTACGGCACAGACATGTTACAGGTAATAATATGATCAAAAAAGTCATGGCAACAAACTACTTCCTAAGTCAGTTTAAGTTGAAACGACTTTCACAATCAATTTGATTCAACTTAATTGTTTTACTGTTGCTTATTGTCTTGTAGGATTAGGCTTCATTTTTCTATTAATTTGAATGAAAATACAAATTAATAAAATGAGTTTTATTTATTTTCTGTTACAAAATGTTCATTTATTTATTTTTAACACCACGGTAATGCTTCTGTTAAATGTGGTGTGTTCCATAGCTGCTTTAAAAAAAAATATAAAACGACATTTTATGAATATGGATTATTTTCTTAGCACCCCCACGTATTGGTCTAGCCCCCCTTTAGCCCCGGTAGAGAAACAATTCTGGCGCCGTGCCTGGCCATACAAATTACGGGAGTTTTACCGGAGGTGAATGTAGCAAACATATACAATAAGCCCAGTGGGATATTTTTTTTTTTATAGCAAAATTAAAAATACGGGAGAAATATGGGAAAATATCAAGGTCAAGGTAGGTTTATTTGTCACATACACAATCATACAGAGTACAATCAGCAGTGAAATGCAGGGATTTTTTGAAGAAAAATACAGCATAACATGAGGAAAGTGAGGAGAAAAAAAATAACCCCCAGACTATGCTCCTTGGGTAGTAAAGTGTGAGAACAGGAAAAACACCTCAGCAACAAAAGCACATAATACACCATAGACACACGACTTTGCAACAGGGGAGGTAATCCAGCTCCAGCAAGCAGCCATCCGGTCCAGCAGCTAACCCAGCGGCGCTAGTCACAGACCCGCTTGTCAGGCTGGCGGTTCAAAGCGACGGAGGCGAGGGATCGGGGGGTGGGGAGGAGAATGCATATCTTTATATATGTGTGTATGTGTGTGTGTATGTGTAATAGTTTGTAATCAGCAGGTGTCCGTAGAATGGGGGAGGAACGCAAGAGCGTCTCACTGCAGTGCTCTTCCCAGGGTTGATTTTCCAGCAGCAGCCTTGGCCGAGGCCAGTGCTGGTTCAGGGGAGCCAAAAAAGATAAGATTGCGATTGTTTAGTCTAGGGGCGAGTAACCGCATTCCAATTCCACGGCTACTCTCTTTGTCCATTTTGATCTCCAACACCATCAATTTTCCTTTGCAAAGCCGTGAGCTTCTCCATGATAGAATCCATATTGCGGTTAATAGTCTCAGTCTCAATGCTGACCGCTCTTCCCACTGCTTCAATCATGACGGGCAGCCTTGTGAGGCTTTTGACAGCTGTTCCCGTTTTCTGAATTCATCGATAACCCAGGGCAAAGCCTAATCCAATCAGCAGAAGACCTGTTATCATGGTTCCGAATAGGTAGATATCTTCAATGTCCTCCACGGAAAGAGCCGCCAAACACACGATTCGCCATCTCTCCCACGCGACCATCGTGTAGCCAGCTGCGAACGTTCCGTCAGAGCAGTCAGGTTCCCCCGAACCCAAGCTTCTCGTCGAGAAGATGGTGTCAATTGCGTTGAGAGACCAGTTGATCAAATCCATAATTTTTCAGTTTGGAGAGCAGTGCAGAGAGAGTCTCTCAATAGATAAGACGAGATGAGACCAGAGAGCAAGCAGGGAAAATAAGGGCGAGGACGGGGAGTGAAAAATGCGACCGCCTCCGTTGAGTGCCAAAGAGAAGAGAAGAAATATTTAAACGGGATGACAGCGGGATAGAATGGTAAAATACGGGAGAATCCCGGGAAAAACGGGATGGTTGACAGGTATGGATACGGGAAAGACTGTAGGCTACCTCAGTTTTATATGGATTACATAATCAGATAATATTCGTTTTCTTTTTTTCTTTTTTTTTGTTATCAACAATTTTTAATTTTTAATTTTTTCACACATAACACAACATAGTATCCAAAATATAACAAAGCAAAACAACAGACACATACTCAACATCTCAAGGTCCAATCAAAAGGGAGGGCGAGAGGGAAGGACAACAAGAACACAAAAGTCACTCCTTTATACAATCACGTATATCCAACAAAAAACACTGCCAAGCATCAATGGTCGAAGGCCTGGCCCCACCGACTCGCGCCATTGTACATTCACATGACACTATTTGCAGGAGGCTACGGATCCAATATGTTTTTCTACACATGTGTGGTGTAAACCAATTCTGGATTATTTTCTTCTTCGCAGCTGTAAAACCAGCAAACAACATTCTCTTTTGCATCGAACTAATACAGAGACCAGAATCATCATTAAGAAGACACAAACTTGGGTTAACAGACCAATCAATTCGCAGTAATGATGACAAAACCAGGTTTACATGTGTCCATAAACTGATTACGACAGGACATTCCAAAAACATATGCAGAAAAGTGTCTGATGATGTAGTGTTACATATATGGCAGTTCAAATTTGACTGTAGTTTCATTTTAAATCTTTTGTAAGGAGTTATGTATGCTCTATCCCCATCAAGGACGTGTTTCAGTCTGTTCGACTGCTTCAGTCTGTTGTGCTGCTGTGCGGTTTGTGATTGTAGCTCTGCTTTTTTATTGAATCTTTACCTTACTTTCACTCTGTTGTTTAAAGTGATAATATATAACTTAATTCCCACCATATTTCTGGTATTATCTATCAAACTAATCTGATCGTTCGCTTTTAAAACCGCGAGTGCAGCGCGTTAGCGTTCGCTAGCCGGATAGCTTGTCACTCGCGGTTCCATTCGCGTTGCTATTCGCGCCTATTATTGTTTTCTTTTTTCTCGCTCCGTTTTCATTTCTCTCTCGCTCCGTTTTTCACGAGTTCATCAAACAACAGTGGTAAGTGGTAAGTGGAGTGGTAAGTGGTAAGTTAAGTTGGTATCATTCATCAATCACGGTGAGTAATGGCTTCTTCTCCTGCTATTGTTATTTGCACTGTCTGCCACATGTATAGTTTATCTCTCTCTGTTAGCGATGAGGGATTCACATGTGATAAATGTAGGGAAATAGTTAGGCTGACAGAGAAGGTTTTAGAACTAGAGACACGCATCCAAACTTTAGTTGAGGATAGTAAGAATGTGAGGGCTGTAGATACTGCTTTGGATGTGACTAGCTCAGGGACTCCTGTACATTGTTCGGTTCCGGCATTAGCGCCTGTGCAGCAGGGCAACTGGGTGACTGTGAGGCAGCATAGTCGCGGGTCAAAACACCGCTCTTCCGTTCCGATCAGAACATCAAACAGGTTCTCCCCACTCAGTGATGCACCCACTGAGAAACCTGGTGAAAGTGCTCTAGTTATTGGCGATTCTATTGTACGGAACGTGAAAATAGAGACACCAGCCACCATAGTCCATTGTTTACCGGGAGCCAGAGCGCCTGACATCTTGGCAAATTTAAAAGTGCTGGCTAATGCTAAACGTAAATTCAGTAAGATTGTTATCCACGCCGGCGCTAATGATGTTCGACTTCGCCAGTCGGAGATCACTAAAAATAATGTTAAAGAGGTGTGTGAACTTGCAAGTACGATTTCAGACACTGTAATATGCTCTGGCCCCCTCCCTGCCTACCGGGGTGATGAGATTCATAGCAGACTGTCATCATTAAATGGCTGGATGTCTAAGTGGTGCCCGCAAAACAACATAGGTTTTATAGACAATTGGACAAGTTTTTGGGGCAGACCTGACCTGTTGAAAAGAGATGGTGTTCATCCCTCCTGGGGTGGTGCCGCTATTCTCTCTAGAAATTTGGCACATAGTCTTAGAGTTCATACTTGACTAACTGGAGCCCAGGTCAGGAAGCAGACAGACTGGCTAAACCGACCGTCTGCTAGCCGCCTCACGTCACAGAAGTCAGTTAATTCTCAGCACATAGAGACTCCTTCACCTAGATATCACATTATAGAGATTGTGTCTGTTCCCCGAGCTAGAAGATACAGAAAACGTCAAAAACTATTTATGAGTAACCATTTAATTGATGTTCAACAAATAAAAAATGTTTACAATACACAGAAACAATTGATAAAACTTGGTTTACTGAATATCAGGTCCCTTTCTACAAAAGCACTTTTTGTAAATGATTTGATTAATGATCATAACCTAGATTTGCTCTGTTTGACAGAAACATGGCTAAAACCAGATGAATACATTATTTTAAATGAGTCCACCCCCCAAGATTACTGTTACAAAAATGAGCCGCGTCCAAAAGGTAAAGGGGGAGGTGTTGCTACAATTTATAACAATATTCTCAGTATTTCTCAGAAGACAGGCTTTAAGTATAACTCCTTTGAAGTAATGGTGCTTCATATAAAATTATCTAGAGAAAAAAGTATTAATGATAAATCCCCCGTGACGTTTGTACTGGCTACTGTATACAGGCCACCAGGGCACCATACAGACTTTATTAAAGAATTTGCTGATTTTCTATCAGAGTTAGTGCTGGCTGCAGATAAAGTCTTAATTGTTGGTGATTTTAATATCCATGTTGATAATGAAAAAGATGCATTAGCATCAGCATTCATAGACATTCTGAACTCTATTGGGGTTAGACAACACGTTTCAGGACCTACTCATAGTCGAAATCATACTCTAGATTTAATACTGTCACATGGAATTGATGTTAATGGTGTTGAAATTCTGCAGCAAAGCGATGATATATCAGATCATTATCTAGTCTTGTGTAAACTCCATATAGTTAAAGCTGTAAATTCAACTCCTTCTTATAAATATGGTAGAACGATCACTTCTACCACAAAAGACTGCTTTGTAAGTAATCTTCCTGATTTATCTCAATTCCTCAGCATATCCAACAGCTCAGAACAACTTGATGATGTAACAGAAACTATGAACTCTCTCTTTTCTAGCACTTTAGATACAATTGCTCCTTTACGCTTAAGGAAGATTAAGGAAAAGAGTCCAACACCGTGGTATAATGAGCACACTCGCACTCTAAAGAGAGCAGCCCGGAAAATGGAGCGCAGCTGGAGGAAAACAAAACTAGAGGTATTTCGTTTAGCCTGGCGGGAAAGTACCCTATCCTACAGAAAAGCTTTAAAAACTGCTAGATCTGATTACTTTTCGTCTCTTTTAGAACAAAACAAACATAACCCCAGGTATTTATTCAATACAGTGGCAAAATTAACAAAAAATAAAGCATCAACGGGTGTTGACATTTCCCAACAGCACAGCAGTAATGATTTTATGAACTACTTTACTTCCAAGATTGATACTATTAGAGATCAAATTGTAACCATGCAGCCGTCAGCTATATTATCACATCAAATAGTGTACTATAGATCCCCTGAGGAACAATTCCACTCATTCTCTACTATAGGAGAGGAAGAATTGTATAAACTTGTTAATTCATCTAAACCAACAACATGTATGTTAGACCCTATTCCATCTAAACTACTAAAAGAGGTGCTTCCAGAAGTCATAGATCCTCTTTTGGCTATTATTAATTCATCATTGTCATTAGGATATGTCCCCAAAAACTTTAAATTGGCTGTTATTAAGCCTCTCATTAAAAAACCACAACTTGACCCCAAAGATCTAGTTAATTACAGACCGATCTCGAATCTCCCTTTTCTGTCAAAGATATTAGAGAAGATTGTATCCTCACAATTATATTCCTTCTTAGAGAAAAATGATATCTGTGAGGATTTCCAGTCAGGATTTAGACCGTATCATAGTACTGAGACTGCTCTCATTAGAGTTACAAATGACCTACTCTTATCATCTGATCGTGGTTGTATCTCTCTATTAGTTCTACTGGATCTTAGCGCTGCGTTCGACACTATCGATCACAACATTCTTTTGAATAGACTAGAAAACTTTGTTGGCATTAGTGGAAGTGCATTAGCATGGTTCAAATCGTACTTATCTGACCGCCATCAATTCGTAGCAGTGAATGAAGAGGTATCATATCGATCACAAGTGCAGTATGGAGTTCCTCAAGGCTCAGTACTAGGGCCGTTACTTTTCACGCTTTACATGTTACCCTTGGGAAATATCATTAGGAAACACGGGGTTAGCTTTCACTGTTATGCTGATGATACTCAGCTCTATATTTCTTCACGGCCCGGTGAAACACACCAAATTGAGAAACTTATGGAATGCATAGTCGATATAAAAAACTGGATGACGAGTAATTTCTTACTGCTAAATTCTGAAAAAACAGAGGTGTTACTTATCGGACCTAAAACCCCCACAAGTAATAACCTAGAACATTGTCTAACACTTGATGGCTGCTCTGTAAATTCTTCGTCATCAGTCAGGAACCTAGGTGTGCTATTTAATAGTAATCTCTCCTTTGACAGCCACGTTTCTAGCATTTGTAGAACTGCATTTTTTCATCTTAAAAATATATCTAAACTGAGACCTATGCTCTCAATGTCAAATGCAGAAATATTAATTCATGCGTTTATGACCTCAAGGTTAGATTATTGTAATGCTTTATTGGGTGGTTGTTCTGCACGCATAATAAACAAATTACAGATGGTTCAAAATGCAGCAGCTAGAGTTCTTACTAGAACCAGGAAGTATGAGCACATTAGCCCGGTTCTGTCAACACTGCACTGGCTCCCTACTAAACATCGTATAGATTTTAAAATCTTGTTAATTACTTATAAAGCCCTGAATGGTTTAGCTCCTCAGTACTTGAGCGAGCTCTTATCGCATTATAGTCCTTCACGTCCGCTGCGTTCTCAAAACTCTGGCCATTTGATAATACCTAGAATATCAAAATCAACTGCGGGCGGCAGATCTTTTTCCTATTTAGCTCCCAAACTCTGGAACAATCTACCAAACACTGTTCGGGAGGCAGACACACTCTGTCAGTTTAAATCTAGATTAAAGACCCATCTCTTTAACCTGGCGTACACATAACACACTAATACACTTCTATTATTCAAATCCGTTAAAGGATTGTTAGGCTGCATTAATTAGATCAACCGGAACCGGGAACACTCCCCATAACACATGATGTACTTGTTACATCATAAAAATATTGACATCTATGCTAATATTAGTCTGTTTCTTTCTTATTCTGTTTCTCAGTCCGTGTCTGGATCAGATGGTGGATTGGCGCCGGGAGATGATGTCTGCGGCCCAGATTGTCGGCGGAGGCCGGACCCCTGGATGAGCCCCGGGGACATAATCCCAGTGAAGACCTCGACTTAAAATACAATAAAACTAAAAATAAAACAAATAACTAAAAATATAATAAAATACCTAACTACATAATACTATTATTGTTAGAAATTGCAACAATATTAAAATAGAAATATAAAACACTTAAAGTCTTAATTAAAACAATAAATAAACAATAATATCCTGGCCAGAGGAGAACTGGCCCCCCGACTGAGCCTGGTTTCTCCCAAGGTTTTTTTTTTTTCTCCATTCTGTCTCAGAGGGAGTTTTGGTTCCTTGCCGCTGTCGCCTCTGGCTTGCTCAGTTGGGGACACTTAATTTCTAGCGATTATCGTCAATTGGATTTCACAGATACTATTTAAACTATACTGAGCTAGACAATGACATCTCTGAATTCAATAATGAAATGCCTTTAACTGAAAATTGAGTGTTTAATCTTATTATTATACATTACTGACACTCTATCCTCCAACTTGATACTGTTAAGTGCTTTGACACAATCTGTATTGTTAAAAGCGCTATATAAATAAAGGTGACTTGACTTGACTCTATGAATGACTTTGAAGTGAATAAGATGATGAGCCAGATTTTTAGATGTTAAGCTGAGATTAGACCACACTCTCTCCCAGTCGACAGATAAATTAAGGTCAGATAATTTCCTATTCCAAATAGTTTTAATAGAAAGAGGTTTTGTAATACAATCAATAATTTTATTATATATTAAGGAAACAGATGGCCGACCAGCAGATGGTGCAATCCAGTCCCGCATAGGATGAGAGGAAATGGAAGAAGACCAAGGAACGCCATACGCTTCGAGAGCAGAACGTAATTGAAGAAAGACAAAATATGCGGATGCTGGTAGACAAAATTTGGTTCTTAATGTCTGAAATGAACAGAGGCCCTGGTTATCATATATATCACCACACATGTTTACACCTAAAGAAGACCAAGAGGGTTGGACAAATGGACGATTTTCGCATACAAAGTTAAAATTGTGCCATAAGGGTGTACTGTTACAGAATTTGAAAGGGTCCACCTATCTGACGTTCAACCGTTTTCCAGATTTTAATAGAGTTAGCCACAACCGGACCAAATTTATAATTATCCCCTTTTTTTTCCTGTGCCAGTAAATAAAATATCTTGAAGTCTATTTGGTTTAACATTTGGTTTAACCTTGTCAGCTTCAATCACCCTCCATGAAACTGTAGATTGAGGATCAACCCAATTATGAAGAGCCTTAAGCTGGAACGACCAATAATATAATTCAAAATTTGGTACAGCCAGTCCTCCTGCGCTATTAGGATGTTGTAATGTGGTAAGTTTAATTCTGGGACATTTATCATTCCAGATAAACTTAGAAATTATGGAGTTGATCTCCTTAAAGTAACCTGGAGGGGGAGAAAGTGGTAGCATAGAGAAAAAAATAAAATAAATCGAGGTAACAAATTCATCTTAACAGTGGAGATTCTTCCTTGGAGAGAGACGTTACGATTCTTCCATCTTTGAATGTCATTTTTGACCTTAACTAAAATGTTATTAAAATTGTCTCTGGCAATCTTATGAATGTTTTTTATATATGGTAATGCCCAAATAGATTAAAGATTCCTTAATAGGGATAAATGAGGGAATAGAAGAATTAACCTTAACATTGTTAATTGGCATTAAAGCAGATTTGCTCCAATTTATTTTATATCCTGATAGGCTACTAAAATTATCAAATTCCTTAATTATACTAGATACTGAAACATCAAAGTGGTCTAAATATAGAATAATATCATCAGCGTATAATGAAATACTATGATTATGGTCATGAATCTTAATCGATACTTCAGATTTCCTGATGGCTTGTGCTAAGGGTTCAAGAGATAGACAAAACAATAAGGGGAAAGCGGACACCCCTGCCTGATTCCCCGTTGCAAAGGGAATGAGGGGGAAATAATATTACCAATTATGACTGATGCTGCAGGTGAGTGGTATAATGTATTAATCATAGAAACGAAGTGTTCACCGAAGCCGAAACATTGCAGAACTGCCCACATATAATTCCACTCTAGCCTGTCAAAGGCTTTTTCTGCATCAAGTGAAAAGACCGCACAAGGGGTTGGGTGGGAGTCCGCAAAGTCAAGAATATGAAGGAGTCGATGCATATTGTCAGATGCATTGCGCCCCTTGATGAAACCAGTTTGGTCCTCCTTGATCAGACTGTGAATTACCTTCTCCATATGAGAAGCAAAAACTTTATCATAGATTTTTAGATCACATGGGATAAGCGAAATCGTTCTGTAGCTGGAACAATCTAATGGATCTTTCCCTTTTTTAAGAAGTAATGAAATCAGTGATGTTTTTTGATCTCTATGAAATACCCCATGTTCAATTGCAAAATTAAATGAGTTAAGCATAAGTATCCCTACCAAATCCCACATTTCTAAATATAATTCAGGGGGGAGACCATCTAGACCTGGCGATTTGCCCTTTTGAAGGCTTTTTAGAGAGACGTGGAGTTCCTCCAAACTTAATGGAGCCTCCAAAGATTCTTTATCCATCTGTGAGATCCGATGCAGTTCCAATTTATCTAAATACTGCTTACAAATTGGTTCATCAAAATCTGTTTTGGCTTTATACAGATTTGTGTAAAAACCTTTAAATATGTCATTAATTGTCACAGGATTTGTGGTGACCTGATCATCCGATGATTTTATTGCTCTAATATATGCCTTAGACTCGCATTCTTTCAACCTAAGGGCCAATAAATGACTAGGTCTCTCTGATTCAAAATAATATTTTTGCCTAGTCCTATGTAAAATAAATTCCGCCTTTGAGTGTTTCAAGTTTCAAGTTTTATTTGTCACATACACGACTATACAGAGATTGTATAACCAGCAGTGAAATGTGAATCACGTCCGCTCCATGGACAGTGCAAATATTGTAGAATACAACAAGGGAAGTATGCATAAAATAAAATGAATAACAAATAAGATATAAAGCACAGAATATAAAATATAAAGTATAAGAGAATGTGCATGACAGTATGCTGTAGAATTAAATATTAAGATAAGCATGACTGAGTGGGGGGATGTGCAAACAGGTAGGACATGGTGACATAAGCAGCAATCACAAAAAGAATAAATATAAAATATGATAAGATATCAAGATACAGAAAGTGTTGTGTGCAAATGACAGTATTGTGTGCAAATGACACTGTCAGTATGAGGTAGATGATAATGAGTGTGAGTATATTACTGATTGTGAGTGATTAGTGAGTGGAGTCATGTTGATGTTAAGAGGCTGGGTTCAGTTCAGTTTGAATTCAGGAGCCTGATGGCCTGGGGGAAGAAGCTCCTCCTGAGTCTCTCAGTTTTTGCCATCAGGCTGCGAAAGCGCTTACCAGATGGCAGCATAGTGAAGAGACAGTTTCCAGGGTGATTTGAGTCCTTGGTGATTTTGACAGCTCTGCTTCTGCAGCGTTTGATGTAGATGTCCTGCAGAGAGGGGAGAGCAGACCCAGAGATACGCTCAGCTAAGCGCACAACTCTCTGCAGGGCCTTGCAGTCCTGACTGGAGCTGTTTCCATACCACACTGAGATGCACTGAGTCAATATACTTTCTATGGTCCCTGCATAGAAAGTTTTCAGGATTGATGGTGAGACCCTGAATTTCCTCAGCTGTCGCAGATGGTACAGTCTTTGCCTGGCTTTCTTAACCTGTGTTTGGATGTGTGTAGTCCAAGTCAGGTCCTCTGAGATGTTTACACCGAGGTACTTGAAGCTGCTTACTCTCTCCACAGGGGTCCCGCTGATCACAAGAGGAGTGTAGGGCAGCAGGTGTTTCTTTCTGAAGTCTACAATCAGCTCTTTAGTTTTGCTCACATTCATAGAGAGACAGTTGTCCTGGCACCATGATGTTAGTCTCTCTACCTCATCCAAGTATGCGGTCTCATCATTGTTGGAAATGAGGCCCAGAACCACAGTATCATCAGCAAATTTGATAATAGATGTGGAGCTGTGAGAGGACACGCAGTCGTGTGTGTAGAGAGAGTAGAGCAGGGGACTCAGAACGCAGCCCTGCGGGGCTCCTACATTCAGGGTGATGGAGTTTGAGGTGTACTGGCCTAGCTTCACCACTTGAGGTCTGCCTGTGAGGAAGTCTTGAATCCAGTCACAGAGTGTAGTGTTTAGGCCGAGGCCTGTGAGTTTATTAGTCAGCTTGATGGGGACTATGGTGTTGAAAGCTGAGCTATAGTCTATAAATAGTAGCCTTGCATAGTTACCATTGCTGCTGTCAATGTGTGTGAGGGAGGAGTGAAGTATGTGAGAGATGGCATCATCAGTTGATCTGTTGGGACGATAGGCAAACTGAAGAGGGTCCAAAGTAACAGGGATGGATGAGCTAATGTGGCTCTTAACAAGTCTCTCAAAAACCTTCATGACTATAGATGTGAGGGCCACTGGACGATAGTCATTCAGGCAAGAGGGTTTATTGTTCTTAGGCACAGGGATGATGATGGATTTTTTAAAGGAGGTGGGAACTACAGAGGTAGCAAGGGACTCGTTGAAGATAGAAGTGAACAAACCAGCAAGTGTGAAAGTAAATCACATTCTTCTTTTAAAGAGGACAGCTGTGTAGCCTGTTGCTCAGTAAAATGTTTTTTTTTGTAGATTTTGTAACGATTGGATTTTATTTTCTAATTGTGTAAACTGGTGAGTTTTCGCTTTGGCAAGAGTAGAAGAGAAAGATATACAGAAACCTCGTATAGCACACTTAGTCGTTTCCCACAGTATTTGAGGATCCACATCAGAGGGCATATTAATTTCAAGAAATTCCTTAATATATTCTTTTAGAGAAGTAATGAAAGTCTGATTACTTAATAATGATATGTTAAAGCGCCATCTAGGGGACTTGGCTTTAACATCGGAAAGAGGAACACTGCACAACACAGCAGAATGATCCGATAATAAAATTGGTAATATAGAGATGGAGGAATTAGACGAAATTAAAGATGGGCTGAGAAATATGTAGTCTATCCTAGAGAAAGTCTTGTGTCTATTAGAAAAAAAGTCCTTAGCTTTAGTATTCTGAATTCTCCATAGATCGATTAAGTTGAGCTCAGTGATAAATTTATTCAATAATTTAGAGGATGGATTGGCTGTTGTATCAGATTGAGGTTTATCTAAAGCAGGATTTACGACAGCATTAAAATCACCACCCACCACTAGAGGGCAATCAATCTCCTCAAGTAGAGTTTTGGAAATCTGTGTAAGGAATGCACTGTCTGTCTCATTCGGACCATAAATAGAGACCAATGCTAACCTATTATTATATATTTTGCATCGGATAAAAACAAATCTACCCTTCTCATCACTACCAAGGTGTTCAATTGTTAAATTTAACTTCCGGTTAACAAGGATAAGCACCCCCTTAGTTTTATTGAGAGCGCAGGAAAAGGCTGCTAACTTATAATACTTATTCTGGAAACGTGCCACGTCAGATTGTTTTAAATGTGTCTCTTGTATTAGGGCACAGGAAATAGATTTACGGTGTAAATATTCTAACACACGGGTTCGTTTAACAGCAGAATTTACACCATTCACATTCAGTGATAAAATATTTAGAGTATGCATTGAATATTCATAATCCCAAGATTGTACTCAATAAATGAAAAAAAGCAGAAGCACTTCCATTCTGTAAATAACACGTAAACGCTGATGTGCATTTTAGATACCAAACCTCCTAGATGAAAAATCCCTTTAGAAATAGGGTAAAATAAATAAAAGTATGTCTGCTGTAAAAAACAAAAACAACATAAAAATATGAACAACCGACAACCATAAACAAGGAACAACTCAGACCGCACATTACCGAGAACATAGGTCTGACTGAGCAACAAAAAAACAGTGATAGTTCGTGACCGATCCACTCCAACGCAAGACATGTCTCCCGAAAGGCTCACACAGCCAAAAAAATATTTTTTTATTAATTAAACCTACTCTCCATTACTCTCCTCCAAAAAAGAAAAAAGGAGTGTCAGTCTTACCAGCAAAGAGATCGTTGTACCGGATATATAAGGACAATATCCCAGTAGGAGAGAGGAGAGAAGAAAAAGCAAAAAATAGATTTAGCAAGCGTCCATGTCCATCCTGGCATCATCCCCTCTCGGGCAGCTAGGACCATGTCCATCCCGGCCGTCAAGCTCCTCCCGCCGGGCTGGAGAAACAGCGGCCACCGCTCCCCCGTCGTCCCCCCGCAGAGCTGCGGCATACGACTTCTGCTGAGACAGGGAGCTGATAAAATCCTCCGCTTTCTGAGGGGAATCGAAGCTTCTCTGTTCCCCTTTGTGCCGTAGTTTAATTACCGCCGGATAGATGAGGAAGGGCTGGAGACCAAGCACTGTCATCTTCTTCAAAACCGGACCAAATGCCGTTCTCCTGATCGCTGTAGCCGGACTAAAGTCGGGAAAAAATATCAGTGTGATGTTGCTCTGTGCGCATTTCACCAAATAAGCCTGCCGAGCACCCTTCAGGATATCTGATCTGTCATGCCATCTCAGTACACGGAAGATGAGAGTGCGCGGCCGATCGGAGCCCCTTCCTCCGTCATACACGCGATGCGCCCGATCAATCTCAATGTCACGGCCACTCAAGGAAGGAATCCACTTGGAAAGATTAACTCTGAGGAAACCAGCCGCGTCGGATCCCTCAGCCGCCTCTGGCAGCCCCACCAGTCGTGCGTTGTTTCTCCTGCACCTGTTCTCCATATCTGTCATCTTCTCGGTGAGTCGCTCCAGCTGATTTTTTAAGTCCGTGACTGTCCTCCTATCCTCACGCGCCGCTGCCTGAACAGAATCAACGCGGTCACGTGTCTGCTACGCCGCGGTAGCTATGGCCTCAAATTCCTCTCTTAGCTTTTTAACAGACTTGTTGGTCGCTTGTATGTCCTCACGCAGTTCGCGCAATGCTGGAATCAGCACAGAGTCCATCGCATCTCTTACTGCCGAATTCACAACCGAATTCAAAGTGCTTTGCTGCTCTTTAAATGCTAGTTCAATGCGGTTAGCAATAGCATCGTCGAGGTCTTCTCTGGAGATGGCTGAATCTCTGAATTTTTTCTTCATTGGCGATTGCTCAATCTCTCTTTTCCGATCCCCTTTGTCTGCCTTAGCACTCATGATGGGTCCAATGCAGAGTGGTTTAAGTTTTACTGACAGGGTCATAAAATATGTGGCAAAGTGAGCAGAGCGAAAGTCTGCATCGCCGTCGAAGGGTCAGATAATATTCGTTTTCGATTTTAATTCGTTCATTTAAAAGTAAAATTCAAGCTTTTTAGATTCTATTGATTTTAGTCTTATATGTATCTAACATATTTAAGTATTTAAGGTTTCTCTGTGAATCAGGAAAATCTGAAAGTGAACGAGCTGGCGCGTAAAGGGTTAAAGCGCTGCATTCAATTTTATCTTTTGACGGTAAATTTACATTTCAAATTCAATATTGATTTTAGAACTGTTTAAATTATTTACTGTATGTAACGCAAGTACTTTATAAGTAACTGTAGTTAAATTACCTAAAAATTAACAGTAATCCCTTACTTTACTTTTTCAGTGGATAAGTAATTTAATTACAGTAACGCGTTACTTAGTAACGCGTTACACCCAACACTGTATATGACATGCCGAGATAGCGGCCAAATAAACCTTAACTGTGGAAAAAGCTCTGCCTTTGTCCAGGAGGTCTTGCAAGCAACATAGCACGTCCGAAATTGAACATAAATAAGGGACAACGTTTCTTTCTGCGCACAATGCTTCAAATGCTCCCCATTTTAGACTGTATAAAGAACGTGTGGATGCGGCCCTCGCGTTCTGAATCGTCTCAATGACCTTAGGAGGGTAACCAGCTGCCTTTAAATTCAGCCTCTCATGGGTCAGGCCCAAAGAGACAGCTTCTGCGGGGAGGGGTGGAATATCTCTCCCGGCACTTGGGAGAGAAGATCGCTGCGTGCTGGTAATGGCCATGGCTGGTCACAGAGCAGCTGTGCAATCTCCGCTACCCACAGTCTCCCCGGCCAGTATGGTGCTATTAGGATCATTGTATGACCGCACTCTCTTACCCTCCGTAATATCAGCTCGATTAGGCTTAACGAGGCTTAACCCATACAGTAGCGCGTCTGGCCATTCGTGGGCTAGAGTATCCACACCCAAGGGTGCATCGTCGACCGCTAGAGAGATGCGAAGAGATCTACGGCAGCTCGACCGAATCTCTGCCACTCCCCGTACAGCGGGTTCCCTCTGGATAGCAAATCCGCTCCCCTGTTCATTATTCCTGGAACATGCATCGCGCACAACGACAGGAGGTTTGCGCTGCCCCACATTATCAGCTTCTTCGCTAACATGTGAAGTTTGCGAGAGCGTAAGCCTCCCTGCCGTTTTATATAGGCTATCACCGTTGTATTGTCCGTTCTGACCAATACGTGATGATTTTTGAGAAATTGCACAAAATGTCTCAGAGCCAGAAATACTGTCAGTAGCTCTAGGAAATTTATTTGCTCTTCCCTCAGTGCCGAAAACCAAACTCATCTCACTGTTCTGCCCTCTAACACAGCTCCACAGCCCATGAGGGACGCATCCGTCATCACCACTTTCCTCGAAACGACCGGACCCAGAGGGCATCCTGTTCTGAGAAATGATCGAGCTCTCCAGTGACGGAGAGTATTCATGCATTCTGGTGAGACGTACACTCTGCGGCTGAGACGGCTCTTGGAGAGGACGCCCTGCGATGCAGCCCAGTTTTGAAATTCCCTCATTCGCAGTAGTCCCAGGGGGACCACTGCTACTGTTGAGGCCATCAAACCCAGTAACCGGAGGCATAATCTAAGAGAGACTGTTTTCCTTTGTTGAAAAAGGGAGATGCAGCGGCGAAACGCCTCAATACACTCCTCTGACAGAAACTCTCGAAACGCCACTGAATTCAATCTGAGACCCAGGTAGATTATTTCCCGTGAAGGGGTCAGACAGCTCTTTTTGGTTTATCTTGAAACCTAGTCTCTCCAGATGAGTCACCATTGTATTTGTTTGGACCACTGCTTGGTGCAGAGACGGTGCACACACGAGCAGGTCGTCTAGCTAAGACAAGATTCTGATTCCCATATTTCTTAACAGAGTCAGAGCTCCCTCTACACATTTGGTAAATATTCTCGGAGCTAGCGAGAGGCCAAAGGGAATTTTCGCATACTCGTATGCTGTATTCTTATATGCGAATCTCAGATATTTCCTATGCGCAGGAAAGATATTTATGTGAAAATATGCGCCCTGGAGATCTATTGAGGTGAACCAGTCTCCCTGACGAATATTTTGATGCAATGTTCTGAGTGAAAGCATTTTGAACTTGTACTTTCTGAGGTGTTTGTTGAGGGTTTGTAAATCCAGAATGGGACGGAGACCTCCCCCTCTCTTGGGAATCACAAAGTAACGGGAGTAAAAGCCCTGTTGCATTTCTTCCGTTGGAATTATTCTTATCACTCCTTTTATCAGTAAGGAGGATATTTCTTCCTCCTGAACACGAGCTAACTCCCCCTGGGCCGCTGACATTACCACGCCATTGAACACTTTGCCTAATAGCTGCCATTGTTTTACAGCAAACTGGAGTCTGTAGCCCCTGTCTATAGTGGCTAAAACCCAGCGATGAACTGCTCATGCGCACCAGTTCGTTACCTGGGCAGCGAGAGGGCCTTTCCTGTCATCGCTCACTAGTGGTGTTGCGGCACCCACTAGCGGCGAAGGGAGGGAATTTCGCTCCAGTAAAGGAGTTATATTCATCTTTGTTTGGACATTGTTTGTTTGGCATTTTTTGTGATTAATTTCTTTTTTCATCCCACTCTGTGCCCTTAGCCCTTGGCCCATGGCCTGGATGCGACAGAGAACCTTTTATTTGTGTTGGGATGCTTGCGAACTCTTGGTTTTCCTCCCTCGGAACAAACCCCATGGGTAGAGGGGGAAACACTGTTTTGGGGGGCACCTGGGGAACATGGGCCACAGGCCTGCATACATTTGACCCTGAACAGTCTGCAGGAACGATTCTTGTAGTCAAATCCCTTCTCCTTTTCCCCGCGGGAGGGAGAAGTGGAACGTTCTGCATTAATGAGACCGAGAAACTCTGAGTGCTGTCTCTAATCCCTTCCTGGAACTGAAGCGATGTCTCAGGTAGACCGCCACTTCTTGTTACCCTGGGCCTGGGGGTTAGCTGAACGATGCTTCGCTGCTGCGGCTGCGTAAGATGGTTTCGGTTTCACAAACCCAGGTTTTTTCTGCGCGACCACACTTCCCGGTTGTTGCGACGGGACTGACTGACCTACTTTCCCCGAGGGTCTGAAACTTGGCCGGCTTGGATGATAAGGCCGAGCCACCGGCTTTCTGGGAAGACAAACCGAAAGCCTCCCCTTCCCTCTTCCGTAGATCGCATTGTTGCCACATCACTGTAACAGTCGCTCCGAACTGAGCTTTTTGATCTATGGGGGCATCCAAAAACCCCACTTTCTCTTTCTCAGAGAGTCCGGACAAGCTCAGCCACAGCGATCTCTCTCCCACAACCGCCAAGCCCATGCTGCATCCGCAAATTTGAACAGCTCCGTGAGATGTACGCAGGTTTAAATCTGCGATGACACATATCTCTTCCCAGAGCACTGGGTTGGGAGATCCGGAGTCCAGTTGATGACCCATTTCCTAAAAAAGCTCGGCTTGATAGGCTGTGAGGAGAGACGTCGCATTCAAAGCGCGAACCGCCAGCACAGAGGATTTGTAAATCTTCTGGAAAACAGAGGTGGCAAAGCATTCTGTTTTCCCTGGCAGCGAGGCTCCGGTTGAAGAGAGAGCTGCCCTGCAGCTTGGATGTAAATGGTTCACCACAGACGCTTCCACAGGGGGAGGATCTGCCATCCCTAAATCCCCCATTCCCTGTATGTCCAGTCTCAAGAAGCCCTTGACGGGAACCCGATGCGAAAAAGGCTTATCCCAAAACCTTTTCATTTCAGCAACGCATGCCGGGACGGCTGGTATAAATTGTCTTACTGTACTGGTGGGAGACGTGACGGGAGCCTTTTCCCGTTGTAGAGGTCTCTATCAGCCCCTTTTCCTGCCATTTGGGATGGCCAATTGATGGACAGCTTGCCCGCAGCCCTACGACAGACCTCCAGCAGATCTGTGTCCACCTGCACAGGGGAGGGTGAGCTCACATCCTGTGCACTCGGCGGATGGGACTGATTTGTTGTTCAACAGGTTGTTGTTTTACACACATGCACACAGACATTATTTCATACATGACATAATCGTGAGATGCAAGAAATCTTCAGACACGCCCATAACAACAAACAACAAAACTTTATTGAACCTTTTCTGATAAGAAGTGTGCGCTGCAAACGCGAGCATTTTTGACGATCGTTTCTGTCCAGTCCGCTCATTTTATTGCGTTTAACCACAGCTGTCGTCGTTTTTTTGTCTTGCAGTGGCAGCAGGTATGCGATCAAATTTCTAATTTGAGGCTGTATTACGTCGATTCTGGCACCCAACATCACAACAAGATGATATTTTAAGCTCCTTATGTAGCCGAATCTGCGCTGGTTTGAATGGGCCGTCTCCAGTTTTCCCTTTGTTTTGCCTCCAGCTAGCGCTGTGACGTAATTGTGACGTTGGCCCTACATGACCCTAGTTACCTGTGGTTGGCCTAGCTGTGCGTCACTCAGAAAACAACAGGCCAATCAGAAGATAGGCTCATGAATATTACTAAGACAGGCCAAAATCGACCTGTTCTTAGCAGAGCTCCTGAGAGAAGAGCTGTAAAAATATATTGAGATGGTTTTTGGTACTTATACCGCAAATATATATTCTTAAGGACATCAAAACCTAAAATAAAACTCCAGAAAGGTGTACAATATGGGACCTTTAATGAAATTTGGGAGATAAATCAATCATATCTGTATGTGTGTGAAAATATTCAGATGTAACCCCTTTTGTAATCGTTAACATTTTCATAAGTAACTGTAATTTAATTACACATTTTTTTCTCAGTAAATGTAACAGATTACAGTTACATTTATTTTGTAATTAAAGTATGTATTTCCGTTACATGTAACTAGTTACTCCCCAACACTGTTTTTAAGTAACAAATGTAAAGAAAAGTTGTGTTTGTATTGCTATATTCTATTTTCTCCATGGAACTCCGTTTTGACTCAGTGGTTTTTGATAATTTGTTAAATATCAATGACTAAAAACTAGATCTCTGAGTAGTTTTTGAGAACAATCCTTTGTACTTTTACATAAGTACTTTTAACACCTGTACTTTTACTTATAACTGAGTTTTATTTCAGCAATGTTGTACTTGAGTACAAATTCTCAGTACTCTTTTTACCACTGTTCATTATAATGAGATGCTTGTTATTTGTATTCATTTTGGTCAAAACTTTTAACTTGTAGTTCCGTGTAGCTTAGTTTTTCCTTTGGAATCTCTCTTACTATCACTCTCTGTTGTTTAAACAGCTAAAATATAACTTAATTATCACTGTATTTTTTATATTACTTTCAAATGCTTCATATTTTATGTGTGTATGTATTTATTTATTTATTTATTTATTATTATTTTATTTTTATTTATTTATTTATTTTTTATATACAAAATCTGACACAATCCACTAAAGATTTATACCCAAATGAAGGGCTGAGACTACAGAATATCCCCAATGCAAAAAACACTCACACACACACACATGGTACACACACTCCTACATTATAACATGCATGATGTTTCTGCTGGGAAATGACTGTCATTTTGCCTTTTTTTTTTTACTTAACAAAGTTCAATTTGAGTGATGTGGTGGAGACCAATGAGTTTATATATTTATATTTGTAAATATATATTACATATTTATGAAATTGCATGAATATATGTCTAGGTTATAATTCAGTTATAAAAAACTAAACTATATTTTTACAAAATATAGATTTTTTTGTTTCAATATATATTTGAATCCATAAACAACAAAATTGAAGCCTCATGTTGCCCTTCTTTTTCATATTTTATTTGTTTTGCTCAGTTAAAAATCTCCAAAGGATCCTATAGACCCCTCTAATGGCAGTAACCATACAATGCAATTTTATGACCTTTTTTCCCACCAGATGGCATTAGAGACACAATTTAAAGTGTATCTGTAGGTTTTTGCTAGAAAAGTATTGAAATTGTGTCTTTGTTTGTTTGTTTGTTTTGCTGTTAAATAATAAAAATAAACTTTAAAGTAATGTGAAAAATTACTTTAAAAAAAAAAATCAGAAATGCAAAACAGCGTTGTGGCTGTGTTTGGAATTATTTTGTGGTGGAAATAGAGCAAAAACTAAGTCTAAAATAGTCTCTTAATACTTGTTTTTTGTTTATTGATTAACTATATGAAATTATATTAAAAAAATTTTCTGTCCCCAAAAGTGCCTAAATGTATTTTAATTTTTACACTTTGCGCACACGCGGTCATTTTGACCTGTAGGGGTGTTTTGAATGGGAGGGTTAAAACAACAATTACAATATTACAGATGATATATATCGCACACCCTTTGTTAACACAAGGACAGGTACGGGAAGGACAATTGGGGATGATGGCCGGGTTACGACCCAAATGGCTGTGGAGGAGAAAGTTTCTCCTTTAAAAATTGGTGGTCTGTTAAAGTGGGTCGCTTGGTTTGGTTGTAATGAATTTTAATTGTGTGCGCCGTATGTGAAATCGTTGTTTATGTTGTTGGCGTGAAAGTTGCTGTGTCCCGCCAGCACTCGTTTCTTCCCTGATATTGTGATGCTCGGGTAGGTGGATTCGCTGTTATTCATAGTAAGTGGAGTGTTGTTTATTCTTTAGTATTGTTTGTTCCATTTATAGTAACAAACCTCGTAGAGAGATTGTGGTATTGTGATGGCTTGGCAGTGGCGTTATTAGTGCTACTTGGGAGCGTAGTGGAGGTAACGGATTATATTATGTAATTTAGGTGTTTTTAAAGAATGTGGAATACATTTTGAAACTAATGCTTTAATGGTGTCTATAGTATAATTGTACTTTTATGTTTGTGTTCTAGCAGATTTACCTGGGAGTTGGTCGACGACCGCTTTTTTTTCCCAGTATAACGTTATTTGTGATTAGTGCTGTTATGGATTTTCTTTCTGTGTACCACACTTTATAGTTATTTTTGTTTGCTTTGATTTGGTTTGTGAGTTTTGGCTACTTGGGTGGGCTTTAGACTTGAGCCGTACCCCAGCTATACTGCCCTACAAAGGCAAAAGACCTTAACTCGCTAGAGTGTGAAACTGAGAAAAATGACTTTAAAGTTTTTTACTTGTCCAGCCAAATTAATTATAGGTAGGACACTGGAAATTTGGCAATTAGATGTTTTAGTAATGAAAATTATCTACATTAAAAAATAGTGAGCTCAAACTTGATTTTTACCCCTATTTTGAAGTTAATGTACTCTGCCTTTGCATTGTCTGAAAAAAAGTGAGAAGTCACACCAAGGCAAAAGGCAGTAACTTCCACATTATCAATATTTTGTTGCTGATCACCATTTACAAAATCGTTATAGTAACACCTGTATTAAATCTAGTTATCATGGGCTATCTCATATAGGCTATTGCGTATATGTGAATGTATTAATTTTAGAATTACAGACACACTGCCCCCTTGTGGCACCAGCAGTGTGGTAATAAACAGACTAAAAGTTAAATGTGAGTGGATACAATTTTGCAAGTTTTGCAACCAATTTATTTGCTATGCTCAGTAACGTAAAATAATGCTAGACATAGCATACAGGTGCATTTCAATAAATTAGAATGTCATGGAAAAGTTCATTTATTTCAGTAATTCAACTCAAATTGTGAAACTCGTGTATTAAATAAATTCAATGCACACAGACTGAAGTAGTTTAAGTCTTTGGTTCTATTAATTGTGATGATTTAGGCTCACATTTAACAAAAACCCACCAATTCACTATCTCAACAAATTAGAATACTTCATAAGACCAATAAAAAAAAACATTTTTAGTGAATTGTTGGCCTTCTGGAAAGTATGTTAATTTACTGTATATGTACTCAATACTTGGTAGGGGCTCCTTTTGCTTTAAGTACTGCCTCAATTTGGCGTGGCGTGGAGGTGATCAGTTTGTGGCACGGCTGAGGTAGTATGGAAGCCCAGGTTTCTTTGACAGTGGCCTTCCGGTCATCTGCATTGTTGGGTCTGGTGTCTCTCATCTTCCTCTTGACAATACCCCATAGATTATCTATGGGGTTCAGGTCAGGCGAGTTTGCTGGCCAATCAAGCACAGTAACACCATGGTCATTGAACCAGCTTTTGATACCTTTGGCAGTGTGGGCAGGTGCCAAGTCCTGCTGGAAAATGAAATCAGCATCTCCATAAAGCTTGTCAGCAGAAGGAAGCATGAAGTGCTCTAAAATTTCCTGGTAGATGGCTGCGTTGACTGTGGACTTCAGAAAACACAGTGGACCAACACCAGCAGATGACATGGCAGCCCAAATCATCACTGACTGTGGAAACTTCACACTGGACTTCAAGCAACATGGATTCTGTGCCTCTCCACTCTTCCTCCAGACTCTGGGACCTTGATTTCCAAATGAAATGCAAAATTTACTTTCATCTGAAAAGAGGACTTTGGACCACTGAGCAACAGTCCAGTTATTTTTCTCCACAGCCCAGGTAAGATGCTTCTGACGTTGTCTCTGGTTCAGAAGTGACTTGGTAGCCCTTTTCCTGAAGACGTCTGAGCGTGGTGACTTTTGATGCACTGACTCCAGCTTCAGTCCACTCCTTGTGAAGCTCTCACAAGTGTTTGAATCAGCTTTGCTTGACAGTATTCTCAAGCTTGCAGTCATCCCTGTTGCTTGTGCACCTTTTCCTACCCAAATTCTTCCTTCCAGTCAACCTTGCATTTAATATGCTTTGATACAGCACTCTGTAAACAGCCACACCTTTCAGTAATGACCTTCTGTGACTTACCCTCTTTGTGGAGGGCGTCAATGTTCGCCTTCTGGATCATTGCCAAGTCAGCAGTCTTCTCCATTATTGTGTTTCAAAGAACAAGAGATACCCGGAATTTATACCATAGGGATGGTCATTAATTGAAACTCAAATGTAAATATTCTAATATTTTGAGATACTGATTTTTGACTTTCATGAGCTGTAAGCTCTAATCATCAAAATTAAAACTAAAACATGTTTGAAATGTTTTACTTTACATGCAATGAATCTAAAATATATGAAAGTTTCACTTTTTGAAATAACTTGGAAGAAAAAATTAACTTTTTCACAACATTCTAATTTATTGAGATGCACCTGTAATTGCTTATATTGACTTGAATGAAATAGCCTAACCTAAAAGAACGGCTTGTGGATTTATGTGAACGCCAGCAAGCAGGCATGCTCAGAAATGCGTGTGGATTAAACATCTCCGAAGACGTTCAGCGCCATGGATTGATTTTATCGGGTTACAAGAAAAGGTAGGATATGGATTTAATAGCGAACTGTTAGGCTACTGATTTTATGATTGATCGTGCTACAGCATTCAAGTACACACGCATCCAACTAGAAGTGACAGTCTGGTGAATAATCTGCATTACAAAAAGGAAAAAATAATCTTTAAAGGTTATTCACGATTATGTATTGCTGCCAAGGTATCTAGTATTTACAGTGCTTTGTTATATGGAGCTGTTTGGTAGATCCACTGGTGTCAAAAGTATTCACATTCATTACTCAGGTAGAAGTATAGATACTAGGGTTTAAAAAGACTTCTGTAGAAGTTGAAGTATCAACTCAAGCTTTTTACTCAAGTAAAAGTGTAAAAGTACTGGTTTCAAAACTACTTAAAGTATAAAAGTAAAAGTAATGTAAGGAAAAAAATGCCATTAAGGACAAAAGCTTAGGCCGCACCACAGGGGCCTATTGTGCACTACCCCACCTCCTCAAAAAAACATTTTTCTAAAGGCCATAATGACTATAATGTTATATTAAAATGTTAATGTTGAAAAATTTGGGATGCACTAGGCTACCTGTTTCAGCCGCATATATGCCCATTGAAAATAAACACATTTTAGTACAATGCCAATACATAAAAACATATATGTGTACTACTGAGCATTAACGTGTTTCATGGAGCGGAAGATGATCCTGGCTACAAACCTCCTCGCTGGTGCTTGGTTGGGACATTTCGCTCGAGTTCTCTTCTTGAGCCTCTGCCACGGACACTGTTGACAACTCTCGCGAGACAAATAAGCAACCGCAGCTTCAAAAACAAGCCCAATTTTTTTTCATTTATTATCATCAATATTATTTATTAACAATTATTTATAACTAATAAATGAGCCTGCAACATATTAAACTGAAACCACTCTTTTATCTGAAAAGCAAAAACAGAAGCTATTTTACAAAAATCAGCAAACTGCAACAAAAGTGGGAACAAAACTCATCTCCAATCACCTGTGAGCAGAATAGGATTGGAGATATGGAAAAAGGAGAAAAACACAAGAGCTTCAAAGGAGAGCTGTAACATAGCCACATATTTATAGCCTAAAATATATAGGGGCCATTCTATGGAAATGTCCATTTTTCTGTCCCTAGCCTTTACAGAAATATTACACTTGGTTACAATTTTTTATATTTTAAAATGAAACAATGTGTTATTTGAACAATTACACCTTCTTGAGCCATCAATGTGGCAATATTTGTTTTTAATTAATTATAAAGAATTCCAAGCACCACAAAACTGCTCGTCCCCACAGCCATGTACAGAGGGAACGTGCTTTATTTTGAGGTCAAAAACAGGTTTTTCTACCATTTAAAATAAAATAATGTATACATAACTATCAAATAAATGACATAAAAAAACAAAATTCCAAATAAATATTATAGACAAATGTATAAAAAATATTATATAAAATATTATAATATATATTATATTAAAAAATAAAATATATTATAATATTATTAAAAAAATCATTAAGCTGTCATTTGTGTATTCATGAAGTCAAAAGGTAATCTAATAATGTGGTCTAAGTTTAAATGTTAAAAAAATAAATACATTTTAAGACATCTTGCCATACCAGGCTATTGAAACCAAATGTATTTACTATTAGGACATGGCTACTTGATTTTTTATTACAGCCCGTGATAATTAATACATTACAAAAACATTGTAAAAATTAGGCTAAAAGAAAGTCCTCCCTCTCCTCTACGTCTACTTCTATCATCGCTTGGATTACAGCGTCACGCGACTTCTTTTTGAATGTGATTTTTCTCCAATGAGGGGGTGGAACATTTGGCAAATTACTCTACGGCTCTTATATTATTGCACTGGTTGGCTATTAACTGCGAGCAGACAGTGTGTCAATCAATGCATTGGAGAATACGGCGAACATAAATAAAGAAATGAAGTCGCTTGTCAGATTTCCCTAACAAGCAACCATATTTTTTTTAAATAAGCCCAAAAAACCGCAACCCGCGACCAGGGATTTTTTCCCGCAACTTTACAAAAAAAGAAGCCCAAAGTCACGTATAATACGCGGACTTGGCAACTGTGGCCACGGACATCTTCGTACTTGGCTACATATGTCTGCTATGTCCAGTGTTGGGGGTAACGAGTAACGAAGTTAGTATAGCCTACTTATCACAACATTGTCAATCGCGTTGTCAATCACAAACACTAATTTATTCAAACGTCTCTCTACCGAACTACCTACTGTAGCTTAATTTGCGGAGGACGAAGAGAAAGCACCCGTTTGATAAATGAGCCAGTAGTGGAGAAATAATAACTTTTAAGAAATAATCTATTTTGAGTAACGACCCCAACACTGGCTATGTCCTTGCTGGAGTGTGACGTGATTTGTGTCATGTGCAGGTGCGATGGATCGCATACAAACCAATAGGGTGTCGGAATGGTGTTTATTCTTCTCATCCAACCACAATCAAATTCACTCTATCCGGATGGTGCGATTTATCTGGATAGGTTTTTTCTTGGTTTTTTTGAACGAAGACAAGCCGGAATGAAAACAAGCCGAAATGAAATGGGAGTAACGAGGCTATTTTTAAAAAGTAAGGAGTAGAAAGTATAGATAATTGCGTGAAAATGTAAGGCGTAGAAGTAAAAAGTCGGCTGAAAAATAATTACTCCAGTAAAGTATAGATACCCAAAATTTCTACTTAAGTAAGGTAACGAAGTATTTGTACTTCGTTACTTGACACCTCTGGGTAGATCGCAATCTAATTCGTTTGTCTACACCTTGTAATTAAAATGCGGCAGACTTTAATGGACAGTAAAAAAGGCAGAACACCGTATAACTCCAAACTGGCACCGTAACTTCATATTGATGCATGGGTAAACAAAGTCAGAACGGCGTAACTCATTTTGAGCATTCCAAACAAAGTGAAAGAGTGGTTACTGGTGTTATACGGTGTTCTGCCTTGGTTTCTCCGGGGCTTTTTGAAGTTACTGTTGAGACGACCCATTATTTTCTCTGAAAAAAACCTAAGTTGACTCAAGATACTTATGTAGATGATAAAGGATGTCTTGAATGTCCCAAAAATATCAATAACTCATTTTCGACAAAAATCGAAGTTACGGTCTTTTGCCTTTGCACGGCAGTATAGTGGTGTGTTACAGTTATAGCACTATTGATTGTTTAATATTGGTTGAATTACAAGTCAAGTCAAGTCACCGTTATTTATATAGCGCTTTTTACAATGCAGATTGTGTCAAAGCAGCCTTACAGTATTAAACAGGGAAATAGTGTGTCGAAATAGTGTGCTGTTCTCCTCTGGCCAGACGAGACCAGCAGTTTAATTCTAGGTTGCAACAAAGTCAGATTGTGCAGAGGACTCATCTGGTTCCTGTGGTCTTCGGTGACGAGGTCTTCGGAGGAGATCTTTCTCTGGGGCTCATCTAGTTGACATGGTCTCCGCTGACATTCAGAGCTGTCGAGGGCGTCTCTAGGTGCTGATCCACCATCTGATCTGGATACAGCTTTCGAATTACACTAACCTGCGTGTCACGAGTGGTGTATGCTTGCACTAAAAGCAACTGAGGTTGGTTCTCTTATTTGATCCATCCATCCATCCATCCCCCCCTTGCTGTAGCCTTTGAATTAAGTGGCCTGTATCTTATTGTTATTTATTTATTTATTTATGTTATGTTATTTTATTTTATATTATTTTATTTATTTATTTTTGGTTGTATCATTTTATTTCTGTCTGCCTTGTGCATGTAATTATTTTGCTTGCTTCTGTTTATTTTGGATTATAATTGGTTTGTATTTTGTTGTATCTTGATTGTTTTGTGTGTGTGTGTGTTCATGTTGTGCATGTAATTACTTTGCTTGCTTTGTTTGGTTTATATTTTGCTTGCATCTTGTTGCCTCGTTTATTCTATTCTGCTTGTATTGTGTACAGAATTTTGTTTGATTTTGTGTTCTATATCTTGCTTATTTTGTTTATCTTTTGGTATTGTGTTGCATGCTTGACTGTAGTGTGCATGCCGCTTTCTTGGTAATTGTTTTTATCTTCTGTTTATTTGTTCATTGGTTGTTGTTGTGTTTTTTTGTTGTTGTTTTTTTTTGTGTTTTTAAAGATAATTCAGTTTTTTTCTAACAGAGTAAAGAAATAAAGGGACCATGTACTGCACCCGTGCCAATATATTCAATTAATTGAAAAGCTTGAGCGGGCCTGTTGCCCCTATCTGTCTTTCATTAGTTGATATTGACTCGGTAACATTTACATTTTGGAACATTAGGTCTTAATTTCTGTCATGCTGTGTTTACGCATTTGTAAAAAAAAAAAAAAAATAAGACAGATCCATGATTTTGGTATGGGGTAAGTTTGTGTGAAAATAAATTTTAAGCATTTTAGAAACATATTAATTGACTGAATATTGTGTGATAACAACATAAACTGTGTTAGTGGTATGGTCACAACAGACAGATGTGCTAATTGTGTTAAGAGTTTTGAAAATGTGACTACAGATTGGACAAGGGGATGTTAGCTGTTGAAAAAAAAACCTGTAAATGATGGTCTTTCAATAAGAGAGGCTGGTCTGAGAGTGGCATCTATTGTTATAGTTTCCTGGCAAACCAACAGGTAAGCTGTTTTCTGCAAGACCATCTCCTCCAAACCTACTTGTGTAATTGTTTATGCCTTTTTGCTTACTGTAGGACCAAATGTTTACCTCCCAATGGTGGGAGAGGTAAGATGTTTACTGATGTGTAGGAAATGGCAATCGTTGACATGGTCATCAGAAACAATGCCATAAAACTCACAGAAATTCAAGACAGAGTATTGGCAGACAACATTACTGTGGTGGGAGGAGCAAACGACAGACACAGTGGGTGTGGCATTAGGCCTCGGAGAGGCTTTTATTTCACAGAAAATAAGCATAAAATGTCCAAAACGAGGAATAAAGTGTCTAAAGGGAAAATAGTGTCCAAAATAAATGGGAGATCTGGTGTTCTCGTGCTGAGGAATCATGAAGGGAAGTGCAGTGTTTGAGAAGGAGGGGTCCAGGTAAGGGGCGGAGTCCGGTGGAAGCATGCCCTTCCATCTCTGGTCCGGGGCACGAGGGGTGGCGGCTTCTTCAAAGCGGCTCATCTTCCCTGGCCCACGGCAATTCAGGGGATTAACGGACTGGCATCCTAGCCTTTCTGCAGCATCACAGGTGTGTCTCCATTCCGGACCGCGGGTCTGGCAGCTCGCTCTGATGACGTGGGAGTCCCTCTACTCTCCCTTCCTTGACTCACCAGGACACCATCGTGCATGCACTGGGGAAGTGACTGGTCTCTCGAGGAGAGGCGTGCTCGGCATTTACCGGCAGTGACGAGGCTCCATTCAAGGGGACTCTTTCAAGGCTATTGGTTCTAACATTTGATCAGAATTTGAAGAAACATTTCTACTTAAAATATTAAATGGATTTCATTTAAGGCAGGGTTTTTCCTGCATAAAGAATTTCAAGGGGACTGTCTCAGTCAAATTTAGTGCCGCCTCTGGCTGTTGATAAAACTCAGACAGGTGGTCTGCTCCTATACCATTTTACCACCGACATCATTTCTGTTGCAGGTTCCATTCTCTAACTGTTCAACATGTTTTCATTGCACAAATGTACAAATCTTTAGAGACACATTAGTAAAATATGTTTTCACAGACACTATAGTTTTCCAAAATAAAAGATCAACTGGCTTCAATCAAAAAAGTTAAAGGGTTTCTCTTGCAAGTGCAGCGCAAAATATGCATGTTATTGTACAAAACGTTTTTTTTAAAGTCTTTAAATATTGTATTTGGATTGTTCTTTTACAGGTTTTTAACAATCCAAGCACAAACACTGCAAGCTAAAGTTTGAGATTATTTTCATCTGTTTTATACAGTATGTTTCCAAAATAAAACTGTTGTTTTACAATATCGAGAATGTGGTAGTTTATTGAAGTTGATTGTAAAGCCATTGCTGCCAGTTCTACAGGTGTTTAACCCTTTCAGACCTGCCATAGAACAATTCCGCCAGAGTATATCTTAGTATTTGTACATGCTGTGCTGTCATTCTTTTGAGTATTTTCAAATGCCATATATCAATACAATCCTTATACCCCCAATTTGAAGGCTAAGTATGTAATAAATCCATAGTAACTAGATAAATAGCTCAAAAGTGCAATAAACAAAAACAAAAAAGTGAAAATCTTTTTTATTTTATTGTTTCAACATTTTACTAAATACAGAAATATCACAAATTTCAACCTCAAACTTGTCAATGTAAAAAACGTGGATAAAACACATTAAAACTACATACGATTGATTTTGACTGTTTACATAAATTGGTTTGTGAGATACACTCATTTTTATAAACAGTGCGTTGTGAAGTCAAACAGACAACATATTGATAAGCATTGCTTTTGAGAGCAATGTTGATTGAACAACTAAAAAAGACAATGTAAAATAATCAGTTACACTACTTATCAGAACTAAAAATGCAGAAAAGCTATTTAAAAACACTTGTGATAGTTCCTGTCAAGAATAATGCAGAGGGGCACTTGGCATACCTCACACATGTGAGGAGTGCATTTGAATTTGTGGGGTCAAAAAGATAACATTTTGCTTTTGAGAGCAATGTTGATTGAATAAATAAATAAAAACAAATAAATATATAAAGACCATGCCAGTTATTCTTGTGTAAAAAAATAAACATAAATACATAAAACATAAATAAACAAAAATAAACCTAAACATACTGAAAGGCACCGCTACATATACATAGCCTATCTGTGATAAGAATAACACAGAAGGGCACTTGGCATGTCTCACACATGAATGGAGTGCATTTCCCACACAGCCTGCATTTCCTGCACCCCTGTGTGGCTTTTTTTTTAGCCAACTGCACCAGAAATGGCAACAGGTAAGTGCTGGTAGCTCTCCCGTGCTGGTTGTAAGGACACCCTACACAGCTCCGCTGTCAACTGTTCTTGGAAGGCCTGGTGTGTCATGGGCTGCTCCTCTTTGCAGCTACACAGTTGCTTGTGCAGCAAGTAGCTGTTTGTGACAGCAATGTCAATGAAATGGTGCAGCAAAGTCATGTACAATTCCTGCATTTTTTTCCCCATGATGAATAGTAGCCAATCAACTGATCTGAAAGGTCAACTCCCCCCATGAAGCGATTATAATCTTTCACAGTCGCAGGAACTGGAACATCCACATTCTTGTACCCACTGCTGGATTTGCACACTCTTTTCACAGTGTCCCCCGAGTATGCAGAGTAGTGCACACACTCACCTCTCGTGTGTCCATTAATTTTGTGAAAAGGAGTGATCCCTGTCTGATCCACCTTATTGATCCCCGTGGAGATTCCCTTGTCAGTGCATTCACTTTGGTTTGTGGGACACCAATCCTTGTGTCCCTGATGGCTCCACAGGCTCCAAACCCAAGGTTATGAAGGTGCTGGAAAAGTACCGGGCTGGTATAAAAATTATCACAGTAAATGTGATATCCAGATTCCAAGAACTCCTTTCTGACCAGCGACATCACATCATCAAATGAAAGTCCCTTCCCAATTACAACATTGGACTTCCCTGTGTAAATGTTGAAATGCACTGTGTAGCCACTACTGTCACACAACACAAACAGAAACCTTTTTTTTCTGTCATTGGCAGCATCTTCTGCTGGGTCATTCAAGTGCATATTCCATGTGATGCTGAGGAACAGGTCTCTGGACATGACCTTTTGAGGGTAGGGAACATGGAAGATGGATTTGACACACCAGCAATCTCTGAGCTTGGGAAACTTTAGAATGCCCATGTACAGTGTGAGGCCATTGTATTTGCACATTTCTTCTTCTGTGATTTCAGTCTACTTATTTTTTTTCCCTGCAGCAATATTTCTTGCTGCTTTTTTATTAGTGTTGGCACACAGTGTTTTGATAGTTGACTTGTCAAAATACATTTTGAAAAGCTCAATGGGTGTTGGGTTGTCAACAGAAGTTGACATAGGTGGCTGCACACCTGGCTTTCTTTTGGGCAGGAAAGGATGGGGGGATTGAGGCAAATAATCAGGGTCCTTTTCTGTTTTCCACCCACCAGAATGATTAGGGGCTGTCTCTAATGTACAGCCCTTGCCATGGGACCTTTGGCTCAGACTTCTGTAGCCTCTGGTGTTAGCCCTCTGACCATAACCTCTCCCTCTACAAATTGGCACAGATGGCTCTGAGGTGCAGGGTGGCTCCGAGGGCTCCAATAGCTCTCCAACATCTTCAACACTAAAACAAAGAAGGTAAGTAAAATGATAATTAAGTTAGATTTTTTTGGCATTTCTTGATGTGTCTTCATGTTTTCATTCTGGTTTGTATATTGTTAAAGGGTTAGTTCACCCAAAAATGAAAAAAAATTCTGTCATTAATTACTCACCCTCATGTTGTTCCAAACGCTTAAGACCTTCATTCATCTTCTGAATGCAAATTAAGATATTTTTGATGAAATCCCAGAGCTCTCTGACCCTGCATAGACAGCAAGGGTACTACCACGATCAAGGCACTGACACGCAGTAAGGACATTGGTAAAACAGTCCATGTGACATCAGTGGAAATTTTACAAGAATAAGCTTGTAACAACAAGAAGCTACAATAATACTTTTTATGCACAAAGAAAACAAAAATAATTAGTTTTTGTTGAACGTATTCTTGTAGCTTCGTAAAATTACGGCTGATCAACTGATGTCACCGTTTTACCAATGTCCTTACTGCGTGTCTGTGCCTTGATCGTGGTAGTACCCTTGCTACCGCAGCCGCTCCCGTCGGTTTTATAGGGTTAACAATACATCCAAGCACAAACACGGCAAACTAAATTTTAAGATTATTTTCATGTGTTTTATACAGTATGTTTCAAAAATAAAACTGTTGTTTTACAATATTGAGCATGTGGTAGTTTATTGAAGTTGATTGTAAAGCCATTGCTGCCAGTCGTTTGATTTTTAACTTTTACGTGTGTATAGTGTTGATCTAAATGCAAACTAGGTTCTAACTGAACATACAGTTGTGTATTCACCAAATACTATAGATATACAAAGACGTTTCACTCCTATACTTATGAATGGGAGAAACTGCAATGCGCAATACGGCGGAATAGTACCGCCTTCAAAATGAAAGAGCCAATCGCTGATTGGTAAAGTCATTGCATCATTGCGGCAGCCGTTAGAAGCTCTGGTTCCCATAGAAACCTGAGGCTAGACCAGCCAACGCGCATGTGCAGTCATAAGTGCATTATAACTGCACATGCGCATTGGCTGGTCTAGCCTGAAAAATAAGCTTTTTAACGCTATTTGAGCATAAGAAACAACATTCATGGGGCAGTTCATTTCAGATTTTGTTGCTGATTTGAAATATGTAATTTAATTGTGAGTTCATAGGGCAGTTTTTGAGATTTCAGGATTCACCCATTCATTTAGATAAGACTTGGTCTTGGATGAGCTTCCCGGAGGCGTTGCAAATACGGCCGCTGAGTGAACAGACTTTCCTTGAAAGGGACTTTGGTATTCACCTTTGTTGAAAGGTAAGATGGTGAAACAACGTCGCGTTATCAACGTTGATTCAAATTGCAAAATCAACACCTAGTTCAACGTTAATCCAATGTCTACAGAACAACCTTAAATCACCCATACTGAAGGTAAGACAGTGAAACAACGTTGTGATTTTAACGGTGAAACAACGTCACATCACAATATAAACGTTGATTCAATTTGCAAAATCGAAACATAATCCAATGTTGATTTAACCATGGTACTCGACATTGATTCACCGGTGAATCAACATTGAAATGCCAGCTGGGTTAATTTGTGGTTACCGTGGTTTAACAGTAGTAACCATTGTCTTTGGATTTATAGTAAAACCATTGTTAATTTTCATAAGGATTGTGTTGTTGTCTGCCCTAGCTCCCTCTAAACCTATATTATAAAACGATATGATTATCTGTCTGCTAAATTACTCCTGTAACATTACAATAGATAATAATGATGTCCTTTAGTACACAGTATTTTGAGAGTAACGGGCTGCTACTGCTTAACTAAGTAAACAAAGACTAAACTACAATAGCCTATTTACAGATTAAACTGACCTGCACTTGAAATCCTGAACAGTAGTTTTACTTCTCTGCTCCACCTGGTGCTTTTGCATTGATTACTAATCGAAACCTTTTGGCGGAGACGCAGAGCGCGCGTGAGCCGAAGCGCATTGCCAGTCAGTGAAACAACATTACAACAATAGTTACTATTTTTTCATTCTTGTAAGGGGTAGGCATAGACGTTAATAAAACACAATCTAATAGGTAGAAAATTAATTTCATTGTTCATTTCCGGTCGGAGCTGTATCCCTTCTAGCCACAACCGTTGCTCGCGGCAGAAGTTGAAAACTTTTCAACTTTTTAAGCACCAACGCAGGCGTCAGCCAATCAGATCGCCTTATGCAAATACCCTAGCACAGATGCTAGCAAATCACATTCATGCAACACCACTATGACGGTCGTGTCAGTGCCAAGCTTCAGACATGCCCTCCATCAAGTGTTGATGCCGACCCCCCCATGTGAATGTACCGTTATAGAATTTGCGGCAGACTAGATGCATCACCGGCGTGTTACTGCCCTCCTCAGGTCATCTGGATACTCCGCTTAACATTTAAATCCTTGCGTAAAGGCCAGTCATGTGCAAAAAATTTACAACAACTTTCGCAGACTCATAATCCTTTGTGCTAAGAATAGATTTTACAGAAAAATGTGACTCCACATTCAAATAACTTTGAAACATGCGACGTCTTGCTGCATGATGAATGGCACACTCCATTATGGCTCAGAGTTTCTTCTTGTCCACACCTACATCTGCCATCTGGATGTTTTCCAATCCTTGCTAACCCAAAAGTTCAACACACAATGGCCGACCTTAGTCTAGTTAAAACGACACTATATTTTCTTCCTAACCTTATAATACTAGAATGCCCTTCTGTTGGCTGAACAGAATAGTAATGTCTGCCTTTATATCCTTCGTTCCATTCTTTTTGCCACAATTGTATTGTTCCTTCTTGGAAAATACTTTTATACTCAACTCTACCGTACATAACATCCAAATCTACTTCACTTCTATTTACAGCCTTTCTTGCCATTTCATCTGCCTCTTCATTTCCCTGAGCACCCAAAGAAATCCCACTATATTCCCCATTTTATTAACTCGATCCAGTGTTACTAATAACTCTACTATTAAGTCTGACCTGGCTTCACTTTTGCTTCCCTTTAATGCCATTAAAGGTGCAGTTGACAAATGACTCTTTTCCCCGGACCATTTTCCTCCACCCACTCCAAGGCCAATAAAATAGCCACCAGCTCTTCAGTAATGACTGACATATTATCTGTTAATCGTTTTCCATTCATTAAATTTAACTGAGGAATGCTTTTCCTATTGCTGCATTTCTACTTCTTGAGTTCATTGAACATCTGTAAATATCTGAACATAATCTGACCAGTTTCTCTTTAAATGATTATAAACCATAACCACAGGGCTAGATTAAGATTTAAGATTAAGATTATTTTTTTTTATTTGTCACATACACAATTACATAGAGAGTATATAACCAGCAGTGAAATGTATTCTCTGCATTTAACCCATCCTAAGTGAACACACACCTGGAGCAGTGGGCAGCCGTGTTACAGCGCCCGGGGAGCAGTTGGGGGTTTGGTGCCTTGCTCAAGGACACCTCAGTCGTGGTATTGAAGGAGGATACTCCCCCCACCAACAATCCCTGCCGGACCTGAGATTCGAACCCACAACCTTCCGCTTACAAGTCCAACTCGCTATCCATTAGGCCACGACTCATCCATAACCACTGGGCTACCTTCATCTTTCTTTATTTGATCTAAAATACTAAGGTCCACTTTAGGAACTGGCAGTAACCATGGAGGTACTGGAGGCCAAATAATTACTGGTGCAATCTTAATATCATTCACTCCTATTTCCTGAGCTCTCTTACCTATTGAAGTCTTATTTCCATCCCTTCTCTGAAATTCCCAGTGTTCTTCTAATAAAATCCTAGCAGGGTTAAAACAATTATGACTTCATAACTTAGTCCAATAATACAGAGATAGTTTGTTCCGTCGCAGCTCTAACTAAGGGTGAATCCCATTTCTCTGTCTTACCCCTTCCCCTTCCCCTACTTCGTCTTACCCCTAGCCTTGTCCCTCGAAACCGAGTGGTAAGTGCTAGGGGTGAAAACACACCCTATGAAATGAGACACCACTTGGTTACGGTTACGTCATCGTACATCGTCGCTAGCTGGCTGCAACGTCACCTGAGGCGACAAGTGTTGATCACAAACTTCCAAGATGCCGTCTGTAAGTGTGTATATGTCGATTGCGTGGGTTTTATTAGTGATGTTTTTGCGATTGTTGTGCAAATCAGCGATGTAAAGCGTAGCAAACTAGCGATTTTTTAAAACGTTTCAATTAAGAACATGGTTGCAAATATATATGTACAGGACTGTGTAGAGCACAAAACAAGACTGTCGTAATTTTTAAATCAATTATTTAAGCCGAAAATGGGACTCTCTGGATGATCTGGCCGACATTGTTGACGGTTGCGCAGTGTGTTCTGGGTACCCCTTGGTTTCAAGTAAGCTCGCGAAAATGCTTGGTTTTAAGGTATCTACCCCTTCCCTTAGCCCTACCCCTCGATCAAAACGAGAATTGGGACAGCCCTTACTCTCACGTGAACGCGCAAAACTAAGGGGAAGGGGTAAGGGGAAGGGGTAAGACAGAGAAATGGGATTCACCCTTAGTCTCATCCATTTCAATTAACAGAGCATTAAGTGGAGTATTTCTCATTGCTCCTCCACATATTCTTTTTTGTTATCAACAATTTTTTTTTTTTTTTTTCCACACACAACACAACATAATATCCAAAATACAACAAAACAAAACAACAGACACATACTCATCATCTCAAGGTTCAATCAAAAGGGAGGGGGAGAGGGAAGGACAACAAGAACACAAAAGTTACTCCTTTATATAACCACGTATATTCAACAAAAAACACTGCCAAGCATCAATGGTCGAGGGCCCCACCAACTCGCGCCGTTGTACATTCACATGACACAATTTGCAGGAGGCTACGGATCCAATATGTTTTTCTACACATGTGTGGTGTAAACCAGTTTTGTATTATTGTCTTCTTCACAGCTGTAAAACCAGCAAACAACATTCTCTTTTGCATTGAACTAATACAGAGACCTGAATCATCATTAAGAAGACACAAACTTGGGTTAACAGACCAATCAATTCGCAGTAATGATGACAAAACCAGGTTTACATGTGTCCATAGACTGATGACGACAGGACATTCCCAAAACATATGCAGAAAAGTGCCCGATGATGTAGTGTTACATATATGGCAGTTCAAATTTGACTGCAGTTTCATTTTAAATCTTTTGTAAGGAGTTATGTATGCTCTGTGAATGACTTTGAAGTGAATAAGAGGATGAGCCAGATTTTTAGATGTTAGGCTGAGATTAGACCACACTCTCTCCCAGTCGACAGATAAATTAAGGTCAGATAATTCCCTATTCCAAATAGTTTTAATAGAAAGAGGTTTTGTAATACAATCAATAATTTTATTATATATTAAGGAAACAGATGGCCGACCAGCAGATGGTGCAATCCAGTCCCGCATAGGATGAGAGGAAATGGAAGAAGACCAAGGAACGCTATACGCTTTGAGAGCAGAACGTAATTGAAGAAAAACAAAATATGCAGATGCTGGTAGACAAAATTTGGCTCTCAATGTCTGAAATGAACAGAGGCCCTAGTTATCATATATATCACCGCACGTGTTTACACCTAAAGAGGACCAAGAGGGTTGGACAAATGGACGATTTCCACATACAAAATTAAAATTGTGCCATAAAGGTGTACTGTTACAGAATTTGAAGGGTCCACCTATCCGACGTTCAACCGTTTTCCAGATTTTAATAGAGTTAGCCACAACCGGACCAAATTTATAATTATCCCCTTTTTTTCCTGTGCCAGTAAATAAAACATCTTGAAGTCTATTTGGTTTAACCTTGTCAATCACCCTCCATGAAACTGTAGATTGAGGATCAACCCAATTATGAAGAGCCTTAAGCTGGAACGACCAATAATATAATTCAAAATTTGGTACAGCCAGTCCTCCTGCGCTATTAGGATGTTGTAATGTGGTAAGTTTAATTCTGGGACATTTATCATTCCAGATAAACTTAGAAATTATGGAGTTGATCTCCTTAAAGTAACCTGGAGGGGGAGAAAGTGGTAGCATAGAGAAAAAAAAATTAAATCGAGGTAACAAATTAATCTTAACAGTGGAGATTCTTCCTTGGAGAGAGACTTTAAGATTCTTCCATCTTTGAATGTCATTTTTGACCTTAACTAAAATGTTATTAAAATTGTCTCTGGCAATCTTATGAATGTTTTTATATATGGTAATGCCCAAATAGATGAAAGATTCCTTAATAGGGATAAATGAGGGAATAGAAAAATTAACCTTAACATTGTTAATTGGCATTAAAGCAGATTTACTCCAATTTATTTTATATCCTGATAGGTTACTAAAATGATCAAATTCCTTAATTACACTAGAGACTGAAACATCAAAGTGGTCTAAATATAGAATAATATCATCAGTGTATAATGAAATACTATGATTATGGTCATGAATCTTAATCGATACTTCAGATTTCCTGATGGCTTGTGCTAAGGGTTCAAGAGATAGACAAAACAATAAGGGGGAAAGTGGACACCCCTGCCTCGTTCCCCGCTGTAAAGGGAATGAGGGGGAAATAATATTACCAGTTATGACTTATGCTGCAGGTGAGTGGTATAATGTCTTAATCATAGAAACGAAGTGTTCACCGAAGCCGAAACATTGCAGAACTGCCCACATATAATTCCACTCTAGCCTGTCAAAGGCTTTTTCTGCATCAAGTGAAAAGACCGCACAAGGTGTTTGGTGGGAGTCCGCAAAGTCAAGAATATGAAGGAGTCGACGCATATTGTCAGATGCATTGCGCCCCTTGATGAAACCAGTTTGGTCCTCCTTGATCAGACTGTGATTTACCTTCTCCATACGAGAAGCAAAAACTTTAGCATAGATTTTTAGATCACATGGGATAAGCGAAATCGGTCTGTAGCTGGAACAATCTAATGGATCTTTCCCTTTTTTAAGAAGTAATTAAATCAGTGATGTTTTTTGATCTCTATGAAATACCCCATGTTCAATTGCAAAATTAAATGAGTTAAGCATAAGTATCCCTACCAAATCCCAAATTTCTAAATATAATTCAGGGGGGAGACCATCTAGACCTGGCGATTTGCCCTTTTGAAGGCTTTTTAGAGAGACGTGAAGTTCCTCCAAACTTAATGGGGCCTCCAAAGATTCTTTATCCATCTGTGAAATCCGAGGCAGTTCCAATTTATCTAGATACTGCTTACAAATTGGTTCATCAAAATCTGTTTCGGCTTTATACAGATTTGTGTAAAAACCTTTAAATATGTCATTAATTGCCACAGGGTTCGTGGTGACCTGATCATCTGATGATTTTATTGCGCTAATATATGCCTTAGACTCGCATTCTTTCAACCTAAGGGCCAATAAATGACTAGGTCTCTCTGATTCTAAATAATATTTTTGTCTAGTCCTATGTAAAATAAATTCTGCCTTTGAGTGTGAAAGTAAATCATATTCTTCTTTTAAAGAGGACAGCTGTGTAGCCTGTTGCTCAGTAAAATGTTGTTTTTGTAGGTTTTGTAATGATTGGATTTTATTTTCTAATTGTGTAAACTGGTGAGTTTTCGCTTTGGCAAGAGTAGAAGAGAAAGATATACAGAAACCTCGTATAGCACACTTAGTCGTTTCCCACAGTATTTGAGGATCCACATCAGAGGGCATATTAATTTCAAGAAATTCCTTAATATATTCTTTTAGAGAGGTAATGAAAGTCTGATTACTTAATAATGATATGTTAAAGCGCCATCTAGGAGACTTGGCTTTAACATCGGAAAGAGGAACACTGCACAACATAGCAGAATGATCAGATAATAAAATTGGTAATATAGAGATAGAGGAATTAGATGAAGTTAAAGATGGGCTGAGAAATATGTAGTCTATCCTAGAGAAAGTCTTGTGTCTATTAGAAAAAAAAGTGAAGTCCTTAGCTTTAGTATTCTGAATTCTCCAAAGATCGATTAAGTTGAGCTCAATAATTTAGAGGATGGAGTGATAAATTTATTCAATAATTTAGAGGATGGATTGGCTGACCATAAATTGTATCAGATTGAGATTTATCTAGTGGTGAAGCTTGAGTGAGGTGAGGATTTATGACAGCATTAGGTTTGTGGCGGAAATCCCGGAGAGCCCACCACCCACCACTAGAGGGCAATCAATCTCCGTAGAGAGAGGGTCAAGTAACGTCTTGGCAGTTTTGGAAATCTGTGTAAGGAATGCAGGTGTGCTGTCTGTCTCAGTGATGGAATCGGACCATAAATAGAGACCAATGCTAACCTATTATTATATATTTTGCATCGGATAAAAACAAATCTACTCTTCTCATCACTACCAAGGTGTTCAATCGTTAAATTGAACTTCCTGTTAACAAGGATAAGCACCCCCTTAGTTTTATTTTGAGCACAGGAAAAAGCTATTAATTTGTAATACTTATTCTGGAAACGTGCCACGTCAGATTGTTTTAAATGTGTCTCTTGTATCAAGGCACAGGAAATAGATTTACGGTGTAAATATTCTAACACACGGGTTCGTTTAACAGCAGAATTTAAACCATTCACATTCAGTGATAAAATATTTAGAGTATGCATTGAATATTCATAATCCCAAGATTGTACTCAATAAATGCAAAAAAAAAAAAAAAAAACAGAAGCACTTCCATTCTGTAAATAACACGTAAACGCTGATGTGCATTTTAGATACCAAACCTCCTATATGAAAAATCCCTTTAGAAATAAGGTAAAATAGATAAAAGTATAAATGTCTGCTGTAAAAAACAAAAACAACATAAAAATATGAACAACCGACAACCAAAAACAAGGAACAACTCAGACCGCACATTACCGAGAACATAGGTCTGACTGAGCAACAAAAAACAGTGATAGGTCGTGACCGATCCACTCCAACGCAAGATATGTCTCCCGAAAGGCTCACACAGCCAAAAAAAAAAAAATTATTTTTTTTATTAATTAAACCTACTCTCCATTAGTCCCCTCCAAAAAAGAAAAATGGAGTGTCAGTCTTACCAGCAAAGAGATCGTTGTACCGGATAAATAAGGACAATATCCCAGTAGGAGAGAAGAAAACGCAAACAATAGGTTTAGCAAGCGTCCATGTTCATCCTGCCATCATCCCCTTCTGGGCAGCTAGGGCCAAGTCCATCCCGGCCGTCACGCCCCTCCCGTCAAACTGGAGAAACAGCGGTCACTGCTCCCCCGTCGTCCCCCCGCAGAGCTGCGGCATACGACTTCTGCTGAGACATGGAGCTGATAAAATCCTCCGCTTTCTGAGGGGAATCGTAGCTTCTCTGTTCCCCTTTGTGCCGTAGCTTAATTACCGCCGGATAGATGAGGAAGGGCTGGAGACCAAGTGCTGTCATCTTCTTCAAAACCGGACCAAATGCCTTTCTCCTGATCGCTGTAGCCGGACTAAAGTCAGGAAAAAATAGCAGTGTGACATTGTTCTGTGCGCACTTCACCGGATAAGCCTGCCGAGCACCCTTCAGGATATCTGATCTGTCATGCCATCTCAGTACACGGAAGATGAGAGTGCGCGGCCGATCGGAGCCCCTCCCTCCGTCATACACGCGATGCGCCCGATCAATCTCAATGTCACGGCCCCTCAAGGAAGGAATCCACTTGGAAAGATTAGCTCTGAGGAAACCAGCTGCATCTGGACCCTCCATCCCTTCTGGGAGCCCCACCAGTCTTACATTGTTCCTCCTACACCTGTCCTCCATATCTGTCATCTTCTCGGTGAGTTGCTCCAGCTGATCCTTTAAGTCCGTGACTGTTCTCTTATCTTCACGCGCCGCTGCCTGAACAGAATCAACGCGGTCACGTGTCTGCTTCGTCTCGGTAGCTATGGCCTCAAACTCCTCTCTTAGCTCTTTAACAGACTTATTGGTCGCTTGTATGTCCTCACGCAGTTCGCGCAATGCTGGAATCAGCACAGAGTCCATCGCATCTCTCACTGCCGAATTCACAACCGAATTCAAAGTGCTTTGGTGTTCTTTAAATGCTAGTTCAATGCGGTTAGCAATAGCATTGTCCAGGTCTTCACTGGAGATGGCTGAATCTCTGAATTTTTTCTTCATTGGCGATTGCTCAATCTCCTTTGTCTGCCTTAGCACTCATGATGGGTCCAATGCAGAGTGGTTCAAATTTTACTGACAGGATCGTAAAATATGTGGCAAAGTGAGCGGAGCGAAAAACTAAGCCTGCATCACCGTCGAGGGGTCACGTGATCCCCCCTCCTCCACATATTCTTAATGCTTTCGCTTGAACTACTTCCAAATTCTTTAAAACAGATTCTGATGCTAATCTATAAGAACCATGCATCCGTAATCAATATTAGCCCTAATAATTCCCCTATAAATCATCATTAAACAATCTCTACTTGCACCCCAATCAATTCTAATTCTAATTCCAATTCAACTAAATACCTTAAAGTATTAATGACCCTCTCACACTTTTTCACTGTTTTATCTGTGTTCTTTCCAAGTCATTCTTTCCTCAAACCAAACTCCTAAAAACTGATTTAACTCTTTCTAAAGGACTGTTATGAATACTTAAACTTCTTATCTAAAAGTTTTTTCTTTAAACCAAACACAACATATTTTGATTTTGAGACTGAAATTCTAAAACACCATTCCTCTGCCATGCCTCTACTTTCTTAAATGCTTGCTGTAATTGTTTATAAACATAATTTAAATTCCGCCCTCTTTTCCAAACAGCTGCATCATCAGCAAATAATGCCATTCAAAAACTGCTATTTAACTTGCTAAAAATATCATTAATCATTACATTAAATCAGGGGCGTCATGCACTCATTATTTTTGAGGGGGTACGAGTTGGGGGGGGGGGTCATCATATGACACACAGCAGCCACAACAGCACTTATGTTTTATTTTTATTTTTGTCCTTTTTATTTGAAACATTCTCAAATGCATTAACTATATCACGAAATATCTTGATTCTCACATTTATAGTTTATGTTAATACGACTGACTTTATATTTAATGTGAATTTAACATTGAAAGTTAATGTGAATAAAAACATTGTAAGTTAGGCTACTAATCATAACACTTTCACTGTATAGAAAGAGAGCAAAGAACATTTACATTATCAAAGAATATTTTCACTGACAGTCTAGATTCCAAGCACTCTCAAAAACTCACATTAAAATCACTGAAGCTGTTTACACTGTGAAGCGAGTGAAGAAAATGCCAGCATTTTAGGGATGACTCATCTGAACTCCTCTGATTGGTCATTGCATTCATAAGCTCAACAGCATCGTGTGTGATTGGTTATAATGCACAGTGCTGTAAAAATATTAATCGGCTATTTTTTGTCTTTTGGAAGCTGCATTCAAAATCCACTTGGCTCAAAAATCTGAGGGGGCACGTGCCCCCTCACTTTGAATGGGCATGATGCCTCTGCATTAAATAACACTGGGCTAATAACACTTCCCTGAGGGGTTCAGTTTTCCACATTTTCCTTACTGGACAGAGACCCATCTACTTTCACTTGAATGGTACGTTCTTAATCCAATTTAACATCCTACCTCTTATCCCTGCATCATATAACTTTATCATTAGGCCCTCTTTCCATACCGTATCATAAGCCTTTTCAATGTCTAAAAACACACTTATGACAACTTCCTTATTTGCAATAGCTCTTCTAATATCTAAATCTAACACTAGTATTGAGTCCATAGTAGATCTTCCAATTCTAAAATCACTTTGATTCAGAACAAAGAATTCTTGTTTCTCTAGCATATATACTAATCTATCCGTTAGGATTCAGGATTCAGGATTACTTTATTTGTCCCTAATAGGGAAATTTGTCGTGGACATAAGAGCTGCCACATACAAGAATACATAGAGTTATAATACAACAACAGTATGCAAAAATAAAAAATAAAAAATAAGTGCCTTCAATACCTGCAACACCTTTTCACCCCCACCTTTTGTCCTAAGTTTAGGAGATTCACCGATAAAGGAATGAAAGAGTTTTTATACCTATTCAAGTATTTTTTTCCGGTATTTGGTTGGAACCCTACCTGAGGGAAGGAGTTCATATTCTGAGTACAAGACGTGAGAGGGAAATGCAATAATTTTCCTAGCCTGTTTAACTATGTTCTTCTCAAAAAGAGTTTGGAGGGAGGGATACTCCCTCACCCCCATCGCTTTCATTGCTGTATGAACCAATCTATTTATTTGTGATTTTAGCTTGACTGATATGTTACCAAACCAAGCTACAATTCCATAACGTAAGACACTCTCTATCACAGCCTGATAAAATAACATCAATACCCTTTGTTCAACCCCAAACACCCTAAGTCTTCGCAGGAAATAAAGTCGCTGTTGAATCTTAGTACATACAGAACTCACATGGACATTCCAAGACAATTTACAGTCAATATACACACCCAAGTATTTGTACGAATGAACCTGGGTAATACAACCGTTATGGACCAGTAGTGTAGAATGGTCCCCCAGATGCCCTGGATCAAAAATAATTTATTCTGTTTTCTTAGTATTTACAATGAGATGATGGTCCTCACACCAATGTACAAACTTTTTAACCTCCAAGGTATAACTAGAAATGTCCATATCCATATCCATATCCATAAGTCCCAAGATGGTAGTGTCATCAGAAAACGTAACAATAAAAGTGCTGGGATAACTACTTATACAATCATTTGTGTACAGGTGCATCTCAATAAATTAGAATGTCATGGAAAAGTTAATTTATTTCAGTAATTCAACTCAAATTGTGAAACTTGTGCATTAAATAAATTCAATGCACACAGACTGAAGTAGTTTAAGTCTTTGGTTCTTTTAATTGTGATGATCTAGGCTCACATTTAACAAAAACCCACCAATTCACTATCTCAACAAATTAGAATGCTTCATAAGACCAATAAAAAAAAAAACATTTTTAGTGAATTGTTGGCCTTCTGGAAAGTATGTTCATTTACTGTATATGTACTCAATACTTGGTAGGGGCTCCTTTTGCTTTAATTACTGCCTCAATTCGGCGTGGCATGGAGGTGATCAGTTTGTGGCACTGCTGAGGTGGTATGGAAGCCCAGGTTTCTTTGACAGTGGCCTTCAGCTCATCTGCATTGTTGGGTCTGGTGTCTCTCATCTTCCTCTTGACAATACCCCATAGATTCTCTATGGGGTTCAGGTCAGGCGAGTTTGCTGGCCAATCAAGCACAGTAACACCATGGTCATTGAACCAGCTTTTGGTACCTTTGGCAGTGTGGGCAGGTGCCAAGTCCTGCTGGAAAATGAAATCAGCATCTCCATAAAGCTTGTCAGCAGAAGGAAGCATGAAGTGCTCTAAAATTTCCTGGTAGATGGCTGCATTGACTGTGGTCTTCAGAAAACACAGTGGACCAACACCAGCAGATGACATGGCAGCCCAAATCATCACTGACTGTGGAAACTTCACACTGGACTTCAAGCAACATGGATTCTGTGCCTCTCCACTCTTCCTCCAGACTCTGGGACCTTGTTTCCAAATGAAATGCAAAATTTACTTTCATCTGAAAAGAGGACTTTGGACCACTGAGCAACAGTCCAGTTCTTTTTCTCCACAGCCCAGGTAAGACGCTTCTGACGTTGTCTCTGGTTCAGAAGTGGCTTGGTAGCCCTTTTCCTGAAGACGTCTGAGCGTGGTGACTCTTGATGCACTGACTCCAGCTTCAGTCCACTCCCTGTGAAGCTCTCCCAAGTGTTTGAATCAGCTTTGCTTGACAGTATTCTCAAGCTTGTGGTCATCCCTGTTGCTTGTGCACCTTTTCCTACCCAAATTCTTCCTTCCAGTCAACTTTGCATTTAATATGCTTTGATACAGCACTCTGTGAACAGCCACATCTTTCAGTAATGACCCTCTGTGATTTACCCTCTTTGTGGAGGGCGTCAATGTTCGTCTTCTGGATCATTGCCAAGTCAGCAGTCTTCTCCATTATTGTGGTTTCAAAGAACAAGAGATACCCGGAATTTATACTGTAGGGATGGTCATTTATTGAAACTCAAATGTAAATATTATTATATTTTGAGATACTGATTTTTGACTTTCATGAGCTGTAAGCTCTAATCATCAAAATTAAAACAAAAAAAACTTTTGAAATGTTTTACTTTACAGGCAATGAATCTAAAATATATGAAAGTTTCACTTTTTGAAATAACTTACAAGAAAAAATGAACTTTTTCACAACATTCTAATTTATTGAGATGCACCTGTATAATGTAAATAATAATGGGAGAACTCACGCATCCTTGTGGAACACCTGTGTTCACAACTTTAGACTCAGATAATGCCTGATTCACTCTGACCTGCTGGATCAAAAAAGAGTGATACCACTTAATGATTTATGGATTCACAGACATCTGCCTAAGTTTACTGAGAAGGATGTGTGGCTGCAGCATGTTAAAGGCAGAGGTGAAGTCCACAAACAACAGTCTAGCATAGGCCTTGGGGTTTTCAAGATGTTGCAAAATAAAGTGTGTTATAGTTACTACAGCATCATCACGGTTCCACGATTGTCTTTATAGGCAAACTGGTACGGATCTAGCTGTCCCTTCATGTCTGACTTCAACTTCCCCACCATTAGCTTTTCCAGATTTTACATTTACATTTAGTCATTTAGCAGACACTTTTATTCAAAGCAACTTACAAATGAGGACATTAGAAGCAATCAAAACCAACAAAAGAGCAACAACATGCAAGTGCTATGACAAGTCTTGGTTAGCCTAACGCAGTGCACGAAGAAAGTTTTTTTTTTTTTTAAGAAAACGAGTAGATAGAATATAGAAAAAAGAAACCTAGTGTTTTTTTTTTTGTAAGAAACAAGTAGATAGAATAGAAAAAAAGAATGCTAGTGTTAGTTTTTCTAGAAAAGCTAGCAGTTAGAGAATAAATATGCAATTGATAGAAGGTCAAATGTGTCAGACCTCTGTCGTGTGTGTCTTGTGTTCCCGCCTCTTGTTTCCTTATATGGTTAGTTTCCTGTCCTCGTTTCATGTCATTATTAGTTAATTCGGTTCCAGGTGTGTGTGTGTGTGATTATGTGTTTATTATCCGGTGTATTTAAGTCCTGTCTGTTGAATTCAATGTAATCTGGTCTACTCGTTATTCCCGGTGTTTCTGTCAGTCTACCTTACCCTGTCTTACCTTGATGTCGTCATTAAAGACTATTATTTTGAAGTATCTCCTCGTCTGCGTGTTCCTCGTTCCTCCCTGCTGTGTGCACCGTGACAAAATGTTTTTTTTTTTTTTTTTTTTTTAAAGAAGACATAGATAAAATAGAATTAGAATAGAGAGTGCTAGAGTTAGAGGGTCAAATAAAGATGGAAGAGATGAGTTTTTAGCCGTTTCTTGAAGATGGGTAAGGATTCAGCTGCTCGGATTGAGTTGGGCAGGTCATTCCACCAGATAGGAACAGTTAATGAAAAAGTCAGTGAAAGTGATTTTGTGCCTCTTTGGGATGGCACAATAATGCGTCGTTCACTTGCAGAACGCAAGCTTCTAGAGGGCACATAAGTCTGAAGTAATCAATTTAGGTAAAGGGGTGCAGAGCCAGTGGTGGTTCTGTAGGCAAACATTAATGCCTTGAATTTAATGCGAGCAGCTATTGTTAGCCAGTGCAAATTGATGAACAGAGGTGTGACGTGTGTTCTTTTCGGCTCATTAAAGATTAATCTTGCAGCTGCATTTTGGATTAATTGTAGAGGTTTGATGGAATTGGCTGGAAGACCTGCCAAGAGAGCATTGCAATAGTCAAGTCTGGACAGAACAAGAGCTTGAACAAGGAGTTGTGTTGCATGTTCAGAAAGAAAGGGCCTGATCTTCCTAATATTGTATAAAGCAAATCTGCATGACCGGTCAGTTTTAGCAATGTGGTCTAATTTATGGTTGATGAGCCTAACTGGAAGGTGAAATTGTGATGAAGTAATGGGTTTGCTGAAACTACAAGCAGTTCTGTCTTAGCTAGGTTGAGTTGAAGGTGATGGTCCTTCATCCAGCAAGAAATGTCTGTTAGACCTGCTGAGATGCGAGCAGCTATCGTTGGATCATCAGGATGGAATGAGAGGTAGAGTTGAAGACTTGGAAAGCTGCTCTTGCAAGTCTTAGGGCAAGGCAGTTTCGGTCGAATGTCCACTTCTGAAGCCAGATTGGTTACTGTCCAGGAGGTTGTTCTGTGTGAGAAAGGCAGAGACTTGGTTGAACACAACTTGTTCAAGTGTTTTTGCAATGAAAGGTAGAAGGGAAATGTTCTATAGTTCCCTAAAAGAGTTGGGTTAAGAGCAGTGTTGGGTAAGTTACTTTCAAAAAGTAATTAATTACAGTTACTAATTACTTAATCAATATTGCATTTAAATTACTTTACTAATTACTCTGTCTGAAAAGTAACTTATTTACTCAATAAGTAACTTAATTATTCAAATTGCTAGTTAGGCTACATCTTAAAATCCCTATAAACCTTAATATAAATTAAACTCTGTATTCCTTCCATTTGAGTCAACCATAGAATAGTTTAGCCTTTTAGCTTTAAAACAACTGTAATACTTAAACTTTTTTAATAAAAAAAATTACCTTCTTTGTTTAGCAAATAGAACAAAAAAGCTTAAAAGTTAAACAATACATTTCAGTTTGGCAAGATGTTCAGGAAAAGCCCAACTAGTAAAATCCGTACAGATTTATGTAAAAATAACATGTTAACTAGGTAAGAATAAATTACAGAAATGATTTGGGTGCTTGTCTATGGGGGAAAGGGGCGGAGTCTTTTTTGCCAGAAATATAGCCGTTTCCCCGGTAACCGCAGTAAACAAAGCAGCGCTGCACCTGACTTTGAAACTTGCAGCGCTCACGCACACACACACACAAACGAAATCGTATGCCTGATGAAAATAAATATATTTAAAACACATTCATATTTTAGAAAATGTAGTTAATATTTGCATCATTAATGATTTATCTTATCCACCTGCAAATAATCAGAATGCATTTTTTTATTACCTGACCCACGGATTATCCACAGCACCCGCGGATATAGCCGCCATCCGTGTATCACTACTGTGCACAGTGCGCAGATATCAACAGCATCACTGGGTTGTAAAGTTGCCAAGTTGAGGGAATTTGTATGTGTCGATTGTGTGAGAAGGATGCTTTTCATACAAGATCTGCAACCGGACAACCTTGGAATATATTGACTTGATTATTCATATAATGAGGTTTGGGCCATATTCAGTGACGGCGCTACACCGGGGCTAGGGGGGGCTATAGCCCCGTCAGAATTTTGAATAGCCCCGTTTTAGCCCCCCCAATAAGGTGAAAATATGTCCCGTTTTACCCGGGACAGTCCAGTATTTCAGCTCTATTTTTAGTGTCCCGCTAGAACAGCCTAATCAAAGGCAACCAAGCTCGTCGTAGAACAAATTTACCATCCAATCCACAATTCGTTATCGATTAACTTGCAGTAAGTGAAGCCGGGATAGGCGGAATCATGCTGAATGACACAACTGATGCGCTATATCAGTTCCTACAACGTGCGATCAGTTCTCCTTGAGCCTGAATTGTCAAATAATCAGTGGCGGAGCCAGGATGTTTTCATAGGGGTGGCCAGGGAGGGGCCAGCAACCAGTCTGGGGTGGCACAGAAATATTCATTATTTCAATATAAAAATGTGATTGACCATAAAGTATTGGACTGTTTGAGTGCCTAAAACACAACTGAATACATTTAATTTCTACTAAATTGTAATTGAGATATTTGTGAATTAGATTAAGTAATGCTGAGTGAACATAACTTGTGTATTATTCCTCACCTCCGGGTATTTTAATAAAGGGGATCACTATAGCTTTATTTCTCAGTCAGCTTGATTCTGGTTCTCAAAACCCCTAAAAGCTTGTTCTCCATCATTGCATACTCATTGATGAGACATGCAGATAGTGATAAGAATTAGTTAATAAAAAAAAAAGAGAAAAAATAAATAAATAAAAATAAATAAAAAGGCCGGAAGTCAACAGCACATAAATGCCAGTAAAATTAGTTATTTTCTGCATTCAAATGGTTTCATTTTCGTTTGTACTTTACAAATTAAAAAATAAAAACAGCGCATATTTTCTAGTATAAGTGCACTGTGTTCATATTTACTTGTGCATAAAAAAAAAAGATAAAAAAACATCAGCTTGCGCCTTATATTGTGATCTCGAATTGCACAATATTTTAGTAGGCTACGTGCATTTGAGAGACGTTCTTTAATGTGATGCTATACATACATGAATGCACTAATTGCCTTTTTGATAGTTTCATGACTTAACTGACGACAGAACTTTGTATGCTCATAGTTTCTTGCGCGCATTATTTATGATGAAGATATAGAGCGTGCGCCTTATATTCGCGTAAAGTTGAAGAGTGTGCGCCGTGAGCACAGTGACGGCTGACAGGACAGGAACGTTTGTTTTGCTGATTTATAGCCTAACAGCATCTCATCAGACCGCAGTTCACTGTTGTTCTACTGAAGCTCATTTGGTTCCTGTTCCTTTCCGCGCTCGTTTGACCTGCGCCTGGCGCTGAGGCGAAGCTGAAGTGCGCGTCTGAAAAGTCTCCCATTTTATGTGGTCATAAAGAGATACGTCGGTTCCGCGTCTTAATAAATGTATTTCTTGTCAAGAAAAATAAGGGACAAAAACGGCAGTTTTGAGTGGGGTGGCCAAAGGGGTGGCCAAGCTTAGGTCAGTGGTGGCCACGGCCACCCCTGGCCACCCCCTGGCTCCGCCCCTGCAAATAATGCGAGACACACTATGATCCAAAAGCGCAACTTTTGTTAATAAAAGTTTCATTTCTTCGTTTAATATAAGCGAGTTTGTCTTGATTGTTGCTGTGTTTTCATTAAAAAATTTAAATAAATAAAACAATGAACCACAAACTACGCATTTGTTTTAAAAGAGGGAAAATACCTTACAACGCAAGTAGGCTATAGCCTATATCCATCTTATTCATTTTGTTAATAAAAGTTATGTTTAATATAGGCCTATGCGAATTTGCCATTATGCTATTTTGGTTGATGTGTTTTATGAACCACAAACTTATGATCGTTTTAAAGAAAGGGGAAATCCAAAGACCGTTTATTTATTTGTGTTACAATGCGGGTAAAACATATTTCCCTTATTCATATTGTTAATAAAAGTTCAACGTTTAATATAAGTGAATTTGTCATTGTACTGTTTTATTGTATAGCCTTTATTATTATTATTATTATTGTTATTAATAATAATGAGCCAAAAGCATTCGTTTGAAGTAAGGGGAAAATCCAAAACCTTTTATTTATTTGTTACAAAGTGGGTATGTCTTATTCGTTCAGTTAATACAATTTTTATGTTTAATATAAGCTACTTTGTCATTGTAGTAGACTATTGCTGATGTTGTGTGTGGGATTTTTTTTTCATTAAGAGTAATACTGAATCAACCTTAAGCATTTTGTTCCAAGAATAGGAAAGATAACGTTAAAGATCAAAATAAGCGCTGCAGAGAATGTGAGATGTTTGCTGCTGAGGTTCGCTCTCGATCTTTCTCTGTTTCTTTGCAATGGCTGTAGAAATGGACGTTAATTCTTGATTTGGGTATGGCACAGACATGTTACAGGTAATAATATGATCAAAAAAAGTCATGGCAACAAACTACTTGAGATGATATTGTGAGATCTGTGCATGAGGCTATCTTACTTGCCCTGACAAGAAATATCATATTAAGCCAGGGTGGAGAAAGTATGTATCAGCATATCATAAAAAAGCAAAGGAAGCATTTAAGGCATGGGATATCGCTGGTAGGCCCAGACAAGGCCAGCTTTTGGACCAGAAAAAGTTAACTAATGCCAAGTATAAATATGCAGTTCGTTATATTTGTAAACATGTGATGTGGTAACAAGTGATGAGAGCTGATTTAATGGCGGAAAATCTACTTTGTAATAATGTGAATGCTTTCTGGAAGGACGTAAGATCAATAAATAGGAGTAATGTGACATTACCATGCTCTATTGAGGGTGTCTCTGGAGCTGAGAATATAGCAGAGTTGTGGAGACAGCATTATACTACTCTGTTTAATTGTGTAAAGAGTGAGCCAGGTAAAGTGGAAGTAGTTTCTAGTATGGATACAGGAAGTATTACAACAAATGAGGTTTATCAAGCAATAATTCAGCTTAAGGAACAGAAAACTGGTGGTTTAGATCAAATGACTGCTGAACACCTACAATTCACAAGCCCTAGGCTTGTGGTTCTTCTTGCAATTTGCTTCACTGGATTTATGATACATGGGCTGTTGCCAGAGTCTATGTTGTCAGTAACCTTGTTGCTTGTCATTAAAGATAAGGCTGGCAAGGTAGGTAGTTTAGATAACTATAGACCAATTGCTTTAGCGAGTGTTGTGTCAAAGGTTTTGGAAAGAATCATATTAGATCGATTAGGTGTTTATCTTGATACCACAGATAATCAGTTCGGTTTTAAGGCTCACCATAGTACGGATTTGTGTATATATGCTCTGAAGGAAGTAGTAGAACTGTATAAAATACAAAATTCCACTGTTATAATTGGCTTTATTGATGCTTCTAAAGCTTTCGATAGAGTTAATCATCAAAAGTTGTTCAGTAAACTAAGACAAAGGGGCATACCTAATAGTATATTAAGAATTTTGACATATTGGTACACGAATCAAAGTATGCAGATAAAGTGGGGCAATTGTGTTTCAGATTCATTTAGAGTACACTCTTAAAAATAAAGGTGCTTCAAAAGGTTCTTCAAGCGATGCCATAGACGAACCATTTTTGGTTCCACAAAGAACCATTCAGTCAAAGGTTCTTCAAAGAACCGGCTCTTGCTTACATTTTTATAATCTGAAGAACCTTTTTTCACCACAAAGAACCTTTTGTGAAACAGAAAGGTTCTTCAGATGTTAAAGGTTCTTTATGGAACCATTTAGACAAAAAAGGTTATTCTATGGCATCGTGAAGCACCTTTATTTTTAAGAGTGTAAGTAATGGAGTGCGCCAAGGAAGTTTACTTTCACCAGCTCTTTTTAATGTCTATATAAATGAATTGTCAGAAGAACTAAGTGACTGTAGGACTGGATGTATGATTGGTAATACCACAGTTAATCACTATGTGTATGCTGATGATCTAGTTGTTTTTTCCCCAAGTAGTGCTGGTTTTCAACAGTTGCTTAATATATGTTCTGATTATGGGATTAGATATGATGTGCAATACAATAGAAAAAAAGAGTGTTGCCATGATATGTAGAACCAAAGATCATAGAGATTTGAATTTCCCAGATTTTTATTTATCAGGGCAAGTTTTAAATGTATTGTGACGCGTGTCCCGAGCACTCATCAGCGTCGCCCTGGGAACGAAGGAGGAACACCTGCGCACCCTCGTCACTGGCAGACCGGCCACAGCTAAGGCTCATCAGACACTGCCTTTAAAAGCCGCTGTAGCACACACGATAGGGAGAGAGATCTCCAGAAGACTCCGTGACTAACGCTATTCTATCTCCTGTGTGGTAATCGACAAACTTCCTCGGGCTCTCCCTCGCTCCCTCAGACAGGCAGCTGGTATGCGGAATCTGCTCACCATCGGGGAGTTCGTGGAGGCCATCTAGCTGGCGGATGCCGCCCAACACAGGGATGCTGGGGAGCGAGTGCCGCCTTTCCCTCGGAGGGTGGTCCAGGAGCGACGCGCACCGGAGGGCACCTCACGGCCAGTAAGCAGGCCGGTGGTTCCCGGCCCACAGGATGAGCCCAGGCCTACGGAACCACCCCGCTCTCCCAACAGGGCTTGGCTGGCAGGCTGCGCTGTCCACCATGAGCCGCCCGGAGCAGCGACGCGGGCGGAAGTGAGGGTGAATGGACGATCGTTTCAAGCTCTCCTCGACTCTGGCAGCGCCGTCAGCCTTATACAACCGGCCGTCCTTCCCCCACGAGCCGAGTCAAAAACCATCCTGTCCATCACCTGCATCCATGGTGACACGCGACAGGTGCCCGCGTGGCGAGTAAACATCTCTGCGCCTCAAGGAGCCTGGCCAGTTGAAGTTGGAATTGTGAAAGACCTGCCCGTCCCCGTGCTCCTCGGGAGAGACTGGCCAGGTTTTGACCACCTTCTCACTGCCGCCACCCAGCCTGCCAGTCCCGCCGGGAACCGCCGTCGATGGAAGCCGAGGCGAAATCCCCGCCGACGCCCGTATAGCTGGCGTCAGACAGCGCGAGAGACGGTTCCTCTGCCCATCATCGAGGTGCCCTTCGAGCGCATCGGGATGGATCTGATAGGGCCGCTGCCAAAGTCCGCCCGGGGCCACGAACACATCCTGGTGATAGTCGACTATGCCACCCGGTATCCAGGAGCTGTTCCTGCTATGCAGCCGAGTCGGCATCCCAGCGGAGATACTGACTGACCAGGGCACGCTGTTCATGTCCCGGCTAATGGCTGACCTCTGTCGCCTCCTGAAAGTCAAACAGCTCCGAACTACCGTCTACCATCCTCAAACTGATGGATTGGTCGAACGGTTTAACCAGACCCTCAAGCAAATGCTCCGCCGCGTGGCCGCCGAAGACAAACGCGATTGGGAGAGGTACCCCAGGCCTCCACCGGTTTCATGCCCTTCGAGCTCTTGTTCGGCCGCCAGCCTAGGGGACTCCTGGATGTAGCGAGAGAGGCGTGGGAACAGCAGCCGACAGCCCACCGCTCCACCATTGAGCACGTCCGGGACATGAGGGAAAGGATCGACAGAGTGATGCCGTTAGTCCGGGAACATCTCACGAAGGCTCAACAAGCCCAGCAACGTCACTACAACCGGGCAGCCCAACCACGGGAATTCCAGCCAGGAGACCACGTGATGGTTCTAGTCCCGACTGCCGCCTGCAAGTTCCTGGCCACCTGGCAAGGGCCGTACACCGTGACAGAGAAAGTCGGTCCAGTCACCTACAGAGTTCACCAGCCTGGCCGCAGAAAGGAAGACCAGCTCTATCACATTAACCTGCTGAAACGGTGGGTTGGGACTAGAGCTCAGCTGTCTGCCCTTACCACCGCAGATCCCGTGGTTGTCGACGTCAACCCCCATCTCTCGGCTGCCCAGAAGAAGGAGCTGCAACATCTCGTCAGTCAGTTCTCCGATGTGTTCTCCCCCCTTCCCGGGCGGACCAACGTCCTCCAGCATGACGTCCACGTACCATCAGGAGCCATCGTCAGGCAGCGGCCCTACCTTGTCCCGGAGGCTCGGCGACACGCCATCGAGGAAGAAGTGCAGGAGATGCTGAGGTTAGGGGTAATTGAACCATCTCGCAGCCCGTGGTCCAGCCCTATCGTCATGGTCCCGAAGCCTGACGGCACCCTCCGCTTCTGTAACGACTTCCGTCATGTAAATGAGGTCTCCGAGTTTGACGGCTATCCCATGCCGCGAGTAGACGAGCTGATAGATCGTCTGGGGAGAGCCCGGTTCATTTCAACTCTGGACCTCACCAAAGGATACTGGCAGGTGCCGCTAACGGAGGACGCCAAACCGAAGACCGCCTTCTCGACCCCTAGCGGCCACTGGCAATACCGGGTTCTTCCCTTTGGCCTGCACGGGGCCCCAGCTACCTTTCAACGACTAATGGACGTCCTGTTGCGGCCCCACTAGGCCTACGCGGCCGCCTATCTGGATGACGTCATCGTCCACTCGGAGAGCTGGGAAGAACATCTGGAACGGTTGCGGAGGGTGCTAATGGAGTTACGCCAGGCTGGACTGACTGCCAACCCCCGGAAATGTCACCTCGCCCTGTTTGAAGCTAAGTACCTGGGCTTCCAGGTGGGTCGTGGCATAGTTAAACCCCAAGAGAAGAAAGTGGCGGCAATCCTCTCTGTGCCACGACCCTCCACCAAGACGCAGGTACGGGCCTTTTTGGGGTTGGCAGGGTACTACCACTGTTTTATCCCTAACTTCTCCTCCTTAGCAGCTCCCCTGACAGACCTAACCCGGAAGGGACAGCCGGAGAAGACACCTTGGAGTCTCGAGGTGGACCTGGCGTTCCAACAAGTGAAGGCGGCACTTACCTCGGAGCCTCTCCTGCGGGCCCCAGATTTCGGTTGTCCCTTCCTCTTACAGACGGGCGCATCCGACACCGGGCTGGGGGCCGTCCTCTCACAGGTAGTGGACGGTGAAGAACACCCGGTGATCTACATGAGTCGAAAGCTGACCCCGGCAGAGCGTCGCTATGCCACAGTCGAGAAGGAAGCGTTGGCCATCAAGTGGGCAGTCCTGGAGCTCAGGTATTACCTCCTCGGTCGGAAATTCACCCTTATTATTGACCATGCTCCTTTACAGTGGATGGCCTGGGCGAAGGACACCAACGCACGGGTGACTCGATGGTTCCTGGCGCTCCAGGACTTCCACTTCGTCATACGACATCGAGCGGGGACGGCTAACGCCAACGCCGACGGACTCTCCCGTGTGTGGGCAGCTTTCGCAGGTCTGTCAGGGTTCACCTCCCGCCCACCCTCAGTTTCCCCTTTGTTTCGTAGGACCAGGACAACGCTTAGGGGGGGGGGGGAGGGGGGAGTGTGACGCGTGTCCCGAGCACTCATCAGCGTCGCCCTGGGAACGAAGGAGGAACACCTGCGCACCCTCGTCACCGGCAGACCGGCCACAGCTGAGGCTCATCAGACACTGCCTTTAAAAGCCGCTGTAGCACACACGATAGGGAGAGAGATCTCCAGAAGACTCCGTGACTAATGCTATTCTATCTCCTTCCCCAGAGAGCAGTGTGTGACCGGTCTGCCCAAGCACGAGAGCACGACACCGATCCACAGCACCTAGCACGCACAAGGAGTGATTGACAGCACAGCACGGAGCACCACGTTTGGCACCTGCACATCCTTTATGTAGCCAAGTGGAGAAAACTAACAAAACTTAACGTTAAATATAAATTGGTTGTGGATCCTTTAAGAAACTGTGCTTGCGACACTTGCTTTGCGGCGCTCCAGCATGTAACACATGTGCGCAGATTTCAGGTGAGCAGAGCAACGAACGCAAACTAGTGCTCTGGGTTTTGCGCCATTATTCGGAATTTGGCGAGGTAAATGTACATTCTCACACAAGTTGTGAACAAATGGCATAAAATGTGTATGTGAGCATCGTATGTTAATAATAAATGTTTCATGGATCGTCTTTAAGGACGTTTATGGATTGCATGTGCGAGGTGGATCGGGTTTGATCACGTTTTAGGACACGTGCAAGGACTGGGTATGTACAATGAATGTTAATGAAGTTTCATTTTCTTTATTTAAAGCCCTGTGCATTTGCCTGGTTGTAGTTGAATCTGTTTACATTGGAATATGCATGTTAAAAACGGTTATGAGTGTTCTTAACACATTTCATACCTTGATAAAATTATTAGAATGTATTAAAAGGTTGTTTTTTGTGTACTCAACATGTATTTCATGGAAACTGTGGAGTTTAATAGGAGGCTAACGTACTGTTTTCATTTTGTTCAAATATTAGCCTCTACCGTATTTCATTTTATTTTACTCCATTTAATTTAATTCTAGTGCAATTCAGAAAGACTGAATTTTCCTGTATCTGAACCCTGAATTTTTTTGGAATGTTGTACTCTTCCTGGACTGAATTTAGCAGATTTTGAAATTGGTGCTTAATCTCTTGTTTTTGTTAAATAAGCACAACAGAGACATAAGATTTATTTTATTTTATTATTTTTTTCCATCAGTACTTACTCCCATCGACCGTTGTCCTTCTGAGAGACAGCCGTCAGAATAAAGCCCCTAAAATATATTTTTTTGTATCCTGTGTTGCTTCCATTACAATCCATAGGCCACATTTTGGTACCAGGAGTGGGGTATCTGACTGTTGGGAGCCTATAGGTCATTTTTTTAATTTATTTTGAAATACGGTAGAGGTGAAGATAGGTGCCAGTGGAAACGGAGTGGAGGCAAACTTCCTGGGTGCAGTTATCCAGCGAACAAAACTTCGGCCGGCTGGAGGTGACCTGGTGAGGTGACGATACTGCTAGGTGAAAGGAAGAAGAGTGCCTTATTCACAGAGGTCTGCAGCCTGATTTCCGAGGAGACGCACCTATCAAGAAACTGTTTAAAAGTGAAGACAGAAGTATTCTATGAGCAGTTGAGAACATATCTTTTGACTTCCAAATTTCGAACTGATTAAGAGACTATTTTTGACCAAAGCAACTGTTTTCATTTTGTTATACTGAAGAAAATTGTATAAAATGTCACAACCAGATAAAGCTCCAGTTTCACAGGGTGATGAGTATGGGGATGAACATGGTGCAAGTAGTAATAGCCGTGACATGCACGAACAAATTCAAGAACTTAGCAGAAAGCATGAGGAGACTATGGCAGCAATTACTAACTTGAGCAGAGAGCCAACCAGGTCTTATATTTATGTACCGAGAGAACGTCACATACAACCATTCAGTGGTGATTTTAACAAAGATGGGAGGGATGTTGACGAGTTTATTGAAGAAGTAGAGAGGGTGATACCTGCTAGAAGTCAGGCTGCAGAGGACCAGTTAGACTTTGTCCTCTCACTTCTAAAGGGGGCAGCTTTAGAGGAGGTCAGAATGCGAATGGGGAATGATCCAAAACACCCATGTGACATTTTTGAATATCTGAGAGCAGCTTTCCGAGAAAAGCGCAGTGTATCTCAGTTATTGCAAACCTTCTATAGCCGAAAGCAAATAGAAGGGGAGGATATTCGTGCCTACTCACATGCACTGTCCCAGATTCTGAATTCTATCCAGAAACAATCACCGAATGCAATGGCAAATGAGAGTATGGCAATTCGAGACCAATTCATTGAGGGCATTAGAGACGCTAGCCTTAGGAGAGACCTTCAGAAGCTGGTTAGAGACAAGCCAGAGTCAACACTTATTGAAGTGCGAGATGAAGCTCTCATGTGGTCTTTAGAAGATCCTAAGCCTCGTGTCCCAAAAGTAATCAGCAATCGAAGTGTTGTGTCTGAGACAGTTGAAGCCCAGTGTGCTGCTGTTGCACCTGAAACAAAAACAGTTAGTCTTGAAGAAGTTTTGAAAATCGTAGCAGAACAAGGAAGGGCTATAGGAGAGCTAACCCAAGCTGTGGAGAAACTCACCACACAGTGCATCAAGTCAGAGCCGGTAACCCAAAGCAACCCCAAGGTGCAGCCAAGGTTTACAGATGATGGGCAGCCAATTTGTTTCCGGTGTAATGGTGTAGGACACATTGCTAAGAGGTGCGTGAGGAGAAACAAACAGGCTGTTACCGAGCAAGCTACTAGCTCTGGACCCCAGGGAAACACCCACCCTCGGTTGCTGTGAGCCAGGCAATGCGAGGGCAGTCCATTGGCTCAACTAGTGTGGATACTAGTCGTGATAGACTACTAGAGCGTGCTGTGGGAAAATGTCCTGTTTCTAATCTCAAAATAAATGGAGCGAGTGCCGCTTGTCTTCTGGATACAGGAAGCCAAGTCAGCACTATTTCTGAGAGTTTCTTCAGGGAACAACTGTGTGGTGAGGATAAAGACATGCTCTTAACAGCAGGCTGGCTGAAGATAACTGCTGCCACTGGTTTGGACATACCTTATCTTGGTTACCTTGAGTTGAAAGTTGAAACCATGGGTATTGTCCTTCCTGAATGCGGTTTCCTCGTAGTCAGAGACACACTGAACTCCTCTCTTGTACCAGCACTAATTGGCATGAATATTATCAGCAGATGCAGACAACTGGTACATGCAGAGTTTGACACCACCCTTGGTGGGAAGTTGCAGTCTAATTGGAGGGAGGCATTTCAATAACTGCACCACGCCAGTAGCCAAGAGAAGAGGACAGCCGTTCGTTTAGCTGGAAAAGACATGGTACACATACCTGCTTCTTCAGTTGTGACGGTGATGGCTAAAAGCACAAAACATATGTCACATGATGGCTCATCTGACTACCTGCTAGAGCCCCTGAATGTACCATTACCAGGTGGATTGATTGTTGTTCCCTGTATGGTGGCCGCAGGGAAACCGTTGTTCCCTGTGCCGGTGGTGAATCTTTCCCCAGAGGACATCTGGTTGCAGACCCGAACCAGGCTTGGGACTGTAACTCACGTTGAGAGTTTGAAATTAAATGAGACATGCGAGGTTAAGTTCCAGCGTATTTCAGCTGATATTGAGGAAATCACTGTTAACACCAAAAGCGATCAGGTATTGGAGAACAGCTCGAAAGAGTTCCTCAGCAAGCTCCATATCGGTGGTACCCTTGAGCAGCAAGCAGAGCTGAGTGATTTGCTAATGCAGTTTCCTGATGTGTTTGCTCTCGAGGATGAAGACCTTGGTTTCACTGATAAGGTGCAACATGAGATTCATGTAACTGATGATGTCCCAGTGACACAGCCTTACAGGCGTATCCCACCCACTCAGTACAAGGAAGTTAGAGAGCATATCAGTAAGCTGCTCAAGAAAGGAGTGATCCAAGAAAGCACTAGTGCTTATGCTTCACCTATTGTACTTGGCTCTCAAATGGGCAGTTTCAGAAAAGTTTCGTGGTTATCTGCTAGGTTCTAAGTTTGTGGTGATCACAGATAACAACCCTCTGTGCCATCTTAAAACAGCCAAACTTGGTGCAGTTGAGCAAAGGTGGGTTGCTCAATTATCTGTGTTCGACTTTGATGTTAAATACCGCCCAGGCCGTCATAATACAGCTGCTGATGCCCTCTCTAGGCAGCCTCTAGCAGGGGAGCCTACCATTCCGGACGAGTATGATGACTGTGTTGCCATCTGTAACATAATCAGTAAAGGGACTGTCCTGGAGCCTGACTTAGTAATTGCTAGTGAAAGGAGTTACAGAGTCCGACAGATTCGTGCCCTGGAATGTGGTGGAGAGGCAGACAATGACAGTCAGGGAAGCACACCTACCCTGCCTTTCTACACGACCGCAGAACTGGCAGATTTCCAGAAGAACGATCCTACCATCAGTTCTTTCAGACCCTTCTGGGAAAGGAGGAAAAAGCCTTCCCATTGTGAAAGATCTCATCTATCAAAGTCTACATTATCGCTGATAAAGCAGTGGAGAAGTATCCGTGAACAGGATGGTTTGCTTTATCGTGTTGTGAACGATCAGCATAATGGTGAGTGTCAACAACTGCTCTTACCCGCATGTCTAAAAGAATCTGTCCTTGAAAGTGTGCATGAAAATATGGGACATCAAGGGATTGAGCGCACAATCGGCCTGTTGAGGAAACGTTGTTTCTGGGTCGGCATGTATAATGATGTAGACCAATGGATCAAAAGGTGTCAGAGGTGCGTCTTAACAAAGATGCCACAGCCAAGGATACATGCCCCCATGAAGCCATTTCTTGCATCAAGACCCCTTGAAGTAGTGGTAGTTGATTTTACTGTGCTTGAGCCATCATCTGATGGCCGTGAAAATGTATTAATCGTGACAGATGTTTTTACCAAATTCACACAGGCATTTCCAACCAGGGATCAGAGAGCTGACACTACTGCCAAAATCTTGTTAAGGGAATGGTTCATGAAATACGGCATACCTGAAAGATTGCATTCTGATCAGGGAAGAAATTTTGAGAGCGAAGTTGTTGCTGAGCTGTGCAAAATGTATGGTGTGAAGAAAACCCGCACTACACCCTACCGGCCTCAGGGTAACGCTCAGTGTGAGCGCTTTAATCGGACGCTCCATGATCTACTGCGCACACTTCCCCCTGAAAAGAAGAGGCGGTGGCCGGAACACCTAGCGGAGTTGGTTTATGCCTACAATGTCACACCACATGCGACCACTGGATACTCGCCATACTATTTACTGTTTGGAGTCCATCCACACCTTCCAGTTGATGCCCTGCTGGGTCACGAGCAACCTGTAGACAGAAAGCAAGACTGGTTAGTGATTCATCAGGAGAGATTGAGAGATGCTCATGAACAGGCAAGAAAATATGCTGAACACAAGGCTGCTGAGAGGTTGGCCCCTTTGAATGACAAGGTCTATTGTCCCATTATCAATGTTGGTCAACAAGTGTATCTGCGTCACCGACCTTCGGGTAGGAACAAGATACAGGATTCATGGGGTCCTACTGTATACAAGGTTCTAGATGTGCAAGGTACTACATATACCGTTGAGCCCCTTGAGGGTGGTCCTATCAAGAGACTTAATCGAGCTGACTTGCGACCCTGTGTCACTTCTGCTCCTGAGCCAGAATCCACTGAGAACCATCCTCCGAAAACACAGCAACAGAGAGAAGCAGAGTGCGAGCAAGCTGAAGTTCAGTCTGATCCTGCTTTTATTGTGCTCGAAGAAGTCACTTACCCTAATCTGCAAGAGACAAAGCAGATTGGAAGCTCTTCGGCAGAAGGTGAAGTGCTTGTAGATCAGTCCGAATTGATTTTAGAGGATACTGAACCCAAGCAATTTATGCCTGACACTAGTGCTGCTCTCAGAGTGGAAGAACCCGTGCTGAAGAAGCCTGTACCAACCCCTAGGAGAACAAAAAGGGCCAATGCGGGTGTGCACTCAAACCCTTTCAATGAACCGAAGTCTGCATGTAATGCAGTCTCACTCAGTCCTGAAGTGTTTTCACAAGTGTTGACAAGCTTGGGGAGTGTGTTCTTTAGGGAGGCTGTTAAAGAAGTTAAAAATATGTATTAGATCATTGAGGACAATGACATTTAGCAGGGGAGAATGTAGCCAAGTGGAGAAAACTAACAAAACTTAACGTTAAATATAAATTGGTTGTGGATCCTTTAAGAAACTGTGCTTGCGACACTTGCTTTGCGGCGCTCCAGCATGTAACACATGTGCGCAGATTTCAGGTGAGCAGAGCAACGAACGCAAACTAGTGCTCTGGGTTTTGCGCCATTATTCGGAATTTGGCGAGGTAAATGTACATTCTTACACAAGTTGTGAACAAATGGCATAAAATGTGTATGTGAGCATCGTATGTTAATAATAAATGTTTCATGGATCGTCTTTAAGGACGTTTATGGATTGCATGTGCGAGGTGGATCGGGTTTGATCACGTTTTAGGACACGTGCAAGGACTGGGTATGTACAATGAATGTTAATGAAGTTTCATTTTCTTTATTTAAAGCCCTGTGCATTTGCCTGGTTGTAGTTGAATCTGTTTACATTGGAATATGCATGTTAAAAACGGTTATGAGTGTTCTTAACACATTTCATACCTTGATAAAATTATTAGAATGTATTAAAAGGTTGTTTTTTGTGTACTCAACATGTATTTCATGGAAACTGTGGAGTTTAATAGGAGGCTAACGTACTGTTTTCATTTTGTTCAAATATTAGCCTCTACCGTATTTCATTTTATTTTATTTTACTCCATTTAATTTAATTCTAGTGCAATTCAGAAAGACTGAATTTTCCTGTATCTGAACCCTGAATTTTTTTGGAATGTTGTACTCTTCCTGGAATGAATTTAGCAGATTTTGAAATTGGTGCTTAATCTCTTGTTTTTGTTAAATAAGCTCAACAGAGACATAAGATTTATTTTATTTTATTATTTTTTTCCATCAGTACTTACTCCCATCGACCGCTGTCCTTCTGAGAGACAGCCGTCAGAATAAAGCCCCTAAAATATATTTTTTTGTATCCTGTGTTGCTTCCATTACAATCCATAGGCCACATTTAAATAAAACCACCCTCCGGGGTTTTTGTTGAAGCCCTCTTGTCGTGTGATCCTTCACCCCATCACAGTATATACTACTGTAAAATATTTAGGTCATATCATTAACAATGAAATGAGTGATGATGATGATATGTATAAGCAACGTCGTAAGTTATATGCTCAAGCTAATATGTTGGTGAGAAAGTTTTATGTGTTCGGATCAGGTAAAGATAAACCTTTTCAGAGCATATTGTACTTCTTTTTATACTGCTCCTTTGTGGTTTAAGTTTAAGAAAGAGAGCCTATATAAGCTTCAGGTTGCGTACAATGACTGTATGAGGATCCTGCTGAAAAAACCAAGATGGTGCAGTGCAAGTGATTTATTTTGTAAAGCAAGAGTACAATCATTCCCTGCTTTAATGAGAAATGTGATGTATAAATTTATTTGTCAGCTGGACAATTCACATAATAATATTACAATGTTGTTGACAAATCCTAGTCTTACTGAAGTGCGATATCAGTCCTCTATGAGGAAGTATTGGCATAATTGTCTTTTTTAATGTGTACTGTTTTTGTTTGTATTGTCTGTTTCTTGCTAATGGACATTGAGTCTGGAAATAAAGTTGAATAAATAAATACTTCCTAAGTCAGTTTAAGTTGAAACGACTTTCACAATCAATTTGATTCAACTTAATTGTTTTACTGTTGCTTATTGTCTTGTAGGCTTAGGCTTCATTTTTCTATTAATTTGAATGAATATACAAATTAATAAAAATTAGTTTTATTTATTTTCTGTTACAAAATGTTCATCTATTTATTTTTAACACTGCGGTAATGCTTCTGATAAATGTTGTGTGTACCATAGCTGCTTTAAAAAAAATTAAAACAAATTTTTTTTATGAATATGGATTATTATCTTAGCACCCCCACATATTGGTCTAGCCCCCCCTTTAGCCCCGGTAGAGAAAAAAAATTCTGGCGCCGTGCCTGGCCATAAAAATTACGGCAGTTTTACCGGAGGTGAATGTAGCAAACATATAAAATAAGCCCAGTGGGATATATTTTTTTTATAGCAAGATTAAAAATATGGGAGCAATAAGGGAAAATATTTAAACAAGATGACAGCGGGATAGAATGGTAAAATACGGGAGAATCCTGGGAAAAACGGGAGGGTTGAAAGGTATGGATACGGGAAAGACTGTAGGCTACCTCAGTTTTATACGGATTACATAATCAGATAATATTCGTTTTCGATTTTAATTCGTTTATTTAAACGTAGACACTTCAGGCTTTCAGATACAGGAAAGATTGTACCTCGCTTTAGTTTCATACGGATTACTTAATCAGGTATATTCGTTTTCGATTTGAATTCGTTCATTTAAAAGTATAATTCAAGCTTTTTAGATTCTATTGATTTTAGTCTTATATGTATCTGAGTATTTAAGATTTCTCTGTGAATCAGGAAAATCTGAAAGTGAACGAGCTGGCGCTCGGAGGGTTAAAGCACTGCATTCAATTTTATCTTTTGATGGTAAATTTACATTTCAAATTCAATATTGATTTTAGAACTGTTGAAATTATTTACTGTATGTAACGCAAGTACTTTATAAGTAACTGTAATTAAATTACCTAAAAATGAACAGTAATCCCTTACTTTACTTTTTCAGTGGATAAGTAATTTAATTACAGTATGCGTTACTTAGTAACGTGTTACACCCAACACTGGTTAAGAGTGGGTTTCTTAAGAAGTGGGGTTATACGAGCCTGTTTAAATGCTGAGGGAAAAATTCCAGTGTGAAGGGATGTGTTAACAATGTGAGTGAGTGCAGGTATAACTGAAGGAGAAATGGCTTGAAGGAGATGAGATGGAATAGGATCAAGCGGACAAGTAGTAGGATGACTGGAAAGGATGAGTTTAGAGACTCAGAGAGTGGAGAGAAGGATGTGAACGAGTGTATGTTTGCTGGTAAGATGTGTTTGACAGATTGTGGTGTGGATAATTGTGCAGTGAGGTTTGTAATTTTATTAATGAAGAATGTGGCAAAGTCATCAGCTGTTAGAGTTGATGAAGGAGGGGGAGGAGGGGGACAAAGGAGGGAGGAAAATGTTTTAAAGAGCATGCGAGAGTTAGGCGAATTGTTAATTTTGTCATGATAGAATGTCCTTTTAGCAGTGGAGACATTAGCAGAGAAGTCAGAGAGGATTGATCGAAATAAATTAAGGTCAGTAGGATTTTGTGATTTGCGCCATACCTTTTCTGCAGCCCTGAGCTTAGAACGATGTTTGCGAAGAACGTCAGATAGCCAAGGGGCAGAAGGGGTGGTACGGGCTGGCCTGGAAGATAAGTGAAAAGTGAAAGTGAAAGTGAAAGTGACATGACCCATATTCGGAATTTGTGCTCTGCATTTAACCCATCCAAAGTGCACCCACACAGCAGTGAACACACGAACACACACACACCGTGAACACACACCCGGAGCAGTGGGCAGCCATTTATGCTGTGGCGCCCAGGGAGCAGTTGGGGGTTCGGTGCCTTGCTCCAGGGCACCTCAGTCGTGGTATTGAGGGTGGAGAGAGAGCGCTGTACATTCACTGCCGAGACTCGAACTCGCCCCCTTTCGATTACGAGTCCGACTCTCTAACCGTTAGGCCACAACTTCCCCATAAGGGGCAGAAAGTATCTAAACAAGACGTCAGAGTGGAACAGAAAGTATCAGTAGCACTGTTAGCATCAAGAGATGATAACTGTTTAGGGGAGGAAGCGAAGATGAAACCATAGCAGATAGCCGGGAGGGTGAGAGTGATCGTAAGTTACGTCGAAAAGTGGCATGTGGAGGGGTATGTGTTGTGTCAGGAATCATGTTGAAGTTAAGAGTGAGGAGGAAGTGATCCGAGGTGTGCAGTGGAGTAACCAGCACATGATCAATGGAGCAGTGTCGTGTGTAAATAAGGTCCAGTTGGTTGCCTGATTTGTGAGTAGCCGTAGTTAACACTCTCTTGAGATCAAAAGAGGCAAGTAGAGTGTGGAAGTCTGCAGCCTGAGGTTTATCTAGGGGGATGTTGAAGTCTCCAAGTATAACTAAGGTAGTACCATCCTCAGGAAAGGTTGAGAGCAACAGATCTAATTCTTCCACAAAGTTACTTAGTGGTCCTGGAGGACGATAAACAACTACAAAATGGATTTTTAGAGGGTACGTAATAGTAACCGAATGTGATTCAAAGGACCTGTTGATACTCAGAGATGGTAAAGGAGTAAATTTCCAATTATTAGAGATGAGCAGACCAGTACCTCCACCTCTTCCAGTCAAACGGGGGGTGTGGGAAAAGGATAAATTATTGGAGAGTGCTGCAGGTGTAGCATTGTCCTCTGGTTTGATCCAGGTCTCTGTCAGGGCCATGAGGTTTAGCCTTGAATGACTAGTAACGGAAGTAATGAAATCAGCTTTGTTGACAGCAGACTGACAATTCTAGAGACCAATAGAAAAAGAAAGTAATGTATTAGCAAACATAGGCAAAGTGCGCTGGTTGTTAGTATTGCGCTGCCTACAGTGTGTGATGCGTGGTTTGCGAGTGGTAGTGATAGTATTGATCTGAAAACACATTAAGAATTGAATTGGTTATAAAAACTAAAACAGAAGTGAAACAAGTAGTAGGAAAGAGGATAAATTAAAAAGCGATACTTATATCCCTTGCCGGTGTCCCTGCCTGGTGGACACTGGTGTCAAAAGTATTCACATTCATTACTCAGGTAGAAGTATAGATACTAGGGTTTAAAAAGACTTCTGTAGAAGTTGAAGTATCAACTCAAGCTTTTTACTCAAGTAAAAGTGTAAAAGTACTGGTTTCAAAACTACTTAAAGTATAAAAGTAAAAGTAATGTAAGGAAAAAAATGCCATTAAGGACAAAAGCTTAGGCCGCACCACAGGGGCCTATTGTGCACTACCCCACCTCCTCAAAAAAAAATTTTTCTAAAGGACATAATGACTATAATGTTATATTAAAATGTTAATGTTGAAAAATTTGGGAAGCACTAGGCTACCTGTTTCAGCCGCATATATGCCCATTGAAAATAAACACATTTTAGTACAATGCAAATACATTAAAAAAAACATACAGTATATGTGTACTACTGAGCATTAACATGTGTTTCATGGAGCGGAAGATGATCCTGGCTACAAACCTCCTCGCTGGTGCTTGGTTGGGACATTTCGCTCGAGTTCTCTTCTTGAGTCTCTGCCACGGACACTGTTGCCAACTCTCGCGAGACAAATAAGCAACCGCAGCTTCAAAAACAAACCCAATATTTTTTTTGATGATTTATTATCATCAATATTATTTATTAACAATTATTTATAACTAATAAATGAGCCTGCAACATATTAAACTGAAACCACTATTTTATCTGAAAAGCAAAAACAGAAGCTATTTTACAAAAATCAGCAAACTGCAACAAAAGTGGGAACAAAATTCATCTCCAATCACCTGTGAGCAGAGTAAGATTGGAGATATGGAAAAGGAGAAAAGCACAAGAGCTTCAAAGGAGAGCTGTAACATAGCCACATATTTATAGCCTAAAATATATAGGGGTCATTCTATGGAAATTTTTTCTGTCCCTAGCCTTTACAGAAATATTACACTTGGTTACAATTTTTTATATTTTAAAATGAAACAATGTGTTATTTGAACAATTACACCTTCTTGAGCCATCAATGTGGCAATATTTGTTTTTAATTAATTATAAAGAATTCCAAGCACCACAAAACTGCTCGTCCCACAGCCATGTACAGAGGGAACGTGCTTTATTTTGAGGTCAAAAACAGGTTTTTCTTCCATTTAAAATAAAATAATGTATACATAACATCAAATAAATGACATAAAACAAAATTCCAAATAAATATTATAGACAAATGTATAACAAATATTATATTAAATATTATAATAAATTATAATATATATTATATTAAAAAATAAAATATATTATAATATTATTTTAAAAAATCATTAAGCTGTCATTTATGTATATTCATGAAGTCAAAAGGTAATCTAATAATGTGGTCTAAGTTTAAATGTTAAAAAAAGAAATACATTTTAAGACATCTTGCCATACCAGGCTATTGAAACCAAATGTATTTAATATTAGGACATGGCTACTTGATTTTTTATTACAGCCCGTGATAATTAATACATTACAAAAACATTGTAAAAATTAGGCTAAAAGAAAGTCCTCCCTCTCCTCTACGTCTACTTCTATCATCGCTTGGATTACAGCGTCACGCGCTTCTTTTTGACTGTGATTTTTCTCCAATGAGGAGGCAGAACATATGGCAAATTACTCTACGGCTCTTATATTATTGCACTGGTTGGCTATTAACTGCGAGCAGACAGAGTGTCAATCAATGCATTGGAGAATACGGCGAACATAAATAAAGAAATGAAGTCGCTTGTCAGATTTCCCAACAAGTCCTCCAACCCATACGGCCGTATAGGTCGTTTGCAACTTTCCTCAAATACGACCCAGTGGAGCGTTCCTTAAAATAGCGCCCCTAAAGGCAGCTGGAAATAATTTAAACCACACACATTTCGCCTCGATGCATTGTGGATATTCTGCGGGATAATCGAGGCTAATTACAGGTATGTTATTAGCGAACCTTGATAATATAAATGTGAGAACAAAATAATATTTAATCAGGGCGTTTTTTGTTTGTTTCATCTTCGTTTGTGATGTTCAGCTGTAACTTATTTACTTGGGAAAACGTTAAATGACATTATGAAATATCCATAAGCAGGCTAAATGGAAAAGTTAGCCAGCGTGAACATCATAAGTGACATTAAACTTTCCTTTTATTAACATCCGTCGTCACAATATTTCAAATATTCGAAAGAGATCAATTATTGTTGGACAAGTAACGTTAACGTTATTAGGCCTATTATTCTGTCGTCTATTCAGAATTAATTTACGTTATGCTTCCCGTGTTAAATCTGTAACGTTACGGAACGCTATTTCCAAATTATTTTAACATGTTTGACGGTCAAATAATTTGAGCAGAACACATCAGCATTGTAAAGTTAGCATTTAGTGTGATATTAATTGGAAATTGTAAAAGTTTTGTTAAGGGACCATATAAAAAGTCCACACATTTTGTTAAAACGAACATGGTTTCCAGATTTCGTTAATCTGAATCGTTCTATTATGAAAACACTTAACGTAAAATATTTTACACTACATTTCAGTTAATTCCTAATGACGTCCATTTGATGTTCTAAATGATGATTCGTATCATATTTAACAGAAATATCCAATTATTTTCTATAACTGTAATAAAATGCAAATGCTATCATCATAATAATTAGGCTATTATAGTAGTAGTAATAATACACATTAACATTTTAAATAAAATGTTTGTAATAACTGTTATTTCAAATAAAGTAATTGTTTTTAATTAATACAATGGAATATATAAATATGGAATAGATATTTACTGTCATTGTTAAAAGCAACAAAGATAAATTGTTTAGCAGCTCCTCAGGTTTAGCAGGATAACAATAAACTGTGTATATAAATAACAGGAACAATATTAATTGGAAAACTTTTGAAAGTTTTCCTGGCTATTCTAGTCCTTTTCTATTCCATTTAGGTTTAAGAGAGCCAGGGTCCTGCTATTGCTCAAGTGTAAGGAGAGGTCACTAAATAATTGCCACTTTAGTTTATAGAAGCTGTTTTTCTTTTTCTTCAGTTTTTTAATACTGCATACAAATTTCCTGTATATTGTGTTTATATTCTAATAAAGAGGCTGAGAAATAATTATATATGGTCATTAAACCACTGTAAAACAACATCCTTACTTAAAACTTGGTACTGTATTATGTTTGGCCACAGATTTGTCAAATTTATCAACTTTTTACCTTTTTGGTAACAGAAGTTTGTGCAACATCACACACCAGTCAATCACATGTGTCTATGTGGGCATTCTTTTAGGATGAATGCATCTGTTATACTACATAACTCACATGTGTCATTGTCAGTAGGTATTTTTTAAGAACTCTACTGTACTGTAGCATTAGACAGTTGCTGGTTTCTTTAAAAGCTTTGAAAGTTAGGTCACTGTGGTGACAATATTTTCTGAGACTGTGACTCTCGTCAACATAGTCAGGGTGACAAAATATTTCTTATCCCCTCTTAACACAGCATGTAGTACTCTAATTATCATTTATGTTTCTTTTTTCAGATGCCTACTCTAAAGGACTGCTACATATGCAGGAAACAAATTGGAGTAGCAAGCAAAACGTGTCTACACTATAGTGCCATTCAGCCATATAAGCAGAAGCTTGAGGAAAAAAAGAAACAGCTTTCCCAAGAATGGAAAGACCGTCAAAAAAAACCCCCAGCAGTGTGAACAAAGTGTATGATGCAACCAATCTACTGGTATGTTTATCTTTCAGAACTTAATCATAAAATATTAAGTAAACAGTCCCTGTTCTTTACGTTTATATATGCATTTCTATATTTATACTAGTGCTGTCAAACGATTAATCGCATCCAAAATAAAAGTTTTTGTTTACATAATATATGTGTGTATACTGTGTATATTTATTATGTATATATAAATACACTCACATACAGTATATATTTAAGAAAAATATGTTATGTTTATATATTAAATAAATTTATGTTTAATGTAAAATATAAGAATATAAATATATAAATGTATATACATGTAAATATTTTCAATATATATACTGTATGTGTGTGTATTTATATATACATAATAAATATACACAGTTCACACATATATTATGTAAACAAAAACTTTCGTGATTAATCATTTGACAGCACTAATATATACATTTCAACAATTCTTTCTTCAGCTTGTACACTGACTGAAGCATTACAAATGTCCAAACTTGGTCCTGGAGGGCCACTGTCCTGCAGAATTTATCTCCAACTTACTTCAACCCTAGTATGCCCATATTTATATAATATTGTGGTTACACACACACACACACACACACACACACACACACACACATTCACTCACTCACTCACATACACACATATATGTATGTGTGTATGTGTGTGTGTGTATACATACTGTATACACTTAGATATATATATATATATAAATACACATATATACGTGTATTTGAGTGTTGTTATTTGATATCACAGCCCTAATATAAAAATTGTATTGATCTCTGATCGCGCAGTGAATTCAAATAGTTGTCAAGCGTGTGTGTTTCTTAATATTTTATATATATTTATTTATTTAAATTTATAGTCTCAATTTTATTCCAGCTCCAAAAATGGGAACTTTTAGAAAGGTATCCAGTCCTTTTCCTTGCCAGGAGAACCTCAAATGGTTTTTCTGCTGAGTGCTTCTGTCCATGGAAGATGGACACAGAAGATGTTCAGGATGCATTTGTCACGATAAAGAGGTTGTATGAAAGTCTTCTGAATGGTAATAAACACAAATGTGCATGCAATATTTTCACATATTTCAATGTTTATTAGTGCATCCTTAATTTATTTGAGAAATAATTTGAAAAAACAGCAGTGATGTTTTACCAACAGTACATACTTGCTAAGCAGAATTCATTTTTTGCTTTAACATGAACAGCATGATGTTTATTCTTGATTTCTTATTTGAAAATGATAGTTTTTAGTCACGTGACCGGCTCGAAGACTTGGAGGGCAAAACATCCATAGAACTGCTGCACAAGCGTGTCAATTTTTCATCTGTTTCCCAGCCGCAAATATTTAGATCACCTCTCAAAAGAATAAAACAAAGGTATTTCTGAACAAAATGCAAGTTTTGGCCATTTGCAATCCAGATTAAGCACTTGCCGCAATATTTAAATCATAAACAGTGCGACAAAATGTTGTAAAAACACTTAAAGTGCCTTAATATATTTAAAACAGAAATATTAAAAGATCAAATTCAGTAATCACCACATTAATGATGCATGGTTTACACAGGCAAGCAGATGAGGCCGGGAACATGAACACCGTCCGCTTAATGGTTCAGTGTTTTCCTTCTAATGGTTTTCTATGGGAAGCCATTTAATGTGAAACTTTGCACAATGAGTTTATATTCTGGCTTCATCTTCTTGCCTGTACAACATATACATCATCAATAAGGTGTCCACTGAATCTCGCCTTTTAATATCTGTGTTTTACTACATTATTGCGGTCAGTGGAGCAAAGCTTAATTTTGCCCTCCAGGTGGGCGTTCCTATAAGAGTGTGACGTCACGTGAAAACTATCAATAGGACTATCATTTTAGAACACATATTGTTTTCATTTATCATGTCTCCTAGCAAAAAGGTCAATATTTATTTTCTTTTAATTTGAAAGTTTGTTAGTGTGTGATCCTCAGTCATAGTGCTGTGGTTCCCAACCTTTTGACCTTGAAGCCTCCTTCTTATGTAGTTCAAATTACATAAGAAAACTTGAGGCCTGCCATGTATTATTTTGATCATGTCAAATTGATATTACGTAAAGTACAACCCATAGGAAGACTTGAACAGTAATAAAACTTTATTTATTTATTGTTGAATAATAATAATTATTATTCTCATGTTTCTTTTTTTTAACAGTGGCTATTGCAGATAAAGCATCAAGCAGCATGGGAGAGACTCCAGCAACAAACAACACACAGACAGAGACTCCACCATTAGACAATACAGCAGACCCGGCGTCAGAGTCAACACCTCTGCTCCCCTGTAATGGTAAAATGTCTCATTCAATAGAACTGATAGGTTCCTGTACAGTAATCACCTGTCACACACCAAATAATAGTATCTGTCCAAATGCAGACCCTAAGAGTTACACTCATAAAATACTCATTAGGCTCAAATGTTTAATCAGTGAAAACAACAACAAAATAATTAAATTGAGTTAGGATTGGATGACATGGCCAAAAAACTGCCAAGAATGCCCACAATGGGTGTCTGTACTTACAAACTTCTGAAAAATGCATTTGCCAAGTCTATTAAACCTCCTGTAAAACTATATACTATTTTAGAAAAAAAAAAAAAAAAATGTTCACCTTTTATTTGTACCGTGCCTTCAATAGAGTTGCCAACTTCAGTGAGGCAAAACAAGATACCAAAAAGAACCATCAAGGGCTTTAAGGACACAAAAACAGAATCAACCAGGAACTGATTATTTCAACATATGACAACTTGACAGCTTTACAATAAACCATGAGAAAACATGAGAGCTGTACTTGCAACAGAACACATTGTATTATCACTGTACAGTTGATTATTTTATTTATTTATAAAGAACTCTTCAGTATGTTGGTGTGTAATCTTTTTTTTTTGATAATTTTGCAGCTGTTACCTGAATTGGATGAATGTTTAATTTTAATTCATTTACTTAAATTATGACACCATAATGTAATTATTTGTCCCATTTTTATCTAAATAAGTTAGCGCAGCTTTACCATATGCTGCGTCCCGCATCCGAACGGGCTTTCTCGAGGCTGTCGTTATTGAAACAATGACACTTAAATGCAATCATGCACGATTGAGCTAGATTAGTACTATAAACACTGCAAAATCCTTATTTGTTTATTCAATTGTGTGTGTGGGTCTAATTTGTGTGTGATCAGCTCTGCTGCTTTTGCTGTTATATCACTCAGTGTTCTGCTCTGCCCTGAACGTCAGTCGGTGACAAATGCTGCAATGTAGCTTATATTGAAATATCGGAATTGTTTAAAAATCATATCACTGTTATTGAAAAAAATATTTCATGATATATATTGATATCGAATTATTGTCCAGCCCTACATTACATATATGTTTACTTTTAGCATTTTTTTCCCATAGATTACTGTTACTTCAATTTATTCTGCTCTACTTTATGCTATAATAAGATGAGCATAGTGTATGAAGTGCAAATGTACATAGCCGTGTATACTTGGTCATTCAATTTCACATCATGTATTGATGCTAGTTGCTGAAAGTCAAAGCCAGCCTTCACATTCTGGGCAGTAAGATTTTACAGAAAATCATGTTTAAAATCACATACTCTTTTTAAATTATTATTTTTTTGCTTAGCTTCTAGCTGTGATTCCATCCAGATGGAGGATATCAAACATGTTTGATAATTTTAGACAGTTTTATAACATACCTTTTTCATTTATCATGCATCTTCTAAGCAATGAGGCACATGTATTTTAATTTCTTATGCCAATACAGAGTTAAAAAACTTTCATGGTGTATTTCAGCATTTAAAAAGATTTGTTTTAAATGTGTTGATTACAGCAGATTATTAGGTTCATATCACAATTATTATTATTTTTTTCCAACAGTGGCTAACACAGATAAAGCAGCAAGCAGCATGGGAGAGACTCCAGCAACAAACGGCACACAGACAGAGACTCCATCATTGGACAACACAGCAGACCCGGCGTCAGAGTCAACACCTCTGCTCCCCCCTGAGTCTGAAACTCTTTCACTTACTCCTGCATCTTCCTCCTTAACTTCTCCTATTTATTTCACAACCTCCTTGCCCTCACCTATGTTGCTCCTCAAGTCTCCCCACTGACTCAGCCTGTTTTCAAGTTCTCTCAACCCAGTCCTATATCTTCTTCCCTGGCTTCTCCTCTGCCACCAGCCCTCTACCCTTTCTGCCGCTTCTAAACTCACCCCTGTGCCCACTGAGCTAGGCAGTCCAGACTCAGTATCAGGAAAAAAAAGACCAATAAAGAGGAAAGCAGAACCTAGAGGTATTTATGTTTTTGTGGATTTGTTGTGATAAATGAATCAAAACTGTTCTTATTTTTTGCGGTGTGAAACAGTTTTAGTCACCTGAAGGAACAGGGCCTTTCTCATTGTTTTTTAAAAAGGTCTAGGTTAGAATTCTACAAAGGCACATATTGTAATATGCATCTTTTATTTATTTATTTTTTGGTTAGCAAGTTATTCAATGTTATGAGTATATACAACCCAAGTGAAGTCCTTTTTGTGAAAAAAGCAAAAAAAAAAAAAAATAATATATATATATATATATATATATAAGACACGTACATTTAGTTTCCATATTACTTTGCAACATGGAAGGAAGCTGTTCCCTTTGAATGTGTGAGCCCTAAATAGCTAGAAGAATAACAAAGTGAAGTAAATTTGAATCTACATGTGTGATGAACCAGTGTGTTTGATAATGATAATGAAATTAAAATAATGTGATATCAGTTAAAGGTTTGCACAATAAAGCAAAATAACAGACTGTTTTTGTATAGCTAAATTAACTGGAAGCTAATGACTCTAATGAATGTACAAATGGCTGTGGTACTTTTAGCTTTTCTAAATTTAATGTGCATATGTATTTGCGTTTTACATATGTGTATATGTAAATCATTTTTGTGTTTCTGTGATCATTCCTTATGTTCATACAAACCATGAAACATGACATGAAATCAACTGTCCGGCCAGTGTTTCAGAAACATGAATCTAAGATGTATCTAGAGGAAAAATAATCAAAGTAACCAGTGACTATGTTATCATGGGCATGTGAGCATTGTAAAAAGGCTCCTAACAAGAAAAACTAAAACTTTAACAAAAAAGACAAAAACACACAAGTGTGGTGTGTTGTGGGAATCCCCACGTCTCAAAAAATGTCACTTTTTACATTCCATATTACTGTAACGTCAATGAAAAGGGTCCTGTTCAGTTGACTTTCAATTCTCAGTTTCCTTTTAAAAATTCTCTTTATCCAAGATCCTCATACCCGGCCTCCTTAAGCAGGCTGGGTATAGCCCATGTCTGTTGAAATTTTTCTTTTACTTGTCTGTTACAAATTATAACAGCATTTTAGAAAACTAATTTGTTTCAGACCGGTATGCTTCTTCCATTCATAAAGACTCCACTTGAGCAGTTTCCCCTATCTCTGTTTCTTGCCAAAACATTGAGGAAAAGAATCAGGGAGGTTTGTAAAAAAAAAAAATTAAAGCCACTACTGATAAAAGTAATATTAATAAAAATATATATAGGCCCTAACAATGGCAAGGGCAGCTTCCAATCCTCTGTACTAATTTGCTATTTTGTATGGTGCCTTTAATTAACCACAATGCGTCTATAGGGAAAAAAGAAAAATAACAAATGGGCATACTCAGGAACCGCCCTCCTGTGGTTCGAGTCTTACCTCTCATGAGGTCCTTCATATATTGAGGGGTAATTCATTAATGATAACTTCTTGCTACAGGAGTTCCTAATGTGACCCTGGACCACTTCTCTTCTCCAAAACCATGTCGTCATAAGGGTCAATTTTTCGAAATTGAGATTTATCATCTGAAACTATGCTGAATAAATAATCTTTCCATTCCAACCAGATGTATGGTTTGTATGGACAATGTTTGGCCAACATGCAACTTTTTTGAAAATCTGGAATCTGAGGGTGCCAAAAATAAAAATAATTGAGAAAATCACCTTTAAATACAATACAATACAATACAATATTTATTTGTCCGCCAAAGCACATTTAAAAACTTCTCAACCAAGGTTGACCAAAGTGCTGTACAGAGTAGAATAAAAAAGCACAGAAATAAGATGGATAACAAAACTATCAAATTTAAAACACAGCACTAACAAAACATCAATTCAACGGCCCAATGGTCAAGGGGTACTGAAGGCCTTATACAACTAGAGAGAAGAGATAGGCCCTTCCTGTCTTTAGAGCAGACTTAACTCCTTGTCCAAGCTCTTGTTCTCTCCAGATTGTAATGCTCTCTTGGCGGGCCTTCCCGGCTAATCTGATATGAAGAGGTAGACTATTCCAGAGTTTTGGACCTGCAGTCGCAAAAGCGCGATCACCTCGTTTTCAGGTTAAGTCTACATCTAGGCACGCATCAAATAAGTATGTTTGACAGAGACCACAATCACTGCACCAGATCTCAACTCGCTGTTCTAGAAGGGGTGTATGGACGAAGCAGGTCTGTCAAGTACTGAGGGGCCAAATTATTGAGGGCTTTATACACAAATAGAAGAATTTTAAAATCAATTCTATATTTGATGGGTAACCAGTGCAATGACCTCCCGACAATTCGAATAGGGGTTACTGACTCATACTTGCAGGTACCAGAAAAAAGTCTAGCAGCTGCATTTTCGCCAGCACTAGCTGCAGACAGGAGAGAGAAGACTGAGAAACACCGTATTCTATAAAAAAAAAAAAAAAAAGTGAATTGCAATAATCTAGGCGAGTTGTTACAAAAGCATGGATCACCGTTTGGAAATTACTCTGTGATAAGAAGGCTTCTATTGTTTTACTTTAGAAAGCTGACGGAGATGATAAAAACATGATTTTACAACAGCATTGATCTGTTTACCAAATTTCAAGTTATGATCGAATAGAACACCCAGATTTCTAGCACACTGAGTTTCATATGGGGCCAGAGGGCCACAGTCAACATCTAACACACAATTTTCCTTATGCCCAAATAGAATTATTTCGGTTTTATTTTCATTTAAATGTAAAAAATTACTTGAGAGCCAAAGCTTAAGTTCTTCTAAACAGGCCAACAGCGATTGTAGGCCGTTTTTATCATTGTGCTTTAAAGGAAAGTAGATCTGAGTATCATCAGCATATAGATGAAAGGATACTTTATATTTGTTAAAAATGGAAGCCAGCGGTAGCATATACAGGGTAAACAATACCGGTCCAAGGATTGATCCCTGTGGCACTCCACAATTAAGAGGTATACTAGAGGAAGACTGATGACCAATACAAACATTAAAACTTCTGTTAGTCAAATAGGAACGGAACCATTGTAAGACTGTGCCACGCAGGCCCACAGATGTCTCCAAGCGTGTCAACAGGACCTCATGATCAACCAAATCAAAAGCAGCACTCAGATCTAATAAAACCAAAGCCATGGATTTCCCAGAGTCAGTTTCAGTAAAAATATCACTTGAGACTCTTAAAAGGGCGGATTCAGTACTGTGTAGAGCTTTAAAGCCAGATTGAAACATCTCATGAACAGAATTAGCAGTCAGATAAGATTGTAATTGAGTCAAAACAATTTTCTCAAGTATCTTTGAAATAAAGGGCAGATTAGAAATAGGACGAAAATTGGAAAAAGAAGAGGGATCCAGGTTTGGTTTTTTAAGATAAGGCGTCACCACAGCACATTTAAGACTGTTAGGGAAGGAACCAGTAGACAAACATTTGTTAATAACCAATAACAGACCAGAACCAACTGTGTCCATGATTTGTCTAAGAAAAAGAGGTGGAATTATATCTTGAGGGCAAATAGTTGGTTTTAGGTGACCAACAATTTCATTACATGAAATCAAGTCAATAGGCTCAAACTCAGACCAGGTAGAGGAACATAATGGAACATCATGCAAAATATATGTTGAATTAAACAGCTGGGATCTTAATGTTGTGATCTTCTCAACAAAGAACTGCCCAAAGTTATTGCAAAGAGAAGTTGAGGGCTCAAGAATAGGATGCACAGAGGGATTTAAGACAGAGTTAATAGTAGAAAACAGAACTTGAGGTTTGTGACAATTATTTGTAATAAGTTCAGACAAATATTTGCATTTTGCAGCTTTTGCAGCTTTCTGAAACATATTATAAGAGTTTCTCAAAACTTCATAAGAAACCTGCAATCTGTCCTTCTTCCATTTGCGTTCAGCCTGTCTGCAAGTCCGCCTCAGAGTACGTGTAGTTTCAGTGTGCCAAGGCACAGGCAAAGGCTTATGATTTTTATACTTCAAGGGGGCAATAGAATTCATGATGTCAGCACAGGTAGAATTAAAAAGATTAAAATGTGCATCAGCGTCCAGATTAAGCAGAATAGATTCTGACTCCAGAGAGTTGCATACATCACGGTAGGCTACAGAAAATTCTTCACTAGAATGTTGAGTAAGAGAGCGAGTCAAACGTGCCAGCGATGGATTTCTAAGGACTCGGCCCATAAGAGGGATAGTACAGAAGACCGGTCTATGATCAGAAAAAGATGCACTACTGATTTCAATATTTGAAATAGAAAAACCATGAGTTAATATCAGATCAAGCGTGTGACCATGAATGTGTGTTGGACTGGAAACCCATTGAGTAAAGTCAAAGGACTCAATCAAATTTAAAAATTCTGCAGAGTATGGTTTAGAAGAACAGCAGACATGAATGTTAAAATCACCCAACAGCAGTACTTTTTCATGCCTGGTAACCAAGTCCCCCATTAATGCAGCAAGTTCACTTAAAAAGTCCTTGTTGTGATGAGGAGGACGATATATTAGAGCTATAGTGATGGGGTTTACTAAGACTAGTTGTAAAAGTTGCACCTCAAAACTATTGTATGGGCCAGTAGATAGTGAACGACAGTGAAAAGTATCTTTAAAAACGGTAGCAAGGCCCCCACCGCGGCCCGACATACGCGGGGAATTTAAAAAATTACAGCCATAAGGCACCAGTTCCGAAAACGGGAATAACTCGCCAGGCTTAGACCAAGTCTCCGTAACACATAAGAAGTCCAGCGCTTGCGAGGTAAAGAAGTCATTTAAAATAAAAGTTTTGTTTACCAGAGACCGGGCATTAATGAGAGCGATCTTCAGCTGCTGTCCAAGTTAAAGTTTGTTAAAGTTGTCCAAATGAAGTCCTTAGCAACACATATTACTAATGTACACCATTGATTTAACCACTGTAATGACGTTGTGAAGAGTAGATGAAACCGAAAGTGTAAATTCTAAGCTTTACATTGATACCAAACTTGACTAGGTAATTCCCAAAGTTTGGGCAGCAGTGAGCCAAGTTTCTAGGCATGTTTCCGGCCATTTTTTTTCTCTGCGATTTTGCAGCATCCACTCACAAAAATGAAGTTTTGATATATTTACGGTAGGAAATTTACAAAATATCTTCATGGAACATGATCTTTACTTAATATTCTAATGATTTTTGGCATAAAAGAAAAATGGATAATTTTGACCCATATAATGTATTGTTGGCTATTGCTACAAATATACCTGTGCTACTTATGACTGCTTTTGTGCTCCAGGCGCACATATAATAAATTAATATTTAGGTATTCATAACATTCATGTTATCACAAATTTTAATGCAAGTTTTACTGCACAATTTAAGTTTTGCAAATTTAACATTTTTTTCAATAGCGGTTGTAATTTGACAAAAATAAAAACAGAAGTTACGTTTTTTTCAAAATTGAATTGATAAAATAGTCTTTTGTCTGTACAAAAGAATGTTGCATTTGCAGCTTGTGCCAGCTCCTTTTGCAGCTTGTGCCAGCTCCTTTTGCAGGAACATTGGGTAGGCATATATTTCACCACGGTAGTGATTCAAGCCTTGCAGCAAGATTCCATGTCGGCACACAGCTATTTCAAGGCCCTCCTCATCCACCTTGGCCCTGGACTTCTGTGATGTTTCTCTGCCTGCTGTAAATGTTGCCGGCCCACAGACATCATGACCTGTCCTCTGAAAGTAGAAGCAATGCGTTACATGTAATCCCAGGACAATTTAAAAATAAAGAAGGGTTGTAGAGTTTAATAAATCCTTACACTATCATCTGGCTTCTGATTTGGTCAACAAAGGCAGATACTTTGGCATCTTTGCGATAAAATCCATCAAAAAAGATGGTTCATCTGTCCTGTTAAATAAGAATTAATTGACAACAAAATGCATAATCATAAACATTGTATTCTCCTCATTTAATGTGTAAATAACCATAAGGTTTTAGAATGTGTGAATCCATTTGATTGGACACCGTGTTGGGCTATAGCTTTTATGTGTCTATGGAAATTAATCTGTTATTTGCATTAGCTTGTGTGAGAAGTTAAAAACTCACTGTTTAAAGTACAAAAATAAATAATATCTTTAAAGTTGCTTTGGGGGGGGCTACAGCCTATTCATCTACATTGGGTGAGAGGTGAGGTAAGCGTGGCAGAGCTAGTCTTCGCAGGGCTACACAAAAGGCACTGTGCCACCTTACAGTCAGGTCCATAAATATTGGGAATGACACAATTCTAACATTTTTGGCTCTATACACCACCCTATGGATTTCAATGAAAGAACAAGATGGCTTTAACTCAGACTGTCAGCTTTAATTTGAGGGTATTTACATCAAATCAGGTGAACGGTTAGGAATACAAAGTTTGCATATGTGCCTCCCACTTGTTAAGGGACCAAAATAATGGGACAGAATAATAATCATAAATCAAACTTTCACTTTTTAAACTTGGTTGCAAATCCTTTGCAGTCAATCGCTGAAGTCTGGAACGCATAGACATACCAACGCTGGGTTTTTATCCCTGGTGATGCTCTGCCAGGGCTTCTGCAACCGTCTCAGTTCCTGCTTGTTTTGGGGCATTTTCCCTTCAGTTTTGTCTTCAGCAATGAAATGCATGCTCAATCGGATTCAGGTCAGGTATTGACTTGGCCATTGCATAACAGTCCACTTCTTTCCCTTCAAAAACTCTTTGGTCTTTTGCAGTATGCTTTGGGTCATTGTCCATCTGCACTGTGAAGCGCCGTCCAATGATTTGAAGATTTGGCTGAATATGGAGCAATATTGCCCGAAACACTTCAGAATTCATCCTGCTGCTTTTGTCAATAGTCACATCATCAATAAATCAAGAGAACCAGTTCCACTGGCAGCCATACATGCCCACGCTACCATCACCATGCTTCCTGATAGGTGGATGCTTAGGATCATAGCAGTTCCTTGCTCACAGTTGGAACAACATCCTTGGCAGATGAGACCAAGATCAACTTGTACCAGAGTGATGGGAAGAGAAGAGTATGGAGAAGGAAAGGAACTGCTCAGATCCTAAGCATACCACCTCATCAGTGAAGCATGGTGGTGGTAGCGTGGGCATGTATGGCTGCCAGTGGAACTGGTTCTCTGTATTTATTGATGATGTGACTACTGACAAAAGCACAGGATGAATTCTGAAGTGTTTCGGGCAATATTGTCTGCTCAATCAGCCAAATGCTTCAGAATCATTGGACGGCGCTTAAGTGCAGTGGACAATGACCCAAAGCATACTGCAAAAGCAACCAAAGAGTTTTTGAAGGGAAAGAAGGGACTGTTATGCAATGGCAAGTCAACACCTGCCTGAATCCGATGAGCATCATTTCACTTCTGAAGACAAAACTGAAGGGAAAATGCCCCAAGAACAAGCAGGAACTGAAGACGGTGCAGAGAGGCCTGAGGCATCACCAGGGACGAAACCCAGCGCTGGTGATGTCTATGCGTTCCAGACTTCAGGCTGTAATTGACTGCAAAGGATTTGCAACCAAGTATTAAAAAGTGAAAGTTTGATTTATGATTATTATTCTGTCCCATTACTTTTGGTCCCTTAACAAGTGGGAGGCACATAGCAAACTGTTGTAATTCCTACACCGTTACTGATTTGGATGTAAATACCCTCAAATTAAAGCTGAAGTCTGCAGTTAAAGCACATCTTGTTCGTTTTATTTGAAATCCATAGTGGTGGTGTATAGAGCAAAAATGTTAGAATTGTGTCATGTCCCAATATTTATGGACCTACTGTATATATATATATATATAAAAAAGATTCCACTGACCCTTTGGACTTCTTGAACCGGTAATGTTTTCTATTACCATCTGCAGATATAGCCAGCATGTCTGGTGTGCATGCTGGGCATTTAAAGGGTTCCATCAGGCACATATCCTCTTTCTTAAAACGGCAGAAGGCAAACTCTCGAAAGACTCTGTGGAAGGTATCACCACAAATACTACCCGTCTGGAAAGAAGGATGGTATTATTTTGGTTAATGAAAGTGTTTGAAGTCAGAAATTCAAAAATGTTTCAAATGAAAACACTCCTTACCCGACCAGTGCAAAGTGATCGATGTTCAAGCATTTTGAGAAATGCTTGTTGGGATAATGCTGGGCTAGCCAATTTCATCTGCTCAAATGATGTGAACACATCAAATTTGAACAGCATTTGGCAGCTGGTGGTTGCTGGCCAGTATTTATATTCAAGCAAGTCACTAATCCCAGGATTCCATTTACAAGAACAAATTGGACAGCATATACTAGGCAGGCACAGGTTGTATGCACCTTAAAATAAACACGTGGTTACTATTTGACCAGTATTTGTACAGCACAGGACAAAAAATTAGCCACAAAAATAAGTAAGCCACTATTATGTATGATTTCATCTCCTGGGTTATAAAAATTTAGAAGGAAGTGACAAGACATACCGTTGATAGTCACCAAGACAGTCTGCTTTCCTGGGATAACTGTGAAGGCTTGGCTTGGACCACAGGGGCAAATTTGCATTGGTGGAGGAATAGGAAGCATACACACTGAAAATTTCAGATAGTAATATCAGTAATGTAGACACATTTATTAAAGGAAACTGCAGTAAATAGTACAATTGTACATGTAGTGGACATTATGAAAACATGGTGAGAGGACACCTTCTAAATACTTTGAACACACCTTGTTCGCGGAGTTGATATTGGCCACTTTCATCAATCACCACTAATGATGTTGGTGGAATAGGCTTGAAAAAACCATCAATCATAGCTTCTCTGTCATGGAACACATGTTTACTGTGGATCTCAGAGTCACATGTCGAACAGAAAAACTAACATCCTGATGGAACACACTCTAGACACCGGACAACAGCGTCAACAGCCTTGCACTGTTGACAGCAATGCTGGGTTACAGTCTCTGCAGACAGCATGCAATTTAAGATCTCTGGCAATGCAGCCCTAAACATTTTTTCAGACATGACCTGTCTTTTGGTCCATACAGACATGGTGGGTGCCTCTTCTATTTCATCGGATGCAGAGACAGTGACAGAATTTAGTAGGTTTTTTAATCTCTGAAGATGTTGATCTACAAAAAAAAAAATAAAATAAATAAATAAATAATAATAATAATAACAATGATAATGAAAACTACAGTTGCATTAATGCATTTTTATAAAGCAACATATCAATTTCTTATATAGCTTTGTCACTTCATATACATCATGAAAAATGGCTATTACATACTTTTGTCAGTTGCCATGTGACATTTTTCAATTTAAATACAAAGGATGAAATTATTTAGACTGTCAATTTATGCTTACCAAGACTTGGGACCTCTTCTGGACTTTCATTTATATGCATCTCCTCAACTTCTGCAAGCTCCCTAGTGCCAGCAGGTTTAACTACAAACACAGAATGTAATGATACAGAAAACATAACTGCTGACAACCTGATCTCACAGAATTCCGTGTAATGACCACGGACCCTTAACTCCGAATCTGTGGTGGCATCACGGAATCGCCGAAAATTCCGTGATGGGCTCACAGAAGTGATACCAATGCAAGTCATCAGCAGTGACAGACATCAGCCGTGGTCCACGCACGGATCCACTGGTTCAACACCAGCGCTGCCTCAATTGACGTGTGTGGACCACGTAAAAAGAGTGACTCCGATGCAGTTATATTTGTATATAAATTTATACTTTCACTGGAGCATCTAACCCACCCCTACCCTAAACCTACCCACCTCTGAAAAATATAAAACACGTAACAGGCAAAGATAAGTGCAGTCACAGGTATTTATTGCAAAAACTGACCATAAACAAGCAGTATAAAAGCATTACAAACAAGTAGTGTTGCATTCCAAGTCTTCTGAAGCCATACGAAGTCTTTATGCGAAGAAGAGAGTAAAACACAAGGTTTTAATCCTGAAAATGATCCCGCTCCGGCGTTAACGCGCTCACATCTCATTCAAAAAGATACTCCCGTCCCGTAGCATGACGCAATCGGTCACGAGACATACAACAGCCAATAGACTGTCACAACAGCATGACGCAATCGATCACGAGACACGCAAGAGCCAATGGCATTTCACAACCAAAGCTGACGTAAGGCTTCTTCTGGCGGCATTTTTTGAATTTACGCACAGAGACTGCAGCACATAGGAAGAGCTTTTACGGCGGACGGAGACGGCGATCGCGTCTATTCCTCTCACAAATCAATGGTTTTGCCTCGGAAGACTTGGAACATTAATACTTTTTGAATAAATTATGACGGTAGTTGTGTCTGTCTGTTATATCTTCTGTTTTATTGACAAATGGTAGGTTTAGGGGCAGGGGATGGGTTACGTGCTCACAAATGTGTAATGTAATATAAATAAAACTGTTGTGGCTGTTTACATTGAAAAATCACACCCCAACATATATGCAATAATGGCAATGTTGATACCCAATGTATAATTTAATTATGACGATAAAATTCCCAGTATCGCGTTGGTGACAACCAGTGGATCCACGGCTGATGCCTGTCACCGACTTGCATTGGTATCACTTCTGTGAGCCCATCACGGAATTTTCGGCGATTCCGTGATGCCACCACAGATTCAGAGTTAAGGGTCCGTGGTCATTGCACGGAATTCTGTGAGATCAGGTTGACTGCTGACCAAAAGCGTAAACACAAGAGGTGTAAACAATAGGATGACTGTATATTTTACTAACCAGATCGATTCTTCTGAACGTGTTGTGGTAGGATGTTCCCATGCTCGTCTCTCTTCCTCCAGGAAACATTGCAGTCTTGACTTCCCTTTTGTTTTCTTTTTTTTGAAGTCTAAAATTAAAAACATGATATATTTTAAATGATATATTTGGGGAGGCATGAGAAGAGCCCTATTCTTTTAAATTTAGGTAAATGGCATGATAGAGAAATAATATGTGAAAAAGTTTACTTTTTGGGCTTCCAACTCATCTGCCATGGTTTTTGCTGCTTCCAGCCATTCCTTATACTGCCTGAACGACTCGGATGCCATTTGAAGATTTTTTTTAAGAGAAATAATGAATAAAGTCAAAGTACAAACAAATACAAAAGGGAGAGAGATAAAAAAAGAAAGAGAGAGAGAGGAGGAGAAAGAAATTGGCTCTTAAAAGAACCGTTTGATTTCTATAATATTTCAGTGATGAAATAGATGGGTACAAAAACCTGAAAAACAAACAGATGTGATAGGATTAGTTGTACCAACCCTGCATTTAACTTGTTTCTGAAATTACCACAAAGGTCAAAGAGGAATAAGCTGAGTGTCAACACAATTTCTGAGAGCGCACCAATCAGAACAACCAGGCCTCTGTAAGAGTGGGCACAGACTTGTGCCTATTAATCTGAATGCACTAACGGGGATTCATTTATTTCCTGTCAACCTGAACCTGATTCTGTCAAACAATTTTGCCAATACTGCACCCGTTATGTTTTTAATAATTATTATAATTGTATATCCCTAACTTAAAGTGGAATTGATAGTTTTCCATAATGTGCTGAAATTAAGTAATTTAGATTAAGCAATTTAGATAATATTCTTATAATGGTGACCCTACCTTAACTCTAAAGAGATGTTTTTACAGTTTGGGATACAGTAGGCTGAAGTTAATTGTGGCAAATTCTGGCAATATTACATAAAGTTTAGTTCAGGACAGAGAATGCGATTCATCAGACAATTTACAGGTCATATCATAATTGCTATTTGCCATTCATTTACATGTGTTTTGTTACAAAAAAGGGCATTAGTCTTTTCTAAACCTTTTTTTTAATATTATTAGGAGGGAATGCCTCCTAAATTATTGTCTATTTATAAATTAACCGGATAAATTATGGAAGGCCCCCTAAATTAACTTCTCCGGTTTGTAGTTAATTGAGAAACAAGGATTTTACATTATAAAGTGCACGAACTACCAAACGTTACCTAGCTGGAATGTTTGCATGTGAGCTAGCAGCACATGATGCTAGCGATCAAGCAAGATAGTACGTTAGGTAGCAAGATAATAACGTGTTATTAATGGGTAAAACCAAACCATAATCAAAACGTCGAGCTGGACTTACATACTTCCACATGAATTGCAGACAATCAACATGAATACTTATGAATGTTAAAAATAACAACAGGATACTTAAAATACACACCTTAGCTACGACGATCAGTGCAACGCCTGGTCCAGGACTACCTTCTCATTCTTCTTCTTCATTTGCTTCATCTTCCTCTTGGCGCTTGCTTGCTTTTTTTTTATTTTATTTTATTTTATCATTTTATTTTATTTTATTTTATTTTATTGATTTATTTGTGTGTGTGTATGTGTGTGTCGCTATGGTCATATGGTGATATTGTTAACATTAGCTGACAGAAGGAAAAAATATCATTTGAATTATCTGAATTATTAAGCGCTTTTAAAATTTTCTGCGATTTGTTTTTTTTTTTGGTGCTTTCTTAGAAAATGTTTAAGATTAAATTAAGACAATACTAATACTAATACTACTACTACTACTACTAATAATAATAATAATAATAATACAGCCCTAATTAAAATTAAAAATTATATTTGAAAAGATTATTTTAATGTGGTTCTTTACTTTCCAAAATGGCACAAAAATAGATTTTTTTTAACTTTTTTATTAAACAACTCAGTTTTCTGTATTAAGTAATATCGTGTAAATACGAAGATAAAACAAATAGTATTTGAACCATAGACTGTAAAAAAAATAAATAGCGACCGGTAACGACGGTCAAACGTCATTTCATTATTTACAGGAGCGCTAGAGGGCGCTTCACTTTAAAACGTAAGATATGGTCGTAATTAGCTGCTTGCACATACGACTTAAGGGGTCGTTTCTTGGAGGAGGACAGTCTGAGATTTCCCTAACAAGCAACCATATCTTTTAAAATAAGCCCAAAAAACAGCAACCCGCGACCAGGAATTTTTTCCCGCAACTTTACAAAAAAAGAAGCCCGAAGTCACGTATAATACACGGATTTGGCAACTGTGGCCACGGACATCTTCGTACTTGGCTACATACGTCTGCTATGTCCAGTGTTGGGGTAACGAGTTACAAAGTTAGTATAGCCTACTTATCACAACATTGTCAATCGCGTTGTCAATCGCAAACGCTAATTTATTCAAACGTCTCTCTACCGAACTACTGTAGCTTAATTTGCGGAGGACGAAGAGAAAGCACCCGTTTGATAAATGAGCCAGTAGTGGAGAAATAATAACTTTTAAGAAATAATCTATTTTGAGTAAAGGCCCCAACACTGGCTATGTCCTTGCTGGAGTGTGACGTGATTTGTGTCATGTGCAGGTGCGATGGATCGCATACAAACCAATAGGGTGTCGGAATGGTGTTTATTCTTCTCATCCAACCACAATCAAATTCACTCTATCCGGATGGCGCGATTTATCTGGATAGGTTTTTTTTTTTTTTTTTTTTGAAAGAAGACAAGCCGGAATGAAAACAAGCTGAAATGAAATGGGAGTAACGAGGCTATTTTTAAAAAGTAAGGAGTAGAAAGTACAGATAATTGCGTGAAAATGTAAGGAGTAGAAGTACCCAGAATTTCTATTTAAGTAAGGTAACGAAGTATTTGTACTTCGTTACTTGACACCTCTGCTGGTGGAGTCGCATGGTAGAGTCGATGGTCTTTACACTCTTCGGTCTTCACACGAGGAGGGCTTCACACGACGGCTGCCACGGTATAATAACCTTTTTTATACCCGTCTAACAAATAACTATTTGAATTCAGCTGGACACACTTTCCTGTTTATCACAACAAATGGCCAAGCAAGCGCAGACACTGACAAGATACGAGATACAGTACGAGACCAAACGCGATTTCAGCAAGTCTCAACACAGTAAACAAAACAAGCGTTTCCTAGCAACGGCAACTGCGCTAAACACTAATGAGACAAGTAAACACACTTACGAGCTGCTTTTAACTTCCGCTGATAGACTGCTTCTCTCAAAGAGTATTTCTTTACACTGTCTTCTGCTGGCGCTTGAACACACTTTCCTTTTTATCACAACAAATGGCCAAGCAAGCGCTGACACTGACAAGATACGCGATACAGTACGAGACCAAACGCAATTTAACACTAAACTAACATGAAACATTTCATTATAATAGAAGTCAGGGCTACTGTACAGGGCTACAGGAACAGATTTTTTTGGAAGAGGAGTAATTATTGCTTTTTTCCAGAGAGATGGAACTATATGTAAATCAATAGACCTTTGAAAGACAGAGATTTGTTCTTTTAAAAAGTCTTGTGACTTCCCTGGGACTAATGTCTATTCTTGAAACACAATCATCAACTGTTATGTTGTCAATGACATTGTCCCGTTCTAAAAAGAAGTCGTGTGACTCAAACCTACTATAGAAGTTATTCAAATCATTTCCCATAATATTATCATCTGTTTTGTGCAGTGTTTTTCTGGTGGGAGTTATATTAGTAATAGATTTCATGGTAGTCCACAGTTTCTTTGTATTATTTACACAAAAGTCTTTCTCTATTGATTCCTTGTACTGATTTTTACCTATATTAAGTTCCTGTTTCAACTCTCTCTGTGCTGATCTCAGCTGCACTAGGCCCTTATTCCTGAAGGCAGCCCTCTTGCGCTTAATACAGTCCTTAACATCCTTAGTAATATAGGGCTTGTTATTAGGATACAGTTTTATTGTCTTCTGGGGTATCACTACATCCACACAGAAGTTAATGTAAGCTGTAATGACCTCGGTGGATTTATTCAAATCTGATTCATGGAAAATGTCCCAGTCCGTGCTCAAGTAACATCCCTTTAAAGTTTCAATACTGTCAGCAGACCAGGGCCCGGTTGCATGAAAGCTCTTAAGCTAAGAAATCCCTTAGTTATAAGGTTAAGGGAACCCTTAGTGAAACTTGGGTTGCAAGAAAAATCCTAAGGGTCAACTTAAAGGAACCTTAAGACTGTCATTAAGTATTCCCTTTAATTATCTAAGTTTTCCCTTAAGCGTTGCTACAAAGTCCTTAGTAACTATTTCACCATGATAAATTTAAAGGGATACTCCACCCCAAAATGAAAATTTACCCCCATGTCGTTCCAAACCCATAAAAGCTTTGTTTGTCCTCGGAACACAATTTAAGATATTTTGGATGAAAACTGTGAGGCTTGTGTCTGTCCCATTGACTGCCAAGTAAATTACACTGTCAAGGCCCAGAAAAGTATAAAGAAACCATCGTCAAAATAGTCCATCTGCCATCAGTGGTTCAATCTAAATTTTATGAAGCGATGAGAATACTTTTTGTACGCAAAGAAAATAAAAAATAATGACATTTATTCAACAATTAATCTCCTGTCTGTCTCTCTGTGTCAGCGTAGCACCATTTTGGAGATCATCCGATGGACGCAAAGTGCGTACGCTATTCTCTGTCATCAGTAACGCATGGATACCCTGTTTCCGTTCAAATCAAAGTGTAAATAAATGTACAATACGTATCCTAGCGTTACTGATGACAGAGAATAGCGTATGCACTTTGCGTCCATCGGATGCTCTCCAAAATGGCGCTACGCTAACACAGAGAGGAGACGAATTGTTGAATAAATGTCGTTATTTTTATTTTCTTTGCGTACAAAAAGTATTCTCGTCACTTCATAAAATTCAGGTTGAACCACTGATGGCAGATGGACTATTTTGACAATGTTTTTTTATACTTTTCAGAGCCTTGACAGTGTAATTTACTTGGCAGTCAATGGGACAGTCACAAGCCTCCCGGATTTCATCCAAAATATCTTAAATTGTGTTCAGAGGATGAACAAAGCTTTTATGGGTTTGGAACAACATGGGGTAAGTGATTAATGCAGGGGCGTAAATTTCGTTTAACAGTAGGGGGGGACAATATACATAAAATTTCTCAAGAGCAGTTTTTGAAAGGGACACAAATAATATAGCTAAAATTGTACTTGTAAGGATATGTATACACAGAGGAAAGCTACTACTATTGGTGTAGCAGGGAGACTAAGGCGTTATTTTAATGACAAATGTGAGAGCGCATTATTGTAGCGCTAAAGCACGTTAATATAATGTGCGAGCACGCCGCAAATCTCTTCCCTCGCATGCGGATTTTCTTTGCTAAGCCGGATGCGCACTCTCAAAAACACGCTGCTCTCACAAAGAGAAGATAATCACTTCATCCGATGTTTAAGTGAATAAAATTGACAGCCTTACTTACTGGAGTTCCACAACCATTGAGGCTTTGTTCTCTCACACCGGACTTGTATGATATAAAAGAGGAAAGCATGGACCAAACTAAAGCACTGTGAGGCAAGGGAGGGGGAGACTCAAAATGTTTCTAAACTTAAAATGCATTTTTGCCCCGTTTGCGTTTGTTGTTTTACTACGTACACAATTATTTTAAGTATAAAACATTATTTACAATACACAGCATGGTTTATTAATCATACTTTTAGGGGGGACAACCCTCAGCTAGGGGGTTCTTGTAAAAAGCATGACTTACAGGTTTTCACAAAACAAAAAGTTTTATATATTTTTTTTAAGAAAATGGATGAGTTGTATCAATTATTATATTAGTTTAAACAATTAAACTATAATGACCATAATGTATGCCTTAATTGTTTAGATTTGTATAATGCATTATCTTCTTGTCGATCCACTTGTTCTCATTTACTACTCTGCATGTTTGCAGCGTCAAAACATTAGTTAATTTTCACATTTGATAAAAAGTTCTGTCATTAGTCAGCAGGAGGCGCTTTCACTTTAGAAACAAAGCGGTTTCCTCGGTAACAACTGGCAGCGCTCGTTTATTTGTTTGTGTTTTAGTTGGTTAGGTTTGTATTTCGTTATGTTCTGTTTATTGTCATAGATATAAATATCTATGTTTATTGTGAGATGTGGTAATTATAGCAACCGCGGCGCCCATTGCCGTATGTTGCCAGGAACAGTTGCAACGCTCTTAAAGAAATCCCTTACCTCAGGGAATTTTTTCCCCTCAGGGATACCCCTAAGTCTAATTACTTAAGGACTTTCATGCAACCGGGCCCAGACCCTAACAGTTTTCACCAGAGGTTTGCTCCTCTTCAGGACCGAACGATAGATGGGAATGAGCTGAACAGCTTATGATCGGAATTGGACAGCGGTGGCTTAACTCTAGCTGTATATGCATTCTGAGTGTTTCCATAGCATTTATCAAGAGTTTTACCATTTCTAGTGTCACATTTAATATACTGTTCGAACCCAGGTAACCACATCTCAAGTTTGCAATGATTAAAGTCCCCCAAAATGAGCACAGGAGCATCTTGTGTACGTTGCAGCTGTCTATATACACAGTCCACCACTTGGGCCGCAACTCTACCTGCGTTTCCACTTGGAGGCACGTAAACAACACATCTGTAGGGTATCAGAGCGAATCAGGCAATTTAAGATTCAATCAGAGCATTGAAACATGAGAAGCCAAAATTCCACAAAGAGGCCCAAGATAACAGGATGTTCGTAAATCAGACCCTAGCGCCAGCCAGTTAGTCTGAAGCAAGGCTAACCAACCAACTCTTTCACAGAACAGCTTGCAACATTAACACAAAATAACACTTATCGATAATCCCAGCTCAGGAAGGAGAATGTCAAATTTGGGGCAAGTAACCAAGATTGATGGTCAAAGAGATGCACAGCATGACCATCACATGTAAATCCATGATAGAAGCTGGAAGAATAGCTTCCTCAGATTGGTTTCCCCCACCCAGGACAGGAACCAGACTGAGATTCCTTAGGCCCCGATCACACTGAACGCGTTTTTTGCAGGAGCCTGAAGTTTAAAAAAAAAGCAACTCTGAGCGTAAAAGCGCCCCACGTCATCGCGTTTTTTCCCCCATTGTCCAATCGAATGAATGGAGCGGTGGGCCTTCCGTTGTGGTGACGAAAGTTTACGGTTGCTTGGATACTGCAATGATGGAGCAGAAACTTGTTGTGGCTGTCGCGGGTTACCCGGAGCTGTATGACTTCACAAACCGCAACTACCACAATGTTAACAAAAAGCATCAGGCTTGGAGGCAAGTGAGCGTGACAATAGAGATGCCAGGTAAGTTACTTTCATTAATTTAAACTGTAACTTACAAACGTTAACAGCAGTAGCAATAGTTATTATTGTTATTATAGTTATTAGTGGTCTCTGAACTGCTTTCATGCGCATATATAAAAAAAAAAAAACTCATACAGGGATATTTTTTTTTCTTTCATAACTTGAATTATAGGGATATAGGCTTCATTACACAATGAATGCTTTTAAACTTATTTTTGTATGTTTTGTGCAAAGTCAGTGACATACTCGATAATGTCATCTCAGTAGTCTCTCAGTCCCTCACAGTCACACATACAGCACAATAATGTTATGTAAGGTGAATGTCTTTAAACTCCCCTGCACCCCCCACCCCTGACTATCAGCTCATTTGTTAGCTAACATTATTTTTACCCTGTGCTGGTAGATGAGGAATGCAAACGAAAATGGAAATACCTAAGAGACAAATATTTAAAAGAAAGGAGGGCAGAGAAGGAGAAACGGAGTGGTGCTGAAGGAGGCAGTCTTAAGAGATGGACGTTTATGGTCGTCATGTCCTTTCTTGAGCCTCACGTGAGGGAGAGACCAAGGACTTCCAATTGTTATTTTGATAGGCCTATAGACAGTCAGGACTGTACTGTTGAATCTCTCCTACTCCCTATGGTGTCGCAAGTTGAGGTAGGTGGTAAGTTTGGGGGTCTAGGGTGATGTGGTCAGAGTAAATAATATGATGACATGTCAAAATGACTGCTGTGTTTAACCATGTTTCAGTGTTTAACACTTGCATATAACATTGTCATAGGAGGATGACCTGCTGACTGGGACCTTTGAGCCACCCTCCTTGTCTCTTACACTACCATCTACATCAACATCTAGATCATTAACACCAACTAACTCAACATCTACGACACCTCCACCTAGTGTTCCCCAGGCTGTAGAGACTCCTGTCCTACCCAACACCAACAGGGAGAGTGGAAGAGGTCGCAAGAGGAGAGCAGAGCACGGAGGAGAGCTGAGAGAGTACCAGAGAGAACTCCTGCAAGTTGTAAACAAACCTCTTGATGAGGATGCACATTTTTTTATGAGCTTGATCCCTGCCATGAAATGTTTGCCACCAAGGAAGCAGAGTTTGGTGAAGCAGAGTTTGGTGAAGATGATTAGGTTTAGCTTTCTTGAACACACACACACACACACACACACAAATACTTAATGATTGTAAATATTCATCTCAGAATCCTTTAAATTATTTATTTAAATTATTATTTTTAACTATTTGAAACTATTTAACAATTAAATTATTTGAATTTTCTTGATTATACTCTGTATACTGTAAATACTATTTTTGCACTGCATTACTTGTCTTTAAAATATTAAACAGATTGAGTTATATCACCTGATATGTCTTCATCATGTTTTGTTGACATTATAGCCTACCTGTCAGCATGTTTGCTGTTGATAAAGCACATCTAATCACAAAAAACATGTTAGATGATGATTTATAAATGTACTGTTTGGATTTATTTTCTCTTTTTGAATACAGAAGTGGCTCTTAAAAGAGCCTTTGTTTTCATAATGATGTTGGAGGTATTATGCCCTTAGATGGTAGATGGTTAATTAAGACACAGCTACATGCTGACAGGACACTTCACCAGCAGAGGAGCAGAAATAGGTGGCAAACTTCTCTCTCACAGCCAGCGCTTCTTTAGAGGCGTTGTTGCTGCCAACCTGGGTGATACCCTCCATCCCAGCTGATGGCTCAGTGCACAAGGCTGTGCTGCTTGGGTCCTCTTCATCAGCAGAGTGCCAGCTAATTAAGTTTTGAAAAATGCATGTTGCCTTCACCACGACTTCAGCAACTTCAGGTGACACTCCAAGGACTCGCCTGTACAGTCGCCACTGTGAAGCCAGGATACCGAAGGCACACTCCACCATCCTCTGGGCTTGAGACAGGCGGTAATTAAAGACCCTCTGCTCGGGTGACAAGTTGTGCCCAGGGAATGGCCTCATCATGTTCCTCCGCAGAGGAAATGCTTTGTTTGCTACAAAAACAAAGGGCATGGTTCCTTCAGCTCCTGAAAGAGGTGCATCTGGTGGGAGGTCGAGGGCGTCATGACGGAGTGCTTGGCCAAAGGTTGATGAGGAAAGTTTACCACCATCACTGCTCTTGCCATATGCTCCCACATCAATCATCCTGAAGTGATATCTGGCATCCACCATAGCCAGGAGGACAATAGAGAAGGAGCCTTTGTAATTGTGGAACTGGGAGACACTATTTGCTGGGGCTTGGATTGTGACGTGTTTCCCATCAATAGCTCCAACACAATTTGGAAAATTCCACAATTTCTGGAAGTCCTCCACAATGGCCTTCCACTCGTCACACACCTCTTTCACAATGTCCACCACAGTAGAGAATCCAACCCTGTAGCTGAATGCAATTGTTCTGTACGAATTTCCAGTGGCTAGAAATCTGTAATATGAAAGCAAGTGATATTTACAATGGGTAGTGCAAAAGCCTACACTTCAATTTCACAATTTACAGCCAGGTATCTATTCAAACATAGCACCAGCCCTGGGTAAACTAATAATTGCACATTTGAGATGCATTCTGCCTTGAGGTCTAGGTCAATGGGGTGTGTTTATGCATAATTTCTAGTTAAATACAGTGCTTTTTATTTTTACTACATTTTTAATTAGTTACTTTTCAGATTTGAGTACTGATACAAAATATATTACTAAAAATTAACTAATAAATTATGCTGTATGATCACGGGTTAAACTACCCAGCAGGATATACAGACTAGTAATTAAAATTAACTGTCGTGCACCTTTACAAGCAACAACATTAATGTACCTACCGCAAACAAATGCTCAGCCGCTCGGCAGGACCGATGAACTCCCTGTAGTTGGTGGTCATTTTTGTGATTCTGAGCCCGACAATTGACAGCAGGCTGTCAAACTGTCCCCTACTCATCCTAAAATAAGCCTTGAACCGACCATCATCAAGGCGAAGCTCCTGGACCAAGTGGTGTTACTCCCCGCGGTCTCCTCTTTCTGAGGGCCTCATGTACCCACATGGATCACCGTTTCCCTGTCTCCTGCGTTTTAGTACACCTCTCACCCTCGATCAAGGTCAGAGCAAGTGCCCTTTTCTTGTTCCTTTTTTTTAAGTTTCTGCTAATGTGACAGTTTACCAGCAAACCAGAGAGCGCTCACGCTACACTGTTTCAGTGGTTGCCTAGCAACAAAAAACCGCTGCACACTGCTCTTTTTTTTTTAAAAGTCGACCAAAGAAAAAGGTGGTGCGCCTCGCGTTTTCAGAACTAAAAAATGTGTTCGGTGTGATCGGGGCCTTATGAGACCTTTTAACCTCTTTGGTCTTCACAGAACACATTCTCACATCCACAGAATGGCACAGAAACTGCCTTTTCCATATGCACCTAAAATCATCTTAAAAGGACTTATGAGCAAATAATCATTTCTATGCATAGCGCCATATTATTTATGTAACCCACACTTTTTACTTTCATGTCCTAATCACTCATTATGTATGTATTTTGAATAACTATTGAATAGCTTATAGTTTTATATTCATGTTGGGTATGTATGAGTTAGAAAATTCATGCTTTAAACGTTTCTATCAATCAATACTTTGTAAAATGTATTATATTCTTATTATAGAAATCATGTCCAAAATTATACTCTGCAAGAGCGGGAAAATTCGGACTATGTGACTGATAAGATAACATGTTGATTTATGTATTGGAAGGAGAAACAGAGCAACACCCCGAGCTAAGACAATATCTAGGGTAAACGTACCTATTAAGCTCACGTACCCATTAAGCACACTTCCATTTTTGAACTCAGATTATACACTGAACAAAATTATAAACGCAACACTTTTGTTTTTGCCCCCATTTTTCATGAGCTGAACTCAAAGATCTAAGACTTTTCTATGTACACAAAAGGCCTATTTCTCTCAAATATTGTTCACAAATCTGTCTAAATCTGTGTTAGTGAGCACTTCTCCTTTGCCGAGATAATCCATCCAATTCACAGGTGTGGCATATCAAGATGCTGATTAAACAGCATGATTATTGCACAGGTGTGCCTTAGGCTGGCCACAATAAAAGGTTTTATCACACAGCACAATGCCACAGATGTCGCAAGTTTTGAGGGAGCATGCAATTGGCATGCTGACTGCAGGAATGTCCACCAGAGCTGTTGCCCGTGAATTGAATGTTCATTTCTCTACCATAAGCCGTCTCCAAAGGCGTTTCAGAGAATTTGGCAGTACATCCAACCGGCCTCACAATCGCAGACCACGTGTAACCACACCAGCCCAGGACCTCCACATCCAGCATCTTCACCTCCAAGATTGTCTGAGACCAGCCACCCGGACAGCTGCTGCTACAATCGGTTTGCATAACCAAATAATTTCTGCACAAACTGTCAGAAAACGTCTCAGGGAAGCTCATCTGCATGCTCATCGTCCTCATCGGGATCTCGACCTGACTGCAGTTCGTCACCGTAACCGACTTGAGTGGGCAAATGCTCACATTCGATGGCATCTGGCACTTTGGAGAGGTGTTCTCTTCACGGATGAATCCCGGTTTTCACTGTACAGGGCAGATGGCAGACAGCGTGTATGGCGTTGTGTGGGTGAGCGGTTTGCTGATGTCAACATTGTGGATCGAGTGGCCCATGGTGGCGGTGGGGTTATGGTATGGGCAGGCGTATGTTATGGATAATGAACACAGGTGCATTTTACTGATGGCATTTTGAATGCACAGAGATACTGTGACGAGATCTTGAGGCCCATTGTTGTGCCATTCATCCACAACCATCACCTCATGTTGCAGCATGATAATGCACAGCCCCATGTTGCAAGGATCTGTACACAATTCCTGGAAGCTGAAAACATCCCAGTTCTTGCATGGCCAGCATACTCACCGGACATGTCACCCATTGAGCATGTTTGGGATGCTCTGGATCTGCGAATACAACAGCATGTTCCAGTTCCTGCCAATATCCAGCAACTTCGCACAGCCATTGAAGAGGAGTGGACCAACATTCCACAGGCCACAATCAACAACCTGATCAACTCTATGCGAAGGAGATGTGTTGCGCTGCATGAGGCAAATGGTGGTCACACCAGATACTGACTGGTTTTCGGACCCCCCCAGACCCCCCAATACAGTAAAACTGCACATTTTAGAGTGGCCTTTTATTGTGGCCAGCCTAAGGCACACCTGTGCAATAATCATGCTGTCTTCATACATCAGGCTGTCAGGAAGCTGAACTCCCTCCCGTCCTTGCCCCCCACCCCCTCTTTTAACCCACGCAACACTGAACTCTGACACTACGACCCCCCCCCAGCTCCCCACATCCCCAGGACCTTCCACCCCCCCTTACAAACTTTGACCCGCACCAGTCACTTTGTGCAGCACTGGACTGATCTCTACCTCATCCAGCATTGACTGTAAACTACCTCTTCTGACAGTCTGATAAAATATCTGATCTGATCTACACATATATCTGCACAGTTTTGTTTTATTTAACTGGTTTGCACTCTATCTGCCATGTGCCTTATGCCACTTTATCTATCTCTTTTTTATTTTTTATTTTTCTATAATGTCCTCATTTGTATATCTGTATAGTTTGTATGTACATATGTTTAAACTGTATTTATCTGTATTTGAACGTCTACTGTCAGTGTTTAATGTTAACTGTATGCACCAAGGGTCTGAGAGTAACGCAATTTCAATTCTCTGTATGTATGTACTGTACATGTGGAAGAATTGACAATAAAGCAGACTTGACTTAACTTGACTTGACTAATCAGCATCTTGATATGCCACACCTGTGAGGTGGATGGATTATCTCGGCAAAGGAGAAGTGCTCACTAACACAGATTTAGACAGATTTGTGAACAATATTTGAGAGAAATAGGCCTTTTGTGTACATAGAAAAAGTCTTAGATCTTTGAGTTCAGCTCATGAAAAATGGGGGCAAAAACAAAAGTGTTGTGTTTATAATTTTGTTCAGTGTAAAAAGAAAAAATAATTTATTATCCTACTTGATGTCTTAACCAATTGATGTGTTTGTTACTACATACCTCCTGTAATTTCAAGTCAGTCAGATCATTGCACACTGAGATACGGGTCTCCATGTGTTCACACTGTCTGGTGGCCATTTTGAAAGCTGTCTGAAAATTTTCACCAAAAGAGAAACCCCTTAAATGTGCATTTTTTAGATGTTTAAGCCTTTATTTTGGGTAAGTTTCACTACTTACTGTAAAATTAAGAGATTAATGTTCAGACTTTTGCATATTATAACCTGGAACTTGGATGTGGGAAATAATTACATTAGATCCAAAAGATAGTTTTAGCAATATAGCGCAGATGCTACAGAACACAGTTAACTGACTAGCTGTATAAGATTGAGTGCAACGCTAATGTATTACTTCACAGGCATTACTGGCTTGTACTTTTACATCCATAATATTATAAAATTTACAGTTTATTGCTGGTCTGTGGTTTTACACTGCTTTTATTTTTAAAGACTTCATATTATTGTAAGGTGAGCTTAAAGGGTACACTACTATGAAAATCACACAGCTTCAGTGTGACATCAATAAGAAAAAGTATAATGTCATAGATATTGTTAATAATAGATGTTCATATTAAAATATGTGTGAACTTAATACATGACCTAGATTATTTCATTAGCAAAATCTTGTCATTTTAATAATTATTACATGGAATTTATTAAAAATTGTTGCTGCTCCAATTAAGCTCAGTGTGCTCTCTTTAAGCACTTCCACATTGAACGTCTATGTAAATACTTCATAAACAGACTTTAAATATTAACTGACGGTTGTCACTTTAAGTTAATCTTTATAAAAATGATTAATAATTTATTTTAACAGCTTTAAGATGACAAAATCAAGACATAACTATAGTTTATGCCCAAAGATGAAAGCTTAATGGGAACAGGTGTGTGCTTAAAGGGTACACAAATGTACCCATTAAGCAAAGTAAGACTTTTTGCATTTAATGATTTACATCTTAATTGAAATGCTTTTGTAATTTAAAATCAAATTAAATATTTTTGTGTGAGAGATTAATATTTTATTTTAACATAACTTCTTGTACTGAAACCAATATATTGTGCACTAAAAATGACTCAATGTAGATTTTGGTGAGCTTAATAGGTACATTTACCCTATGTCATAAATAAAGACTGGAGGATTCAAGTAGCGGAAACAAGAACGGTTTATTAACAAACACGTTAGACAGGTGAAACTGAGGAAACAAGGTTGAGCTCTCCGTAGGTAGGGGGCAGGTAGCGCAGGGAAACAATGGGCAGCCAAGTGTCCGGTGATAGAGTCCAGGAAACGGCAGAGAACAGGAATCACGGAACCAGGAAGCAGGAACGGACGGAAACCACAGACCATGACATGGCAGACAATCCGAGGATCTGACAACACAAGACAGCATGACAGAATCTAATATAGCCCCTGTAAATGATCCTCAGCTGGAGCGAATCAGCCTCAATCAGACACACCCACACACAGACACCTGCACACACACACACACACATAACAGAGCGAGGATGGGACCAAGAGCCCATGAACCGTGACAGTACCCCTCCCCCTAGGAGCGCCTCTCGGCGCTCTCAGCCGATCTACCTGTTGATTGTAATCATCAATAAGGGAGTGATCCAATATGTCCCTGGCCGGAACCCAACTTCTCTCCTCCAGACCGTAACCCTCCCAGTCCACCAAGTATTGGAATCCTCGTCCCCTCCGCCTCGAGTCCAGAATACGATTGACCGAATAGGTAGGTTCCCCATCTACGAGTCGCGGCGGGGGAGGAACCGGAGTAGGCGGATTAAGATGAGACCGAAAAACGGGTTTAATCTTGGACACATTAAACACGGGATGAATTCTCCTGTACGCAGGAGGGAGTTTAACCCTTTAAGACCTAAGGGTAAAATAGGTCATTTTCACATATTTTGTTTATTAAATATTTTCACATATTTTGTTTATATATGAATGTAAAATTATAACAGAATGTGCTATTTTCAAGTGCAAGGTGTCATTTTTTTAAGAAAACAATTGGCTTTCAAAAAACAACAGTTTTTGACCATTAATCTTTATGGTGAGTTTGTAAACATAATTTAAATAGACAAAAATAAAAAAAAATGGAATATTTTTTCTGTTTTTTATTTAGAAAAAAAGAGAAAAATCATGATCGAAATAATCCAACCCTTCTTACTTCAAAATTCAACTATATTACATATACACAAGTATTTTTGGGACACTGGGTTGCACAGTTTTCATTCAGGAGACTTTTTTGTTCATACACGCACACATTTACACATGCATACACCCATTCATTTACACGCACGGACTCATTATAGCGATGCACACACTACATGTGAAAAAGTCTCACTCAGACTGCTCCCAAAGTCTCATCAAAAATCATCCCAATCGACTCTTGTGCTGTTTACTCCTCCTTCACCATGTTTTTGTTCGTTTCGTTTATTATTTTATGCAATCCAAAACTCAGCGCTCCCTATCTCTCCATTCAAATTCTCCCTTCCCGCTCTCCCGGAAATCTGCCGTCATTTGTTGACGGAGCGCAAGAAATTACCGTAATAAGCCATATATTGCCGAAAAGTGCATGATGTCTGCTATCAGGAGCAATTTGAATTATTTTGATGGTGCAAACGTTTGAAGAGTTATGGTAAAATGAATACAGCTTGGTTTGATGTGTCGGCGCTGACACAGCCGGTTTAAAAGGGTTAAGGCGGACTGTCACTGGACTAATAATTTTAGTGACAGGAAATGGGCCAATAAATTTGGGAGCCAATTTATTACACACGGATCGGAGTGGAATGTTCTTGGTAGAAAGCCACACTTTTTGACCAACGACGTAGACGGGAGGCTTCGGTGCCTTGGTGCCTTGGTGCACGCCCCCACCCGGAGGAGAGTCTCTCGGGCTCTCGTCCAGGTACGGTGACACCTCTGGACGAAGGCGTGAGCAGAGGGGACCGCGACTTCGGATTCCATACTAGGGAAAAGAGGTGGCTGGTAACCTAAACTACACTCAAACGGCGAGAGGCCCATGGACGACACCGGTAATGAGTTATGAGCGTACTCAACCCATGATAGTTGCTGACACCAGGAAGTGGGATTCTGAGTGACCAAACATCGCAACACCCTCTCGAAATCCTGGTTGGCCCGCTCAGTTTGACCGTTGGTCTGAGGGTGAAACCCAGAAGACAAACTAACAGTCGCCCCCAGTAGTCGACAAAACTCTCTCCAAAATTTGGACACGAATTGGGGACCCCTGTCGGAAACCACATCTACCGGGAGGCCATGAATGCGAAAGACGTGATTAACTACAGTAGCCACTGTCTCCTTGGCTGAGGGCAATTTGGGCAAGGGAATAAAATGAGCCGTCTTCGAGAACCGGCCCACTACGGTTAAAACAACCGTATTACCCAGGGAGGGCGGGAGGGCAGTAACGAAATCTAGCGCAATATGGGACCAGGGTCTCGAAGGGACTGACAGCGGCTGAAGTAACCCCTCTGGAGGTCGATTGGAAGTCTTACCCTGAGCACAGACTGAGCAGGCCAAAACAAACTCTCGGATATCGCGAGCCATGGCCCGCCACCAGAATCGTTGTTTAACCAAAAACATGGTGAGACCGATTCCTGGATGACAAGCCACGTTGGAACAATGACCCCATTGAATGACGTTGGACCATAACCTCTCCGGCACAAACAACCGGCCCGTTGGGCATCCGGGCGGGGGCGTTACCCCTTCTAAGGCCGTGCGGACCTTCGATTCGATCTCCCAAGTGACTGCAGAGACGATGCACTCGGGAGACACCGGGCGGTCCGAATGATCAAAAATGTGTGACAAAGTATCGGGTTTGATGTTCTTAGAACCCGGCCGATAGGAGATGGAAAAATCAAAACGTCCGAAAAACAGTGCCCAACGAGCCTGCCTGGAGTTAAGACGTTTAGCGGACTGAATATATTTGAGATTCTTATGGTCGGTCCAAACCACGAAAGGAACCCCCGAACCCTCTAACCAATGACGCCATTCCTCCAACGCTAGCTTGACGGCCAGCAACTCTCTGTTACCGATGTCGTAATTGCATTCGGCAGGGGAGAATCGATGGGAAAAAAATGCGCAGGGATGCATCTTGTCATCCGAGGTGGCACGCTGGGATAGCACTGCACCTACCCCCACCTCTGACGCGTCGACCTCCACCACAAACTGGCGTGTGGGATCAGGGGCCCGGAGAATAGACGCCAAAACAAAGCGGCTTCTGAGTTTGGTGAATGCAGCCTCGGCTGCATTCGACCACCTGAACGTCGTCTTGGTGGAGGTCAAGGCAGTCAGAGGAGCGGCTAGTTGGCTGAAATTGCAAATAAAACGCCGGTAAAAATTAGCGAACCCCAGAAACCTCTGCAGGGCCTTGCGGGAATCAGGGGTTGGCCAACTTACCACAGCCTTAACCTTGTCAGGATCCATGCGAACCCCCTCAGGCGACACTATGAAGCCCAAGAACGGAACCGACTGTGCATGGAACGCGCATTTCTCCGCCTTGACAAAAAGTATGAAGGTAAATTAATGCCTAAAAGATTTGTATGTGAAGGGTAAGAGTTGTGCAAGTGTACATATGATCGCAAACGTAAATTAAATTTGCATGCGCAAGAAACGATTTGTAAAGGTGCAAATCGAGATTCAAGTGCAAGAAAAAAAGATTCGCAGCATTTTACTTTTTTTGCAAGTGTAATTCATGTATTGTGAAACTGCAGCTTCATGCTAACGTGAAATAAATATGATCTGTATTCTTCCGCTTTTCATTTCTCAGCGCTTACACTTTTGGCACGTTTTTTTCGCCAAAATACGGTCAAAAGCACTGCAAGCCTGTGAACAGTGATTTGCAAGCGAAAACAACAGTTTAAAGAACTGCAAAACGGATTGACTGCGTAGAACCAATCTGTATGTGTAAAAAAACAAACTGTGTCAATTGTCTAAATGACTTGTGTATGTAGAGCAAACATTTCCCAAAATAATCCGATATGTACAGCTCCGTCTTTCTTTTCTCTGCGCTTGCAGTTTTGGCACGATTCTCTCACTAACTGAGTTTTGCAAGCGTGAGGGGAGGACGGGACCTTCTTCTTGTAGCCAATCAAATGAGGCTCTCGCTGACTCTCCATTTACTCTTATCTGATTGGTTCAAATAAACACATCATACGCCAAGACATTTATCTTAATTTAGTTCGGGAACGTTCTCGCTGCCGGAATGGTACTTTTAACGTACACATACAGTAAAAAAATTATAATAAATAAATACCAACTTAATTAAAACATGATACTTTATAAGTAGTGTTCCTTTAGGCTAGACTGCTGGTGTTAACATTATTTGGTTTGGTTTGGCTTTACATTGAAATTTCCTAATCTGCTTACACCACTGATGTTAAACTTTATAATTAAAATGATGTTATGTGACAATGCTCAACACTATGTTATCAGAGTGCTATACTTTATAAAACCTTTTTTTTTACTATGCCAATAAAGCTATTTAAATCTGAATTTGTCAATTTTCAGACCATGTCTCTGTTTATGGTATTTAACACTCAATTGTATATTTTGAAATTTCAGTATTGATTCTTATTACTTTCATGTGACCGATCAAGCTATTTTATGAAGCAAGAATGAGTAACAAAATGCTTTCTTTGTGTTCAGATTTGACTAATGCAAAAATTTTGATAAATATGTATTTAATAATGTCTAAATATATATCCAAATTCAAGTACCTAATTGTTTATATATAGAGCTAAACAGCCATCTAGTGGTTACACGATGGTATTACAGATGATAAATGGTGAATAAGTCAGAGATAAATTAATAAATATTTAAGTAATATTTTGTAAAGTACCCTTAAATTACAACGTTAAAGAAAATATTACTGTTGGTTCTGTTGGTTAAATTATTATTGAACCAAATTTTTGTAAAAAAAAAATGGAACCATCCCTGATCAAGACAGAAGTATCATCAAAATTACAATATAATATTACAATAAACTAATATATCATATAGCCTGTTGAGGAGGAGAAGATACTACACAGCTCGAAATTCAGTATGAACACATAGCCTATAATGGTACACAACTTATAAAGTATCATGTTTTAATTAAGTTGGTATTTATTTATTATTATTTTTTTACTGTATGTGTACGTTAAAAGTATCATTCCGGCAGCAAGAATGTTCCGGAAATAAATGAAGATAAATGTCTTGGCGTATGATGTGTTTATTTGAACCAATCAGATACGAGTAAATGGAGAGTCAGCGAGAGCCTCATTTGATTGGCTACAAGAAGAAGGTCCCGCCCTCCCCTCACGCTTGCAAAACTCAGTTAGTGAGAGAATCGTGCCAAAACTGCAAGCGCAGAGAAAAGAAAGATGGTGCGGCGCATATCGGGTTATTTCAGGAAAAGTTATGCCCTGCTTTCGCAACACGTTGTTTACACCTTTGCAACAGCTTTATTTTACACACAGAGACATATTCTTCAGAGTGAATCTGTTTTGCAGTTCTTAACACCACTGTTTTTGCTTGCAAATTGCCGTTTACAGACTTGCAAGGCTTTTGGCCGCATTTCAGCGCAAAAAACGTGCCAAAAGTGTAAGCACGGAAAAAACGTAGGTCAGAAGAATACAGATCATATTTATTTCAAATTAATATGAAGTTGCAGTTTTTCAACACATGATTTACACTTACAAAACATAGTACAATGATGCAAGTCCGGTTTTCTTGAGCTTATAACTTGATTTACACCTTTACAAAACTTATTTTGCGCATGCAAATTTATTTTACGCTTGCAATGTCACTTACACTTTCACAAATATTACCCTGCGCATGCAAATCTTTTTGACGTCATTTTACCTTCATAAAAAAGCCCATTCTCTAACAGCCTCTGGAGCACTCGCCTGACGTGTTGAACATGTTCCTGGAGAGAAGAAGAAAAAATCAATATGTCATCCAGGTAGACATATATGAACTGATCGACCATATCTCTCAACACGTCATTGACGAGTGCCTGGAAGACCGCGGGAGAGTTAGAAAGCCCGAACGGCATAACCAAATATTCAAAGTGCCCTCTGGGGGTATTAAACGCGGTCTTCCACTCATCCCCCTCTCTTATGCGAACCAAATGATAGGCATTTCTAAGATCTAACTTGGTGAAGATGGATGCTCCCTGCAACCTCTCGAAAGCTGAAGACATCAACGGCAAAGGATAAGTATTCTTTACTGTGATGTTGTTCAAGCCTCGGTAGTCAATACAAGGTATATATATATAACAAGTATCGGTTCAGGCACCGTTTCGGCACCGGCACCGTTTTAAAAGTATCGATTTGGCACCGGTATTGAAAAAAAAAAAAACGATACCCAACCCTACCCGACAGTAACCTCAGACCTACTGTCGGGCTTGATCTTTTACTGGGCAGCTCGCCAGGAAATGGCCAGCCGCGCCGCAGTACATACATAGTCCCCTCATCCTCCGACGATCTCTCTCCTCCCGGGAGAGCCGAGCTCTACCCACCTGCATGGGTTCGTCAACCGACGCGTGACTGACCATATCGCTAGTGTCGAGGGAAGGATATTCTGGTGTAAACTTGCATCGACCACGCAGATCGCGTTGCTGAAGCCGCGCATCCACGCGTAAGGCTAGATCCACAAGCTCGTCCAATCCAGTGGGTAACTCCACCGTATAAATCTCCTGTTGGATACGGTCAGCCAGCCCATGCAGGAACATATCCCACTGCGCCTTCTCGTTCCACTCACACTCCGCCGCCAGGGTCCGGAACTGAATGGAATAGTCGGAAACGGATCGCTCCCCCTGGCGGAGATCGGCCAGCATGCGCGCTGCCTCGCGCCCGACCAGCGCGCGATCGAACACTCTCCTCATCTCCTGGGAAAGTGAGCGGAACGAGGAACAACATGGATGGCAATTCTCCCACACACCGCCGTTCCCCACAATGCTGCCTTCCCTGACAGCAACGTCAGCACTAAAGCCACCTTAGATGCCTCCGTGGTGAAAGTCTGGGGCTGGAGGGAGCAAAACAGAGAACATTTAGTCAGGAACGCTCTGCAGTGGTTAGGATCTCCGGCATACACTTCCGGTGTAGGGAGTCTAGGTTCGTGCTGAGGGTTGTTGTTCCCGGGGACTGGGAGAATCGGCGGTGTGGGTGGCGCAGCGGGTGATCTTAATAGTTGCAACTGGGTGGTGAGCTCGGACACCTGCACTACTAACGCCCGCACAGCTCGTCCGGTGTTCAACATATTCTCCTCCTGTTGATCCATACAAGCGTTGTTGTTGGCTAACAGTTCCTGAAAACCACGAGCCTCCGCTGAATCCATACTGTGGTCAGATCCTTCTGTCAAAAATAAAGACGAGGATTCAAGTAGCAGAAACAAGAACGGTTTATTAACAAACACGTTAGACAGGTGAAACTGAGGAAACAAGGTTGAGCTCTCCGTAGGTAGGGGGCAGGTAGCGCAGGGAAACAATGGGCAGCCAAGTGTCCGGTGATAGAGTCCAGGAAACGGCAGAGAACAGGAATCACGGAACCAGGAAGCAGGAATGGACGGAAACCACAGACCATGACACGGCAGACAATCCGAGGATCTGACAACACAAGACAGCGGACAGGATCTAATATAGCCCCTGTAAATGATCCTCAGCTGGAGCGAATCAGCCTCAATCAGACACACCCACACACAGACACCTGCACACACACACACACACACATAACAGAGCGAGGATGGAACCGAGAGCCCATGAACCGTGACACCCTAATTGGCCAAGACACCATTTGGGATGTGTCCAACAGCCATGTTTAAATACTCAGGACACCATCAAATTTTGCTTTTAGTCAATGCTTTTTCTTGCCTTTTGCCACCACGTTTTGACGCTGTTTTTTGCGCTCTTTCAGCGTGCTCTGGCTTACATGCCAGCTGCTACTTAGCCACGATGAGAAGAAAAACCAACTAGTCTCGTTACTTCTATTCTTTTACTTTAGTTTATTTTCTTTCTGTTGAGAGTTTCGTGTTCTGAGTTAAGTTTTTCCGCAACGCTGTGTCTCCGAGTTCACCTCGAGTCTGTGACCGCCTCAAAACTTCAACCAGCCCACAACTCCGCATCTTCAGCCAACGCCCAACCATTGGCTTCCCAAGACGTCACTTCGAACGACAACTGGACTTCCAGCAACCTCGGGAAACCCCCCTTTCTTCAACCATGACGACAAAAGTGAATCCCTTAACAGAAAGGCAACGCAAGTACAACCTCCAGATTCTAGCTGAACTGGTGCATTTAATATACACTTTTACCTCGTTGAGGAACTCAATGCGAGGGTTAATTAAGTGATTGGTGGTTGTTCAGGTCTATGCAATTGCACATATTGCTATAAACTTGGGATTTCACATTTTCATTCTCTTAAACTCATCCTTTCCTCACTTTATCTCTTTCTGCAACTTGTGTGAATGTGTGTGTGAATGTGTTAGATTAGTTCATATGTCTTAGATTTATCCAATAAAGCCTTATATATATTGAAAAGAGAAGTATCTTGTGTTTTGTGCTTACAAGTTAGTCTTAAACTGCCAATCTTGTTACTGTGCTAATTAATAGTGTTTTCATTATATTTTGGATTTTAATATCCACTGCAGAGTTGATGTTATACGGCTTGTTCAATGAATTGCTGGCCGACTCGGTGATCAGCCGTAAAACAGTGATTCTGTTCAAATTCCATATAAAATCATAAATGATTCCCCTTGAGCTAAACTGACCTGTTTCCATTACACATCACAATGTTCCCAAACTCCCTTGGAAGGAAAAATGGCCTAAGACTCAAGCATAATAGCTCAACGTCCGGGTCACAGATAGTCTCTTGTGTGGTATATTGCCTACACCACTCGTCATTAATAAAGACACACAGTCCGCCCCCTCTTGTCTTACCCGACTCCAGGCTCCTGTCGGAATGTATGAAAGAAAAGCCATCCAACTCAATTAGTGAACTAGGAATATCCGGATGCAGCCATGTTTCCGTGAAAACCATGACACATGCCTCACGATACTCATAGCATATTCTGGTGTAGAGTTTGAGTTTGTCCATCTTACTCCTCAAGGAGCGCGCGTTGCACAGGAACAAAGACGGCAGAGGTGGCCTATTCCCTCTTTTGCGAAGTCACTGTCGTGCTCCCCCTTGTTTGCCCCTCTATTCCGCCGTTGTCTCTGTGGCCTTTCCACATTCCCGAGTTGGTTGTAATGCCATCAATACCTCCGTGGTCTTTGTAATTCCCTGCACTGTAAAAAAAAAAAACTGTAAAAAGATTGGCAGCAGGGCTTCCAGACATATTCCGTTAAATTACAGAAAAGAACCATTTCACAAAATTACAAGCAAAAACTGTAAAAATACAGAAAAGACTTTATGGTCAAAATTCATTAAATTACAGTATATTACTGTTGATAATTGTTTTTAAACTATGGAAAAACAGATAATGTATGTCAAATTACATAGAAAAACAACCAACTTTCAGGTTAATCGCCATAAATTTAAGGTTTTAACAAGTTATTTTATAAAACTGCTCTGTCAATCTACAGGAAATTACTTTTAAAGTACAGTTTTTCCATGTACAATAACTAAGAAATAATTTATAAAAATGCACTAAACATGTATTAAAAAAAAGCTTGTATATTTACAGGATTAATCCTTCTTTTTACAGAAACAATCTCACAACTTCAACCAATCTCTGTAAATTAAAAGGTACTTAGAAGTTATTTTATGTCTACCTAGAATAATTTTGTTAAAATACAGATATTATTAACTACAATAACCAATAAATGTTGTATAAAAATGTAGTAAATTCGTAATACAAAGACAGATGTCTGTAGATATACATTTTAGTATACATTTTATTAGAGAAGTGAGCATAGTTACTTATAAATATGTAAAAAATAAAAAATAGCAACATTGTCAGCCAATTTCTGTAAAATTAACAATGTATTCTGTACCTATTAAAAGGAACCTGCACATTCACAGTATTGGTCATTGTACAGAAGTATTGTATGTCAAGTTAAATTAATAAAAAAAATTACAGGAAATACATTTAGTACATAATTTAGAACATACAAAAATACATACAGTAAAAGGCAATTGCTGTATACCTTTATACATTTACAATGACACTTTATCCAAAGCAATATACAAAGTACCAGTTAGTCTAACACAGTAGACATAGCAGGGTTTTTTTAATAAATGGAAAGAGTTAGTATTAAAGGGATAGTTCACCAAAAAAAGAAAATTGCCCTTTGATTTACTCACCCTCATGCCATCCTCGGTGTGCAGTATATGACTTTCTTCTTTCAGATGAACACAATCCGAGTTATATCAATAAACATCCTGGCTCTTACAGGCTTTGTAATGGCAATGAATGGCTGCCATGAGTTTGAAGCTCAAAAAAGTGCATCCATCCTTCATAAACATACTCCTTATGGCTCCAGGGGTTAATAAAGGCGAAGCATATTTTACACTTTATAAAGTAAAAAAAAAAATCGCTCACGTCAAAACACTACGTCATGACATACAAAGCTACATCCTACATCGAGCAAGTTATGTTTATTATTGTTATTAATATTTAAATATTAATTTACACACCTGAATTGCCATGTTTATATGCTGTAGATCTCCACAGTCTTTCCACACAAACTAAAAAAAAAACATTTTTTAATACACATCACAGCCTATGTTCCTCTGAGACAATGATCTGGAAGCTGAGCAGGAAAGGTTAACAGTGATGTTTGCTAAATGTGATTTTAGCTAAATTTAGAAAGTAAATTTACATTATTTACTTTGACTTAGCTGCATAATATTATTACCTATGGGTGTAAATGTCCAGGATAGATGCAATTTTCATAATCAACGATCCAATATGTAATGACAGTTTACTCACAACCTCAGGCCTCAAGATGTATGTTTCACTTTTCATCAGAACACAAATATAATATCAGTTATTAGGGAAGGGAGGTGGTGTGTGGCCAGGTATGGTTACCCATACTTGGAATCTGTGCTCTGCATTTAACCCATCCAAGTGCACACACACACTATAGTGAACATACACCTGGAGCAGAGTCGTGGTATTGAAGGTGGAGAGAGTGCTGGTACCACGACTGAGGTGAGACCCTTGAGCAAGGCACCAAACCCCCAACTGCTCCCCGGGCGCCGCAGCATTGGCTGCCCACTGCTCCAGGTGTATGTTCACTACTGTGTGTGTGCACTTGGATGGGTTAAATGCAGAGCACAAATTCCAAGTATGGGTCACCATACTTGCCCACACACCACTTCCCTTCCCTAATAACTGATATTATATTTGTGTTCTGATGAAAGTGAAACATACATCTTGAGGATAGATGCAATTTTCATAATCAACGATCCAATATGTAATGACAGTTTACTCACAACCTCAGGCCTCAAGATGTATGTTTCACTTTTCATCAGAACACAAATATAATATCATTTGTTCTTACTTATAAGATTAGCACTTATACATGCATAATATAAGCATAGGCGAGCAAATGCGCCCAGAATGTGAATGCAACGCTTTTTAATTGGAAGTTAAGACTGTGAAAATGGTGGACCAATTTCTATACTTCTCAATAAAATATACGTTACTATGTATACATGTACAGGAGAATATGAAAGGGGAAAAAAGCGCCTACCTTGCGATTTACCATGTTGCGTTCATATTCTTAATCAATAAGGTGTTGAGTTTGCAGGGTTTAAGAGTTTGAAAAACTGACCAGTACTTCCAGATGAGCAAATACTTTATATACTCTCGAACGGACTTTGATATAACAAGTTTACTAAAGCTTATTTTGAGTCTTTTGAGGTCAACTGATCTTTCTTACAAAGTGAAAATTGAAAGATGCGTGTAGTTTTCAGTGTTTTGCCCTTTAGCTCTCGAGATAGACCGTAGGGTACTATGTCTCAAAAAATTTGATTTATTGCCCCTCATAAAAATACCACCCACCAAGCCCCCAATCCCTCCCTCCCGCCATAACTGGACACCTGTTTGGACACCTGTTGTACACCCCCACCCATCTAAATGGCGATCTGGTTATCCACTCCAGTGTGTTTAAGGAATTTATGACTGTTTTTGTGTGTGGGCCGTTGTTATGTGCTTTTAAACTTTAAATGGTGAAATCGTGTTAAAGGGAAGTTTTTATTAAAGTGTTTTCACATCAAATATACGTTTAAAATGTGCAATGACTGTTTTTCCCTACAAGTCAAGACGTGTTGGTGTAATTAAAACAATTTTAGGCAAAGTTAGAAAATAAAGCATTAGATACGCTAGTTTTTCTATCATTACAATTATAGATATTTTGACAAAGTTAAATAAAAAGAAGAAGAGTTGAGAGTGTTTGTTCATCTAACAAAAAAGCACCAAACACATTCGTTAACATTAGAAAATGCTGTCTTATCTTACCGTGTTGTGAAATAAAAAATATCAGACCGTTCATAGGTTCACAGTAAGATCATACAGTTTAAAAGTAAAAAAGAGCTGTCATTTAAAAATAAACGAACATCGTTCATTAAAACAACAGTATCCGGCAGTAGTCAAAATCTCTGTGGTTGTCTATCGTTACAATTTAGGTAAGTTAGCTAACGTTTGTCACGACAGAAAAGAAAGAGTCCCCAGCGTCTAGCACTGATATCCGAGAGTTCATCCTCACGCTGCGCTGTCAACCTCCGAATGAGGCCTGGAGTGCGCGGACCAAACCACGCCTACGACCAACCCCTAACACGGGCGGAGAGACCGAACCAAAGATTTAAAATAATTAAAGAAATGCTTTTAACATTAGAACGAACGTTATTTTAATAAATCTTCAGCAGTTCTTAATTAATGAAACCGTATAGCATTCGCCCTAAACCTTTTCACTTTAAATTAGGTTAGCCTATACAAGTTTCCTTTTAAACATACATCTCTAGTACGTAGGAAAAAAATGTTGTTCGGTTTATTTTATTTAGTTATTCACAATTAATTTAGTGAATCCTTTATTTACTCTTTGATTTTTGTCAAACTTAAGACGTCTGCTGTCACGAATCCGGTCTGTGGCCTTCCGCCCAATAGCCACCAGAGGTCGCCTCTCCATCATATTGACTCTCACACCACACAGCACACTGGACTGCATTTCCCATCATCCACTGCACTGACGACACACACACAGCTGATTACACTAATCACACTCACACCTGAGAACTATCACACAATCACTATCACCCAATCACACACTCTTTATAAGCCTTGGACTTTCTCTCTGTGAGCACCGAGTATTGTATTGCGTTTATCACTCTCATAGCGATAGCTACTCTAGGGAGCCCAAGTCATAGTCATAGTCATAGTCATAGTCATAGTCATAGTCATAGTCATGGTCATGGTCATGGTCATGGTCATGCTTTACTTTGTGTGTTCTCTTGTGTTTTGACTCCTGCCCATGTTTTCTGGATTTACCCTTTTGCCTTGCCATTCGGACTCTGTTTGCACCTCGATTGGATTATTGCTCTCGTACCTGGATTACCCCTTCTGTCAAGCCCCTTGGATATTGTACGCCGATCGCCGACCACGCCTGTTTATTTGAGTACTCTTCTGTCTTGCCCTCTCTATACCTGTTTGCTGTTTGTTCGACCCTGTCTGTTATTGACCATGCCTGTAAATAAAAGCTTGCACCTGGATCCGCACGTCTCACGTCTTGTCCGCCCCGTTACATCTGCTGTGCTATATAACCCAGACTTTTATCGCTTTTAAATGACACAAGTTTCCTTTTAAACATACATCTCTAGTCCATAGGAAAAATGTTGTTTGTTTTATTTTTAGTTATTCACACTTAATTCCTTTTTAGTCTTTTTTTTTGTCAAGTTTAAGTCTTCTGATTTGTTATATAACCCAGATTTTTTAACTTTTAAAAATTAGATTACACAAGTTTTTTCCTTTTAAACATACATCTCTAGTCCACAGGCCTTTATTTTATTTAGTTATTCACAATTAATTTAGTGAATCCTTTATTTACTCTTTGATTTTTGTCAAGTTTAAGACGTCTGGCGTGTTATATATAACCCAGACTTTTATCACTTAAATTAGATTAGGCACACAAGTTTATTCCTAAACAGTCGCATCTATGCCACGGGCTTTTATTTTATTTAGTTATTCATAGGTTACTTAACACATCTATTCCTTTAATTGTTCTTTGATTTTGTCAATCTTAACTTGCGATGTGGTATAACAGTTTGAAAGCATACACGTGCGTATGCGAACGCAAACAGGATTTCTCTTTGATTTTCCACCCGTAACGTTTGTGGTGTGTTCTCTATCAATTGAAACAGACACACAACGTCTAAACTTTACAACATGCTAAGAAATGCAAATATCTCGTCTCACGCAGTGCGGTGAGACCAGAATGGTGCTGTGTGTCTCGTTTTATGATTACTGACGTGTGTATATCAGATCAAGAGGTTGTTGTAAAACAAAAAAGGTGATTCTGGGGAGTTGTGATCTGCAATCTAACGAGTTTGGAGGGGTCTGGCGATTTGAACGATGGTGTTGTGTCAGACAAAGTTCAGAGATCAAAACAGATATTTCTTGTAAGATGTAGTTCAGTGATCAAAGTATGTCCATAGCATCCTTTTTTACAACATGCACCTGCGAGTGCGGGGAGGATCCGGTCCTGGTGAACTTTTTGCCTAAAGTTCAGTGATCAAAGGGCATCCATCGCATCTATTTTATGACATACACCTGCGTGTGTGAACTTTGTCAAAAGTTCGTTGGAATGGTTCACTGGATGGTCAACACACACACTAAAACAACTCCTACATTTAAACATTTAGACTTTTACAAATGAAAACTTTTAGAATCACACCGGGTATCTCTACAAGATGATGAAAACAGCATGATTAAACAACGATATGACTTTTGTTTTAACAAATACATTTTTATATCTTTCAAACCTAAAACCATGATGCTCTAAACAAACCAAGGATTAGAAGCAGTCAAATTATCCTCTGATGAACGCAAGACGGTTACAGAGTCTTTCTTTATGAATTAGAGTTAAATTAGACTACAAGTTAGTCGTCATAAGGTTGTTTGCAACAAAACTAATTCCTACAAATGTCTCACAGAATCTTTACAGCAGTTTCGACTTTCTCTCTCACTTTAAAAATGGTATTATTAACCGTGTGTTTAAATGCAGCATGTTTATTTTTTACACTATAAGGTTTTATTTTATTAAAATAAAAACAACTGGTCTATATAGGGTTATTTTACTAAGATATGATCAAATAATTGACAGAGGAAATAGTTCAAATAATCGATAAGTCCAACTTATCAACCCTGTTTGATGTGTCTGACGGTTTGTGACAAATATCTTACTGATACAGACATGCTAAGATGTTAAGTATGTGTGAAACATGTGTAAAGTTCAATATTACTGTTAAAAATAGTATAATAAAACAAAAAACACACACACACACACACTAAAACAATCCCTATACAGTTAAACATTCAGACTTTTATGATGTCTCATACAAATCTTTTACAAATAAAAAACTTCTTAGAATCACACCGAGTATCTCTACAAGATGATGAAAAGCAGCATGATTAAACAATGATATAACTTTTGTTTTAACAAATAAGTTTTTAGATCTTTCAAACCTAAAACCATGATGCTCTAAAGCAAGGGTTAGAAGCAGTCAAATGATCCTCTGACGATTGCAAGACGGTTACAGAGATTCGTCTTTATGAATTAGACCTAAATTAGACTAAAAATTAGCTGTCGTGAGGTTGTTTGCAACAAAAGTAGTTCTTAAACAAGCTGCAACAAATGTCTCACAGAATCTCTACAACAGATTAGACTTTCTTTCTCTTTAAAAGTGGTATTATTTAATCGTGGGGTTTAAATGCAGCATTTTTTAAATAATTTTTTTCACAGTATAATGTTTTATTTTATTAAAATAAAAACAACTGATCTACAGTGTATATAGGTTTGTTTTTACTAAGATTTGATCAAATAACTGATATAAGAAACATGCAAATATTCGATAAGTCCATCTTATCATCCCCAAACTGATGTGTCTGATGGTTGCGATGATATAAATATCTTACTGATACAAATGTGTTAAGATGTTAAGTATCTGTAAAAAATAGTTTAAAAAGTCATCTTTTTTAGCTTTCATGTAGGATTCGTGGCCGCACTCAAGTGGTTTTTGTGTAACAGAGTCCTGAGACAAATGAAAATAGAATGCGTGAAAGTCTTTTCTCTTTAAGATATTTGTAATGACAGATTAAAAGTTTTAGATTGATTAAAACAATTGAGTGTATGCATTTCTCTTGAATATGTATACAGTAACCAGTGAGTACATGAATCAGTATAAATACATATCCTCATAAATTCAGTGTGATTCTATCATATCAATCAATAATTTAAAAAAAGATTTAATTTATATACCATACCTGGCTTTCTCTTCAAAACACAATACATTTTCTTACTACTTTTTAAATGTGTAGAACAACCGTTTTTGGGGGAGGGGAAAACATATAGTGTTGTGTTTCTAAGTTAGGATGCTTGTAGTTTGTAGTTAATCACGTCTTTAACCTAAAAAAAAAATGTTCATTCAAACTCTCTTACGCACACCTGCAGCTTTTCTCAGACAACCGCAAATTGCCAGCAATATTCTTAAAGGGATAGTTCACTTTGAAATTAAAATTTGGTATCTATCAGCTTACCCCAAGGGCATCCAAGATGTAGGTGTCTTTTTTTCTTCAGTAGATCCAATTTTGATATTTTTAGGTCAAACCGTTCTAGTCTGTCAGTTATATAATGGCAGGTATAGGTCACTGTCTCTATAAGAGGGAAAAAGAACATGCACAGAGAAATTCAAATTAAACAATTCCCCATCGTAACTACACATTGATGGCCTAAGACACGAAACGAGCGGTTTGTGTGAGAAAACGAACAGTATTTATATCGTTTTTTACCTCTTGTACACAACCATGTCCAAGCTTTGTCAAAAGTTCGTTGGAATGGTTCACTGGATGGTCAACACACACACTAAAACAACTCCTACATTTAAACATTTAGACTTTTACAAATGAAAACTTTTAGAATCACACCGGGTATCTCTACAAGATGATGAAAACAGCATGATTAAACAACGATATGACTTTTGTTTTAACAAATACATTTTTAGATCTTTCAAACCTAAAACCATGATGCTCTAAACAAACCAAGGATTAGAAGCAGTCAAATGATCCTCTGATGAACGCAAGACGGTTACAGAGTCTTTCTTTATGAATTAGAGTTAAATTAGACTACAAGTTAGTCGTCATAAGGTTGTTTGCAACAAAACTAATTCCTACAAATGTCTCACAGAATCTTTACAGCAGTTTCGACTTTCTCATTTTAAAAATGGTATTATTAACCGTGTGTTTAAATGCAGCATGTTTATTTTTTACACTATAAGGTTTTATTTTATTAAAATAAAAACAACTGGTCTATATAGGGTTATTTTACTAAGATATGATCAAATAATTGACAGAGGAAATAGTTCAAATAATCGATAAGTACAACTTATCAACCCTGTTTGATGTGTCTGACGGTTTGTGACAAATATCTTACTGATACAGACATGCTAAGATGTTAAGTATGTGTGAAACATGTGTAAAGTTCAATATTACTGTTAAAAATAGTATAATAAAACAAACACACACACACACACTAAAACAATCCCTATACAGTTAAACATTCAGACTTTTATGATGTCTCATACAAATCTTTTACAAATAAAAAACTTCTTAGAATCACACCGAGTATCTCTACAAGATGATGAAAAGCAGCATGATTAAACAATGATATAACTTTTGTTTTAACAAATAAGTTTTTAGATCTTTCAAACCTAAAACCATGATGCTCTAAAGCAAGGGTTAGAAGCAGTCAAATGATCCTCTGACGATTGCAAGACGGTTACAGAGATTCGTCTTTATGAATTAGACCTAAATTAGACTAAAAATTAGCTGTCGTGAGGTTGTTTGCAACAAAAGTAGTTCTTAAACAAGCTGCAACAAATGTCTCACAGAATCTTTACAACAGATTAGACTTTCTTTCTCTTTAAAAGTGGTATTATTAATCGTGGGGTTTAAATGCAGCATTTTTTAAATAATTTTTTTCACAGTATAATGTTTTATTTTATTAAAATAAAAACAACTGATCTACAGTGTATATAGGTTTGTTTTTACTAAGATTTGATCAAATAACTGATATAAGAAACATGCAAATATTCGATAAGTCCATCTTATCATCCCCAAACTGATGTGTCTGATGGTTGCGATGACATAAATATCTTACTGATACAAACGTGTTAAGATGTTAAGTATCTGTAAAAAATAGTTTAAAAAGTCATCTTTTTTAGCTTTCATGTAGGATTCGTGGCCGCACTCAAGTGGTTTTTGTGTAACAGAGTCCTGAGACAAATGAAAATAGAATGCGTGAAAGTCTTTTCTCTTTAAGATATTTGTAATGACAGATTAAAAGTTTTAGATTGATTAAAACAATTGAGTGTATGCATTTCTCTTGAATATGTATACAGTAACCAGTGAGTACATGAATCAGTATAAATGCATATCCTCATAAATTCAGTGTGATTCTATCATATCAATCAATAATTTAAAAAAGATTTAATTTATATACCATACCTGGCTTTCTCTTCAAAACACAATACATTTTCTTACTACTTTTTAAATGTGTAGAACAACCGTTTTTGGGGGAGGGGAAAACATATAGTGTTGTGTTTCTAAGTTAGGATGCTTGTAGTTTGTAGTTAATCACGTCTTTAACCTAAAAAAAAAATTTTCATTCAAACTCTCTTACGCACACCTGCAGCTTTTCTCAGACAACCGCAAATTGCCAGCAATATTCTTAAAGGGATAGTTCACTTTGAAATTAAAATTTGGTATCTATCAGCTTACCCCAAGGGCATCCAAGATGTAGGTGTCTTTTTTTCTTCAGTAGATCCAATTTTGATATTTTTAGGTCAAACCGTTCTAGTCTGTCAGTCATATAATGGCAGGTATAGGTCACTGTCTCTATAAGAGGGAAAAAGAACATGCACAGAGAAATTCAAATTAAACAATTCCCCATCGTAACTACACATTGATGGCCTAAGACACGAAACGAGCGGTTTGTGTGAGAAAACGAACAGTATTTATATCGTTTTTTACCTCTTGTACACAACCATGTCCAAGTGATCTCCGACGCTCCGTGTGAATGGGGCGTTAGTCTGCGCAAGTGCCGGAAAGCGCCGGAAGTGATCTCTCGCGCGTATACGTCACTCATTGCCAGAGCGCACGCACACACGTCACACACCGGATGCGTGTGCGCACTCAGATCACTTGGACATGGTTGTGTACAAGAGGTAAAAAACGATATAAATACTGTTCGTTTTCTCACACAAACCGCTCGTTTCGTGTCTTAGGCCATCAATGTGTAGTTACGATGGGGAATTGTTTAATTTGGATTTCTCTGTGCATGTTCTTTTTCCCTCTTATAGAGACAGTGACCTATACCTGCCATTATATGACTGACAGACTAGAACGGTTTGACCTAAAAACATCAAAATTGGATCTACTGAAGAAAAAAAGACACCTGCATCTTGGATACCCTTGGGGTAAGCTGATAGATACCAAATTTTAATTTCAAAGTGAACTATCCCTTTAAGTCTGTTTTATCATTCAGCTGTAGCTGAAACCCTATAACCAGAGATGGAAACTCGAGTCTGCGACTTGGACTCGAGTCGCACTTAAGTCGCATAAATAAAGACTTGGGACTTGACTTGGACTCATGAACAGCTGACTCGAGACTTGACTTGGACTCGTGAGACTCGTGAGACTCGTAAAAAACGCAAGTCATTTGGTATAGGAGTTTATATGAATGTATCTCTGAGGGAAACTGGCTGTCTTAAAAAAAGTTTAAATGGCATTTTCTTTTCATCTTGCCTCCGTATAATTTATATTAAAGTAGTGTTCATAACCACAGCTCTGCTTTGTTTACAGCGGCAACCAAGGAAACAATGTTTAATTGATGTTCAAGCGCCACCTGCTGGTAGAGAGTGAATCTGCATTAATTCAGCCTGTCTTCTCTGTCTGCTGGTTTGTTTCGTACAGATGTTTTATGTAGAATAGTTTCACAAAACTAAAGTCAGACCATTTTGTTTTTGCTTCAAATTTCGAAAGTATACAATCCAATTTAGATGAAAAACTGCTCATGCTGGATGTATGCAGCCTCTTTGTTTGGATTGTGTTGTGTTTAAAATATAGTGGTTGCCTCTCATTTTAAATTGAAAAAGAGCACAGACAAAGCCTTAGTTTGTTTATATGAGATTTATTTCATTTGTGTAATTCATTTGATTAATTGGGGTTTCTTTTAAAATTTAGTTTTGTTGTTTGACATATTTCAATTTTACAAAGAAATGTGCAGCATTGTATATGACAATTAATAAATGGACACCTTTTCATTTCTTTGTCTTAAATTTTGTTGAAGTTTTTTTTGTTGAGAAAATCATATCGTGAAATCAGTATTTCAAAACTGATTTAGCCTCAATAACTAGCTGAAAGAACTGTTGCTAATAAATAGAACAAAGACTTGAGACGTGACTTGGACTCCACCTCAAAGACTTGAGACTTGACTTAGACTTGACCTCAGAGACTTGTGAACATGTCTGCCTATAACAGAGTTATTTTATGCATTATTACAACTATAGATGCTGAAATAGATCATTAACCTGTTTAACTCTAAAAAATGGTTTGACAAACAAGGGTACACTCATAAAACAAGCCTGGACCCAATTTGAAGCGTACAATCATTACAGAAAATGTATTATTGCACCGCAGTAAGATAAAACTCTGTATGTGCGATTGACCAACTTTTCAGATGTTCAACGTGTTATTACAAGGATCTGTTTACTTAGTTTATGATGAAACTAGAAAATATAGGAGTGAACTAACATTCGTTAAAAATACTGGTCACATTCAATTAGATGAAGACGTGCAGAGGTAGCGAACACGACAAACTTGGGGGTCATGAAGCAAACCGTCTATCACGACGCACGTTCTCCAGAATGGTGTTGATGACGCGGTTCATAATTTCATGATGAAGACGGACTGAATATTCAGATAGCAGATGGGACTGACTGACTTTTTGCTAATATTTGATTTCAAGAAAGCACAACCAAATCCTATTGCAATTTCACGAAATAACACAACAATGGGAGGTCCATTTCAACATATACATGTCAAGTCTGCTTTACTATAAGTATAACGTATTCTTCTTATATATATAGGCTATATTTGTTTAGGCTAAATACGTTTTAACAATTATTTTTGTTTTTGTTTTTACAATGCTGTTAAATTGAACGCTTGTAACTAATACCTCATTCAAATGTTGCTGGCCTTTTAGGTGAGCGAACTACAATACCCATCATACACCTCAGACTACAAACATGGTCGTCGGGGTTCCATTTCGCAAAATGGTCATACGTGACAGATCTCTAAATCGTCAGACTTCTGATTATACGCACGCTCAGATACCCTATATAAAAGGACTCGCATTTCCAAACTTTTTGCGAAGTATACGCTTCTGCCGCATTGTGATGTTACAAACCCTTTTTGCGATCTCCGTTAGTGTTGCGAAGTCTGATGGATCGAGAACATCCATTCGGTTCAACGAACCGGTTCAAAGAACCGATTCATCATCTCCTTAAGTCATCTCGCTGTGATGTCAGCATACAATTATTTTCTAACAACTCAGGGTCGTTTTATATCAGTGAAACATTCAAATAAAGTTAACGGTGTGAAGGCGTCTTTTGTTCACTTAACCTGATGATGTTTGTGGTTGCGGTTTCATTGACAGATCCTTCATGTTGGATATGAGTCCCGATCGAACCAATATTGAGCAGCCTACACATAAACGCTATGTTCTACCTGTCTAAAGTATAAGTCTGTAGAAAGAATAAACCGGTCTTATAAACTCATTGATTTAGCTTAACAACTTCACAATATAATCTGCACGAGCGATACGCTCTTAAATTCGATAGTACACAAAATATGTGTAAAAGGACGGATAACATATCAACGTGATGTTTTGGTTCGTGTCTTACACAACTGCTCGTTACTTAACGTTTTCAATAAGTTTTAATATAAAAGATAATAGTCTGTTAACAATTTAGATGGTTTTATTATGAAAGTGCACAAATAACCGCTGAAGTACATACTGTTTGTTAAAATTGAAATAATAACCTACCATGTGCACATTTAACCGCTTTATTTACATTATGCTGAATGTAAAACTCTTAAACAGAAACATTAAAACATTTCAAACTTGTCAAACAATCGCTTCAATACATTCCTCTTATGAAAACGCTTAAATAGAATACTGTCAAACAGAACGTTGTCTGCAAGTTCCCGACGTGTAAATTACCAACGAGTTCTCAAAGAGAAACATACTTATACCGAGCTTGAAAATATGTTCAAAACACATAAATAGCCATCACGCGTATAGTTCATGCGTTGTTCTAATGCATTCTGTTCGCCTTAAAACGATACATTCAATCAAAAATCTGACCAAAAGACAGACAGACAGACAAAACCTCAACGATAGCTGAGATGGATCGAGAGGAAAGGGTACAAATAATTATTCTTCGCCACAATAACACACCGGGTCCGATAAATTGTATACCCTTACTGCAGACTTTCTCAACATTCTTTATCCTAGTTATTATTTACCTCTTATTCAATCATAAACCTACAAGAGTTAAAGAAAATTCCTTAATTGATAATGTTTTAATGTCAAATTATCTAAGTGAAGAAATTAAATCCGGTGTTTTATATTCAGATTTGTCTGATCATTTTCCGATATAGCATTATTCTGTAATTAGGGTTAACAGGGTTAAACTCTCAAAAGAAATACAGCAAAATAATGTTTTTATCGATCGATTAAATATGATAGTCCCTCTACACGACGCTGCTTAGGACTAAACAAATTATATTTATTTTAGGTCATTTTTCAGGGCTGTCTACGATGCGGGTTCACAAGACAAACCGATCGTAAAAAGCGAGTGTTTGTGTTTTTCTGTTACCTGTACAACTCTTAAAGCTACGCATTTCACAGCGCGTACATAGATACGCATTTCTTTCGTGCATGTCTCTAAACAATAGTTAGGTAAACGGCTTACAGTTGATACGTCATTTTAAATGAAAGGTGGGATGATTCGTGTCTTTTTTATTCTGTCCACACCAATGCTTTGAAAGGTGCACGTTTTTGACCATTTTAGATGGTATGCACCAGCACACAGACACGTGTTTTAGGTATTCATCTGACCAAAAGGTTTGATACTGGGGAAACACACGCAACAGCAGCTGTGTTTTGTCATGGTTGTCTTCATAAACGAAACACTTTTATTAAAACAATGCGACATGAAGTTTCTGTATTCAACAGCACAGTGCCTTGAATTATTGTAGTATATCGGGTTTTTTTTTTCTTCTAAATATCTAAACATGTATTTAGCTTAAAAATTAGTTGTTACGTGTTTACAAAGTTGTCACGCCTGTTGTTGAATTTTATAACATATATTTCACCAAACCTAAAGGACTGAAAACAGGTTTAGCATAAGTTCGCATTTCAGCTGTTAGCCTGAAAATGCAAGTGAACTGAGATTTCATTACTGAGATAATCTACAGAATGTGAAACAAGCTCACAGTTACATTAGAGTTTTGGATTCTAGTTTATGTCGAATATTGTTTGTTACTGTTTCACAGGTTTAACACCTCATTTACTTGAAGACACGTACTGTATAAATCACAAAGTTTTCCACCGTAGTAGGCCGACTCTGAAACCAGACCAAAAAATTAAAATAATAGCTTGAGACTTAGTTGTAGCAGTATGAAAATTGTTTTATGATTTGTTCGCGTTGTTCTGAACCACGGTTTCATTTTTAACAACACAATTCATATTGTATTGTCATGTGTGATTGTAAAAATCTTGTGTGTGAGTGTCTTGTTTTTTCTTTTCTTTTTTTTTTTTTTGCAAACAGTACTGCTGTAATGTTAGCGAACTCTTTGTGTTCATCGTATTCGTAGATATTTATGTGAATTTGCTTGATTTAATAAAATATAGCGTCTTCATTCGAGACATTTATTTTATATTATACGTAATACATATTTCTTATTAATGATCATTAAATTGATAACAAACAAAAAACTTGCTATCTGTACCGGTAAATCGTTACATTTTAAATAAAGACATTTTTATGAAGTCAGAGAACAGAATAACAAGTTGAGAACCTTTTATTTCAACAATATATCGATGAACATACATTGAAGTAGTGAAGAAAATGATCAAATAGCCGTTACACACAGTGGTCAAGCCAGAATAGAAAATCTCTGATGGCCAATATATTTTTGTGTAATATGAAATCAACCAGCGATTCAACAATTTCACATGTCATAGAATTGCAATTTTTTGCAGCCAACAAGACACATTGATCCATTACAGACGTACACAGACAGAGAACCTCGTTAATGTCCATCTCATCCTCGCATTCAGACATCACATCCAGAATTTTTCTGGTAATTATACAGGCCGACTCTCTGCTGGTGAGAAACATGCTAGTCAAATCAGGCCATGGATATTTTACGCTTCTTACAATTTTCATTTCGTTCTTGAGATTTTTTACACGCTTGGTATCTCCCGTACAATCGTGATTCGGATCGCACGCCGCAGCGATGATCTTACGTAACAGTTTGATCATCTGTCCTCTGTAATGTAGTTTAAACGTGGGGTCTATGACGTCTTTTACAAAACACGTTTTCCCCGTGCCGCAGTCCAGTTGCTTAGCGTCGCCAGAACACCAATCGCGCTCTATCAACTTTTGCGCAGCGTCAGACATCCTTTTCAGAATTATATTCTCTCCAAGAGATAAACTTTGTCCCCTAAACGATATAGAATGTTGTCGCCGTTTCCTAGAATCTGGACTGACTGTTTTAATCCGCGACGGTCCTGTGGAATTCCACTTTCAGTTTCCGGTTTATGGTTCAGATCCGTCGAAGCGTTATTAGTAGAAAAATTACAGAGTGCGTCAGGCTCAGACAAATTGGATTGTTGAAGCTGATTTTGGGGTTCCATGTAGATAACGTTTTGATCGACAAGCCAGTAGCTCCGCCGTCAGTACTTTCAAACTCGTAGCAACGCCGCAATAGAGCTTATCAGGCCATTTGTCATCGGTTTTAGCGTTCGGACCCACCCTCAACCTGGTGCGCGGCTTACAGGGTTGGGGGTTGTCACCAGGAAGTCATAAACATCGGTCTCTCCTAAGATACGTTTTTTGTTTGTTATCAATTTAATGATCATTAATAAGAAATATGTATTACGTATAATATAAAATAAATGTCTCGAATGAAGACGCTATATTTTATTAAATCAAGCAAATTCACATAAATATCTACGAATCCGATGAACACAAAGAGTTCGCTAACATTACAGCAGTACTGTTTGCAAAAAAAAAAAGAAAAGAAAAAACAAGACACTCACGCACAAAATTTTTACAATCACACATGACAATACAATATGAATTGTGTTGTTAAAAATGAAACCGTGGTTCAGAACAACACAAACAAATCATAAAAACAATTTTCATACTGCTACAACTAAGTCTCAAGCTATTATTTTTATTTTTTGGTCTGGTTTCAGAGTCGGCCTACTACGGTGGAAAACTTTGTGATTTATACAGTACGTGTCTTCAAGTAAATGAGGTGTTAAACCTGTGAAACAGTAACAAACAATATTCGACATAAACTAGAATCCAAAACTCTAATGTAACTGTGAGCTTGTTTCACATTCTGTAGATTATCTCAGTAATGAAATCTCAGTTCACTTGCATTTTCAGGCTAACAGTTGAAATGCGAACTTATGCTAAACCTGTTTTCAGTCCTTTAGGTTTGGTGAAATATATGTTATAAAATTCAACAACAGGCGTGACAACTTTGTAAACACGTAACAACTAATTTTTAAGCTAAATACATGTTTAGATATTTAGAAAAAAAAAAAAACCCGATATACTACAATATTTCAAGGCACTGTGCTGTTGAATGCAGTAACTTCATGTCGTATTGTTTTAATAAAAGTGGTTCGTTTATGAAGACAATCATGACAAAACACAGCTGCTGTTGCGTGTGTTTCCCCAGTATCAAACCTTTTGGTCAGATGAATACCTAAAACACGTGTCTGTGTGCTGGTGCATACCATCTAAAATGGTCAAAAACGTGCACCTTTCAAAGCATTGCTGTGGACAGAATAAAAAAGACACGAATCATCCCACCTTTCACTTAAAATGACGTATCAACTGTAAGCCGTTTACCTAACTATTGTTTAGAGACATACATGAAAGAAATGCGTATCTATGTACGCGCTGTGAAATGCGTAGATTTAAGAGTTGTACAGGTAACAGAAAAACACAAACACTCGCTTTTTACGATCGGTTTGTCTTGTGAACCCGCATCGTAGACAGCCCTGAAAGATGACCTAAAATAAATATAATTTGTTTAGTCCTAAGCAGCGTCGTTTAGAGGGACTATCATATTTAATCGATCGATAAAAACATTATTTTGCTGTATTTCTTTTGAGAGTTTAACCCTGTTAACCCTAATTACAGAATAATGCTATATCGGAAAATGATCAGACAAATCTGAATATAAAACACCGGATTTAATTTCTTCACTTAGATAATTTGACATTAAAACATTATCAATTAAGGAATTTTCTTTAACTCTTGTAGGTTTATGATTGAATAAGAGGTAAATAATAACTAGGATAAATAATGTTGAGAAAGTCTGCAGTGAGGGTATAAAATTTATCAGACCCGGTGTGTTATTGTGGCGAAGAATAATTATTTGTACCCTTTCCTCTCGATCCATCTCAGCTATCGTTGAGGTTTTGTCTGTCTGTCTGTCTTTTGGTCAGATTTTTTATTGAATGTATCGTTTTAAGGCGAACAGAATGCGTAAGAACAACGCATGAACTATACGCGTGATGGCTATTTATGTGTTTTGAACATATTTTCAATCTCGGTATAAGTATGTTTCTCTTTGAGAACTCGTTGGTAATTTACACGTCGGGAACTTGCAGACAACATTCTATTTGACAGTATTCTATTTAAGCATTTTCATTAGAGGAATGTATTGAAGTGATTGTTTGACAAGTTTGAAATGTTTCTGTTTAAGAGTTTTACATTCAGCATAATGTAAATAAAGCGGTTAAATATGCACATGGTAGGTTATTATTTCAATTTTAACAAACAGTATGTACTTCAGCGGTTATTTGTGCGCTTTCATAATAAAACCATCTAAATTGTTAAGAGACTATTATCTTTTATATTAAAACTTATTGAAAATGTTAAGTAACGAGCAGTTGTGCAAGACACGAACCAAAACATCACGTTAATATGTTATCCGTCCTTTTACACATATTTTGTGTACTATCGAATTTAAGAGCGTATCGCTCGTGCAGATTATATTGTAAAGCTGTTAAGCTAAATCAATGAGTTTATAAGACCGGTTTATTCTTTCTACAGACTTATACTTTAGACATGTAGAACATAGCGTTTATGTGTAGGCTGCTCAATATTGGTTCGATCGGGACTCGTATCCGACATGAAGGATCTGTCAATGAAACCGCAACCACAAACATCATCAGGTTAAATGAACAAAAGACGCCTTCACACCGTTAACTTTATTTGAATGTTTCACTGATATAAAACGATCCTGAGTTGTTAGAAAATAATTGTATGCTGACATCACAGCGAGATGACTTAAGGAGACGATGAATCGGTTCTTTGAACCGGTTCGTTGAACCGAATGGATCGGGCTTCGCAACACTAACGGAGATCACAAAAAGGGTTTGTAACATCACAACGCGGCAGAAGCGTATGCTTCGCAAAAAGTGTGGAAATGCGAGTCTTTTTATATAGGGTATCTGAGCGTGCGTATAATCAGAAGTCTGACGATTTAGAGATCTGTCAGGTATGACCATTTTGGGAAATGGAACCCCGACGACCATGTTTGTAGTCTGAGGTGTATGATGGGTATTGTAGTTTGCTGACCTGAAAGGCCAGCAACATTTGAATGAGGTATTAGTTACAAGCGTTCAATTTAACAGCATTGTAAAAACAAAAACAAAAATAATTGTTAAAACGTATTTAGCCTAAACCAATATAGCCTATATATAAGAAGAATACGTTATACTTATGGTAAAGCAGACTTGACATGTATATGTTGAAATGGACCTCCCATTGTTGTGTTATTTCGTGAAATGGCAAAAGGATTTGGTTGTGCTTTCTTGAAATCAAATATTAGCAAAAAGTCAGTCAGTCCCATCTGCTATCTGAATATTCAGTCCGTCTTCATCATGAAATTATGAACCGCGTCATCAACACCATTCTGGAGAACGTGCGTCGTGATAGACGGTTTGCTTCATGACCCCCAAGTTTGTTGTGTTCGCTACCTCTGCACGTCTTCATCTAATTGAATGTGACCAGTATTTTTAACGAATGTTAGTTCACTCCTATATTTTCTAGTTTCATCATAAACTAAGTAAACAGATCCTTGTAATAACACGTTGAACATCTGAAAAGTTGGTCAATCGCACATACAGAGTTTTATCTTACTGCGGTGCAATAATACATTTTCTGCAATGATTGTACGCTTCAAATTGGGTCCAGGCTTGTTTTAGGAGCGTACCCTTGTTTGTCAAACCATTTTTTAGAGTTAAACAGGTTAATGATCTATTTCAGCATCTATAGTTGTAATAATGCATAAAATAACTCTGTTATAGGGTTTCAGCTGCAGCTGAATGATAAAACAGACTTAAGAATATTGCTGGCAATTTGCGGTTGTCTGAGAAAAGCTGCAGGCGTGCGTAAGAGAGTTTGAATGAAACATTTTTTTAGGTTAAAGACATGATTAAATACAAACTACAAGCATCCTAACTTAGAAACACAACACTATATGTTTTCCCCTCCCCCAAAAACGGTTATTCTACACATTTAAAAAGTAGTAAGAAAATGTATTGTGTTTTGAAGAGAAAGCCAGGTATGGTATATAAATTAAATCTTTTTTTAAATTATTGATTGATATGATAGAATCACACTGAATTTATGAGGATATGTATTTATACTGATTCATGTACTCACTGGTTACTGTATACATATTCAGGAGAAATGCGTACACTCAATTGTTTTAATCAATCTAAAACTTTTAATGTCATTACAAATATCTTAAAGAGAAAAGTCTTTCACGCATTCTATTTTCATTTGTCTCAGGACTCTGTTACACAAAAACCACTTGAGTTGGGCCACGAATCCTACATGAAAGCTAAAAAAGATGACTTTTTAAACTATTTTTTACAGATACTTAACATTTTAATGTCATCGCAACCATCAGACACATCAGTTTGGGGATGATAAGATGGACTTATCGAATATTTGCATGTTTCTTATATCAGTTATTTGATCAAATCTTAGTAAAAACAAACCTATATACACTGTAGATCAGTTGTTTTTATTTTAATAAAATAAAACATTATACTGTGAAAAAAAATATTAAAAAAATGCTGCATTTAAACCCCAAGATTAATAATACCACTTTTAAAGTGAGAAAGAAAGTCTAATCTGTTGTAAAGATTCTGTGAGACATTTGTTGCAGCTTGTTTAAGAACTACTTTTGTTGCAAACAACCTCACGACAGCTAATTTTTAGTCTAATTTAGGTCTAATTCATAAAGACGAATCTCTGTAACCATCTTGCATTCGTCAGAGGATCATTTGACTGCTTCTAACCCTTGCTTTAGAGCATCATGGTTTTAGGTTTGAAAGATCTAAAAACGTATTTGTTAAAACAAAAGTTATATCTGTCAGGGTTCTGTTGTGTGTGTCATCTGTTCCTGCCTCTTGTGTCCATATTTGGTTTGTTTCCTGTCCTTGTTTCGTGTCATTATGAGTTAAGTATGTTCCAGCTGTGTTTGTCTCGTTATGTGTTAATTACCCTGTGTATTTAGTTCCTGTCTTTTGAGTTTGATTTCGTCTGGTCTACTCGTTACTCCCCGGTTTTTCTGTCCATGTCAGCCTTGTTTTGCCTTGATGTCTCCATTAAAGTCTGTATATTTGAGTTTACCTCCCCGTCTGCGTGTCCTTGTTCCTCCCTGCTGTGTGCACCGTGACAGAAGACCAGACCTAAACAGTAAGCGGCGCCCCTTCACCTCGTTTTGTTTTGTTCGTTTTTTGAAAAGTTTTTATTTGTTCCTGTTTTGTCTGTCCCGCAGCATGGAAGTCGCCGCTCGTTATTCCCACCTTAGCCCACTGCAAGTCGGCGTGGGAGTTCGGCGGGATCGCCGCGAGTGCCGCGAGTCCACTGACCGCGAGCACTCATGCCCGCCGTTCGCGGGAGATATCCGCCGCCGGCGGTGGCTCTCCCAAGCCCGCCGGCTGGTTGCCTAGTTCCCGGGTTGCCGCTCCCCCAGGCATGCCACCGGATCGCCGCTGACTCAATGCCCGCCGGCCCGCCTTTGACTCAAGCCCACCGGATCGCCGCTGACTCATGCCCGCTGGCCGCCGCTAACCCTAGCCCCGTGGATCAAGTCCACATGTCATGGCCAGGAGTGCCGTGTGTCTGTCTTGTTGTGCCCACAGGAACATTTTAAACTAACCTTGTCTTGTCCGTGGAGACTCGTCTGGGGCAGGCGGCTCCTCTTGTTGTGGCCATGGAGGCCATTCTAGCCGCCTGCCCCCTTGTCGCAGATGTGGAAGCGGTAGCTGAGGGAACCTTGGGAGGGCCCCTGATGTCTCTTCATGCCCAGAAGAAGCTTCCTAGCTCGCCCAGGAGGGCTTCCTGTTCCTGTGGGCGGTCCTGTCTTGTCCTGTTTGTCTAGCCCCGGAGGGCTGTCTTGCTCGGTGTGTTTAGCCCTGGAGGGCTATCCTGTCCTGTCGTCTGTGTCTAGCCCCGGAGGGCTCCTGATACCCCCTAACTTCCCCAGGGAAATTTGGGGGGGGGGTAAAAGGGTTCCGGTGGTAGGGGCTGGGCCGTGGGGACTGAGGCCACGGCCACAAGGGCCACCTGCCATGGCCTCCTGAGCTCCCAGCTCCGCCATGGTCTCCGTTGCCTGTTCCGCTCTGGAGGTCCCCGTCCTGTGTTCCTGTCCGTGTTTGTCCTGAGGGGCCTCCAGAGCGCCCACCCCACCTCCCCGGTAGAACTGTTACGGCGTGGGACACGCCTTCCGGGAGGGGGGAGTTATGTCAGGGTTCTGTTGTGTGTGTCATCTGTTCCTGCCTCTTGTGTCCATATTTGGTTTGTTTCCTGTCCTTGTTTCATGTCATTATGAGTTAAGTATGTTCCAGCTGTGTTTGTCTCGTTATGTATTAATTACCCTGTGTATTTAGTTCCTGTCTTTTGAGTTTGATTTCGTCTGGTCTACTCGTTATTCCCCGGTGTTTCTGTCCATGTCAGCCCTGCCTTGCCTTGATGTCTCCATTAAAGTCTGTACATTTGAGTTTACCTCCCCGTCTGCGTGTCCTTGTTCCTCCCTGCTGTGTGCACCATGACAATATCATTGTTTAATCATGCTGCTTTTCATCATCTTGTAGAGATACTCGGTGTGATTCTAAGAAGTTTTTTATTTGTATGAGACATCATAAAAGTCTGAATGTTTAACTGTATAGGGATTGTTTTAGTGTGTGTGTGTGTGTGTTTTTGCTTTATTATACTATTTTTAACAGTAATATTGAACTTTACACATGTTTCACACATACTTAACATCTTAACACGTCTGTATCAGTAAGATATTTGTCACAAACCGTCAGACACATCAAACAGGGTTGATAAGTTGGACTTATCGATTATTTGAACTATTTCCTCTGTCAATTATTTGATCATATCTTAGTAAAATAACCCTATATAGACCAGTTGTTTTTATTTTAATAAAATAAAACATTATAGTGTAAAAAATAAACATGCTGCATTTAAACACACGGTTAATAATACCATTTTTAAAGTGAGAGAGAAGGTCTAAACCGCTGTAAAGATTCTGTGAGACATTTGTAGGAATTAGTTTTGTTGCAAACAACCTTATGACGACTAACTTGTAGTCTAATTTAACTCTAATTCATAAAGAAAGACTCTGTAACCGTCTTGCGTTCATCAGAGGATCATTTGACTGCTTCTAATCCTTGGTTTGTTTAGAGCATCATGGTTTTATGTTTGAAAGATCTAAAAATGTATTTGTTAAAACAAAAGTCATATCGTTGTTTAATCATGCTGTTTTCATCATCTTGTAGAGATACCCGGTGTGATTCTAAAAGTTTTCATTTGTAAAAGTCTAAATGTTTAAATGTAGGAGTTGTTTTAGTGTGTGTGTTGACCATCCAGTGAACCATTTCAACGAACTTTTGACAAAGTTCACACACGCAGGTGTATGTCATAAAATAGATGCGATGGATGCCCTTTGATCACTGAACTTTAGGCAAAAAGTTCACCAGGACCGGATCCTCCCCGCACTCGCAGGTGCATGTTGTAAAAAAGGATGCTATGGACATACTTTGATCACTGAACTACATCTTACAAGAAATATCTGTTTTGATCTCTGAACTTTGTCTGACACAACACCATCGTTCAAATCGCCAGACCCCTCCAAACTCGTTAGATTGCAGATCACAACTCCCCAGAATCACCTTTTTTTGTTTTACAACAACCTCTTGATCTGATATACACACGTCAGTAATCATAAGTCCAGACACACAGCACCATTCTGGTCTCACCGCACTGCGTGAGACGAGATATTTGCATTTCTTAGTATGTTGTAAAGTTTAGACGTTGTGTGTCTGTTTCAATTGATAGATAACACACCACAAACGTTACGGGTGGAAAATCAAAGAGAAATCCTGTTTGCGTTCGCATACGCACGTGTATGCTTTCAAACTGTTATACCACATCGCAAGTTAAGATTGACAAAATCAAAGAACAATTAAAGGAATAGATGTGTTAAGTAACCTATGAATAACTAAATAAAATAAAAGCCCGTGGCATAGGCAAGGCAAGGCAAGGCAAGTTTATTTATATAGCACATTTCATACACAGTGGTAATTCAAAGTGCTTTACATAAAAGAAAGTGAAATAGTCATTCACAGCAATAAAAACAAGGAATTAAAAATAATAAAAACAAGGAATTTTAAAAAGTTATAGAAATTGATTTAAAATGAAATTTAAAACAGTTAAATAGAATATGATTATACATAAAATACAGTGCAGTCAGTTCGGACGTAGCACAGTGTTCATTCAACAAATGCACAGCTAAACAGATGAGTTTTCAGTCTGGATTTAAATGTGCCTAATGTTTTAGCACATCTGATCTCTTCTGGAAGCTGGTTCCAACTGCGGGCGGCATAATAGCTAAAAGCGGACTCCCCTTGTTTTGTGTGAACCCTTGGTATTTCTAACTGACTCGATCCTAATGATCTGAGTGGTCTGTTAGGTTTATATTCAGTGAGCATATCTGCAATGTATTTAGGTCCTAGGCCATTGAGTGACTTATAAACGAGTAAAAGTACTTTAAAATCAATCCTAAATGTAACTGGAAGCCAGTGTAAGGACCTGAGGACTGGTGTGATATGCTCAGATTTTCTGGTTCTAGTCAGAATCCTGGCAGCAGCGTTCTGGATGAGCTGCAGCTGTCTAATGGTCTTCTTTGGAAGGCCGGTGAGGAGACCATTACAATAATCCACCCTGCTGGTGATAAAGGCATGAACAAGTTTCTCCAAGTCGTGACTGGAAACAAAACATCTAATTCTTGCAATGTTTTTGAGATGATAGTATGCTGATTTAGTTACTGCTTTGACATGACTACTGAAGCTAAGGTCTGTCTCCAGAATCACCCCAAGATTTCTGACTTGATTTTTAGTTGTTTGACCCCTAGAGTCAAGGTATGCATTCACCTTGAGAACTTCATCTTTGTTTCCAAATGCAATGACTTCAGTTTTCTCCTTGTTTAGCTGAAGAAAGTTTTGGCACATCCAACTGTTAATTTCATCAATGCATTGGCAGAGGGAGTCAATGGGGCTATAGTCATTTGGAGATAAGGCCAGGTAGATCTGGGTATCATCAGCATAGCTGTGATAGGCAATTTGGTTTTTCCTCATTATCTGACTTAGTGGGAGCATATACAGGCTAAACAAGAGCGGTGCAAGAATTGAGCCTTGTGGGTCTCCGCATGTCATGGACGTCCACTTAGACTTATGCTCTCCTATACTCACATAATAACCTCTCCCTTCTAAGTATGACCTGAACCATTTGAGTGCCAACCCAGAAAGCCCGACCCAGTTTTCCAGTCTCTCTAGAAGTATGTTATGATCGACAGTGTCAAACGCAGCACTAAGATCTAGCAGTACCAGCACTGATATTTTGCCAGAATCAGAATTAAAGCGAATATCATTTATTATCTTAATGAGTGCTGTCTCTGTGCTGTGATGCACACGGAAACCAGATTGAAAATTATCAAGGTATTCATTTGAGTTTAAGTAGTTGTTCAGCTGATTAAAAACTATCTTTTCAATAATCTTACCTATGAAAGGAAGATTTGATATTGGTCTATAGTTGCTCAACATGGTGCTATCAAGATTGCGCTTTTTCAGAAGGGGCTTAACAACTGCAGTTTTCAGGGAGTTTGGAAAAGTCCCAGAAATAAGTGAGGTGTTCACCACTTCTAAGAGATCTACTTCCAAACTGTTAAGCACACTTTTGAAAAAAGATGTTGGAAGTGTGTCGAGATAGCAGGTTGACGATTTAAGATGCTGTACTATTTCTTCCAAAATTTTGCTATCAATTGTTTCAAAAACAGACATAGTCACTTCTTTTTGAGATTGCGGTCGAATCTGTGTGACCTCTGTATTACAGGAAGATGTGCCAATCTCCTTTCTGATATTACTGATCTTCTCTGAAAAGAAGGAAGCAAACTCATTGCATTTGCTGTCGGAGAGCATTTCACTAGGAATCTGACTTGGGGGGTTTGTCAGTCTCTCAACAGTAGCAAAAAGAGTACGAGTGTTGTTTAAGTTACTGTTTATAAGGTTTGAGAAGAAGGTCTGTCTAGCTGTGGCTAGTTCCACATTGAAAGCATGAAGGCTGTCTTTATAGATGCTATAGTGAATTTCAAGTTTCGTCTTCCGCCACATCCGCTCAGCTTTTCTGCATTGCCTTTTCATACTCTGAACTGCTGTTGATTTTCTCCAAAATGATTTTTGTCTGCCTGTCTTCTTGCTGACCTTTATCGGAGCTATATCATCAATAACATTCTTAACTTTTGAGTTAAATGAATCCAGGAGAAGATCAACAGAGTCTGCAGAAATGCTTGGTGTTGAAGATATAGCCTCCATAAATAGCACACTAGTGTTCTCATTAATGCATCTCTTTCTGACAGAGACAGATCTAGATTCAGTGGTGACAGAGATCAGTATATCAAAGAAAATACAGAAGTGATCAGACAGTGCTACATCCTTAATAACAATGGATGAAATGTTTAGACCTCTACTGATGAGTAAATCTAGAGTGTGTCCACGATTGTGTGTTGGTCCATGCACATGCTGAATCAGGTCAAAAGTGTTTAAAACAGTTATAATTTCTTTTGTAGTTTTGATTTCAGCATTATCTATATGAATATTAAAATCCCCTGCAATAGCAAAACAGTCAAACTCTGAGGAAATCATTGATAACAGTTCTGTGAACTCTTCAACAAAGGCTGGAGAGTATTTTGGAGGCCTGTAAATGATGATAAACAGAATGCGTGGGGCACCTTTCAGCACAATACCTAGATATTCAAAAGACAAGTACTGACCAAATGACACTTGCTTGCATTGATAAACATCTTTAAATAGAGCAGCTACACCTCCACCTCTCCTAACAGTCCTGCAGACACTTATAAAATTAAAGTTAGGAGGGGCTGTTTCATTTAGGACTGTTGTACTGCAGCTGTCTTCAAGCCATGTTTCATTTAGAAACATAAAATCCAGGTTGTTTGTGGTTATTAAATCATTGATCACAAATGATTTATTTTTTAGTGAGCGAATGTTTAAAAATGCTAACTTGATGGAATTACATTTTGTCTCTACAGCAATCTTAGATTGATGCATTACAGGCCGCAGATTAGATGGGTCAGCCGTACGGCTTGAGAAGGCCTTAGACTTTCTATCACATGATAAAACAGAAATAGAGAAGGCTACAGGCATACTGGGTTCCCGCTTGTTTTGTCTGTTAATAAAGAGGGGACCCGACACATATCACTGAGAGCTGTTATCAGTTGTTTTTGGTTCACCTACAGCCGATGGAGGAGGGTTTGGGCCCTGGCGTTGTGGCAGCGGTCGGAGAGCTCTCACAGGAGGAGGGAGAGCTGGGCCTGCAGTCTTTGGTGGTTGGGGGGCCCGCCGTTTTTTTGTTGATATCTGGGGGCTTGCAGAGAGTTTGGTCCCAGCATACACCAGTTCCTCCATTTTCTGTGAAAAGCTTAGAAGTGGAGATGCTGGAGAGAGGGATAGTGTGTAGAAAAAAAAATCCCCTATTTTTACAGGAATAATCTGTAATATTAAATAGCATTTTATGCAAAATTACGCATTACTCTGTGAAAATACAGAAAATTTCAGTTTAAAAAACAGAAAATGTATCTCTTGAACCCTTAGCACAAGCCATCAGGAAATCTGAAGTATCGATTAAGATTCATGACCATAATCATAGTATTTCATTATACGCTTTTTCTATATTTAGACCACTTTGATGATTCAGTCTCTAGTATAATTAAGGAATTTGATAATTTTAGTAGCCTATCAGGATATAAAATAAATTGGAGCAAATCTGCTTTAATGCCAATTAACAATGTTAAGGTTAATTCTTCTATTCGCTCATTTATCCCTATTAAGGAATATTTCATCTATTTGGGCATTACCAAGTTCAAGTTCAAGTTCAAGTTTTTATTTGTCACATACACGACTATACAGAGATTGTATAACCAGCAGTGAAATGTGAGTCAGGTCCGCTCCATGGACAGTGCAAATATTGTAGAATACAACACAAGGGAAGTATGCATAAAATAAAATTAATAAAAAATAAGATATAAAGAACAAAATATAAAATATAAAGTATAAAAGAATGTGCATGACAGTATGCTGTAGAATTAAATATTAAGATAAGCATGCCTGTACGAGAGAGGAATGTGCAAACAGGTTGAAAATGGTTGACATGAAGCAGCAATCACAAAAAAAAAAAATATAAAAATAAGATATCAAGACACAGAAAGTGTTGTGTGCAAATGACACTGTCAGTATGAGGTAGAGAATAATGAGTGTGAATATCTAGCTGATTGTTAGTGATTATGAAGTAAGTCAGATGATGTTAAGAGGCTGAGTTGAGTTAAGGAGTCTGATGGCCTGGGGGAAGAAACTCCTCCTAAGTCTCTCAGTTTTTGCCATCAGGCAGCGGAAGCGCTTACCAGATGGCAGCAGAGTGAATAGACAGTTTCCAGGGTGATTTGAGTCTTTGGTGATTTTGACAGATCTGCTTCTGTAGCGTTTGAGGTAGATGTCCTGCAGAGAGGGGAAAGCAGACCCTGAGATGCGCTCAGCTAAGCGCACAACTCTCTGCAAGGCCTTGCAGTCTTGGCTGGAGCTGTTTCCATACCACACTGAGTATGGAATATCGATCACAAGTGCAGTATGGAGTTCCTCAAGGCTCAGTACTAGGGCCGTTACTTTTCACGCTTTATATGTTACCCTTGGGAAATATCATTAGGAAACACGGGGTTAGCTTTCACTGTTATGCTGATGATAGTCAGCTCTATATTTCTTCACGGCCTGGTGAAACACCAAATTGAGAAACTTATGGAATGCATAGTCGATATAAAAAACTGGATGATGAGTAATTTCTTACTGCTAATTTCTGAAAAAACAGAGGTGTTAATTATCGGACCTAAAACCCCCACAAGTAATAACCTAGAACACTGTCTAACACTTGATGGCTGCTCTGTAAATTCTTCGTCATCAGTCAGGAACCTAGGTGTGCTATTTAATAGTAATCTCTCCTTTGACAGCCACGTTTCTAGCATTTGTAAAACTGCATTTTTTTCATCTTAAAAATATATCTAAACTGAGACCTATGCTCTCAATGTCAAATGCAGAAATATTAATTCATGCGTTTATGACCTCAGGGTTAGATTATTGTAATGCTTTATTGGGTGGTTGTTCTGCACGCTTAATAAACAAATTACAGATGGTTCAAAATGCAGCAGCTAGAGTTCTTACTAGAACCAGGAAGTATGAGCACATTAGCCCGGTTCTGTCAACACTGCACTGGCTCCCTACTAAACATCGTATAGATTTTAAAATCTTGTTAATTACTTATAAAGCCCTGAATGGTTTAGCTCCTCAGTACTTGAGCGAGCTCTTATCGCATTATAGTCCTTCACGTCCGCTGCGTTCTCAAAACTCTGGCCATTTGATAATACCTAGAATATCAAAATCAACTGCGGGCGGCTGATCTTTTTCCTATTTAGCGCCCAAACTCTGGAACAATCTACCAAACACTGTTCAGGAGGCAGACACACTCTGTCAGTTTAAATCTAGATTAAAGACCCATCTCTTCAACCTGGCGTACACATAACACACTAATACACTTCTATTATTCATATCCGTTAAAGGATTGTTAGGCTGCATTAATTAGATCAGCCGGAACCGGGAACACTTCCCATAACACATAATGTACTTGTTACATCGTAAAAAGATTGACATCTACGCTAATATTAGTCTGTTTCTTTCTTATTCCAAGGTCACTGCATTCACCAGATCAGATGGTGGATCAGCACCTAGAGACGACCTCTACAGCCCTGAACGTCAGCGGAGACCAGGACACCTAGATGAGCCCCAGAGACAGACCCCCAGTGAGGACCCCGTCACCTAGACAGCCATCAGGAAAAGACCTCGGGAACCAGTTGAGCCCTCCAATCTGACTTTGCAGCAGTTGGAATTGAACTGCTGTGTCGTCTGGCCAGAGGAGAACTGGCCCCCCGACTGAGCCTGGTTTCTCCCAAGGTTTTTTTCTCCGTTCTGTCACCAATGGAGTTTTGGTTCCTTGCCGCTGTCGCCTCTGGCTTGCTTAGTTGGGGACACTTCATTTCCAGCAATATCGTCGACTTGATTAAACAGAAACTTTTTGAACTGAACTGAGCTGGACGATGCCATCACTGAATTCAATAATGAAATGCCTTTAACTGAAAATTGAGTGTTTCATCTTGTCATTTTACATTATTGACACTATTTTCCCATTTTGATATTGTGCAGTTGCTTTGTCACAATTTGTATTGTTAAAAGTGCTATATAAATAAAGGTGACTTGACTTGACTTGACTGAGATGCACTGAGTCAATACACTTTCTATGGTCCCTGAATAGAAAGTTTTCAGGATTGTTGGAGAGACCCTGAATTTCCTCAGCTGTCGCAGATGGTACAGCCTTTGCCTGGCTTTCTTAACCTGTGTTTGAATGTGTGTAGTCCAAGTCAGGTCCTCTGAGATGTTTACACCGAGGTACTTGAAGCTGCTTACTCTCTCCACAGGGGTCCCACTGATCATAAAAGGAGTGTAGGGCAGCAGGTGTCTCTTTCTGAAGTCCACAATCAGCTCTTTAGTTTTGCTCACATTCAGAGAGAGACAGTTGTCCTGGCACCATGATTTAAGTCTCTCCACCTCATCCAAGTAAGCGGTCTCATCATTGTTGGAAATGAGGCCCAGAACCACAGTATCATCAGCAAATTTGATAATAGATGTGGAGCTGTGAGAGGACACGTAGTCATGTGTGTAGAGAGAGTAGAGCAGGGGACTCAGGACACAACCCTGTGGGGCTCCTACGTTCAGGGTGATGGAGTTTGAGGTGAACTGGCCTACCTTCACCACTTGAGGTCTGCCGGTGAGGAAATCTTGAATCCAGTCGCAGAGTGAAGGGTTTAGGCCGAGGCCTGTGAGTTTAGAAGTCAGCTTGATGGGGACTATGGTGTTGAAAGCAGAGCTATAGTCTATGAATAGCAGCCTTGCATAGTTCCCATTGCTGCTGTCAATGTGTGTGAGGGAGGAGTGGAGTATGTGAGAGATGGCATCATCAGTAGATCTGTTGGGACGATAGGCAAACTGAAGAGGGTCCAAAGTAACAGGGATGGATGAGCTAATGTGGCTCTTAACAAGTCTCTCAAAAACCTTCATGACTATTGATGTGAGGGCCACTGGACGATAGTCATTCAGGCAAGAGGGTTTATTGTTCTTAGGCACAGGGATGATGACAGATTTTTTAAAGGAGGTGGGAACTACAGAGGTAGCAAGGGACTCGTTGAAGATTGAGGTGAAAAAACCAGCAAGCTGATCAGCGCATGACCTCAGAACACGGCCGGTAATCCCGTCAGGTCCGGCCGCTTTCCTTACATTCACTCTCTTTAGGGCCCTGCAAACCTCGTCCTCCGTCATGGTGATCACATGATTCTCGCTTCTCTGCCTGCTGCTTCCATTGCATTCAAAGCGGCTGTAGAAGGTGTTTAATTCGTCGGCCAGCAACGGATCAGCGCTCACCTCTGCGGAGGATTTGTTTCCAAAGGCACAGATGATCCTTAGTCCCTGCCACATGTGTCGAGAGTCATTGAGCTGAAAATGAGACTCAATTTTCTCCTTGTATCGATGTTTGGCGGCACTTTCTGCTCGTCTGAGAGTATAACACGATGCTTTATACTCGCTCATATTCCCAGACAAAAGAGCCTCGTTGTATGCGGCAGTGCGTTTGTTAACCGCATCACGGATTGTTCTGTCCACCCACGGTTTCTGATTTGGGAAGGTCCTTACAGTCATTGTTTCTGTAGCTTGCTCGGTTAGTGTATTTACAAAGCTCACTGCTACATCTGTGAACTCGCTGACGTCAGATGAACTCGCCCAGAACATGTCCCAGTCGACGTCATCAAGAGCCACCTGTAGCATATTTTATACCATATATAAGAACATTCATAAGATTGCCAGAGACAATTTTAATAACATTTTAGTTAAGGTCAAAAATGACATTCAAAGATGGAAGAATCTTAAAGTCTCTCTCCAAGGAAGAATCTCCACTGTTAAGATGAATTTGTTACCTCGATTAAATTTTTTTTTCTCTATGCTACCACTTTCTCCCCCTCCAGGTTACTTCAAGGAGATCAACTCCATAATTTCTAAGTTTATCTGGAATGATAAATGTCCCAGAATTAAACTTACCACAATACAACATCCTAATAGCGCAGGAGGACTGGCTGTACCAAATTTTGAATTATATTATTGGTCGTTCCAGCTTAAAGCTCTTCATAATTGGGTTGATCCTCAATCTACAGTTTCATGGAGAGTGATTGAAGCTGACAAGGTTAAACCAAATAGACTTCAAGATATTTTATTTACTGGCACAGGAAAAAAAGGGGATAATTATAAATTTGGTCCGGTTGTGGCCAACTCTATTAAAATCTGGAAAACGGTTGAACGTCGGATAGGAGGACCCTTCAAATTTTGTAACAGTACACCTTTATGGCACAATTTTAATTTTGTATGCAGAAATCGTCCATTTGTCCAACCCTCTTGGTCTTCTTTAGGTGTAAACACGTGCGGTGATATATATGATAACCAGGGCCTCTGTTCATTTCAGACATTAAGAACCAAATTTTGTCTACCAGCTTCCGCATATTTTGTCTTTCTTCAATTACGTTCTGCTCTCAAAGCGTATGGCGTTCCTTGGTCTTCTTCCATTTCCTCTCATCCTATGCGGGACTGGATTGCACCATCTGCTTGTCGGCCATCTGTTTCTTTAATATATACTAAAATTATTGATTGCATTACAAAACCTCTTTCTATTAAAACTATTTGGAATAGGGAATTATCTGACCTTAATTTATCTGTCGACTGGGAGAGAGTGTGGTCTAATCTCAGCTTAACATCTAAAAATCTGGCTCATCATCTTATTCACTTCAAAGTCATTCATAGAGCATACATAACTCCTTACAAAAGATTTAAAATGAAACTACAGTCAAATTTGAACTGCCATATATGTAACTCTGCATCATCAGGCACTTTTCTGCATATGTTTTGGGAATGTCCTGTCGTCATCAGTCTATGGACACATGTAAACCTGGTTTTGTCATCATTACTGTGAATTGATTGGTCTGTTAAGCCAAGTTTGTGTCTTCTTAATGATGATTCAGGTCTCTGTATTAGAGGCTATTAGAGCTGATAAAATGTAAAACTGTAACTTGAATGCAATGTAAGTCGCTTTGGATAAAAGCGTCTGCTAAATGCATAAATGTAAATGTAAATGTATTAATTCAATGCAAAAGAGAATGTTGTTTGCTGGTTTTACAGCTGCGAAGAAGATAATAATACAGAACTGGTTTACACCACACATGTGTAGAAAAACATATTGGATCCGTAGCCTCCTGCAAATAGTGACGTGTGAATGTGCAACGGCGCGAGTCGGTGGGGCTAGGCCTTCGACCATGGATGCTTGGCAGTGTTTTCTTTTTGATATACGTGAGTGACTTGTTTTGTGTTTTTATTGTCTTTCCCTCTCTCCCTCCCTTTTGACTGGACTTTGAGATATTGAGTATATGTCTGTTGTTTTGTTTTGGTATATTTTGAATGTTATGTTATGTTATGTGTGAAAAAAAAAAAAATGTTGATAACAAAAAAAAACAGAAAATGTATGTAATACCGAAATACAAGCAATTATCTGTAAATTTATTGGTGGAACTTTAAAATACAGAAAATATCTGTAAAACAACAGTATTTCATTGTATAATGAAAAAATGGGAAAATTCTGTAAAGAAATACAGACAGTTACCTGTAAAAAAAAACTTTTTTTTTTTTACAATGTGGGCACATCGGTCAAAAGCTGTATTCTTGCCCCACTGGATTCTCGAAGCTACAGGAGCATTTCCCTGTCATAGATGTCTCCTTATAATTCCCGCGAAATGTTCCATTATCTTACATAATTCCTTTACCATCTCTGAGTATCAACAGCTCCTTTGAATCACATTCGGTTACTATTACCTACCCTCTAAAAATTCATTTTGTAGTTGTTTATCGACCTCCAGGACCACTAGGTAACTTTGTGGAAGAATTAGATGTGTTGCTCTCAACCTTTCCTGTGGATGGTACTCCCTTAGTTATACTTGGAGACTTCAACATCCACCTAGATAAACCCCAGGCTGCAGACTTCCACACTCTACTTGCCTCTTTTGATCTCAAGAAAGTGTTAACTACGGCTACTCACAAATCAGGCAACCAACTGGACCTTATTTACACACGACACTGCTCCACTGAACATGTGCTGGTTACTCCACTGCACACCTCGGATCACTTCCTCCTCACTCTTAACCTCAACATGATTCCTCAAACAAAACATACCCCTCCACATGTCACTTTTCGATGTAACTTACGCTCACTCTCACCCAGTGCCGATCCTAGACTTCTGTGGCCCCTACGCAAAACTGTGTCGGGGGGGGTTGAGAATGGATGTCTCGAATCGCGCTCGCGGAAAGCGCTCGAGGAGCAGTATCTCTTCCGTGGCTCGTATAAGCTCTCGTTTTTTTTTTTTTTTTAAAGTAAGAGCAAGAGACTGGACGACCTTCACGTTATTTGGCTGATTTGTACATAGAGAGCGTGACAGCGCACCACATTAAGAGAAACGATCATTCATGTTTTCAGAACCGCTGGCCAAAATTAAAAATGAAACTAAAATTAAAACATCTTTGAGATCAAGGGGGCCCCCTGGTGTTTTGGGGACCCTATGCAGCGTGCGTATTCTGCGTATAGGGAGGATCGGCTCTGCTCTCACCCTCCCGGCTATCTGCTATGGTTTCATCTTCGCTTCCTCCCCCTAAACAATTATCATCTCTTGATGCTAACAGTGCTACTGATAATTTCTGTTCCACTCTGATATCTTGTTTAGATACTTTCTGCCCCTTATCTTCCAGGCCAGCCCGTACCACCCCTTCTGCCCCTTGGCTATCTGACGTTCTCCGCGAACATCGTTCTAAGCTCAGGGCTGCAGAAAGGGTATGGCGCAAATCACAAAATCCTACTGACCTTAATTTATATCGATCACTCCTCTCTGACTTCTCTGATAATGTCTCCATTGCTAAAAGGACATACTATCATGACAAAATTAACAATTCGCCTAACTCTCGCATGCTCTTTAAAACATTTTCCTCCCTCCTTCATCAACTCTAACAGCTGACGACTTTGCCACATTCTTCATTAATAAAATTACAAACCTCACTGCACAATTCTCCATACCACAAACTGTCAAACACATCTTACCAGCAAACATACACTCGTTCACATCCTTCTCTCCACTCTCTGAGGCAGAAGTCTCTAAACGCATCCTTTCCAGTCATCCTACTACTTGTCCGCTTGATCCTATTCCATCTCATCTCCTTCAAGCCATTTCTCCTGCAGTTGAAATGAGTACAAATCTCATTCCACCAAGGAACAATTTGCCGTTCTTTTGGACAATCAAACTTTGGAATAAACTCTTCCGCTACCTGAATTAACATATTACACAAAGAATTATTCAATTTACCTACATCTTCTTTAAACACATTATTAATCTATTCCTGAGTTCTAATCCTAAATTCATCCCATCTTGCATTTGAGTAGTTATACTTTCCTGGCCTGTAATCCTACTCTTTAACCAATTTCATTCCTACCAATAGTGTAATGATCCATTATATCCCATTCTCCTCTCAAGGCTAGATCAGGAGAAGTAAACGTTAAATCTAAGCAAGAACTACCACCTTGATTAACCTGAAACCTAGTAGGTCTACCATCATTAAGCACCACCAATCCGTGTATATCCATAAATTCTTCTAGATCTGTCCCATTTCTATCTCGAAGTCTACTTCCCCACAACTCACTGTGTGCATTGTAACGTAAACGTAATATGTAATTTAAAGGAAATAGTTTAATTTAGCTCAAAGGGAATAATTTATGAGGCGGCAGCAATTCAGTGGACGAGCCGTATAACAACAACTCTGCACTGGATATTAAAATCCAAAATATAGTGAAAACACTATTAAATAGCACAGTAACATAATCGGCAGATTAAGACATTAACTTGTGAGCACAAAACACAAGATACTTCTCTTTTCAATATAAACAAGGCTTTATTTGATAAATCTAAGACATGTAAACTAATCTAACACATGAACACAAGCATGCACACATTGCAGAAGGAGAGAAAGTAAGAAAAGGATGAGTTTAAGAAAAGGAAAATGTGATATCCCAAGTTTACAGCAATATGTGCAATTGCATCGACCTGAACAACCTTCAATCACTTATTTAACCCTCGCATTGAGTTTCTCAATGAGGCTAAAATTTATATTAAATGCACCAGCTCAGTTAGAATTTGGAGGTTACTTGCTTGCGTTGCTAAGGGATTCCCTTTTGTCTTTGACTTTGCAGAAAGGGGGTCTCCCGAGGTTGCTGATTGGCTGAGAGTTCAGTAGTCGTTGAAGTGACTTCTTGGGAAGCCAATGGTTGGGCGTTGGCTCTTGGCTGAGGATGCGGAGTTGTGGCTGGTAGAAGTTTTGAGGCGGTCACAGACTCGAGTTGAACTCGGAGACGAGGCGTGGCGGCAAAACTTAAACTAAGAAAACACAAAACTCGCAACGGAAAAGAAAATAAATTAAAGAAAAAGGATAAAAGGATGTAACGAGACTAGGTGGTATTTCTTCTCATCATGGTGTTAAGTAGCAGCTGGCATGTAGGCCAGACAGGGGCGTAGATTACACGGGGGACGTGGGGCACATGTTCCCCCCACTTTTTATAAAAAGTAAATTCGTCCCCCGCACTTTTTCATTGGACAGTTGTGTTCTCGACATGTTGAGGTTTTAATGGAGCAATGTATATAAATGCAGAATGATTTAAAATTCAAAGAGACAAGATAGTTTATACATGACGTTTACGTTTCCATGGCAATCAGTCACTCAGTTTGTCACGTCACGACACGCCCAGGCTCGCTCCCGCGGTCCCGCGCTGTATCCATCATTCATAGAGGTCGAGATGAGTTCAAAGCGGCAACAAACTCTTCACTCCTTTTTTACGAAAAAGTCAAGCAGCGTAAGTTGGCATGTGGTATCCGAATAGTGTTGCACAATGTTGAGTGACTCTGCCTATTGCTCTTGTTGAATAATTAGCAAGTTTTGATGTTCATTATATGGAGAGAAAAAAGCTGCCTGGACAAACATGCACTTATTTTCAGTGTATTTTTCCGTAACTCTTTTGTAACGTCTTTTATTTTAACACGTATGTATGTTAACAGAACCCTTCAAATAAGAATAAAGATAATGTTGAACTGAGATTTTACAGCGTTTGCAGCATTGTGACATGTTGTTTAACTCTGCCAATTCTATATGATGTATTTAAATCAAGTATGCAAATATTGACGATCTGATATAGGAACGATCTTAATTTAGGGGTGCTCTGTCATTATTGCACTAATTTTACGTTTTTATGTGTTGTCAAGAATGAACAAGAAACAGACAGCCTAGGTTTGTTAGGGCAGAATCAGGATGACACACAAGAAAAACAAACTTCACAGGTGAGAAGAACTGATAGAGTGGCTTTTAACACCTGGCTGTTTTTACATTGTATAAAATCTATTAATACACAAGTGTTTGTACGATTATATATGGACCAATCATAAAAAACACATAGTCAAAAAAAAATAACATTAGTATGATGAACAACTTCTCAGCTATCATTTTTAACTACAGTAGGTAATTATTAGCTTGCATATTGGTTGTTTATTAGTACTTAAGCACATATTAATTCTGTATTCTTCATGACCATATTCTGCATCCCATAATCCTACCTAATACCTAAACTTAACAACTACAACGACTACCTTACAAGCTATTAATAAGCAGTAAATGAAGAGTTTATTGAGGCAAAAGTCATAGTTAATAGTGAATATGTGTTCCCCATTCTAAAGTGTTAAAAAATTATTTAGGATACAAATGATTGCTTATTGTCCAGCAGTGTACTTAAATAGTTATTTTCTTCTGTATGTCACTATTCCCTGTATGTTCATGTTTCAAACACTGCTTTATTTGTTATAGACAGAAGCAGAAGTGAATTCAGAGTTGAGAGTGAATGAGGCAGAAAGTTTCAGTGAGGCTTCAGCGGTAAGGACAGATTATTTACAGCATTGTCTATGATAAGATATTTATTATACCTTTTAATATAGACTAATCAGACTAATTTGTACTTTTTTATAGACAGAACAGGGAGCATCAAGCATAGGGTTGACTGCTGTAGAAGTAGGCAGGTCTTCTGTGTTAAACCCCACCAGCCAGATCCTAAGACTATTGTGTGTCAGGTGCTTCGGGACAGAACTCTGTAATTTCAGGCTCACTGGTACCAAGAATTTGCATGGCTTCATTTTGAGCCTGGTATTGATGGAGCATTGTGCTTCTACTGCCACAAAGCCTTTAAAAACAAAACATCAGAACTTGCCAAAAATGCAGAAACCACCTTTATCATCTTTCAGGGTTAACTGAAAAAAAAAACAGGTATAACACTAGACATTCCGTCCCCCCCCACTTTTGAAATGATGGCTATGCCCCTGAGGCCAGAGCACGCTGGAATGGTGCTCAAAGAGCACAGAATGTGATGACAAAAAGCATGGCTAAAAGTTAGAAGTGCAGAGAGTATGAAGAATTTGAAGAGAGTTTTTAAGAGAGATTTGATGGTGTTCAGAGTTTTTAAACTCTGCTTTTTGACACCTCCCAATGGTTGTCTTGACCAATTAGATCATATCCTGGCTCGGGGTGTTGCTTTGTTTCTCCACCCAATCAATAAATCAACATGTCGTGGTCAGTCACATTGTCCGAATTTTACACACTCTTGTAAAAGTATACTTTTGGATGTGTTTTCTATAACCAGAATATGATACATTTGACAAAGAATCAATTGGAAGAAACATTTCAAGCTAGAATTGTCAAACTCATACATACCAAACACGAATAACCCTTAAAGTCATTCAATAGTTATTAAAAAGACATACATAATATGTGCTTAAAACATGATAGTCTAATGTGTGGGTTACATACATAATTTCACGAGTTCACACTTACATATAATTTGAAGGGCTAAAGTTTAATGCGTGTTTGGCGTGCTGTCCGGGGGGAGGGCTCCGAGCTCCGAGCTCGGCCCGAACCCAGAGTACTCCCCCCCCTATGTAAGTGCTTAGGACTAGAAGCGTGGAGAAGGGGTGGTGGAGGGATGCTGCAAAACTGTCAATGGAATGAGGTGAGACTGCTGAGTGTATATATACCTCTTACCATTGATTGCTGAGTGCTCTCCACTTGTGTTAATTATCTGAACGTGCTCCTCCCGAACTTTGTTAATAAAACATCATTTCACGAGTTCACACTTACATATAATTTGAAGGGGTAAAGTTTAATGCGTGTTTGGCGTGCTGTCCGGGGGGAGGGCTCCGAGCTCAGAGCTCGGCCCGAACCCAGAGTACTCCCCCCAAAAGGCTAAAAGCAGAGGACAGCCGCCGAACTAAAGACCCCCCAAATGAGTGCCGAGTTTGGCAGGCTGGTATCTCGAGAAAGGGTCTGGATGTTTGGCCAGGGGGGCCCGTGATGGCGGCTCACTGTGCCTGGACTGACGGGCCCTGCTGGCCTGCAACGGGGAGCAGTTGTAATTTGGAGCGACCGATCGGGAGAGTTTGCGCCTTCTTTCTCCGCTGTGAGACCAATGCTCGCTGGACAGAAGAGGAAACGGGAAAGAGGAAAATGAGAGCTTGACCGGGAGATTTTCTCGCACTGCGTCCGCTGTGAGACCAAATGCTCGCTGGACGAAAGAGAAAACGTAAGTGCTCTACCGGGAAAGCTCTCACTGCGTCCGCTGCGAGACCAAATGCTCGCTGGACAGAAAGAGGAAAGAGGGAAGAGGAAAATGGGAGCTTGACCGGGAGATTTTCTCGCACTGCGTCCGCTGTGAGACCAAATGCTTGCTGGACGAAAGAGAAAACGTAAGTGCTCTACCGGGAAAGTTCTCACTGCGTCCGCTGCGAGACCAAATGCTCGCTGGACAGAAAGAGGAAACAGGGAAGAGGAAAATGGGAGCTTGACCGGGAGATTTTCTCACACTGCCTCCGCTGTGAGACCAAATGCTCGCTGGACGAAAGAGAAAACGTAAGTGCTCTACCGGGAAAGTTCTCACTGCGTCCGCTGCGAGACCAAATGCTCGCTGGACAGAAAGAGGAAACAGGGAAGAGGAAAATGGGAGCTTGACCGGGAGATTTTCTCACACTGCGTCCGCTGTGAGACCAAATGCTCACTGGACGAAAGAGAAAACGTAAGTGCTCTACCGGGAAAGTTCTCACTGCGTCCGCTGCGAGACCAAATGCTCGCTGGACAGAAAGAGGAAACAGGGAAGAGGAAAATGGGAGCTTGACCGGGAGATTTTCTCACACTGCGTCCGCTGTGAGACCAAATGCTCGCTGGACGAAAGAGAAAACGTAAGTGCTCTACCGGGAAAGTTCTCACTGCGTCCGCTGCGAGACCAAATGCTCGCTGGACAGAAAGAGGAGAAAGTGGGCGGGGTTGTAACCTGTTGGGTGAGACTGTTGAAGTAGTTGGACCTTTGCTGCTAGCGGTGATAGCCTCGCGCTAGTGTCTGCGACAGGAGCTGGAGGCCGCTGAAAAGGAAAAGGGTTATAAACAGCGGGAGTATAAAACTGAGTGGTTGTAGGGAGGCCGCTGGGCCCGGCTGTATGCGGCGCTGTGGCAGCAGAAGCCGTGGTGGAGGGCTGGGCCTCATTGAGAGGTGGGAGTGCCATGGCGGAATCTGGTGCGCGGCCCAGGCTCGCTGAAGGCCTGTTGCTGCGTCTTGATGGGCGAAGCGATCCGGATCCTGTGCGGGAAGACGACGGTGGTGACTGGGCAGGCGATTTTTTGGGCCCTGCGGGCTTTGCTCTGCCTGTGGGTCGTCTTGGGAGTTGACTGTAAGGAAACGTACAGATCATACAACTCCGCCTTGTTCATTTTCCGCGAAGCTTGTATGTCTGAATCCCCCAGTGCTTGTTTTAATCCAGCTACGGTCCATTTCCCGATAGGTGGGATCGTCGGAACGGCCGAGCGGTAGGAGGAAGCCGGAGAAGAAGATGGAAGTCTTGCCGGGGGCGGTGAAGACTGGCCACGGCGTCTTGATGAGCGCAGGGCTGTTCGGGCCGGTGTGCGGCCGCGTGAAGAAGCCTGGGGCTCAGGTGCGACGACCGGCGTAGGAGGTATGGTCGTGGGACCGGTGGAATGCGCAGGTGCATCCCTGGCAAAGTTTGCTTCTTCGTCGGAGGAAGAGCTTGGACGTTGAGACATGCTGCAAAACTGTCAATGGAATGAGGTGAGACTGCTGAGTGTATATATACCTCTTACCATTGATTGCTGAGTGCTCTCCACTTGTGTTAATTATCTGAACGTGCTCCTCCCGAACTTTGTTAATAAAACATCATATGGGGTTATGCATAGAAATGTCCTTTTAGGATGATTTTAGGTGCATATGAAAAAGAAAGTCTCTGTGTGTAGTTCTGCGTAGAACAAAAAGTTCAAAAGGGGTTTGGAAGGAATTTCAGTCTGGTTCTTTGTCTTGGGTAGGGGGAGACCCGCCCAAGAAAGTCTGTAGCTCGTGATTTCTATCACAGATTTACATGTGATGGCCATCTCTTTGACCATCAGACTTGATTACTTGCCCCAAATTTGACAGTCTCCTTCCTGAATTGGAATTGTCAATAAGTGTTCCTTTTGTTTTAATGTTGCAAGATGCTGACTGACAGAGTTGGTTGGTTTGCTTGCTTCAGACTAGTTGGAGCCAGGGACCTGATTTACAACGTCCTGTTTTCTTGGGGCGTCTCTAGAATTTCGGCTCCTCATGTTTCGATGTTCTGATCGAATCTTAAATTTGTCTGATTCGGTCCCTGATATTCTACAGCATTAAAATCACCCACCCATATTACTGGTATCTCGACCTTTGCCATTATTCCTTCTAATTTTTCCTCCTCTAGTATCAACCCCGGGTTGTAATAATTAATCACAGATATTTTCCCTCACTCTGACCAAATTACAACCACTACACATTCAAGATCAGGATTTATCTCTATTCTTCTTTACTATAAATCTTTTTTTTTAATAAAATTAGCACATCCACCCCCCACTTGGTTACCTCTGTCAGCTCTTAAAATTTAATGCCCTGGAATAACAAAATCCAGATTTGGTCTAAGCCATGTCTCCTGCACACATTACACATCTATGGGGTATTCCAGAAAGCAGATTATGTGACATACCCGGGTATGTTTATGGTAAGTAAGCGGATAAACTCAGCTTTCGGTTCCAAAAACGGAGGTAACTTTCAGAGTATGTAAATTGCCATAGCAACTTACTCTCTGAACATAACCTGCTCCTTGGCATATATAATAGTTATCTGTATAAATTTTAAAACACTTTATGACAAGGTAATTGTCACAGATTGGCCAGGCTCACTCACCACCCAATCACTGTGCACACCCTCACCTGATTACTGATTGCACACACCTGCACTGCATTTGCACCCTCATCAAGATGGCTTTATATGCACACACCTCACTCCACTCCAGCATCCAGTCTCGTTCATACGAAGTGGACTCTCTATGCTATGCTATACTTTGATGTACTTACCTTCTGTGTTCCTCTCCAGCGTGTGTCTACTCCCAAGTCTCTGTTGTGTCTCCCTGAATTGCTCCATTGAGGTGTGTGCTGTCATCAATTCCTCCTCCGTTATTGCCACGATCTCCTGTAAGGAAAAGACTCTGATTACTTTCCTCACCAGTACTGTGAAACCTCTGCATTGAACATTCTACTTGCCTGCCATTTACCCATTTCCCTCTGTTGCTGTTAATAAATGCCATCTGCATTATTCTAATCTTCTGTGCGAGTCTCATTCTGTAGCAGTAATGTGTAACGGTGGCACACCCAAAAATAGGAATTTTAACTCAGATTAAATTCTTATAATTTCAGATACTGATTCGGGCGCCAGGTAGAATTCAATCTACCAATTAGAATTTAGAATTTGGGTTTAATTTACAACCAGGATAACTCAAACCACCAATTACACAAATGTCAATACAAAAGTAAAATAATATGCATCAAAAAGAGTTGTGAAAACGTAATTGATATATTTTTCAATGATCATCAGAACAGTACAATTTACACAATTAATCCCAAGGTTCACACTGTAAACAGAGTCATTTGAAGACGTGTCAACCCAATAGTTCATGTCAAACAATAGTCCATGGAAAAAAAGTAAATTTCCAACAAAAAACAACTTCAAGGAAGCACAGCCGTATTGGACTTTGTTTCAATAATCACAGTATTCAAAGATCATCAGTTCAAAATCATCAGTTCTCAAAAAAACTCATCAACAAAAATCATCAACAACGAAAACTTTAAGTTCGTGTAAATGTATGCTTGCTCGTTGATCGTGTGTGTGTGCATGTGGGTGTGGGTGTGTCTGTGTCTGTGTGTGTGTGTGTAAACGCTGCCTGACGGCTGCGTAGGGAGACTTGTGGGAAGTCGAAGAGGAGTACGTGGTTTAGAGAGTACCTGAGTCGTCGTCGCTTTCAGAATCAGCACGTGGAGAGAGCAGAGCTGAAAGTGCAGCGGATACTCCGTCTTTGTCCAGTGAAAGAGGAACACGCCTTGGGTTGGGAAACCCACATGAGATCCGGCAACGCGCTGCAGGTGGCATCGGCGTCGGAGACGCGAGTCAGACCAAGCCCGGCAGACAAACCATTCGTCCGTACCAGGAACAGGAACAGGCAATACTCCGTTCAACGACCAGGCCACGCTCTGCAGTCCGTATCAGGATGAATTCGATAGTGCGGCAAGCATTCCTTTGTTTGGCATTATTAATCCTCTCGTGCATCTGATTCACAACGTGTCTCGCTCAGTGGCAGCGGCGGTAAGCAACACTCAACCACTCACTCTTTTAACCACACCTCTTTACGTAACTCCCTTTTTGCGTACCCCCATTTCTCTTTCCTCTTCCTCTTTTATTCACAGAGCTCCACTTACGATTCTGTGACGTCAGCTTTTGTCTCTTTCGTGATTGGCAAAATAGTTCATTGAGGTGCGGTTCGTTGCGAAACGAACTCATCACATTCCCCCCCACCAGGAAAAACACAACGTCCAGGTTGTGAGGAATTTATGTGAAGCTTTTAAAAACCTAAGAATTCAGAGTCTTCATCCGAAGATTCTTGAAAGATTTCCTGGAGTCTTTGCTTTTCGTGGGACTCCAAGTCAGTGGCTGAGGGGTAGCATGGTTTCAAGTTGCAAACATGAGTAGTTCGAACATCTTCGCCCGTTGATTCTAGTGCTATTTGATAATTAAGTGGATTTAACTGCTGTACTACTCGATAAGGTCCCTTCCACTTGGGAGCCAGTTTTGCACTAAAACTTTGTTGTGCACTGGATTGTGGAAAGTTCCTGAGTCAGACACGATCTTGTTCCTTGAACGTCACTTCTCGTCTGTTTTTATTGTAATTTCACAGTTGTCGTTTTTTCGCTCTTGCATAATTCTCTTTTGCTCTCTCCTTCAGGTGAGCTATGTGGTTTACCACATCATAAGGTGGATCTGATGGTGAGAGACTGTTTTCCCGAGGCTTAAACAGCTTGTCAATAGGTCCTGGGAGTTTCCTGCCTAGCTGAAGTTCTGCAGGAGACATGCCAATACTTTCTTGAATGGCTGAATTAATAGCAAAACGGAGCTCATTTTTTGTGGTTTTCCTCCACATAGGAAGCAATCATACATTTTAAAGTGCGGTTTATCCTCTCTGTCATGTTCGTTTGTGGGTGATAAGCAGTTGTTAGTTTTTGTGCAATGTTCCATTTTGAACACAGTTCCTTGAAGAGTGACGAGACAAATTGGGTTCCCCGATCGGATGGGATGAAGTCTGGCACACCCCAACGAGTAAGAATTTCTTTGCGAAGAATTTCAGCGATAGTTTGTGCAGTTGCTTTACGGATTGGAAACATTTCAACCCAACATGAGAAATAGTCTACACAGACTAAAAGATACTCATGGCGGTGTGGGCTACTGGTTGGTAATGGTCCCATGAGATCCACTCCTAACATTTCATTAGGACACGTTGTTGTGATGGGTTGTAACTTGCCTGCAGGTTTGATTGTCATGTTTGTAGGTTTGACACTTTTTGCAAAATTTAACATAGTTCTTAACATCTGTCCACATCTTCGGCCAGAAGACAACATTCTGTAGACGTTTATAGGTCTTGAAGATTCCACCATGTCCACTCAGAGGATGTGAATGGTAATGTTGGAGGATTGTAGGAGTAAGACTCTTGGGCAGGTACATTCGGTACTGAACTTGTCCTTTTGACAATGGAGTTTTAAGTACAATTTATCTTCCACAATCTCATATTTTTCTGAGGTGTCTTGATTGTTTTCTGCCATTTCTTTGAAGATCTTTTGAATTTCAGGGTCTTTATGTTGTTCTTCCCATAGGTCTACAGCAGTGATTGGAAAATCAACCTCGTTGTTCAGGCTGGTGAACAGGTTGCATGCAGGCAAGTTAGACATCCTGGAAAGGGCATCACAAGGTGACAACAAGAGTGTGGGTTGAGGTGGAGGTACAGCACTCAGTAAAGATAAACTCTGTGACATTCTCGCAGTTTTTTGTGGTTTTGTTTCTTTGTTTTGTGTTTGAGGGCAACTTGCAGGAACAGTGGCATTTCCAGGTTGAAACGGGTGTTGTTCTCCAGGCTTTGACTTGAAGAAATATCGTCCGTCAATGACATTGATTTGCATGCCACTAAAGAAGATGAAATCCAAACCCAAGACTACTGAATAGGCAAGGGCTTTGGAAGAAAGGACAGCAACAGGTAAAGTAAACGACTGATCATGGAGACAAATTTGTTGTTGCATCCATCCAACAGGAACTTCTGTTTCTCCATTTGCAAGATACAAAGGCCCCAAAGTCCAAGGCTGCAGTTTTTCATGTGGTGTAAGCTGTTTCCACAAATTTTCATGAAGCATAGTGTAACTTGCTCCTGTGTCCACAATAGCTTTTCCTGTCCAAGTGCTAATTCAGATAGGCACAACTAATTGTGGTGGAATGATTGGAGGAGGGGGAGAAGATGAAGGCGACTTCTTAGATTTTGTTTGTGGTTTAGGTTTGGTGGCAGCAGTTACAGCATTGCTGGTAGACTGACTTCCATGTTTGGAGTGCGGAAACGACCTTTTGCTGCCAGATGAGTGATGTGGATTTTCAGACTGGTTTTGCCTGGAAGAATAGTGTGGACAGTTCCCTGGAGCATGGTATCCTTTACATCTCCAGCACCGTACAGAAGATGATTTATCAGCAGTTCTGTTAGTAGGCTTTTGTGGCATATCTGGAAATGACTGTCGATTCATACATGTTCCATACTGCATTTGTTGCTCGTAGTCTTTCTCCAGCTGATGACCCAACTTGACAAGTTCTTCCACTGTACTGACGCGACTACGCAACTGGTTGGCCAGGTGAGGTTTTATGTTTTTGAGAATAAGTTTCACCATTTCTGCTTCTGTTAAGGCTGGTTTCCAACGTTTGCAGAGGGCTCTATATGTGAAAGCAAAATCTCGAATTGACTCTTTGTCTCCTTGGGTTTGGGTACGGACTCGTTCTGACAGCTCATCTTCATAGTCTTCTGATAGGAATGCAGAAAGAAAAACCGTTCCAAATTCCTCCCTAGTGGTTATGGAAGTTCTGGCGACCTCCCACCAATCTCGCGCTGTGCCAAATAGGACTGTGCGGAACGTTGCTAAAATGTCAGCATCAGTGAGGGGATGCAATGCTAGGAAGTCTTGACAACGTTCTAAATATAACAGTGGGTCAGGATCATCAGAGGATTTTCCAAAGGTAGGAAAGGTTAGTTTTAAGTGGTCACTTTTGATAGCAGGAGCTGTTAGATGTGCAGGACTTACTACTGGTGGAGCAGATATGATGTGTGGAGTTGTAGATGTTGATACACTTTTCTTTTCAGTGTCTGCGTTGATTTTTCCATAAGCTTTGAAGTTGTTGTCCATTTCAAATTGAAGTTCAGTTATCTTCTTGTCTAGTTCGTCCATTTTTTTGTTACCTCTGGCAATTTCTGCAGAAAGTTGTTCCTGATCCTTTTGAAGAATTCGCTGGGTGGTCTTGATGTCCTGCTGCAACTCAAGTTGAAGCTGTTCCACCATAAAGCGAAATTCAGTACACAAAGTTGATTCAGTCTTCTGTAACTTATCTGTTAACATTGTTTTCATGGCTTTGATTAGCTGGTCAGTTTCTGTTTCCTCATCCAGTTGTCCACCAGTGTGGAAAGACATTTGTTTCATTTCATGGGTGAGTTCATTCACAGCCTTTACTTGATTTCTTTGACATTCAAATAAACAATCCCAATTCCCTTGTAGCTGGGCAGTAAAATGGTGCATTTCTCTTCCAGGAGTAGGAAGAAAACCAGGTAGTGAACCAGGTAAGTCATGTTGTGTTTCTGAAGGTGAAAATTCAGATGAGGTGCACAATTGCATAGCATCTAGCCCTTGCTGCTCCCCAGGCTGGCCTTGGACAGGACGGCTGTCAGCAGGTACAGATGATGCAGAAGCAAAGTGGACATTAGATCCCTGTGAAGTTCTGTGATGCAATGTGGGCATGGAATGGAAGACCAAAGTGCTCGGTATTTGTGGACGTCTTGGATACTGATCAATATGTTGTCCCAGTTGGCTGCTTGGAGTAGGAATATCAGGAGGTGGGTCAATGTCCACCAAAGTGGATGGGGATGTGGCCATATGCATGTATGTGTGTTAATGTACAATGTTGAATGCACAATAAAAGTATTTTCAATGTGTGTGGTGATGCGTATGTCAAGTGTACAAAGGTTAACAAGACTTTTACAATTTCCACACAGCAATAACACATTCAAGGTAGAATCAAGTAGAAAGTCACTTCAATTGGTAGTTAGTTTAGGAGCATACACTTAACTCTCAATGAACCACAAAGCTCAACCAAAAAAAAAAATTGCTCCAAGTATAACAATACACAAAAATAGAAATACTCTTGTACTCTCCCTTAACACAAATGTGGCAAATGCAAATAACGAGAGATTTCAAAAGCAAATAGCAATTTTACCAATCCTTCCTTCTCACAATTATCAAATTTTACATATAATGCACAAAGTTAAATTTAAATGTGGGGAAAATTCTTTTTTTTTTTCCCTCAGGGCGGTCCAAAGGTTTCAGAAAAAAAAAATTCAAGTTCACATACACAAAAATGTTCAAGTCCCTTTACACATACACAATTTAAGGTCTCTGTTCGCATAAACAATTCAAGTCCCTGTTTACAAACAATTAAAGTCCCTGTTTACAAACAATTAAAGTCCCTGTTCACAAACAATTAATGTCCCTGTTCACAAACAATTAAAGTCCCTGTTCACAAACAATTAGAGTCCCTGTTCAGGCGCCACTTATGTAACGGTGGCACACCCAAAAATAGGAATTTTAACTCGGATTAAATTCTTATAATTTCAGATACTGATTCGGACGCCAGGTAGAATTCAATCTACCAATTAGAATTTAGAATTTGGGTTTAATTTACAACAGGATAACTCAAACCACCAATTACACAAAAAATGTCAATACAAAAGTAAAATAATATGCATCAAAAAGAGTTGTGAAAACGTAATTTATATATTTTTCAATGATCATCAGAACAGTACAATTTACACAATTAATCCCAAGGTTCACACTGTAAACAGAGTCATTTGAAGACGTGTCAACCCAATAGTTCATGTCAAACAATAGTCCATGGAAAAAAAGTAAATTTCCAACAAAAAACAACTTCAAGGAAGCACAGCCGTATTGGACTTTGTTTCAATAATCACAGTATTCAAAGATCATCAGTTCAAAATCATCAGTTCTCAAAAAAACTCATCAACAAAAATCATCAACAACGAAAACTTTAAGTTCGTGTAAATGTATGTTTGCTCGTTGATCGTGTGTGTGTGCATGTGGGTGTGTCTGTGTCTGTGTCTGTGTGTGTGTGTGTGTGTGTGTGTAAACGCTGCCTGACGGCTGCGTAGGGAGACTTGTGGGAAGTCGAAAAGGAGTACGTGGTTTAGAGAGTACCTGAGTCGTCGTCGCTTTTAGAATCAGCACGTGGAGAGAGCAGAGCTGAGAGTGCAGCGGATACTCCGTCTTTGTCCAGTGAACGAGGAACACGCCTTGGGTTGGGAAACCCGCATGAGATCCGGTGTTGTGCCCAATTCTGACCCCTGCCAGATTATTACCCCCCTAGTATTGGTAGGTTTAGGGTTAGGTGTGGGGGAGGGGTTAGGATTAGGGGTGGGGTTAGGATTAGGCAATCAGATAGCGATTTCAACGAGAGGGGTAATAATTTGGCAGGGGGTCGAAAATGGGCACAACACCGGCAACGCGCTGCAGGTGGCATCGGCGTCGGAGACGCGAGTCAGACCAAGCCCGGCAGACAAACCATTCGTCCGTACCAGGAACAGGAACAGGCAATACTCCGTTCAACGACCAGGCCACGCTCTGCAGTCCGTATCAGGATGAATTCGATAGTGCGGCAAGCATTCCTTTGTTTGGCATTATTAATCCTCTCGTGCATCTGATTCACAACGTGTCTCGCTCAGTGGCAGCGGCGGTAAGCAACACTCAACCACTCACTCTTTTAACCACACCTCTTTACGTAACTCCCTTTTTGCGCACCCCCATTTCTCTTTCCTCTTCCTCTTTTATTCACAGAGCTCCACTTACGATTCTGTGACGTCAGCTTTTGTCTCTTTCGTGATTGGCAAAATAGTTCATTGAGGTGCGGTTCGTTGCGAAACGAACTCGTCACAAATGTTTAATTTGTTATATAATATATTTATTAAATTTTATTAGGGGTGACCCCGAATAGTCGATACTTCGATAGGAGGAGCCTGATTCGATTCGAAATCTCAGTCGAATATTCGCTGAGGTGTTATGGTCATGACATTTTGGCTATATGGGGTGCTCAAATGTCTGATTTCACATAGAACTATTGGTTTTCTCCCAATAGGTTAATATGCAGCCTATTAAGATAATGCTGTAAATAAGAATCTGAAAAGAAAGAAGCTTTAAATATTTTAACATGTGTGAATAAATCCAACCACCCCTATAGATTTAAGTTTCACTTTCCATAATCCGTGACTGATCTTGGCAGCAAGGATTTAAATCTTTAAAAAGACTCAAATTGACAAAGGCAGAGTGAAAGACTGGATTTTTTTCAATCGGGTAGAGTACAAGTGATTTCAAAACATTTCAGCTGGGTTTATATATACAACCCCAAATCAGAAAAAGTTGGGACAGTATGGAAAACGCAAATAAAAAAAGAAAGTAGTGATTTCTAAATTTACTTTGACTTGTATTTCATTGCAGACAATATGAACACAAAATATTTCATGTTTTGTCTGGTCAACTTCATGTCATTTGTAAATATACATCCTTTCCTGTCATTCAGACCTGCAACACATTCCAAAAAAAGTTGGGACAGGAGCAATTTAGGGCTAGTAATGAGGTAAATTGGTTAAATGATGATGTGATTTGAAACAGTTGATGTCAACAGGTGATTGTAATTATGATTTGGTACAAAAGCAGCATCCAAGAAAGGTCTAGTCCTTTAGGAGCAAAGATGGGCCGAGGATCGCCAGTTTGCCAACAAATACGTGAGAAAATTATTGAAATGTTTAAAAACAATGTTCCTCAAAGAAAGATAGGAAGAGATTTGGATATTTCACCTTCAACAGTGCATAACATAATTAAAAGATTCAAGGAATCTGGAGGAATTTCAGTGCGTAAAGGACAAGGGCGCAAGCCTAAGCTGAACAACCGTGATCTCCGATCCCTCAGGCGGCACTGCATCAAGAATCGTCATTCATCTAAAAGCGATATCACCACATGGGCTCAGGACTACTTTGGCAAACCTTTGTCAAGTACCACAATACGTAGTTACATCCACAAATGCCAGTTAAAACTGTACTGTGCCAAAAGGAAGCCCTATGTTAACAGTGTCCAGAAGCGCCGTCGACTTCTCTGGGCTCGGAGGCATCTGGGATGGACCATCACACAGTGGAAACGTGTACTGTGGTCAGATGAATCAGTATTTCAGGTATTTTTTGGGAGGAATGGACGCTGTGTGCTCCGGACCAAAGAAGAAAAGGATCATCCAGACTGTTACCAGCAACAAGTCCAAAAGCCAGGGTCTGTCATGGTATGGGGTTGTGTCAGTGCCCTTGGCAAAGGTAACTTGCACTTCTGTGATGGCACCATTAATGCTGAAAAGTACATAGAGATTTTGGAGCACAATATGCTGCCTTCAAGAAGACATCTTTTCCAGGGACGTCCATGCATATTTCAACAAGACAATGCAAAACCACATTCTGCACACATTACAAAGTCCTGGCTGCGGAGGAAGAGGGTACGGGTACTTGACTGGCCTGCCTGCAGTCCCGACCTGTCTCCAATAGAGAATGTGTGGCGCATTTTGAAGCGCAAAATGCGACAACGAAGACCCCGTACTGTTGCCCACCTTAAGACTTGTTTGCAGGAAGAATGGGACAAAATTACACCTGAAACACTTCATCACTTGGTGTCTTCAGTCCCTAAACGTCTTTTAAGTGTTGTGAAAAGGAATGGCAACATTACAAAGTGGTAAATGCTTTACTGTCCCAACTTTTTTTGGAATGTGTTGCAAGTCTGAATGACAGGAAAGGATGTATATTTACAAATGACATGAAGTTGACCAGACAAAACATGAAATATTTTGTTCATATTGTCTGCAATGAAATACAAGTCAAAGTAAATTTAGAAATCACTACTTTCTTTTTTTATTTGCGTTTTCCATACTGTCCCAACTTTTTCTGATTTGGGGTTGTATATTGTGTAATTATTTTTCTTGTGTAAGTTTAAAAAAAAACTAAGACTATAGCTTCTCTAATCTTTTTGTATTCTAGCTATTTGTTTTCTTTTTATTTATTATACCATTAACAAAAGCCAAAAAAAGGCCTCTAACACTAGCTTGCTATATCATTTTTCTATTCAATCGGTTTTCTTTTTATTATATAATAAATGAAAAACAAAACTTGCTACGTTTACTGCGTTAAGCTAACTGAGACTTCCCAGACAGCAGCTGACTCTGCGCTGGATCCGTTTTCAAACCGGCAAATCTGCGTTAAGGCTGATTTATACTTCTGCGTCAAACCTGCGTAGTATGTGCAGGCTACGGCATAGCCTGACGTGCACCTCTCCAAAAATGTCACAGCACGTCAATTCTATGCAGACCGCAAGGGCTGTGATTGGTCTGCTAGTACACCTCCCTCCATATGTATTTGAGTTTTGTGTGTTTTTTGCACCTTAATATATTTTAATATTACACTTTCTGATTTAAAATAAAACAAAGCAAAGAACAAGTGTCTTATTTAACATTATAAAACGTAGCATTATACATCACTTTGTTGTCCGCTACAAACAATGTTGTTCTGCCATATGGTACAAGTCCTTGTGGAGATTGAAAGAATCCCATCTTCTCCTGTTCCGTTGTCTCTTTTTTTTGTTTTAAATAAATTATTTGATATTTATTTGCTGCCGTTACACATTCAGAGCCGCGCAGACACGTTCATGTGCATTCGGGGTATTTTGTGCAGATAGCCTATAGGTCGTACTATTAACTTATGTTGTATAAATAACGAAGTGTATTCTATGTTAAATCCCACTGATTAAAAACCTACTATCAAATGCTTCATTCTACTGGTCATCTTCAGCGCGCAGCTCAAAACAGAAATATAGAACATTAATAACTACGGTCATGTACATAACGTTATAATGAGAGCACTATTGTAAAAAAAATTGTGAATTCTTAGGGTTTCGCTGACCTTTAATGTTAACTTTATTTTAATCAAAACATATAACATTATTTTTGTATCTGCGAGGCGTCTGTTACTTTCCCTGTGTTAACGTCAGCAATTATGACTATCGAATGTCTGACTTGACTCTTGGTAATGTATTTTGCCTCCGCACCCAAACATATGATTCGACTATTGGCAAGATTCGTAAATTCCGATTCGACTATGAAAATTGATCCTTAGTCTGGGACACGTACCCCTACATTTTATATTATCATCTCACACATCATGGATCGGTATTTTCTATCATATATTTCTATAATAAAAATACATATCTGATATGATTTATTAAATTATTAGCATCAAACAAACAATATAACTCATTCTCAAGGATTAAAGATTAAACGGGAAAAAAGATTGCACAACCACCAGTTAGGTGGCGATATGAACCAAGTACACTCTTAACCCGAATTAGTTGACTTTACTAGAAAATCGCGTGGAAACCCGTTGCACGAAACCATTTTAGTTTTTGCACAGGGTGAAACTAAACAGGTTAAGTTGTATTAACATAGAACCTTAAGTTCATGCAGTAGACAAATCAGGTTTACATTAGTAGTCTTTACTAAAAATCATTAGTTCACATCAATTATTATTATTTGGAGTATAGGTTGTATAAAATAGCTATTTCAAGTTACAACTACAAAAACATATACAGGTATATTAGCAAATAACATTAACAAATGTTTTTAAGTAATGATACATTTATGTAATGTCATGTAATTAGACATAGATTTTGAGATTTATTGTATTAAACATTTAGTTTCAAATAAATTGGAAAAAAAGAAAAACAGATTTCAATGCACCAATGTTTTTTTTTTATTATTATTGTTCACCAAAGAAATGGTAACACGACAATACATACAACTTGTCAGCCACAAGACAAGTAAAATTAAGCTTTGGAACAACTTGTTAACAATTGTAACTATTTTGTAGAAGAAACATGAACACACAGTATTCAACAATATATGCTATATCCCTTGTGAATGCCTGGATGTGCATTAACAACTGGGCATAAATTAAAACAGAGGCAAGTCTCTGTAACTTTAAACTTGGCTGAAGAATTGTGTGAACACATTAACTGAGCACTAACATGCAGAGACAGAATACACTTTAATGTCTTGTACGGCAGAACACAAGTGGCTTCTCATGGAAGCTTCTCGCATTTCCTAACATTGTAAGACAATTTTTCAGAGTTTGCAACCTGGGTTTCAGTTCACTGTGGCCCAACATGAGAAGTACCTGTTGGATGATCTGGAATGTGTTCTTCATAGATTTAGGGTAGTTGAGATGCAGTGCGTAAGTCCATACAGAATGCACATAGCTTTTGACAAGTCTTCAATATTGTCCATCACAAAATCTCCTTCAATGATGATCTTCAATGAGGCTGGATTGAGACGGAGAGAGGATGAGAGCACATCACCTTCATGCTCAATGAGGATGATTCCAATGTCCAGGTGGAGGAATGAGTAATCGTCATCAGAGTAATCGCCCTCCGTCAAGCGTTGACGGCGAGCTACAGATGAATGAAACGGATACATGGAGCGCTCGTATAGAAATACAATGCATGACAGCAAGCGGGTCTGCTTAAAAGAAGTCATCATTATCCTAGAGTAGACAGTTCAGAAACGACACGAGCGATGACAGTGCGTGTCTTCCAACAAGAAAATACCACGAAGTTGCGTCAGCACCACGCTTCAGACACGCCCTCCGTCAAGCGTGAGCCAGAGCGTGCGCACACACACGTCACACACCGGATGTGTGTGCGCACTCAGATCACTTGGACATGGTTGTGTACAAGAGGTAAAAAACGATATAAATACTGTTCGTTTTCTCACACAAACCGCTCGTTTCGTGTCTTAGGCCATCAATGTGTAGTTACGATGGGGAATTGTTTAATTTGAATTTCTCTGTGAATGTTCTTTTTCCCTCTTATAGAGACAGTGACCTATACCTGCCATTATATGACTGACAGACTAGAACGGTTTGACCTAAAAACATCAAAATTGGATCTACTGAAGAAAAAAAGACACCTACATCTTGGATGCCCTTGGGGTAAGCTGATAGATACCAAATTTTAATTTCAAAGTGAACTATCCCTTTAACATAATCATTGCATTCAATATTTTGTCTGAATACTTCAAGCAACTAATTATATTTACAACCCCAAATCAGAAAAAGTTGGGACAGTATGGAAAACGCAAATAAAAAAAGAAAGTAGTGATTTCTAAATTTACTTTGACTTGTATTTCATTGCAGACAATATGAACACAAAATATTTCATGTTTTGTCTGGTCAACTTCATGTCATTTGTAAATATACATCCTTTCCTGTCATTCAGACCTGCAACACATTCCAAAAAAAGTTGGGACAGTAAAGCATTTACCACTTTGTAATGTTGCCATTCCTTTTCACAACACTTAAAAGACGTTTAGGGACTGAAGACACCAAGTGATGAAGTGTTTCAGGTGTAATTTTGTCCCATTCTTCCTGCAAACAAGTCTTAAGGTGGGCAACAGTACGGGGTCTTCGTTGTCGCATTTTGCGCTTCAAAATGCGCCACACATTCTCTATTGGAGACAGGTCAGGACTGCAGGCAGGCCAGTCAAGTACCCGTACCCTCTTCCTCCGCAGCCAGGACTTTGTAATGTGTGCAGAATGTGGTTTTGCATTGTCTTGTTGAAATATGCATGGACGTCCCTGGAAAAGATGTCTTCTTGAAGGCAGCATATTGTGCTCCAAAATCTCTTTGTACTTTTCAGCATTAATGGTGCCATCACAGAAGGGCACTGACACAACCCCATACCATGACAGACCCTGGCTTTTGGACTTGTTGCTGGTAACAGTCTGGATGATCCTTTTCTTCTTTGGTCCGGAGCACACGGCGTCCATTCCTCCCAAAAAATACCTGAAATACTGATTCATCTGACCACAGTACACGTTTCCACTGTGTGATGGTCCATCCCAGATGCCTCCGAGCCCAGAGAAGTCGAAGGCGCTTCTGGACACTGTTAACATAGGGCTTCCTTTTGGCACAGTACAGTTTTAACTGGCATTTGTGGATGTAACTACGTATTGTGGTACTTGACAAAGGTTTGCCAAAGTAGTCCTGAGCCCATGTGGTGATATCGCTTATAGATGAATGACGATTCTTGATGCAGTGCCGCCTGAGGGATCGGAGATCACGGTTGTTCAGCTTAGGCTTGCGCCCTTGTCCTTTACGCACTGAAATTCCTCCAGATTCCTTGAATCTTTTAATTATGTTATGCACTGTTGAAGGTGAAATATCCAAATCTCTTCCTATCTTTCTTTGAGGAACATTGTTTTTAAACATTTCAATAATTTTCTCACGTATTTGTTGGCAAACTGGTGATCCTCGGCCCATCTTTGCTCCTAAAGGACTAGACCTTTCTTGGATGCTGCTTTTGTACCAAATCATAATTACAATCACCTGTTGACATCAACTGTTTCAAATCACATCATTATTTAACCAATTTACCTCATTACTAGCCCTAAATTGCTCCTGTCCCAACTTTTTTTGGAATGTGTTGCAGGTCTGAATGACAGTAAAGGATGTATATTTACAAATGACATGAAGTTGACCAGACAAAACATGAAATATTTTGTGTTCATATTGTCTGCAATGAAATACAAGTCAAAGTAAATTTAGAAATCACTACTTTCTTTTTTTATTTGCGTTTTCCATACTGTCCCAACTTTTTCTGATTTGGGGTTGTAGTAATGGCGACGTGTTTTACAAAAACAAGAAAGAATAATTAATGACAACTAAAAACGTTTATTTAAAACAAAATCCGGGTTTAGAGTGTAGGTAAATGGCCTTTGAACAAAAGAAGAAGAAAGAAGTAGTATGGCGTGTTTTTTCTTAGCGTCCGTTTCCATAGTGACTCGTCAATTCAACGCTCTGTTGAGAATGTCTTGCGTGTTAACCAGGAACTTACTCTGGGTTGAATGAACTTACTCCTGAACTCGTTTTTGGAACCAACATACCTCAAGTAAGCAAGGTTTGGGTTAATCAACCAAGAGTTCAGGATTTAGCAGATGCTAAGTCAACCTTGCTTTCTGGAATACACCCCAGGTCTTTCTTTAAAACAATCAACAATCCCTTAAATTCCTGCCCATTGGCTCCTAGACTCCTAGCATTCCATTGCAGTAATAAAACATATCAATTAATAATTAATCCATTTCATCATCTAATGATTCAAGTCTTTCCCCAGTCTTACCTTTCTCTCGAATGAAAGGAGTTTACTGGCTTCTTGCTAATCCTAATCCTCCATGCATATAGTTATACAGCACTTCCGGATGAATATATTTGATCCCTTGAAATTTGTCTGCTACCGCAACTACTTCCCTTGCAACATCTGATTTATTCTTAGCTCTCTCTATAATTCTCACCACAGCTTCCGAGAAAAAAGCTAAAAATTCCATCTTTTTGATAACTATGGAGTCATCGGGTATTTTTCCACATAACTGTTGTTGTTTTACAGAGCCAGCTACATGACTAACACTTGTTACCTCAATTCTTCTTAATGCTTCTGAATACGAGATCTTATTCTCGTCCCTCATCTTCTGCACTGCATCAGCTTTTGCATGGCAAGGGCATCCCCTATATGCAAGTACTGCTCACTGCAGAGCCAAATGGCCTCCAGCTCCCCCTCTCTGGATGTCCAGCTCCACCTCTGTGTGAACTAATGGTGGAGTTATGTTTAGCGATAGGGTAGGGTTAGGGTGTGGTTAGGTGTCTACCTCCACCCATTACCTCCAGCGAGGGGGAGCTAAAGCTCCAGTTCTCCCATTTGACTCTGCAGCGAGCACCCTCTCCCTATATGCAGCTACATGATTTCCCCCACAATTACAGCATTTGATCTGATTTTTACATTCTTTAAAATCATGATCTTCGCTACATCACACACCTGCGTTTACCCTTACATGCCACTGCTATGTGCCCGAATCTTTGGCAGTTGAAGCATCTTAAGGGAGGTCTTTCGTTCTTCTTAACTCTGAAGCATAAGTGGCCTATCATAACTTTTTCTGGTAGTGTTTCTTCCATGAATGTCAACATTACTGCAAAGCTTTCTTGCCCATCATCTCTTTGCTCTTCCCCCAAACGTTTTGCTTTTGTCACTTTCCCTCCTTGTAAGTTGTTTCTTAAATCTTTCTCAGAAATTTCAAAGGAGACATTGTAAATAACTCCTATTGACTCATTATTTCCAGGAATAAATATCCCTCTACACCAGGGGTCACCAGACTCGGTCCTGGAGGGCCGGTGTCCTGCAGAGTTTAGCTCCAACCCTAATTAAACACACCTGAAGCAGCTAATCAAGGTCTTACTAGGTATGCTTGAAACTTGCAGACAGGTGTGTTGAGGCAAGTTGGAGCTAAACTCTGCAGGACACCGGCCCTCCAGGATCAAGTTTGGTGACCCCTGCTCTACACTCTTTCCATTTAGGTTCTTTACTTTGCAGGCTTTTTTCTGCTCAGAAGTTTTACAAATGATCATTAACATTCCATTTGCTAGCATGTCTGATATCACCAATATCTTGATTTGTAGCGCTCGATAACTTCAAAAGACTAATCGATCCAAAACTCCCTTTCCCATCTCTAACTTTAAAAATCACCTTAAATTCTTCATCTCCTCTATTATACTCCATCTTCCTATACTCTTAACTTGTCTATCTATATCGCTATCTGTGGAATTTTCAAAATCCTGTGGAATTTTATAATCTCTCTTCACTTTTTTGACTGTGTTAAACTCATTCTGTTAGTTAAGTATTAGTTAACTGTGATCTAAAAGTTCTCTAATATTGATCAGTAATATCACAAACATGTAGAATTTCATATTTTATTTCCTTCAAAGTATTTCTACAATTCAGTTTCCTTGTTTATATTGATTTATTTTCAGTTTGGTGTTGGTATTTGACACAAACATTTCAATGTGACAGATTCATTCTGCTTCTGGAGTTGTTTTGGTGACTCACCGACTGAACGTAACTCTGAACGTAACTCTGATGCGTTTGGGTGTGATCAGTTGTAAGTATCAAATTACATTCATAATCAGTCTTACAGTCGTAATGTGTTCCTGGCTGAGCTGGCAAGATGGCTGGTTCACATGTACCTGGCTAACATGTGTACCTGGCTAATTTGATAACATGGGGCCAGGCCACAGTACATATTGGCATTATAATATCATATCAGCGTATGTGAATAGCAAATAAAGAAACCACTCACCATTGCTTCAGAACGTCTCGGTTATGTACGTAACCCTCGTTCCCTGATGGAGGGAATGGAGACGTTATGTTGTGACGACATAGGGGATTTACTTGGAAGCCCCAATCATCTCTGACTTTAAGAGAAAATGCCAATGAATATTGGCTAGTGGATTTTGCATACCTGAGCCACTCCTCGTGCATATGGGTATAAAAGGGCGACAGGTGCATCCACTCATCAGGTTTTCCGCTGAGGAGCCGAGAACGAGTCCCAGGCAACCAGCGATGGTTCAAGATTGTGGCATGGGGACATAACGTCTCAGTTCCCTCCATCAGGGAACGAGGGTTACGTACGTAACCGAGACATTGCCTACCTGTCGGTCACTCCGCGTTATGTCGTGACGACATAGGGGTCCTATGGAAAGCACCACAACCTGAAACCCGTCACAACCTTGTGGCATGCGGATGCTGACAAGCGAGCGCATGACAGACAAATGACATGCGAAAGGTCGCAACCTTCCCATCGCCCCAGCGCAAATTCGCTAACCTTGGTGCCCACAGGGACCACTGAGTACATCGCTGCTGGAGATAGCCAAGCCGCTGTTCCTTTCCCCAGAAGTCGGAAGGGATTTTGACCCTCAATGAAAGATGCTTCAAGTCTTTCCTGTTTGTTGTTACAGCTTGGCAGTAACGACGTGGAAGCGAGCCTTCCGGAGAAGGGCGCTACGGAGGCCACATCCAGCCAGAAGGGAGGTAACATGTGGAGAAATTGATATGGACTGACCCAGGCTTGGGACAGTACTACATATGACTGGACCCTGGGGCAGATCCTACCTAGGGTAGGGAGGAGAGCTGCCAGCAGGGCCTGACAGAGAGCTCTGTCAAAGGGAAGACACGGGTTTACCGTGAGGGAAACCTTACCGTGGAAGAATACACGTATGGGATTACCCGAAGGGAATCAAAGCCATACGGACACCTAGCCAAGTACAGGAGCTGACCGGAGACCCGGGAGAGCTAGCACCAGTACTGGGCCTGGCGTCAGACTGCTCCGCCCAGTCTGACTGCCGGGGGTGCTGGAGGAACTCCACCAGGGTTTGCCGTCCGGGGAACTGAACTGGAGAAGGAAAAAGGCGCTCGTATCCCCGGGTGAGGGGGAAAGGCGCAGCAAGCGTGACACCGGCCAGCTCTTCCCGCCAATTACCTGTTACCCAACACACGGGAAGAAACTGGCTCAACACGGAGACTGTAGAATCTCGCAAAGGTGTTTGGTGTCGCCCAGCCCGCAGCTCTACAGATGTCTGCCAGAGAGGCGCCGTGCGCCAACGCATAGGAGGAGGCAAAACTCCGTGTGGAGTGAGCCCTCACCACCAGGGGGCATGGCTCGCCTTGAGATTGGTACGCCAAGGCGATGGCATCCACTATCCAGTGGGCCAACCTCTGCTTGGAGACAGCCTTCCCTATCTGCTGACCTCCGTAACAGACAAAGAGCTGCTCAGAGCTTCTGAAGCTCCGGGTGCGGTCCACGTATATGCGCAATGCTCTTACGGGACACAGCAACGCCAAGGCTGGATCTGCCTCCTCCGAAGGCAGTGCTTGCAGGTTCACCACCTGATCGCGAAAGGGCGTGGTGGGAACCTTGGGCACGTATCCAGGCCGGGGTCTCAGGACAACGTGAGAGTAGGCCGGCCCGAACACAAGGCACTCTTCGCTCACCGAAAATGCTTGGAGGTCCCCGACCCTCTGGAAGTGAGCGCGGTCAGGAGCGCCGTCTTAGCCAACAGGAATTTCAGCTCGACTGAGTCCAGCGGCTCAAAGGGACCCATCCAGCCAGGTTCAACCTCCTGGCACCCCTCAGGAACCTCACGATGAGACCAGGGACCGGCCGTCCACTGCATCATGATGGGCCGCGATAGCAGCCACATACACTTTCAAGGTGGAGGGTGACAGCCTACGCTCCAACCTTTCTTGCAGGAAAGAAAGCACTACTCCAATCGTACATCTTCGGGGGTCTTCTCGGCGAGAAGAACACCAGTTCGCGAACAGACTCCACTTCAGTGCATAGGTTTGCCTTGTTGAAGGAGCTCTAGCCTGAGTGATGGTCTCTACCATAGCCTGTGGCAGACCACTCAAGTCTGCCATGTCCCGTCGAGGAGCCACACATGAAGGTTCCACAGATCTGGACGCGGGTGCCATATGGTGCCGAGCCCCTGAGAAAGGAGGTCCTTCCTCAGAGGAATGCGCCAGGGAGGGGCTGTCGCGAGGAGAATGAGTTCGGGAAACCAGGTCCGGGTGGGCCAGTACGGCGCGCCCAGCAGTGCCTGCTCCTCGTCCTCCCTGACATTGCACAGTGTCTGTGCGAGCAGGCTCACTGGGGGGAATGCATACTTGCATAAAGCCCGAGGCCAGCTGTGTGCCAGTGCGTCCGTGCTGAGGGGGCCCTCGGTCAGGGAGAAATACAGCTGACAGTGGGAGGACTCACGGGAAGCAAACAGGTCTACCTGAGCTTACCCGAATCGACTCCAGATCAGCCGGATCGTCTCGGAATGGAGTCGCCATTCTCAGGGGAAAGTGAGCTGTCGTGAAAGCGCATCGGCTGCACTATTGAGCTACCCTGGAATGTGGACAGCACGCAGCGAATTGAGCCTCGTGTGACTCCAGAGGAGGAGATGGCGAGCGAGCTGTGACATGCGGCGTGATCGTAAACCTCCCAACCGGTTGATGTACGAGACAGCCGCAGTGTTGTCCGTATGGACCAACACATGGTTGCCTAACAGCAGTGGCCGAAACTGCCGCAAGGCCAGATGCACTGCCAACAGCTCTAGGCAGTTGATGTGCCAAAGCAGTCGAGGCCCCGTCCAGAGCCCCGAGGCTGCCTGCCCGTTGCATGTAGCACCCCAGCCTGTGCTGGAAGCATCTTTTGTGACAACAACATGTCGGGACACTTGTTCTAAGGGCACCCCGGCCCGTAGAAAAGCAAGGTCTGTCCAGGGGATGAAGGAGCAGCGACACTCCTGTGTGATGTTCACCCGAAGTGTACCGCGGCGCCATGCCCATCTCGGGACTCGGGAGTGCAACCAGTGCTGAAGTGGTCTCATATGAAGCAATCCGAGCGGCGTGACTGCAGCTGCGGATGCCATATGCCCCAGGAGCCTCTGAAACTGAGGGGGGCAGCCCCGCCGAATCTTCATCCTCAGAGGACGATTGCCCATCCCCCGATGTCGCGATCGACATCTGATCCTCTATCGGTGCGCCGAATGAAACGCTGGGCACGCCGTGAGACGGCACAGCAGAATCACCGGGGAGCTGCACAGAACAGCTGCTGCAGGAGGAGTGAAAGGTCCGTGGGGACTGGCCCGGCGGAAAGGCTCTCACTGTAACCCTCAGATTGCCCAGAGCACTAGCCGATGGTTCTCTGCTCGTGGCAGAGAAGCCAGCGCGGGTAGTGACAGAGGGAGCCCCTCCCATCCCCATGAGGAGAGAGAGGCGCGATCGCAGCGCTGCCATGGTTACATGCTCAGAACGAATGCATAAACCATCCACGAACGCAGCTTCAGCGTGCTGGAGCCCAGACACTGAAGACAACATTCGTGGCTGTTGACGGAGGATAGGAAATGACCGCAACCAAGAGGACACGGCCGGAACGACGTCTTTAAAAAGACGCGGGCCGACCGTGATTTTGCTCTTTTAGGAAATCTGCTCTTTTAGTTGAAGTGCCCAGGGGAATCGCTGCAGACAGGGACACCGCTTTTCGCACCGTAACGCCAACCAGAACAGCTTCCAGACAGATGATGAATGGCTTTGTGGAGATCAACACGTTCATCCACTCGGCTCCGAAGCAAAAATCTGATGAGTGGATGCACCTGTCGCCCTTTTATACCCGTATGCACGGGGAGTGGCTCAGGTATGCAAAATCCACTAGCCAATATTCATTGGCATTTTCTCTTAAAGTAAATCCCCAATGTCGTCACGACATAACTCGGAGTGACCGACAGATAGGGAACAAAACAGCAATTCCACGGTCGAAAGGCTCTGACACAAATGTAAATCACTGTAGTGATGTTCGATTCCTGAACGAATTGTTCTTTAAGCCTGTTCATTCACTGAATCGAATTTGAGTTCCGGGTTATTTCTTATTATCTCTAATAATAATATTTTATTATTATTATTAGAGAGGGGGGTGGGATCGAGAAAGGTCCTCGAGCCAGGATTCGAACTCAAGATGCCCATAGCGCACAGCGCTGTATGTTGGATCCGATGGACGCAAAGTGCGTACTCTATTCTCTGTCATCAGTAATGCATGGACACGCTGTTTCCATTCAAATCAAAGCGTAAATAAACGTACAATACGTATCCATGCGTTACTGATGACAGAGAATAGCGTACGCACTTTGCGTCCATCGGATGCTCTCCAAAATGGCGCTACGCTGACACAGAGAGACAGAGAGGTGACGAATTGTTGAATGTCATTATTTTTATTTTCTTTGCACACAAGTCAGTTAATTGTCAGCACATAGTGACTACTTCACCTAGATATTATCACACTAGAGAGACTGTGTCTGTTCCCCGAACTAGAAAATACAGAAAACATCCAAACCAAAGTAAGAGTAACAATTTAATTGATGTTCAACAAATAAAAAACAGATATAATACAGATAAACAAATGATAAAGCTTGGCTTATTGAATATTAGATCCCTTTCTACAAAAGCACTTTTTGTAAATGATATGATCACTGACCATAAACTAGATGTGCTTTGTTTGACAGAAACCTGGCTAAAACCAGATGATTACATTACTTTAAACGAGTCTACCCCCCAAGATTACTGTTACAAACATGAACCGCATCCAAAAGGTAAAGGGGGAGGTGTTGCTACAATTTATAGCAATATTTTCAGTATTTCTCAGAGGTCGGGTTTAAAGTATAATTCATTCGAAGTAATGGTGCTTCATATAACGTTATTCAAAGAAACAAGTGTTAATGATAAATCCCCTGTGATGTTTGGCTACTGTATACAGGCCACCAGGGCACCATACAGACTTTACTAAAGAATTTGCTGATTTTCTATCTGAGTTAGTGCTGGCTTGCAGATAAAGTCCTAATTGTTGGTGATTTTAATATCCATGTTGATAATGAAAAAGATTTGTTGGGATCAGCATTTATAGACATTCTAAACTCTATTGGTGTTAAACAACATGTGTCAGGACCTACTCATTGTCCAAATCATACTCTAGATTTAACCCTCTGGGGTCTAAGGTTATTTTGGGGCCCTTGAGATGTTTTGACATGCCCTGACACTTGTGCTTATTTCAGCTACTTATAACATACTATTGACCAACATGTATTTTTTTTGTATTCAGCACAAACTGTGTGACCAAGACGGATGTACATGTTTGCATTTTTTAGAAAAAAAATATTATGCGTGGTTAGTAAGTTCTGGGGGGAAAAAATGTAGCTGAAATAAAGCCATAAAACCCATACTGAATAGTTCTGAATAAGACTTTTGAGTAACCAGTCTTGTAGGCTAGAATATTTACTTCAAAATGATGTGAAAATCCTTCTGCTTACTCATTCACAGAAAACAATATATTGATTTACAACCCCAAATCAGAAAAAGTTGGGACAGTATGGAAAACGCAAATAAAAAAAGAAAGTAGGGATTTCTAAATTTACTTTGACTTGTATTTCATTGCAGACAATATGAACACAAAATATTTCATGTTTTGTCTGGTCAACTTCATGTCATTTGTAAATATACATCCTTTCCTGTCATTCAGACCTGCAACACATTCCAAAAAAATTTGGGACAGTAAAGCATTTACCACTTTGTAATGTTGCCATTCCTTTTCACAACACTTAAAAGACGTTTAGGGACTGAAGACACCAAGTGATGAAGTGTTTCAGGTGTAATTTTGTCCCATTCTTCCTGCAAACAAGTCTTAAGGTGGGCAACAGTACGGGGTCTTCGTTGTCGCATTTTGCGCTTCAAAATGCGCCACACATTCTCTATTGGAGACAGGTCGGGACTGCAGGCAGGCCAGTCAAGTACCCGTACCCTCTTCCTCCGCAGCCAGGACTTTGTAATGTGTGCAGAATGTGGTTTTGCATTGTCTTGTTGAAATATGCATGGACGTCCCTGGAAAAGATGTCTTCTTGAAGGCAGCATATTGTGCTCCAAAATCTCTATGTACTTTTCAGCATTAATGCTGCCATCACAGAAGTGCAAGTTACCTTTGCCAAGGGCACTGACACAACCCCATACCATGACAGACCCTGGCTTTTGGACTTGTTGCTGGTAACAGTCTGGATGATCCTTTTCTTCTTTGGTCCGGAGCACACGGCGTCCATTCCTCCCAAAAATACCTGAAATACTGATTCATCTGACCACAGTACACGTTTCCACTGTGTGATGGTCCATCCCAGATGCCTCCGAGCCCAGAGAAGTCGACGGCGCTTCTGGACACTGTTAACATAGGGCTTCCTTTTGGCACAGTACAGTTTTAACTGGCATTTGTGGATGTAACTACGTATTGTGGTACTTGACAAAGGTTTGCCAAAGTAGTCCTGAGCCCATGTGGTGATATCGCTTATAGATGAATGATGATTCTTGATGCAGTGCCGCGTGAGGGATCGGAGATCACGGTTGTTCAGCTTAGGCTTGCACCCTTGTCCTTTACGCACTGAAATTCCTCCAGATTCCTTGAATCTTTTAATTATGTTATGCACTGTTGAAGGTGAAATATCCAAATCTCTTCCTATCTTTCTTTGAGGAACATTGTTTTTAAACATTTCAATAATTTTCTCACGTATTTGTTGGCAAACTGGCGATCCTCGGCCCATCTTTGCTCCTAAAGGACTAGACCTTTCTTGGATGCTGCTTTTGTACCAAATCATAATTACAATCACCTGTTGACATCACCTGTTTCAAATCACATCATTATTTAACCAATTTACCTCATTCCTAGCCCTAAATTGCTCCTGTCCCAACTTTTTTTGGAATGTGTTGCAGGTCTGAATGACAGGAAAGGATGTATATTTACAAATGACATGAAGTTGACCAGACAAAACATGAAATATTTTGTGTTCATATTGTCTGCAATGAAATACAAGTCAAAGTAAATTTAGAAATCACTACTTTCTTTTTTTATTTGCGTTTTCCATACTGTCCCAACTTTTTCTGATTTGGGGTTGTATATTTTTAAAGACATGTTTTGTGATCGAAAGCCTGTATGCGAGGGAGTGGCAATGGCCTTGAATATTAAGTGATTCTCACCTGAGAGACAAAGGGCCCTCCCCCTAATGGCCCCTCAGTGTGACTGTGACTTTGAGGCAGGTTAGACAGAATGTGAGGAGATTGAAAAAAATGGGTTTTTAAAATTATTTGTATTTTATTCACAACACAGTATAATTAAAGCATACATAATGAAGGTCAAAGACATTATTGAGCACACTGATCTAACAACAGAGATGTGAACAGACTTTGAGTCATTCCTGAAAACACATTCTGTTCAACAAGTGAAACATGTAAACCATACCTGATATTTAAGTGTTTGCTGCTGCTTTCCATGGATTCAAGAAAAAATAAGCTCATTGACTACTGATGATGGTTGTTTTACCATAGCATATGAATGTAGCTAGTTGAACATCTAATGTTGGTACAGCACTCTTAGAGGAAAACAGTTTGAAAGTCAGCAGGATTCATCTGTGGTGAGTCACTTCCAAAATTGATACTATTAGAGATCAAATTGTAACCATGCAGCCGTCAGCTATATTATCACATCAAATAGTGCACTATAGATCCCCTGAGGAAAAATTCCACTTATTCTCTACTATAGGAGAGGAAGAATTGTATAAACTTGTTACATCATCTAAACCAACAACATGTATGTTAGACCCTATTTCATCTAAACTACTAAAAGAGGTGCTTCCAGAAGTCATAGATCCTCTTTTGGCTATTATTAATTCGTCATTGTCAGTAGGATATGTCCCCAAAAACTTTAAATTGGCTGTTATTAAGCCTCTCATTAAAAAAACACAACTTGACCCCAAAGATCTAGTTAATTACAGACCGATCTCGAATCTCCCTTTTCTGTCAAAGATATTAGAAAAGGTTGTATCCTCACAATTATATTCCTTCTTAGAGAAAAATGATATCTGTGAGGATTTCCAGTCAGGATTTAGACCGTATCATAGTGCTGAGACTGGTCTCATTAGAGTTACAAATGACCTGCTTCTATCATCAGATCATGGTTGTATCTCTCTTTTAGTGCTACTGGACCTTAGCGCTGCGTTCGACACTATCGATCACAACATTCTTTTGAATAGACTAGAAAACTTTGTTGGCATTAGTGGAAGTGCATTAGCATGGTTCAAATCGTACTTATCTGACCGCCATCAATTCGTAGCAGTGAATGAAGAGGTATCATATCGATCACAAGTGCAGTATGGAGTTCCTCAAGGCTCAGTACTAGGGCTGTTACTTTATACGCTTTATATGTTACCCTTGGGAAATATCATTAGGAAACACGGGGTTAGCTTTCACTGTTATGCTGATGATACTCAGCTCTATATTTCTTCACAGCCTGGTGAAATACACCAAATTGAGAAACTTATGGAATGCATAGTCGATATAAAAAACTGGATGATGAGTAATTTCTTACTGCTAAATTCTGAAAAAAACAGAGGTGTTAATTATCGGACCTAAAACTCCCACAAGTAATAACCTAGAACACTGTCTAACACTTGATGGCTGCTCTGTCGATTCTTCGTCATCAGTCAGGAACCTAGGTGTGCTATTTGATAGCAATCTCTCCTTTGACACCCACGTTTCTAGCATTTGTAAAACTGCATTTTTTTCATCTTAAAAATATATCTAAACTGAGACCTATGCTCTCAATGTCAAATGCAGAAATATTAATTCATGCGTTTATGACCTCAAGGTTAGATTATTGTAATGCTTTATTGGGTGGTTGTTCTGCACGCTTAATAAACAAATTATAGATGGTTCAAAATGCAGCAGCTAGAGTTCTTACTAGAACCAGGAAGTATGACCAAATTAGCCCGGTTCTGTCAACACTGCACTGGCTCCCTACTAAACATCGTATAGATTTTAAAATCTTGTTAATTACTTATAAAGCCCTGAATGGTTTAGCTCCTCTGTACTTAAGCAAGCTCTTATCACATTATAGTCCTTCACGTCCGCTGCGTTCTCAAAACTCTGGCCATTTGATAATACCTAGAATATCAAAATCAACTGCGGGCGGCAGATCTTTTTCCTATTTAGCGCCCAAACTCTGGAACAATCTACCAAACACTATTCGGGAGGCAGACACACTCTATGTCAGTTTAAATCTAGATTAAAGACCCATCTCTTTAACCTGGCTTACACATAACACACTAATACACTTCTATTATTCAAATCCGTTAACCCTAATGGGACGGCTGTATCGCCGGCGATACCAACTCGTTTTTTTTAAGACCAGTGCAAAAGACATTAAAAATACTCCGTCGATTTTGGTCGTACAGATAAGTGTTATACATCAATTGAAACTTTGAAGTGTCTATTTTTTTTTGTGTACACTCACGAATACAACAAAACTTTGTGGTTTTGGGAAAAAAAAAGAAAACAAACAGGATGCGCTCTTTGTCTTCTCCATCTCCGCGAGCTGCTCTTTGAAATACGTCACTAAAATGAAGTGTAACTCGGCGAAAACTCAACACACGGACATGGGAGTTATATCTATAGAAAGCTGGAAGTGTCTACTTTGAAATGAAGTAAGTATTATCGAAAACAAACATTCTGTGATGAAGTAATCCGTATGAAACCAACACGATGTTCAGTCTGTCCCGTCTAACTCATTATTTCTAATGCGATCCCGCCCCCTCGCGTTCATATGTAAATAACCACGTGTGCCGCGTGCTCATGTAGACGCCCAACAACAAACAAAGCCAGATCGTTCCTCGCGGCTAACATTACTGTTCGTTTCTGGAAGAAGACACACTGAATAAAAGCTGGATTTGCCTTAAAATAAGAGCAAGAGTTCATCCAGAAGAGAAGAGCGATCTGATGAGTAAGTAATGTTTCTTTTTTTGCATTAGTTAACGTGTTATTGTGACTCAAACTTGAACGCGTTTATTTTTTTCCCCAGACAACATGATGAATGCTACAATGTTTAGAAAAATGTTTAATGTTCACAAATGGATTTAATAGCGTGCTAAACGATAATAATTAGTTTCTCAGATATAAAATATCCTTTTTTTATAGTACAAAGTACATCTTTTGTAGTACAATGCCATACATACTAGGCTATATGACTACAAAATCATAGTTTGTTTTTTCTAAACAATAATAATTAGTTTCTCAGATATAAAATGTATTTTTTTTGTTTACAATAGTACAAAGCATGCGTGAGTCTATGGATACGGAATCATAACAGCTACTATAAAATCATACATACTAGGCTATATATGACTACAAAATCATAGTTGTTTTTTTCTAAACAATAATTAGTTTCTCAGATATAAAATGTATTTTTTTGTTTACGATAGTACAAAGCATGCGTGAGTCTATAAAACATATATATAAAAAGATGCTCCCGATATTAACATGCTCACAAATGTTTTTTTTTTTTTTGGTTGTTTGTATTTTATTGAATCAGATACCTGCACCACAGATGATGAATCCTGATGACTTTCTTCAAACTGTTTTCCTCTGAGAGTGCTGTACCAACATCAGATGTCCAACTACACTGATATTATATGGTAAAACAAGCTCCTTGACCACTGATTGTTTTTTTCTTCTTGAATCCATGGAAAGTAGCAGAAACACTTAAATAACACGTAAATATCAGGCATGATTTACTTGTGTCACTTGTTGAACAGAATCTGTTGCAGGAATGACTCAAAGTCTGTTCACATCTCTGTGGTTAGATCAGTGTGCACAATAATGTGTCTTTGACCTTCATTATGTATGTTTTGATTATACGGTGTTGTAAATAAAATACAAATAATTAAAAAAAAAAACATTTGTTCAATCTCCACACATTCTCTCTTACCTGCCTCAAAGTCAGCCACTGTGGTGGAGGTCGACGCGTCAGAGGTGGGGGTAGGTGCAGTGCTATCCCAGCATGCCACCTCGGACGACAAGATGCATCCCTGCGCATTTTTTTCCCATCGATTGTTCCCTGCCGAACGCAATTACGACATCGGTAACAGAGAGTTGCTGGCCATTAGGGTCCATTATGGGAGGGCCCTTTGTGTCTCAGGTGAGAATCACTTAATATTCAAGGCCATTGCCACTCCCTCGCATATAGGCTTTCAATCACAAAACATGTCTTAAAAAATTTTAATCAATATATTGTTTTCTGTAAATGAGTAAGCAGAATGATTCTCACTTAATTGTGAAGTAAATATTCTAGCCTACAAGACTGATTACACAAAAGTCTTATTCAGGACTATTTAGTGTGGGTTTTATGGCCTTATTTCAGCTAAATTTTTCCCCCCAAAACTTACTAACCACGCATAATATTTTTTTTCTAAAAAAATGCAAACATGTACACGTACATCCATCTTGGTCACATAATATTGTAGCAAAGTTTGTGCTGAATACAAAAACAAATACATGTTGGTCAATAGTATGTTATAAGTAGCTGAAATAAGCACAAATATCAGGACATGTCAAAATATCTCAAGGGCCCCAAAATCACTTCAGACCCCAGAGGGTTAAAGGATTGTTAGGCTGCATTAATTAGATCAACCGGAACCGGGAACACTTCCCATAACACATGATGTACTTGTTACTGTCACGGTTCATGGGCTCTCGGTCCCATCCTTGCTCTGTTATGTGTGTGTGTGCAGGTGTCTGTGTGTGGGTGTGTCTGATTGAGGCTGATTCGCTCCAGCTGAGGATCATTTACAGGGGCTATATTAGATCCTGTCACGCTGTCTTGTGTTGTCAGATCCTCGGATTGTCTGCCGTGTCATGGTCTGTGGTTTCCGTCCGTTCCTGCTTCCTGGTTCCGTGATTCCTGTTCTCTGCCGTTTCCTGGACTCTATCACCGGACACTTGGCTGCCCATTGTTTCCCTGCGCTACCTGCCCCCTACCTACGGAGAGCTAAACCTTGTTTCCTCAGTTTCACCTGTCTAACGTGTTTGTTAATAAACCGTTCTTGTTTCCGCTACTTGAATCCTCCAGTCTTTATTTATGACAGAAGTATCTGACCACAGTATGGATTCAGCGGAGGCTCGTGGTTTTCAGGAACTGTTAGCCAACAACAACGCTCGTATGGATCAACAGGAGGAGAATATGTTGAACACCGGACGAGCTATGCAGGCGTTAGTAGCGCAGGTGTCCGAGCTCACCACCCAGTTGCAACTATTAAGATCACCCGCTGCGCCACCCACACCGCCGATTCTCCCAGTCCCCGGGAACAACAACCCTCAGCACGAACCTAGACTCCCTACACTGGAAGTGTATGCCGGAGATCCTAACCTCTGCAGAGCATTCCTGACAAAATGTTCTCTGTTTTTCTCCCTCCAGACTTTCGCCACGGAGGCATCTAAGGTGGCTTTAGTGCTGACGTTGCTGTCAGGGAAGGCAGCATTGTGGGGAACGGCGGTGTGAGAGAATTGCCATCCATGTTGTTCCTCGTTCCGCTCACTTTCCCAGGAGATGAGGAGAGTGTTCGATCGCGCGCTGGTCGGGCGCGAGGCAGCGCGCATGCTGGCCGATCTCCGCCAGGGGGAGCGATCCGTTTCCGACTATTCCATTCAGTTCAGGACCCTGGCGGCGGAGTGTGAGTGGAACGAGAAGGCGCAGTGGGATATGTTCCTGCATGGGCTGGCTGACCGTATCCAACAGGAGATTTATACGGTGGAGTTACCCACCGGATTGGACGAGCTTGTGGATCTAGCCTTACGCGTGGATGCGCGGCTTCAGCAACGCGATCTGCGTGGTCGACGCAAGTTTACACCAGAATATCCTTCCCTCGACACTGGCGATACGGTCAGTCACGCGTCGGTTGACGAACCCATGCAGGTGGGTAGAGCTCGGCTCTCCCGGGAGGAGAGAGATCGTCGGAGGATGAGGGGACTATGTATGTACTGCGGTGCGGCTGGCCATTTCCTTGCGAGCTGCCCAGTAAAAGATCAAGCCCGACAGTAGGTCTGAGGTTACTGTCGGGTGGAGTGTCTCTTAACAAAGCCTCATCCACTACCCTCCTCCCGGTGAGGTTGCAATGGGCGGCCGGGCGACACGATGGGATGGCGCTGTTAGACTCCGGAGCCGAGGGTAACCTGTTGGACATTTCCCTGGCACAACTTATTCACATCCCTATGGTTTCACTCCGTCACAAGATCTCTGTCAGCACCCTTAATGGACAATTACTTCCCGAGATCAGCCTCTCCACGGTACCCATCACCCTTATCACCTCAGGCAATCACTCAGAGACTATCACGTTTCTCATCACCCACTCACCACTGGCTCCGGTTGTGTTAGGTCACCCCTGGCTCACACAACACAATCCTCGGGTGGATTGGGGTCGCAACACCATCTCTGAGTGGAGTAAAGCCTGTTATGCCTCTTGTCTTGTGTCTGCTGGTTTTTCTGTTTCTTGTTCTTTGTTGCAGGATGAGATGGGGAGCCTGTCAAACGTGCCCGAGGAGTATCTCGACCTGAAGGAAGTGTTCAGTAAGTCCAGGGCCGCTTCTCTCCCTCCTCATCGTCCCTACGACTGTGCTATAGAGTTAGTACCAGGTATGTCTCCGCCTAAAGGCAGATTATACTCGCCTTCTGTTCCTGAAAAGGAGGCCATGGAGAAATATATTTCTGATTCTCTGACAGCCGGGATCATCCGCCCTCTTCTTCTCCAGCGGGAGCAGGATTTTTTTTTTGTCGCGAAGAAGGATGGCTCTCTGCGACCTTGTATTGATTACCGAGGCTTGAACAACATCACGGTAAAGAATACTTATCCTTTGCCGTTGATGTCTTCAGCTTTCGAGAGGTTGCAGGGAGCATCCATCTTCACCAAGTTAGATCTTAGAAACTCCTATCTTTTGGTTCGCATAAGAGAGGGGGATGAGTGGAAGACCGCGTTTAATATCCCCAGAGGGCACTTTGAATATTTGGTTATGCCGTTCGGGCTTTCTAACTCTCCCGCGGTCTTCCAGGCACTCGTCAATGACGTGTTGAGAGATATGGTCGATCAGTTCATATATGTCTACCTGGATGACATATTGATTTTTTCTTCTTCTCTCCAGGAACATGTTCAACATGTCAGGCGAGTGCTCCAGAGGCTGTTAGAGAATGGGCTTTTTGTCAAGGCGGAGAAATGCGCGTTCCATGCACAGTCGGTTCCGTTCTTGGGCTTCATAGTGTCACCTGAGGGGGTTCGCATGGATCCTGACAAGGTTAAGGCTGTGGTAAGTTGGCCAACCCCTAATTCCCGCAAGGCCCTGCAGAGGTTTCTGGGGTTCGCTAATTTTTACAGGCGTTTTATTCGCAATTTCAGCCAACTAGCCGCTCCTCTGACTGCCTTGACCTCCACCAAGACGGCGTTCAGGTGGTCGAATGCAGCCGAGGCTGCATTCACCAAACTCAGAAGCCGCTTCGTTTCGGCGTCTATTCTCCGGGCCCCTGATCCCACACGCCAGTTTGTGGTGGAGGTCGACGCGTCAGAGGTGGGGGTAGGTGCAGTGCTATCCCAGCATGCCACCTCGGACGACAAGATGCATCCCTGCGCATTTTTTTCCCATCGATTGTCCCCTGCCGAACGCAATTACGACATCGGTAACAGAGAGTTGCTGGCCGTCAAGCTAGCGTTGGAGGAATGGCGTCATTGGTTAGAGGGTTCGGGGGGTTCCTTTCGTGGTTTGGACCGACCATAAGAATCTCGAATATATTCAGTCCGCTAAACGTCTTAACTCCAGGAAGGCTCGTTGGGCACTATTTTACGGACGTTTTGATTTTTTCATCTCCTATCGGCCGGGTTCTAAGAACATCAAACCCGATGCTTTGTCACGCATTTTTGATCATTCGGACCGCCCGGTGTCTCCTGAGTGCATCGTACCTGAGAGTTTGGTTGTCTCTGCAGTCACTTGGGAGATCGAATCGAAGGTCCGCACGGCCTTAGAAGGGGTAACGCCCCCGCCCGGATGCCCAACGGGCCGGTTGTTTGTGCCGGAGAGGTTACGGTCCAACGTCATTCAATGGGGTCATTGTTCCAACGTGGCTTGTCATCCAGGAATCGGTCGCACCATGTTTTTGGTTAAACAACGATTCTGGTGGCGGGCCATGGCTCGCGATATCCGAGAGTTTGTTTTGGCCTGTTCAGTCTGTGCTCGGGGTAAGACTTCCAATCGACCTCCAGAGGGGTTACTTCAGCCGCTGTCAGTCCCTTCGAGACCCTGGTCCCATATCGCGCTAGATTTCGTTACTGCCCTCCCGCCCTCCCTGGGTAATATGGTTGTTTTAACCATAGTGGACCGGTTCTCGAAGACGGCTCATTTTATTCCCTTGCCCAAATTGCCCTCAGCCAAGGAGACAGCGGCTACTGTAGTTAATCACGTCTTTCGCATTCATGGCCTCCCGGTAGATGTGGTTTCCGACAGGGGTCCCCAATTCGTGTCCAAATTTTGGAGAGAGTTTTGTCGACTACTGGGGTCGACTGTTAGTTTGTCTTCTGGGTTTCACCCTCAGACTAACGGTCAAACTGAGCGGGCCAACCAGGATCTCGAGAGGGTGTTGCGATGTTTGGTCACTCAGAATCCCACTTCCTGGTGTCAGCAACTATCATGGGTTGAGTACGCTCATAACTCATTACCGGTGTCGTCCACGGGCCTCTCGCCGTTTGAGTGTAGTTTAGGTTACCAGCCACCTCTTTTCCCTAGTATGGAATCCGAAGTCGCAGTCCCCTCTGCTCACGCCTTCGTCCAGAGTTGTCACCGTACCTGGACGAGAGCCCGAGAGACTCTCCTCCGGGTGGGGGCGTGCACCAAGGCTAAGGCTGATCGCCACCGGTCGAAGCCTCCCGTCTACGTCGTTGGTCAAAAACTGTGGCTTTCTACCAAGAACATTCCACTCCGATCCGTGTGTAATAAATTGGCTCCCAAATTTATTGGCCCGTTTCCTGTCACTAAAATTATTAGTCCAGTGACAGTCCGCCTCAAACTCCCTCCTGCGTACAGGAGAATTCATCCCTTGTTTCATGTGTCCAAGATTAAACCCGTTTTTCGGTCTCATCTTAATCCGCCTACTCCGGTTCCTCCACCGCCGCGACTCGTAGATGGGGAACCTACCTATTCGGTCAATCGTATTCTGGACTCGAGGCGGAGGGGATGAGGATTCCAATACTTGGTGGACTGGGAGGGTTACGGTCCGGAGGAGAGAAGTTGGGTTCCGGCCAGGGACATATTGGATCACTCCCTTATTGATGATGACAATCAACAGGTAAGATCGGCTGGGAGTGCCGAGCCGGTTCATGGGCTCTCGGTCCCATCCTCGCTCTGTTATGTGTGTGTGTGTGTGCAGGTGTCTGTGTGTGGGTGTGTCTGTTTGAGGCTGATTCGCTCCAGCTGAGGATCATTTACAGGGGCTATATTAGATCCTGTCACGCTGTCTTGTGTTGTCAGATCCTCGGATTGTCTGCCGTGTCATGGTCTGTGGTTTCCGTCCGTTCCTGCTTCCTGGTTTCCGTGATTCCTGTTCTCTGCCATTTCCTGGACTCTATCACCGGACACTTGGCTGCCCATTGTTTCCCTGCGCTACCTGCCCCCTACCTACGGAGAGCTCAACCTTGTTTCCTCAGTTTCACCTGTCTAACGTGTTTGTTAATAAACCGTTCTTGTTTCTGCTACTTGAATCCTCCAGTCTTTATTTATGACAGATACACTATGGGCTAGATTTACTAACAGCTTGTGCCAGCGCAAACCGTCTTTTGGCATTAAAATAGTACTGTCAGGATTTACTAAAGAGGATTAGAGAAGAGGCAGTAAAGAATTTGCGCTGAAAAGGCATGGACACAGTTGTTTTTTTGCACCTGACCTTATTGAATATGCATTTGTAGGAGTGTTTCCTTTCAGACGCAAAATTTATGGGAGGAGAGTATTAAAATGAATCATGCAATGCGATTTAATAACGTTTGCGCTCGTCAAATTACTGGTATTTGCTCCATTTTTAATGCCCAAATAGGCTTTTTTTTTTTACTTACTCTGCATTCTTCCTTGATGTGTGGTTGATGGTCTTTGGTCTTGAGAGAGTCTCAGGACAGAGAATGTGTTCTCTAATTATACAGATTTTTTTTGTATTAACTTGTGTTAGGCTGTGACTCATTTGAAATGAATGTGTTTTTGATTTCCTCCATATACTAATTAATGCTTTTTACCTTGAGTGGTAGATGGGTGTTATTCCCAAGTTTCCAGCTGGTGGTCTGCAAGAAAGAAGCTCTCTCTTAAATGAGCTTAATTTACATTACAAAAGGTATTCATTCTACTGCTGCAACTGAATTGTGCTCTCTTGCTTTGTATTTTAGCTTATTTAGCTTTACATTCTTGCTTTAAACAAACACATTTTCTATAGTAACCCTAGATGAAATGCTACAATATTTACCAAAAGTGAGATATACAACTTACGTGGTGTTCTTTCTTGCTTGGCACTTGAAGGTCTCAGCACAGAAAATGCATTCTCTGATGGATTGTATAGAAAATGCTGAATTACCAAGTGTGAGGCTGTCTCGTGTGTGCAGTAATTGTCCTTTTGATTTCTTTTACCAAATACTAACTAATGCTTTTTTTTACCTTGAATGTTAGGTGAGTGTTCACCCCAAGCATCTTGTGGCTCGTCTGCCTGGGAGAAGCTCATGGGAACATCTGGAGCTGAGAATGATGGTACTGGTAAATTTTGTTTGTAATGAAGTAATTTTACATGACATTTTCATTTTTAATGGCTGGTTTTCATTCATTAAAGAGTCTTGCAACTTCTGACATTAGGCAGAATAAGCACATGACTAAACATCTACAGTGTGGCATAATTATTACGCATGCATAGATCTGATCAAATTTTTTCCAAGTTCATTTTACCAATTACAAACCATATCACATAACCACAAGCTGAAGTGTCATGAAACAGATGAAGACTGTTTTTTTAAAAAAGTTTTATGGATAGGTTTTATGGATTGGATATAGATAGTTCAAGTCAGATGACAGCAACAGTGACGAGGGAGTCATGGTGTGAGCTGCTACTAACAATGAGCAAGACAGACCTTTCAGGGTAAGAGATGGATTTAAAATGAACTCCCAAACCTTACTGCCAGATTATGGAGAAATTCTTCAAACAGTGGTACGCAGAGCCGATCCTCCCTATACGCAGAATACGCAGGCTGCATAGGGCCCCCGAAACACCAGGGGGCCCCCTTGCTCTCAAAGATGTTTTAATTTTAGTTTCGTTTTGGAATTTGGCCAGCTGTTGTGAAAACATGAATGATAATTTATTTTAACGTGGTGCGCTGTCACGCTCTCTGTGTAAAAATCTTGTAACGTGAATGTCGTACAGTCTCTTCTTTGAGAAAAAAAAAAAAACGAGTTGAAAGCGCACCGTGAAGAGATACTGCCTCTCGAGCGCCTTCCGCGAGCGTGATTCGAGACGGAGTGAAACACGGACAAATGCATTTCATCCATTCCTCAACGGGAATGCGTTTCACCCCCAAACCACTCCAATACCCCATCCCCCCCCCCCCACCCCCCCCCCCCCCGCCGCCGCCGCCGCCGCCGCCGACGACGACACAGTTTAGCATAGGGCTGAACTTTATTTTTCAGGACTTTACCTTAGCAAAGACTCTGAGAACCTGACACACTGTACTTGTGCTGGCACTGGAGGCTAAAGGGCTCTTGATGGTTTCAAACTTAATCCTTCACCTTAATTACTAGTCTAAGTCTAAGTCTAAGTCTAATGCAGTTAATATCTTTTCTTCTCAACCTGTTTTTTGTGACCCTGCTACTTAGTGCTGTGTTCGAAATATCGATACGACGATGTATCGTCACAGAGATTTGACGATACGAGTATCGATACAGCTGGCCCTGTATCTATATTGTGGCACGTGTGCTGCAGTGGACCGCACTTAATTTGAATACAAGAACACCGTTTAAAATGGAGTAGAAAAGTGCGAGTTTTCTAAAAAATAATGAATAGAGCATAATATATAGGCTACAACAAGGTTTAATCTGGCCGCAGAGGAACACAACTGGGTTGCCTGATATAAAGAGACGTAATCCCCGAAACAGAGTTTCCCACTTGCATACAGAAATATCTGCTAAATGTGTTACTTATCTTTGTCAACCTGGCAACCATGTGCACGCGCGCCCTCTCCACTGTGTCTGTGTGGATTAACGCGCTTGCTTTCTGAAAACACCAGTTAGCTTGCAGTTTAGCGATCTCCACTTCAATATTCTATTCTCAGAAAAGTGTAATTCATCAAGTGTTTATTTATGAGAGAGAGAGTGAGAGAGAGAGAGGCTATGTATGTATGAATTACCACCGTATTAACAGTGAAGCTGTGGCTTTAATTCCTTTAGAAACAATGATGTTACCAGCTCCTTGTTGAAAAAGATAATGTAGCTCTTGAGCGATTATGCTATTTTATTGATAGAATTGCGGGGAAGCGCTAAAAAGTTTGTTCCTGAATGTCTGTGTGCGGCCGCAACGTGATCTGTGTGAGTGACTGAGCGTGTGTGTGTGTGCGTGAGATTCAGTGAAGACAGCGCATTAGTTTAGAACGCTTCTAATTTTTTTTTTTTAAAATGTAGAATGCTTTAATTTGTGCAATGATAACCTACCAGCAATGTTAAGATGATTTTTTAATTTATTAATATGAGTACATTACAATATAAATTTATTAGAACTAGTACATTATTATTTATGGGCTTAGGGAGTGCCCAATGTAAACATGAAACATATGTCATTGCCTATATTGTACTGTGGTACAGTTATGGAGGCCCTTCATAATGCAGAGGTTAGCATGTAGTGTTTAATAAACAGCTGTTTTACTAAATTCTTCTGAGGTGAAATTTAGTGCAGTCCCGTATCGTGATACGTATCGTATCGTGACCTCTGCATCGTGATACGTATCGTATCATGACTTTGCTGGTGATACACAGCCCTACTGCTACACCAATGAGTATTTCTTGTCCAATGGTCACACCTCAATTTTGCAATTGCTATAGTGTTGCATATTTCTCCTGGGCATTTAATAATTTTTACCTTTAAATTGTGAGTTTTTACTCTTTTTTTGGCCAATTTTACCTGTAAAAGAAAACATGCTTATTTTTGCACACCTGAATACAAAATTATTTTACTTCCAGCGCTCTTAACATTTATAGAACGCTTATAAATGATTAGTAGTTATTGAGATTGATGTGATTTGGCATTGGTAAAATGTACTTGGAATAAAAATATGATCAGAATATCAACTTGCATAATTAATTGTGCACAAACGGCATGTCAGCGGTGTCTATTCGGCGATCAGAAACTTGACCCACCCTGTCATGGAGTCAGCATTTTGAGTTGTCATAAATGCTGTGAATTTACAACTTTTACATTGTGTTTACAGTACTCATGCAGAGCCCGTTACCTTGACAGCTGGGGAAAGTCTCAAAACAGGCCTGTTGTGGCTTTTCCATGGCACTTTGGTGGTGATTAACAAATGCTGTTGAAAGAATTGGTATGTAGATGTGTAATGTTTGCCTCACAAAACAAGATTTTGTACTACACAAAAGCCTTACTAAAGCTTGAGAGTGCTATTGCTTCTAATTAGCAATCAAATGTTTATTATTAAATCATGCTTAGTATGTAAATCCTCAAGTTATGAATATAATGATAGTAGTTCTGCCCAAACTGTTAAAATAGCAATAGAATTGGGTGAAGCTGAAAAATAAAAGAATGATGTAAACCAACAAGTCACAAGAGACTGTGCAATACATTGATATTACCATGGTTAAGGAACATTCTTAAGCATGGCACAAAGTGCTTAAAACATCCATTAATATCAGTTTTCTAAATTTAAAACTCACAATTGCTGAAAGAGTTCACTGCTTTGCTTGATGTAAGCAGAGGTCGTACAACAGGACCTGAAAAAAATAGTGCTCAGCAGTCAAACACACTTATGTCTAGCAGTCATTTGACTGGTTTTATTGTATTTTTACCTTTTGTCTTGATGTGTTTTAGGGGTGTTGGAGCTTTTGGAGCAGGTGGAACTTTTGGTGCAGGCGGGACTTTTGGTGCAGGTGGAGCTTTCTCTCTATTCATTTTCTTTTTCTTGTGGGGGGTATCATGAGGCTCATCATCTGATGAGTATATTTTCTTTCTAAGAGCAAAATCAGGGAATTAGATTATTTTACAAAGCTGGATTATATAGATAATAACACTGGCATGTTTGTCAATTGAAAGAAAAAAAAAAACTTTAAATAACAGTAAGTACAATGTAATTTCATCTCGCAATTCAAACTCCAAAAAGGGTGCATACTACTTTCTGTTGTCTATATACAAGTCTTCTGACACCGTACAATAACTTAAGAAGGTTAGGAAAAGGCCAAAATATAGTAAAAAAAAAAAAAACTGAATCTGGCACAATTCTTTCTTTGCATGTGGCAAAAAATTGGCACAATTGACCCTTTGCAGGAAGTTTGATTGACAGGCGATCTGACCAATCATAACAAATAAACCAGACCGGAGAGTAACGACCGGATTAACGTCAGAGGACTAAAAAAAATTTTGTATCTACGTCTTTTCGTGTTAAAACAAGATACCATATGATGCTCATACAAGTTTATTTCATGCTGTAACTAGTAAAGAGGAAGAGGTGATCAGTTCACGTGCCACTTAAACTGAAGCACTACAGCGATCTGTCACGACACATTAAAGAGCCACAAAATGCTATTTATTGTTTGACAAATGAAAATTTAAAGCTGAGACTTTCTTTCATACCTAAAGGAACCTGCTTTGTCTTGTCTGCCGGTGCATTGTCATTTTCTTCTTTGCCACCGCAATGTATTCACTGCTTGAGAACAGGATGTGTGGCGTGAGAGCGCCATGGCTTGTCAGACATAGCAACAGTAACTAAGGGTGGCGGGTCTTTGCAAAGGGTCAATTGATGACACATTAGTAACTGAACATACCTGGTTTCTAATTGAGAATGACATGTGAAAGCTGGGGCTGAAATCAAGATTATAAGTAAATAACTTAAATTTATCTTTGTTGCTCACATAAACTTTGTATAGCTTCAGAAGACTGAATATTGCTGTTTTTTAAAATTACTTTAAAAAATTACTTCTATTTTCAAAGTGAAATATGCATTTTTACAACTTTCTTGTGCATTCTTTTTATAGAAACTTCAGATTCTGAGATGTCAGAAGTGTAGCATGCCCTTTTCCATTTTTTGGAAATGTTGTCAAAAGATGCTGAAAGAACCAAAGTATGTGAACTTAATTCATAAAAATATTAAGCTATGGAATGTCATGTATTACTGATTTTGCCATCTGTTTTAATGTTTATTTAAAGTGTAGTTCAACCTGCTTACTCGACTCATGTAGAATTCTGGCCTGATGCTTGGTCCAACCCTTATCTGGCTGTGGTGCCTCCATCGACTTGACGCTCTTCAGTAACCGGTCCAAGTCTTTGTATGGAGGCCACCATGAGTGGCCATCTGAGTACCAGGACTTTGCTACAGGACCGGTACTCCCTTCTCTGATGAACTCCACTATCAGGTACATGTTTTTTTTTGTTTTTTTGGCTGCAACAACCTAGAGCCCCATAATGTGTAACGACACCTATTACATTTCAGTTGTTCATATGCATGATTTAATTACCCAAAATATATGTAAGATATATGTAAGAGACTGTAAGAGACTGTTGTGTTTTTGTGTTTACGGAAACATGGCTTAACAACAGTGTTCCGGACTGTGCCATTCAGCTCGAGCAGCTAACATGCTATCGAGCAGACAGAGCTCTCGTCGAGGGAGGTAAGAGACGCGGCGGCGGGCTTTGTGTTTACATCAATGATGCATGGTGCCACGACGCTGTTGTGGTCTGCAAACACTGCTCACCCCTGGTGGAGTTTATGATTATTAAGTGCCGGCTGTTCTATCTACCGAGGGAATTTACAGCCATACTGCTCGTTGCTGTATACATCCCTCCCAGCTCTAACGACAATAACAGGAGTGAGGCACTAAATTATCTGTACCAGCACATCAGTGAGCAGCAGACAGCCCACCCAGATGCTTTTCTCATCTTGGCTGGGGATTTCAACCAGGCAGACTTAAGGAGTGTGTTCCCAAAAATTCACCAACATATAGACTTTCCAACAAGGGGAAAAAAATACCCTGGACTTTGTTTACACCACACAGAGAGGAGCTTACAAGGCCCTACCCCTCCCCCACCTCGGAGCCTCAGACCACATCACTGTCATGCTAATGCCTGCATACAGACTGCTCGTTAAAGCCATCAAACCGGTACACAAACAGATACAAGTGTGGCCTGAAGGGTCGTCAGAGGCACTTCAAGACTGTTTTGACACTACTGACTGGGATATGTTAAGCAGGCTGCCACATACAACAATACTACAGACCTCCAAGAGTACTCAGAGACTGTCACTGCCTACATCACCAAGTGTATTGATGATGTAACGGTAGGGCTGTGACGGTGGCAGATTTTTAATATGGCAGGTTGTTTGGTAATAACCCAACAACCTGGTGGACGCGGTGTTGTGTACATATTTATATATATATAATTCTGAAACGCAAAAATAAATAAATGAGGCTCAATCATCTATTAACAAATGTGCGTGTTTATTTTAGCACTTCCGTCAGTGAACACTCAGCCTGCAAAACACTAAAATATATATCAAAGATATAATAGTTAAATAGGAAAGTAGCCTTAAATAAGAAAGTTAAATACACTCTGTCTACCTCACGCGAGCGGCGCGGCGAGAACCCATTATAATCAGTGATGCTGTCTACACTAGATGCGGCGCGATACAACACGACAAATCCCTCACAGTAAACTGCCTCGTCCTATTTATGATATACTGACACAAAGTTCAAATGTCCTGTAGACAGACTCAACCTGTTGTGCTGCGACGCGGCGTCCGGTTTAGACACGGTTTACTGTTCCGCCACCAAGCAAGCGGCTGTTAACTCCTCATCTGCACACGCTCTCTGTGGAATAGGAATCGCGGCGTATGTTGCCACATTTCTTGTTGGCATCTTCCATTTACCGCTGTCTCGTTTGTATTTGGTCAGTTTGGAAAAAGCCTCACCAACACAAACCTGACCAGCCGGGCGTTTGTGATCACGTGAACTTGAAGAAACTTGTACAAACGCGGATGGGTGACATGAATGGAAATGATTCCAGATCGGCGATGTAGTATTTGGTTTTCCAACAAGGTCCATCGCTCATCACGAAATACATTTTCTTAATGCAGAATAAACTGTATTTTCCTGCGCTCAAACCTGCCAATCTAAAGGAAACGCTGTGTATGGCGTTTGAGGTAATTTGTGAATTAGCATAGATTTATAGTCTAAATAAAACAATTTGCAACTGTTACTATATTACACTTGTATACAAAACTTTGTATTATGCTTGTTATAAAGTGTGTGATGTCACATGCACTACCGCCGGTGGCAATAGACAACCGCGGTGACAACCGCCACCGCCGGTGACGCGGTTGTCACGGTGACCGTCACAGCCCTATGTAACGGTCACAAAGACTATCACTGTCCGGGCCAACCAGAAGCCGTGGCTGACAGGGGAGGTCTACAGACTTCTGAAGGCTTGGAACGCTGCCTTTAGAGCTGGAGATGAGGAGGGCCTGAAGACAGCTAGGGCCAACCTATCCCGCGGCATCAGAGAGGCCAAGAGACAGTACTCCAGGAGGATAGCCCATCGTTTCAGTGACAGCAGAGACACTCGGAGCCTGTGGCAGGGGATTCAGCCCATTACGGACTATAAGCCCCCACCACAGACCTGTGACAGCACCATCCCCCTGCTGAACGAGCTGAATGCCTTCTTTGCTCGCTTTGAGGCACAAAACAGCACCACTGCACAGAAGACTCCACCTCCTCCCGGCGACCAGGTGATGACGCTGTCCCCGGACAGCGTGAGGAGATCCCTCAGCAGGATCAATGCACGCAAAGCTCCGGGTCCTGACAACATTCCTGGTCGTGTACTGAGAGACAGTGCAGTGGAACTCACTGATGTCTTCACAGACATTTTCAACATCTCACTAAGTCAGGCTGTTGTCCCCACATGCTTCAAAGCTACCACCATCATTCCAGTCCCGAAGAAGTCATCTCCATCCTGCTTCAATGACTACCGTCCAGTAGCACTCACTCCTATTCTCATGAAGTGCTTTGAACGGCTAGTCATGCAACACATCAAGTCTGTCCTCCCCCCCTCCCTGGACCCCTTCCAGTTTGCATATAGGTCCAATCGCTCGACCGATGATGCCATCGCCACTGCCCTCCACCCAGCCCTCACACATCTGGACAAAACGGACACGTATGTCAGATTGCTGTTCATAGACTTCAGTTCAGCATTCAACAGCTCATTCATAAACTGGTCCAGCTGGGGCTCAATACGTCGCTGTGCAACTGGCTGTTGGACTTTCTGACCGGGAGACCTCAGGCAGTACGGGTCGGCAGTAACACATCCAGCACCATCACACTGAACACAGGGGCCCCCCAAGGATGTGTGTTGAGCCCCCTCCTCTTCACTCTGCTGACCCACGACTGCACACCGTCACACAACTCCAACCTCTTCATTAAATTCTCTCTGAATGTGGAGAAGACGAAGGAGATTGTCGTTGACTTCAGGAGAGTGCACTCTCTGCATGCTCCTCTGACCATCAATGGTGCGACCGTGGAGAGAGTGAGCAGCACCAAGTTCCTGGGTGTGCACATCACAGAGGACCTCTCCTGGACCAACAACACTGCAGCACTGGCCAAGAAAGCACAACAGCGCTCTCTACTTCCTCCGCAAACTCAGAAGAGCCAGAGCCCCGGCCCCCATCATGTGCACCTTCTACAGAGGCACCATCGAGAGCATTCTGACTAGCTGCATCACTGTGTGGTATGGCGCCTGCAACGCGTCCTGCCGCAAGTCCCTTCAACGGATAGTGAGAGCAGCTGAGAAGATCGTTGGTGTCTCTCTCTCCCCTCCCTCCAGATATGGTCTTTCACATGTGATTCAACTCATCATATAATAGAAGCTCCTTAAACTGAATAGAGCATGTTAGATGAGAGAGACATCCAGAATGTGTAGTGTTATGGATCCCCAAGATTGGAATTCAGAACCACTGGCTTAATGTCTAATAATTCTATCACAATAAATTCACATACCTTGGTTTTGACAGAGAGTGTGAACTGTGGATATCGTCGTTGAGTGAGTGTGGTTGACTGTAGAGAACACTCTGTAATTGGGGAAGCAATATAACAGGTAATGTCAGTTTTGTCATTTTGTTTAGAGTATTGGACCTAAGAAATAGCATACAAAAGCTTAATAAATGTATGTGGTCAATTATTTTAGATAACGTTTATCCATTTAATTCAACTAGTTACTTTGTTGTGACTAAAATTTAAAGGTGAGGGTGTCAACCTCTTTTTTTTTTTAAGGGCTCGATACATGAAGAATTCATCTCTAATTCTAACCAGTTGATGATTGTTGGATAAGGGTTAGGACTAAACTCGTAAGCATGGCCATAATGTCAATATTGAATGTAAAAAAAAATATTTTTGATCTGCCCAAAATTTAATGTCATGGGACAGTGAGTGTCATCAGAACAAATTTTGAAGGATATTTTTTAAGATGGACCCAGAATAATACTAAATAATCTTTTATAGTTATGTATAAACAAAATTGTTTAGTCTTTTTAGGGCCTACATATGCAGGGTCCAGTTCTATTCCTAAGGATTATTATTATTATTTATTTATTATTATTATTTTTAAAGTTAAAAATTGTTGTTTCTGTTACCAAGATATATGGTTTAAGTGGTGGAGTTTGAATCCAGTGGTGTCTTGTTCATCCCCCCCCCCCCCCAATCTCCTTAATTATCCAAAGGACTTGGTGACCAATAAATAGAAACAGGATGAAACTACTTTTGTTTTCTTTTTTTTTAAACAATTAAAAAAAAAAAAAAAAAAAATCTAGACATAATATCAATTTTATGTTTCATTGACTAAACAAATAAATAAAAAGGAGCCATTTCTGTGCATGAATATTCTTTCTCCATCTTTCACCTACACTGACGCTAAAAAGAAGATTATGGGAAAAGCAGATCTCATTAATATTCATTAACTCATTACCATAGCTATTCTTAGTTAAAATATTATTCAAGATATCAGTAATTCTATTTTCACTAGTTGCTTGGGCAATTTCTGATATCAACTGCCTTTGGTGATATCAATAATTACTTTGGTACTCTTAAAAAAGTGAATTCCTGATATCAATAATTCAATTAGTATGTTATGATGAATCTGGCAAATCAGAGATGCAGGATGCTAGGTTTTTTTTATTTTTTTTTATTTTTATAAAAGAATTATCCCTCTAATGTCTTCGTTAAGACATTACTAACATGCTGCATGATGTTGCTTTAATTGATCTAAACCCAAATACTGAGAGGTATCTGACAGTCAGTCAAAATATATACTCACAAAGCCAAAGACGCTCTCGAGATATGGCTCTGAAAAGAGCCTTTGGGGTGTATGTAGCTGCTGTAGAGACAAGCAAAAGAGAGAAAAATAAGAACAAATATGAGAGGTATGTCTGTACAAATTGCTAGTTTTTTATTTATTTTTATTTTATTTTTTTAAGACTTATCCCTTTAATGTCTTCGTTAAGACATTACTAACATGCTGCATGATGTTGCTTTAATTGATCTAAACCCAAATACTGAGAGGTATCTGACAGTCAGTCAAAATATATACTCACAAAGCCAAAGACGCTCTCGAGATATGGCTCTGAAAAGAGCCTTTGGGGTGTATGTAGCTGCTGTAGAGACGAGCAAAAGAGAGAAAAAGAAGAACGAATATGTGTGAGCTATGTCTGTACAAATTAAAATGTTTTCAGTTTCATCAGTGATTATTGATTAATTAGCATGTTTTGCTGATACATGTTTATGTATGTATGTACGTATTAAGATTTACTATTTTCACTTACAACAGTCAGACGGAAATCGACACTGATAAAAGAGAGAAGAGAATAATTATTTTCATGATAGTCTATAAATTCCCATAGTTTATAAAGGTTCTGATGAATATGTATAATATCATCTGATAATGCAAGATGAGAAGAAGAATGCAGAGACCTTAAAGCCCACTAACAAATAAGCCACAGTAAGATGCATTTTCATTCTTGAGAATCACAACAACAATAATAATAATAATAACAACAACTATTATTATTATTATTATTATGGTTGTTACAAAATGAGGGATGACCGGTTTCATCTAATCTATACAGGAGTCAAGGTTTATGAGTCTCTTAAGTCTCTCTCTCTCTCTCTCTCTCTCTCTAGGTCAGGCGCGGAGCTGTGGGCGGGCCTGGACGGGCCTGGGCCCGCCCACATTGACAGCTGGCCCGCCCAATCAGAAATAAAAAAATAAAATAAAATACTACTCTGTATTGTTAAACATGGATACTACTTTATGTGGTGTATTTCATCTATAACATGTTATGTTAAAAACAGTAAAATTATAAGTAAGCCTGATAACTTTAAAATTTAAGTGTGTTGGTGACGTGTTTTCATTGGTCAATGCAACATCAACGTAGCACGCTCTATTGTAATCTGGCGCGAACCATCTATGGTTTATAACGTTCGCTAGAAGTGTACGGTATCTTGATTTTTCTTAGTATGGCCAAACAAGTTACTCTCACTCATTTTTTTAAAAAACCTCGTATTGAGATTAATAATTATTTGGAGGACCAATCTGTGGATCGTAATGGAACAACCGCTGGCTCTGAGAATGGAGCGGAGATTAACTCCGAACCGACGACCTCCACTGATGCTAACCGGCAAGCAGATCTGCCTATGGCTAATCGACGATCACTGCTACACTTAATTGCACCGTCGGATCTGTCAGCTCTGGGGGAACCTGCTACCCAACCTCATCTACAGGCATTCCCGAGTACCATAATTGATGGGAAATATCGAAGCTTCAACGCCAAGTGGTATGAAAGGTTCAACTGGATTGAATATAGCTGTCACGAATTCAGCCTCTGTGGCTCCCTCCGATCACCACCAGAGGGAACCCTCACCTGAGTATTAACTCTCATTCGGACTCCATTTCCCATATACCCCGTACCTGAGACTGATTACCTGCACAGGTGTTTCTCATTGACTCTGGCCTATTTAAGCTGCTCTCCCTATAACCTCACTGCGAAGTCTTGTTCTTGCCATGCAGACATTTCTGAGCGTTTTTCCCGTGTTTGATTTCCTGTTGCCGACCTGGACTGTTTACCCGTTTATGAAAGAACTCTGCCTGCCTAAACTGACCCTGCCTGCCTTGTTGATCTGTTCTGTTATCTGTCTGCCGCCTGCCCTGATCTCTAGCCTGAACACTGTTTATGATGCTGTCCTACCTACGTGGTATCTGACGCCTGGGATTGACTTATGCCTGTATGACCTGTCTTGTGAAGTAATAAAGCTGCAAATGGATCTGAACGACACTGCCTGCTCATTACAGAAGACTTTGCCGCAGATCGATCCAGCAGCGTTTTACCACTTCACCACTGAGGTATCTGCTCAAGCCTCAATCTTAACCACTCATCAACAACAACTTACTCGCCTTACCTTGTTGACCGAAGAAATGATAAACGCATTGCGGGATCTTCGTCAGCAAACACCCGTAGCCCAAACACCTTCTTCAAGCACGCCTCCTCCAGCCCCGACTCCATCAACATCCACCACCAGTCCTCGGCTGGCGTTCCCTGACAAGTTTGATGGCTCACCCACGGAAGTGTAAGGGGTTCTTAATGCAATGCTCGATGTTTGTGAGTCAACAACCCATGCTATATCCCACTGATGATAGCCGCATCGCATTTGTCTGCTCGCTACTCACGGGAAGAGCACTGGAGCGGGCTACTGCTGTGTGGAGTGATGATCATTCTGTTTTCCCCACCTTCACTGCTTTTATCCAGCGGTTTAAGGAGGTGTTTGAACACCCCGCTGGAGGGAAGGAGGCGGGTGAGCAACTGATTTCGCTACGTCAGGGAAGAGGTTCGGCGGCGGATTATGCTCTCTCCTTTCGCACACTCGCAGCTCAAACAGGATGGCCAGATGATCCTTTGAAGCTGCACTTTCGCAAGGGTCTGAGTGCGGAGCTACAGTCCGAGCTAGCCCATGAGGGTAAAACCTTGGATCAGTTCATTGACCTGGCCATTCGGATTGACAACCTACTTCGTTCCCGATGTCAACCTTCGTTTCTCCTCGGCTCCAGTCGGAAATACAGCTCCACCCCCTGATCCCGAACCCATGCATATCGGATTCACTCACCTCAGTGAGGAGGAGAGAGAGAGACGCATGAGAAGAAATCTGTGTCTGTACTGCGGACTCTCAGGACATATGAGGGCTACCTGTCCCACTCGTCCATCACGCAACCCTCCGGCGGTGAGTTCTAATTTAAATTCATCCACTGTATTAGAAATACCAGTCACTCTAATGATTAAGGGGCATATCATGGAGACTGTGGCTTTGATTGATTCAGGAGCTGCGGGAAATTTCATTGATCCTAGTTTTGCAAAGACTCACAACATCCCTCTTGTCCCTTGTGTATCACATCTGGCAGTGGCAGCGCTAGACGGTCGCCCGCTGGGCTCCGGCCGAGTCCAATTCATCACAGAGGACATACAGTTACGTGTTGGAGCTCTTCACACCGAGGCCATCAGATTATTTGTTTTCCAGTCACCGCAGACTCCAATCATCCTGGGATTACCCTGGCTAGAGAGACACAATCCTTCTATTTCCTGGTCCGAAAAACAAATTACTCAGTGGTCAGAATCCTGCAGACAGAATTGCCTTCCTTCTACCTCAGCCAGAAGGGTGACGTGCACGCCCGAATTACAACTCCCTGCCGAATACCACGATCTCGCAGAGGCCTTCAGTAAAACCAAAGCCACCCAGCTTCCACCGCACCGAACAGGTGATTGTGCCATCGACCTTCAACCAGGTTCACAACCTCCCAAGGGGAGAATTTTCCCGCTATCCCAACCTGAAGCAGAGTCTATGAAATCGTATATTGAAGAGGAACTCGCTAAGGGATTCCTTAGACCATCCACTTCACCTGCCTCTGCCGGGTTCTTTTTTGTCAAGAAGAAAGATGGGGGACTTCGTCCTTGCATTGATTATCGAGGGCTCAACGACATAACCATCAAGTTCCGCTATCCACTACCCCTAGTACCAGCGGCTCTAGAACAACTCCGGGAAGCACGATATTTCACTAAACTTGATCTACGCAGCGCCTACAATCTCATCCGCATCCGGGAGGGGGATGATTGGAAAACTGCCTTTTCTACCACAACTGGGCACTATGAATATCTTGTTATGCCCTTCGGGCTTGCCAACAGTCCCTCCGTATTCCAGTCTTTCATTAACGAAGTATTCAGAGACATGCTTAACCGCTGGGTAATTATCTACATCGATGACATCCTGATATATTCTACGTCACTCGAGGATCATATCAAGCAAGTCCGAGCAGTTCTTCGTCGTCTCATCGATCATCAGTTGTACGCCAAGGCAGAGAAATGTGAATTTCATCAAGAATCTGTATCCTTTCTCGGCTATGTGATCAGTTCTGGAGGAGTAGCGATGGATGACAAGAAGATCCACAATGTAGTCAACTGGCCTCAACCCACTACTCTGAAAGAACTTCAGCGCTTCTTAGGCTTTGCTAACTTCTACCGGAGATTCATCCGAAATTTCAGCACGGTAGCAGCCCCGCTGACTTCTATGACAAAGAAGGGGAATCAACGCCTCACCTGGTCTCCTGCAGCCCATCAGGCTTTTCGAACCCTCAAAGAACGATTCACCACCGCGCCCATTCTACATCATCCTGATCCAGAACGAGAGTTCATTGTAGAAGTGGACGCCTCCAGCACAGGCATCGGGGCAGTTCTGTCACAACGTCAGGGCGATCCACCTAAACTCTATCCCTGCGCCTTTTTCTCTCGCAAACTCAATTCCGCAGAGCAGAATTACGATGTGGGCAATCGAGAACTTCTCGCCATGAAGGCCGCATTTGAGGAGTGGCGCCATTGGCTCGAGGGAGCTAAACATCCTTTCACCGTCCTCACCGATCATCGAAATCTTGAGTATCTGAAATCAGCCAAGAGACTCAACCATAGACAGGCAAGATGGGCACTCTTTTTCACTAGATTCAACTTCAAGATCAATTATCGTCCAGGCTCACAAAACACCAAGGCAGACGCACTATCACGACTCTATGAATCTTCCGCCTCAAATCCCAATCCAGAACTCATCCTTCCACCCTCCATCATCCTCGCACCCATTCAATGGGACATCATGACTGAAATCGCTGACGCTCAGAACACTGAACCTCCACCAGCCGAGACTCCACCTAACCTCACGTATGTTCCCCAGCCTCTGCGACAACGGGTCCTTAGTTTGGTCCATTCAACCCCCAGCTCCGGACATCCAGGCATAACAGCCACACTCCAATTACTGAACAACCGGTTCTGGTGGCCCTCTATTCAAACCGACACCATCACCTTCATAAAAAACTGTGACATATGCAAATCTCCAAATCTCCGCATCAGTTACCCGCTGGCCTGCTCCAACCATTACACATCCCACAACGCCCCTGGTCACACATAGCCATCGACTTCGTGACTGATCTACCAGCCTCACAGGGTCATACAGCCATCCTTACCGTCATTGATCGTTTTTCTAAAGCCTGTCGTCTGATCCCTTTACCCAAACTGCCCACAGCCTTCGAAACCGCTGAGGCCCTATGCAACTACGTCTTCAGGTTCTACAGTCTCCCTGAGGATGTGGTCTCAGATCGAGGTCCTCAATTCACTTCACGTGTATGGAAAGCATTCTGCCAAAAACTCAACATCAACGTAAGTCTCACTTCCGGTTACCATCCTCAATCCAATGGCCAGGTGGAACGCCTCAACCAAGAACTCACTCGATTCCTTCGATCATACTGCCACCGAAATCAGTCTGACTGGAGCCGCTTCCTATTCTGGGCCGAATATGCGCAAAATTCTCTCCACAAACCTGCCACTGGAATCACGCCCTTCCAGTGCACCCTGGGATTCCAACCTCCTCTATTCCCCTGGTCAGGAGAACCCTCAGAACTCCCTGCCGTTAATTCATGGTTACAGCATAGTGAGGAGACATGGAATGAGGCTCATACGCATCTCCAGAGAGCAGTCAGTCGATCAAGTGATCAAGCCAATCGTCACCGACGCATCAATCCAGATTACCAGCCGGGTCAATGGGTTTGGCTGTCCACTCGGGACCTTCGTCTCCGGTTACCCTGCAAGAAGCTCAGTCCCAGGTACGTGGGTCCATTCCAAATCCTTAGACAAATAACTCCTGTTTCATTCCGTTTGGCTCTCCCTGCCCATTATCGTATCTCACCCACTTTTCATGTCTCTTTGCTTAAGCCCGCTGGTGGTCCGAGAGGAGAGGAGATCCAGGAGGAGGCTGGTGACCAGAGGGCTTCTCCCCTCATCGTAGATGGCGAGGAGGCGTATCAAGTCCGTGAGATTCTGGACTCTCGTCGCCGGGGAAGGATACTTCAGTATCTAGTGGACTGGGAGGGGTACGGCCCGGAGGAACGGTCATGGGTCAATGCGGAGGACATCTTGGATCCATCCCTTACCGCAGACTTCCATCGAGACCACCCGGAGAGGCCGGCCCCGAGACCCCGTGGAAGACCCCGGCGTCGGTTGCCTCTTCACGTCAGGAGCCGCTGACAGGGGAGGGGCTCTGTCACGAATTCAGCCTCTGTGGCTCCATCCGATCACCACCAGAGGGAACCCTCACCTGAGTATTAACTCTCATTCGGACTCCATTTCCCATATACCCCGTACCTGAGACTGATTACCTGCACAGGTGTTTCTCATTGACTCTGGCCTATTTAAGCTGCTCTCCCTATAACCTCACTGCGAAGTCTTGTTCTTGCCATGCAGACATTTCTGAGCGTTTTTCCCGTGTTTGATTTCCTGTTGCCGACCTGGACTGTTTACCCGTTTATGAAAGAACTCTGCCTGCCTAAACTGACCCTGCCTGCCTTGTTGATCTGTTCTGTTATCTGTCTGCCGCCTGCCCTGATCTCTAGCCTGAACACTGTTTATGATTCTGTCCTACCTACGTGGTATCTGACACCTGGGATTGACTTATGCCTGTATGACCTGTCTTGTGAAGTAATAAAGCTGCAAATGGATCTGAACGACACTGCCTCCTCATTACAATAGCCAGTCGAAAGACCTGATTTTTTGTAAAGCCTGTCGGCATTTTCCTGAACAGCACACTGAGGGGACTTTTACTAAAGAGGGTTTCAAAAATTGGAAACGTATCGGCCAGGTCTGTGAGAAGCATCAGTCTAGCAAGCTACATGCTTCTGCACTTGTAAAATTACTCTCCTACAAACAAAGTCATGCGCAACAAGGCAGCGGTACTGTATTAAATCAGATGCACGGAGATTCCATTTCGTTCATTGAACGTAATCGACAGCACGTCAAAGTTGTGCTGGATGTTGTCATGCAGTGTGCCAAAATGGAGATACCCCTGAGAGGGCACCGGGAAACTCAGGAAGCGTTAAACAAGGGGAATTTTTTGGAGCTATTCGAGTTTATATCGAAGTACGACCCAGAAATTAAAAAAAAACTTGCTGAACTGCCACGAAATGCTACACTCATGTCCCACCACATTCAGGACGAGCTGCTTGAGGTTGCCGCTTCACTTCTACTCAGGAAGATAAAAACGGAGATGCAAGAACAGCCTAGGCCCACATATTTTGCCATACTTGCAGATGAGTTTAAAGATGTTTCGAAACGCGAGCTAGTTGCTGTCTGTGTTCGATTTATCAATAGTGGGACAATCAAAGAACGAGCGCTGGGCTTTGTCAAAACAGCTGACCTGTCTGCTCAAGGAATATCGCAGAGGATCCTTGAAATTCTAGAACCACTTGGTTTGGACCCTTCTCTCTGTGTCGGGTTCTGTTTTGATGGGGCATCGGTCATGTCTGGGCACAGAGGAGGCGTTCAATCTATCTTGAAAGAGACATTTCCCAAAGCTGTGTATGTACACTGTAATTCCCACAGACTGAATTTAGTGCTTTGTGCTGCTGCGGAATCATCTGGACACGTCAGTACTTTTTTCACTATCATCAATCAGATACACAACTTCTTCACTGGGGCCCAGAGGCACGCTCGGTTTGTGGAACTTCAGAAGGAAATGCATCCAGAACGCCCATGCAAGGAACTGGAAAGGTCATGTGACACCAGGTGGAGCTCTAAATCAGGATCTGTTCATAAAGTTTTAGAAATGCTAGACGTGTTACTTGAGACTCTTGCTGAGTATTCTGAGACAAGCGGACAGACAAAACTAGATGCAGATAACCTATTACAACAGATGCAAACAAAAAAAATCATTTTCATGCTTGTTGTGTTTTGCAAGTTGTTTCAGTGCAGCGATTTTGCCACAAAGGGGCTGCAAAGTCCAGCAATCTGCTTGACAGACTGCATCTCCTTAATTGAAACATTGAAAGCCACCCTTGCCACTTTTCGAGATGATTCAGATGGTGACTTTGACAAAGTTCTCAGATTGACGGAGGAGTTGATGGATAAATACGAGATAGCATGCTGGGATCTGATAATGTCTTGTGAGCGAAAGCTGCCTGCAAAGTTTAGTCAGTCTATTGTCACCACAACATTGGGAAAAGCATCCGCTATCAAGAATAATGGTGATCTGAGAGCACTCTGGAACTGTATTCTGGATAACGAGATGGCTGAATTGAACAGCCGATTTAAAGACGACACCTACGGAATAATGCGAGCTTCAGCTGCCCTCATCCCAGGATCCACCACTTTTGGCACACAAGAACTGATCAAATCTCCTTGCAGCTTGTATGGGATAACAGTCTGTGATGCGGAATTTGCCTTTTTTACCCAATTCATCAAGGGCAAAGCTGACAAAGACAAAATGCCCTCACTAATTGAATTGTTGGATGCCTGCGCTGCTGATATTTTCCCCGGAATGAACCGTCTGTTAAGGGCCATCATCACACTACCCATGACGTCCTGCAGTGTTGAAAGACTTTTCTCCGCTACTCACAGGATCAACACTCGCTTGAGAGCATCAATGGTGACTGAACGCTTGAACAATTTGACCCTGTTATCTTTCGAAAGAGAACTGACAGAAACACTGGATTATGATGAGATCATAAGCATCTTTAATTCAAAACCCAGGCGACTCCGCCTTGTGTAGCCGGGTAAGGTATAGGCCATGGTTTTCTTTACATGTAGGCCGTGGCTTGATAGCAGGAGGAGACTATTAAGTAGGCTACTTTGAGCCTCTGAGCTCAAATAATGTTGCTTTTTTAGAAAGCTAAACGTGTACGTGGGGGTTGACCTCAGCCTCTTGTTCAGGGCCTAAATATTCGTTCAGTTAACATGTCATTACTTTAAATGTTCACTGAATAGAGTGTTATGTTGTGGTTGTTTTTTTTGTTATTTTGTTAGAGCTACGTGCTCTCTAATCACAATGTTGCCTTTTTGTGAATGATATGTTCCTGGCTCGGTAGCCATAGCCTATGTTATATAGGCTTATGTATTTAGCTCAGTTTTGACAGTAGATTAAATTTAAATTACAAAATAAGTAGGCTAATAAACTATTTTTTTACCATTATAAAGCAGTTTGAATGTTTCATTGCGTTACAGTATGGTTCTAATGTGAAAAGTATTCCCGAGCAGCTTTCAGCTATGATCACTTTGAGAACTTTTCTTGCAAGCACCCTGAACTAGACAAGTGGAAAACGTATTTTGAATAACACAACGTTATAACCTTAATTTTTTTTCGTTTTGAATTATTTCGTTTAAAGACATTTCAAGCTTTGTGCATTTGATGTATTTCTCATGTCTGTGTGAGGCATACACTGAGTTTCGTTAAGTTAGGATGAGATGCGCTCCAGTTAACGTGCAGTGCAAGTGACCGCGCGGGCGCCTCCGTGATTATATTGTCTGGTATATTTGCTTCTTATTCATTAAATCCAGGCAATTGGTTGATGAAAAATTTATTAAAATTTAGATACAATTTATACAAAACGAAATTCACTTTAAAGAAAGTCTTTCTACAAAACAAACCTATGAAGTGGTCATAATCATGTCTGACCATGTCATATTGCGCCTCTTATAATGCTGTTCAGTGTTCACTTTTCATAACCAAAATAGATTAAATAAATAAAAACATATATTATAATATTGAGCATATATATGAACCTAAATACGTTTTCTTTAATGGCTACAACACCTAGTAACGTCAGAGGACTCAAGGTTTCAGCGTTTCCCGAAACCTTCTTATTTAGGCTACACTTTTTTTTTTTTACTGAAATGCTGGAAAGTATTTACAAGAACAATATTTAATCGCAGCTTCACCACAACAAACAAAAAATGTGAACGAGAAGAAAGCACGTAAAAAATTGAAATTCAAAATACACTGTTTAAATCCTTTTTGATCACAGAGCACCGTATGTAAGATGTACACTTTTATTACTGAAATGCTGGAAAGTATTTCCAAGAACACTATTTCATCGCAGCTCCACCTCAGTGAACAAACATGGGTAAGAGACGAAAGCACATAAAAATTTGAAATGGTTATTATGGCAGCAATATATGATACAATTTAAAAATATGTAGGTTAGGCTATTATAGGCTATTATAGTTTGGATTATTTTTTATAATATCCCATGAGTCCTAATAAATGCAATTTCAACTATTTCTGAAGCGCTTCTTTTATAAAGAACACCGCTTTCTCACATAAACAGCCCCTGCACGAGAGAATAATTGATTCTCGAGCCATCGATATCAACCAATTCAGCACCATCACCCGGACAGCACCGGGTAACGTCGCACGTAAGAAGGTATATATTAAGCAGCTTCCTAAGGTATGGTTCGGGGAACACGCCTAGAAATGGTATCAGTTAAGTTAACCTTAAGAGGCTTCGTAGCGCGCTAAGAGACAACGTTATCGGGAAACCCAGCCTTGATTTCGGAACACCCATAGATTCAGGCCCACCTCGACTTAATCCAGGCCCACCCATCTGTCACGTTCTGCATCCGCCACTGCTCTAGGTGCACGCGCCATCGTGTGTGAGAGAGAGAGAGAGAGAGAGCTCACGCGCTCGCAGTCAAACCTGTGACAACGCACTACTTTCCATACAAATATGAATAATGAAGATATTATTGTCGTCGTCGGATCTGCGAGTCATCTGTGTCACGTCACCTGCAGCGTCTTTTCCCCCTGTTGGCAATGGACCCGCCCTACTCTGTCTCTGATTGGCTTACCTTGGTGTCCAAGGTAAGCCAAGCCTGTCTCATATTTTCTTTATGACCGCGAAAAGAACTAAAAATACTCTGTCAGTTTTGATCATACAGATAAGAATAAGGTATCATTTGAGACTGCAAAGGGTCTACTTTTATTTCTGTATAGTCATAATAACAACGAAATAATGTGATTTTCTAAAATTAATAAAATAAACGGTGCGTTCTCTGCCGGCTCTGTCACCTTTCTTCACAGACACGTAAATAAAACAACCTGAATCTCCGCGAATACTCGCCTCAAATACATGAGACATATATGTATAGAACGCTTAAAATGTCTACTTTTAAACGAAGTAAGTCACGTCCTAAACAAATATTCAATGTTAAAGTAATCCGTATGAAACCGACGCGATGTCCAGTTTTCCCGTCTCAACTCATTATATCTAATACGGTCACGCCCACGCGCTATTCGCGCCTTTCAGATTCAAACATCCACGTGAGGCGCGCGCGAATGTAAACGCCCACATCGCCTCCGCGTAAACAAACAAGTTTATCCCGGCTACTTTCTGTTTCTGGAAGAAGATCTGCTGAGAGAAATAACCCAGAATTTCAAAATGTGTGTTTGTTTGTTTGCTTGTTTGTTTCCTTCAGAGCACATAAACAATATACACTATGAAAATGCCAGGTTTTGTAATGTTTTTGTAAAGAATTCTCTTCTTCATTACTCCAGTCTTACTCCAAGTGTAACAATATACACTATACCATTCAAAAGCTTGAAGTCAGCATATAGAAATTAAAACTTTTATTTAGCACACAAGTAATGATAAAGACATTTATCATGTTACAAACTATGCTGTTCTTCTGAACTTTCTATTCATCAAAAGAAAAAAAAAGAAAAACTTCTCAGCTCTTTTCAACAGAATAATAATAATAATAAATGTTTTTTGAGCAGCAAATCAGAATATTAGAATTATTTCTGAAGGATCATGTGACTGGAGTAATGCTAAAAAGTCAGCTGTGAAAGACAGCTTTGATTGTTCCTAATAAACTGTTTAACTGCCCTCGCAAGTGAATCTCAAGTTATTTTGTGTGATAGCTAAATATATTCTAAATAAACTACACACAGAAAATATATAAATTAATCAATAAAATGATTAATTTACTTAACATGTTAAAATTGATTTACAGTACTTTTTTTGCTGTTTTCTAACAGTTTGGACTTGAATAAAGAAAGAAAACTTGCACTTAACCTTTTCACAGGCATTTTGTTTGCATAGTTAGACAGATCGTGATGTATCATTATATGATTGTCAATATATCGATTATCGCAGAATCGCTGTATCGTGATTATATCATATCCTGAGGTCAGGGGCGGATCTAGGGGTGGGGCCAGAGGGGCACCGGCCCCAGTTGAAATCTGATTGGCCCCTGAAGTGCCCCTGTCCTGTCAGTCATCGCTGATTTACATCAAGCTCTCTATTGGCTGCGTCGGTTCGTCGTTTGAAAATCAACCTGCTCAACGGTTTCTGTCTACAACTGCTAGTGCTGTGTTTTCAGTCACGGTCTTCGTCCCCTTTACGGTAAGTACCTATTCAAAACTTTAAAGTAAAAAAGCATATTATGGTTGATGTCATTTAAGTTCTCTTTCTCTAATGTTAGAAAGCTAATCAGCTCAGGACTTGATGAGTGCCCGATAGCCAGCGTGAAAGCCACTCGGGACAGTCGACGGATTTTTACCTAAGCTTTTGATTTGTTTGCAGCTAAGTTAGATTTAATATAGGATTCACATATTAGTTAACACAGTTGCACAGTTCAGGGTCAGGGAAGTAATACGGATAATGGTGTCTGACACTTACATCCCTATTCGGTCATACCAAACAGCCAGACATTAATTGTTGTAAATAAATGTAATGCAAAGTGTACAGGAAACATTGTATTACTTAAGTTATTCTGAAGTTTAATACTGAAGTGTTTAAAATCAGCGATTTTTGTTAACCACAATGTTTGGCAGAGGTAGAAATCATGAAGAGGAAGGATGATGCGAGGGACATTTTATGGTTTCTGAATAAAAAGAAGCCTATGCCTGCCGCTGAGAGTGACAGGAGTGAGAGAAGGATAGAGAAGGAGAATCAAGTAGCAGTCAGCGAGGAGCAATGCAGCTCCCAACCGTTTCCACCAGGTTAGCAAAATTTAGGAGACACCCCTCGCTGCAGACTGTAGCGCGGTGACATCACGTATCTACGTCACGTATGTGCTTACCGCGCATGCGCAAAGTGACGTATGGTATGTCTATAACACGCATGCGAATTAACGTGGTGACAGCGCATGCGTGTGTAATTTGCATTGCGTGATGACGTTAGGTGTTTTCGCGTCGTGCGTGACGTAACACGTCATTAAAACGCATGCGCATACTTAACAACAGAATACTCTAATAAAATGTAAAAGTATGAAAGCTAAGGTGGAAAATAAGAAGGAAAAAAAAAAACAGTAAAATGTAACACAGCACATAGCCATGATTTTAACCATGTTTCATCTGAGGTAAAATTATACGGAATTACAGAGTTTATTCTGTAATATCTGTGTAGTATTTTATTTACAATTTATTAGCATTCTGTTGCACTTTACTTCACCGTGTATATTGTAATATTACACTTTAATGGCACCTTATATATCTCTTATTGTGATAGTCAACACTACAAAAGATAGAGAGTAATCATCAGCTCTAATGGCGCAGATGGTAAAAGTGACGCGATCGACCCGTGTTCGAATCTGCCTTTTGGCGAAGTATTTTCTTCCTTTCCATAATTTCAAATCACATCAGAAAAGCATTTATTTTCATTAAAACAATGATGGGTGAGAAATAAAAAAGTATGACAGCATTTCAGCGCCACGTAACAAAATAATCTAAAAAACCCCCACGAGAATAAAGCTATAGCAATTACAAGAATAAAATCAAAATATTGCGAGTAAAAAGTCAAAAATAAATTAGACTGATTTGGCACACACATTGTTTCATGTAATACATTATTTTCTTTTCCTCTAAATGATTAACTTTATTCAAAAAATAAACTTCTTATTTGCTACTTTATTCTTGTAATTTAACAACTTTGCGCTAATTATAATAATTAATATATATATTTCCAAACATTATTTTGGCCATTAATTGTAATAATCCAGTGAGATTTTTGTGCTCCACACAGAGATCTGATCTGATCATCATCCAGTCTGACTTTGAATGACATGAAGAAACAGAACAAACTGAGACAGACTAAATCCAGAAGAACTGTGGAGAACAAGAAAGCTACCTGCAAAGCTACCTGAAAAACTATGCACGAGTGTACCAAGGACAAAAGCTGTTTTAAATGCAAAGGGTGGTCACACCAAATGTTGATTTGATTTAATAGAAGTTAATTGATAAAGAAAATCTATCTATGGCATTATTTTTGACAGCGACCTCACTTTACAGCATTTTTACACAAGTGCCTAAAACTTTTTACAGTACTGTAGCTCTGCAGGAAGGTTTCTTGAAGCATCTTGTAGAAGTTGGCACAGTTCTTCTGGATTTAGTCTGTCTCAGTTTGTTCTGTTTCTTCATGTCATTCCAGACAGACTGGATGATGATCAGATCACATCTCTGTGTGGAGCACAAAAATGTCACTGGATTATTACAATTAATGGAAAAAAAGAATGTTTGGAAACATAAACTGATATGTCCTACTGACACACTACAGTAAAAGAAAGAAATAACTGACTTAAAACTATTTTTTTGTTGGTGAAAATACTAGTGGCCTTAAGGCTGATGATACTGATAAAACTTTGGGTAATATTGCTGTCAACAGGCAACCAGGTGAGACACAGGGCCCACAACGGATCTAAATTATCCAGATAGAAATGTTACCCATTCTCAATAGGAAAGTGTCCAAGCAACATTGAGCAATTTTGCCGGGCAACTTTTTTTTAAGCAAAGTTGCCCCGTGTATCATCAGCCTAAGGCTTTTGCACAGTACTGTATATATATATATATATATATGTGTGTGTGTGTGTGTGTGTGTGTGTGTGTGTATGTGTGTGTATATGTATATAATGTATGTGTTGTGTTTCAGCTGCAAACTTGGATGGCGAAGGTTCAGATGAAGACAGCCAGAGTGTCAGTGATGGGGATCATGATCCACCATCACCAGAACCAGAGTCCCCAAACAGCTCTTCCCTCCCAGTAGGACCTGATGGTATGCTGCTGTTTTCATACTGCAGTTGTATTGAATATAATCCAAATCATAGACATTTGGATTAATGATTAGAAAGTTACTGTTTGCATGTCTTGATGACAGTGAGTTTATGAAAGTGTATTAGGTGGCCATCACAAAAGTATTTTTTTTTTTTATCTGTTTCTTTCCAGACATTTTCAAGTGCAGAGCAGAGGATTCTGTCCAACCAAAGAATCATTCTGCTCCCCTAGGACCTGATGGTATGCCTTTGTTTCATTCCATGATTAAGCATGTAATGGCATCAAATTTTCATATCGTGATAATTGATAATTGCTGAAGCTTTTATTACAATATACTGTATTATCTGTATTGTCATATGAAATTGCATTACAAAAACATGTTGAATGGATATACAAACTTAAGTGTTGTCCTATAAATAGCAAGTTTAATAACTTTTTTTTTTCAAATAGAAAATATAAAACTCAAAATAGATTAAAGTGAAAACAACAACAATGAACAATAAAGAACAATAATAAGGAGTCTGAATATTTTCAACCAGTATCTAGAAATCTTTTCTTGGCTGGCATGTTTTAGCCTTTATTTGGTGTTGTTTGATAAACACCATAGCATTTACAAGTGTAAAAAACTGAATGGCTGTTTGAAAACATGCAAATCCCATATAAATTCCTTTAATCTCTGAGATTATCACATTCACCCCATTCACTCTCTGCTATAGAGTACACTTCCCATGATCCCCCACTCCAGTCTGCTCAATCCTCAGTGCACTAATGACCAGCACCTGTCCCTCATCATCACCACAATCAGCACCTCTACAGAAGCCACCTTCACCATTCACTCAGTGTCTGGCCTACGAATGGGAAGAAACAGACTTACTTACCTGTTCCTTGTGATCTCCAATTATATTCTAATGTCTTCCAAAGATACTCCAGTGATCTTCCATTGTTTCCAGTGTTGTCTCCTTACCTCCCATTATTGACCTGCGTTGTTCTTCATCTTGTATCCCTGTCGTCATCATTCATCACCAGACTCTCAGCAACCTGGTGAAATATACTTACATTAGTTGTTCTCATGCACATTCATCCATCTATGAATCCTGTCCAGCTTCCAAGTTGACTCATCTCAGCCGGTCCCGCCTGGCCTCCAACCTCCTTAGTCTCTGCTGGTCCCGTCCAGCCTCCTCACTCCTTCATTTCCATCATGGGCCATTGTTCTTCTGGCTCCACCAGGCTCCCTTGTCTCTCCAACTCAATCTTGGTCAGTCATTGCTCTGCCTTTGCTGTGAACTTCTTGGCTGCTTGCTTTGCTCTGTGAGTCTATGCATCCCTGACAGTGACAATTGGGTGTTAGAAACAGAAAGTTTGTGTACGGTTGCTAACAGTGTCAGAGAGTATCTGCATTTTTGTTCAGCCTTTACACAGCAAACACCCAGTGTTGTAGAATTATCCATGGTATTTCAAGTGCCCACAATAACAATACTGTGAATGTTTAGTACCACAATATACTGTTATAAACAATATACATTTCTGAATACTGGCATATCTAGTTGTGATTATTGGTTATATTATGTAATTGAAGGGCATTCACCCTTAAGTAGGAGTCATGAGTCTTATTTTATTTGCTTCTCTCCAGACATTTCCCGGTCCAGAGCAGAGGGTCCTGTGCAGCCTCAACTCAAGGTCTTCCCCAAGACACAGCATGGGAATAGAAAGAGAGCATTCAATGCTTCATGGTATATGGACAACTCATGGATAGAATACTCTATTAGTAAAGACTCTGTTTTTTGCTATGCCTGCAGGCATTACTCCCTTCCAAGTGCTCCATCATCCATATTCACATCAGAAACGGGCTTTTCTAACTGGAAAAAAGCCTTGTGCAAGGAAGGTGGCTTTAAAGGTCATTCTAAATCAGACCATCACAGAAGTGCAATGTTTGCATGGAAGCAGCATCAAATGGTTATGCAAACAAATACATGCATTGTGAATTCAATAAATAAGGAGAGAGAAAAGAAAATTAAAGAGAATCAGGAATACATCAAAACAATTGCAGAGGTACTCCTGTTGACTGCCACCCAGAATATTGCCCAAAGAGGTCACAGAGAGTCTAATGACTCAAATAACAAGGGCAACTTTTTAGCCATTTTAGAGCAGATTGCTAAACATGATCACCTAATAGAGAAGCGCATGAATGCTTATGGCAATGCCAAGTACACAAGCAAAGGTATACAAAATGAAATACTCGAATGCCTGGCAGAAATGGTTCAAGCTGACATAATAAAAGAAGTTAGAGAAAGTGAGGTTTTCAGCATAATTGCTGATGAAACAAAAGACCTTCAAAAGAAGGAGCAAGTATCGTTGGTTATCAGGTATTACTACAATGGGATAATACATGAAAGCTTTCTTGACTTTAGAAGGGCTGACAGCTTAGATGCTGCAGGCCTAACCAGCTTGATAATAAATTGCCTTGAAAGACATGGACTAGAATATCGTACCAACCTGGTTGGTCAGGGCTATGATGGTGCTGCTGTTATGAGTGGCAAGCACTCAGGTGTGTGTACAAGAATCCAAGATGTGGCAAAGTATGCATTTTATGTGCATTGTAATGCACACTGTCTAAACCTTGTTATTGTGGATAGTGTCAAGTCAGTGTCTGAGGCAGATTGTTTTTTTTCTCTCCTGCAAAAACTTCACTGCTTCATGTCTGGAATACGTACACACCAAATGGCTTGAAATTCAGAGAGAAATGTATGGTGGCCAGTCTCGTGAAATTCCAAGATTAAGTGATACTAGGTGGGCTTGTAGGTATGCAGCATGTCACAACCTGTTAGACAGACTCCCAGCAGTACTCCGTGTCCTTCAGGAGATTGGACTTGAGAGTAATGGGGATCGGGCAGTTGATGCTCGTGGTTTACTTGGCCAAATTGACTTAAATTTCATTGGGCTTCTAGTTACTTTTAGTAAAGTACTGGGCCAGTCCAAGTTCTTGTCTGATATACTGCAGTCCCCCTCATTGGACCTAGCAGCAGCTGTGAGTCTTGTCGATGCATTACTTGACACTTTGCAGCATTATAGGACTGATGCTTTTTTTGAGATTTTATGGTCAGAGGTTGAGAAAATTGCTGAGAATTGTGATGTCACTATGGAAAAGGCTGAGAAAAGGCAGTCAGTGAGGAATAGGAGGCTAGGTGGATACTTAGTCACGACACCAACTGGTGAGCGTAGAATAGATCATGATGATAAGGAAAGCTTTCAGAAACATGTGTTCTATCCAATACTCGACTCCATGATGGGTGAACTCCAAAGACGTTTCTCTAAACTAAATTGTAAAATAATGAAAGGAATCCAAGCCCTTCATCCACAAAGCAGCATCTTTTTACGTGAAGAAGATCTTTTTGCTTTTGCTGAGATTTTTGATTCAAATGTTGATGATTTAGCACATGAGTTACATCAAATCAAGAGAGTGTTGGAGAGGAAAGAAAATAGTGGAATGAAAAGGCTGACGACCCTCCTTGAGTTTGTCAAATTTGTAGAACCATTCAAGGAGGTATTCCATGAGCTTTTTAGGCTTGGCAAGATTGCTATTGTAATACCAGTCAGCAGTGCCTCATGTGAACGAAGCTTTTCAGCTCTTAGCTTAATTAAAAACCACCTGAGAACAACAATGGGGGATGACCGCTTGAATCACCTTGGAGTATTGAGTATTGAATCGAGGAGGGCAAAGACACTAGATATAAATGAATTTCTCAAACGTTTCGGCGTCAGTCACAAAAACCGGAGAATTGTTCTTTTTTAAGATATGACAGACTTAACTGTTACTTCAGCTATTGTTTTTTTCTCCTGTGCATTATAAAGACTTACCTGTTACTCCAGTGGGGTTTTCTTCTCCTGTGTATTATAAAGACTTACCTGTTACTCCAGTGGGGTTTTCTTCTCTTGTGTATTATAAAGACTTACCTGTTACTCCAGTGAGGTTTCCTCTCCTGTGTATTATAAAGATTTACCTGTTACTCCAGTGGGGTTTTCTTCTCCTGTGTATTATAAAGACTTACCTGTTACTCCAGTGAGGTTTCCTCTCCTGTGTATTATAAAGACTTACCTGTTACTCCACTCCTGTGTATTATAAAGACTTACCTGTTACTCCAGTGGGTTTTCTTCTCCTGTGTATTATAAAGACTTACCTGTTACTCCAGTGGGGTTTCCTCTCCTGTGTATTATAAAGACTTACCTGTTACTCCAGTGGGGTTTTCTTCTCCTGTGTATTATAAAGACTTACCTGTTACTCCAGTGAGGTTTCCTCTCCTGTGTATTATAAAGACTTACCTGTTACTCCAGTGGGGTTTTCTTCTCCTGTGTATTATAAAGACTTACCTGTTACTCCACTCCCTTACCTGGTGGGGTTTCTTCTCCTGTGTATTATAAAGACTTACCTGTTACTCCAGTGAGGTTTTCTTCTCCTGTGTATTATAAAGACTTACCTGTTACTCTAGCCATACTCCTGTGTCTGAGGATAGTTACCTGTACTCCTTAACTTTTGTGTTGTCTGCTTACTGGCCTGTACTCATTTCTGTTTATCATCAATAAACCTGCATCATTCTCTAACTCCATCTCCAGCGTGTTGTTACAGAAATCTGCTAGTGCCAGCAGCAATTGAATAATGAAAAAAATTGCATTATACTCGGCCCCCCTCTGTAAATTGTGGCCCCACTGTGGCCCCTGCCTTTAAAAAATCCTAGATCCGCCACTGCTTGAGGTACCCTGCAATTCCCACCCCTGTGTATATATATATATAAGGGGGGGAGGGGGGAGTTTAGTTTGTCACCTTTTTCACCCCTGACGAGTTTGCACCCCTGATACTGTTAAAAAGTAATACTAAATCGGTTAAGTAAAAGGTAATTCACCTCAGGAAAACGCACTGCTGGGATGTCACTCAAAGGGGAGTCAGGCTGTGCGCGCGGTGGGCACAGACCCCGGTTTATATATGCCCGCTGCCCGGTTTCGCGGGCTTGGCACGCGAATAAGAATTTAAATATTAAGAGAAAAGTTTATTTATTTTCATTTTTTTTAAAATGTATGTACAGTTATATAATGACACACTGCGTTAACTTGGTATTAAACATAAAAAAAAACATAGGGTTTTCAAATAGTGTGGTGTTTGTGTTCTCATACTATATTCAAAGCAATGGTGTTACCAAAAATATAACAGTCATATCATTTTTTTTTTACTTTTTTCTTTTCCTCCCAGTTTGAGTCCCTCTTTGTTAAATATAATTGAGCAACCCCATAGGTGGCGATGTACGCACGCGAGTCAATAATGAGCCAATGGATGAAGAATGATGGTATTAAACATCAAAAAAACATAGGGTTTTCAAATAGTGTGGTGTTTGTGTTCTCATACTATATTCAAAGCAATGGTGTTACCAAAAATATAACCGTCATATCATTTTTTTTTTTTACTTTTTTCTTTTCCTCCCAGTTTGAGTCCCTCTTTGTTAAATATATCCATTGAGCAACCCCATAGGTGGCGATGTACGCACGCGAGTCGACAATGACCCAATCGATGAAGAAGAGCCAGTCACGCTGCGATCCGCCGTAAAGCAAGAAGAAGAAGCAGCCACTACACTGATGGTTGAGAGGCAAGCGCAGTATGATAGGTGGAAATATATGGTTGTGTATGATAAGTATATGTTTGTCATTGGTGGGATTGTTGTAACATGTTTTAAAAGTGTTTAACAGTGTAATTTTAAACAGTTTTACCCGACCGTATGTTGCAGCACCGCGGTGCGTAGCCTATGTTAAGTTAGCAACAGAGATAACATCCCAAATCAACTCCGATACACGTAAATGCTTAGCAAAATTCTTCATTTAAAGAATATATTTTTCTTTTATAATAATTTTAGAAATTTAAATGTATGCAATACTATAAATCCATTAAATTCCAAACCCATGTGACCTAAAGACATCAAAGCATGTGCAAATTATTAAGAAAGTTATTAACTAAGCCCTGTGCAATATAGAGAATATTATTCATAATAATAATACACATATTTATTGCATTTTGCTATGAAAGGGACATTTTCTTGAATATTTCTTAATGAAGACATTAAAGGGATAATTATTTAAAAAAATAAAAACTAGCATCCTGCAACTCTGATTTGCCAGTTTCATCATAACATGCTAATAAATTAATAAAAAGACGCTCTCGAGATACTGTTGGCTCTTAAAACAGCCTTTGTGTGTGATAATGTATAAATTGCTTTGATTTATAGGGATTAAACTAATAAACTACTTTGACTAGTGACTTTGCCATTTGTTTTAATAATGTTTATTTACAGTGTAATTTATTCTGCTTAACTGACTCATGCAGAATTCTGTCCTGATGTTTGGCTGTGGTCCCGGCAACTGGTCTTTGTATGGAGGCCACCATGATCTATACAGATCTAGTTGTCTCTTCTCCCACAAACTCCGCTTTCAGGTATGTTTTTTTCTTTGTTGTTGTTTTTTCAGCAGCATTGACTGTATTTATAATATGCCAAAACCTAGGGCTGCACGATATTGAAGAAAAATGCATTATGCAATTGTGATAACTTGTAAAATAATCCAATATTCGATATGCAATTCAATAATACTTAAAGTGTGTAAAATAAACTTAAATTATATGTAGGTATATTTAAAATCTGAAAACTCTATAACTCACGTTAATGTTTCACATTCTTTTTGTGAGAAGAAAGCATGCCCACAACTTCTGAACAGCTGTGCTTACTGTAGCATTACATAAAAAGTGCCACTTTAACATAAGTGTAAACCAGGGGGTTTAGGGTTTCAGGGAGGCCCAAATTAGGTTTAACAGCAGAAACTAACTAATCAAATGTAAAAATTAAACACTGCTTAGTCTTCACTATATGAATGAAATGCACACTGATTCTCATTAAAGCTACAAAAGATATTCAGTCATGAGCAGTGAGAGATTTTCACTTTGTCTTCTGTTGTTTGATTCATATTAAGCACACAGAAGGAAACAGGTTTATTTAGTTGCTGTAACTTAAGTGCTTCAATATTTTGTTACACGCACTTTCTGAACTGTTTGGTCCACTTAACCAACGTAACTGACTGCGTTTACGTGAATACTCACCAAGACAGGAATTTTGACATAAAGGACTGCACAATATATAAAAATTGTAAATGTACATATTGCAGTATGACTATTGCAACAGCTTGCAATAACTGCATGACTTTAATACTTCAAAAGATTACAAAAAGTCCAAAAAAGATTTAGGTCGACACATACAGCAGAGAGTATACTGGACACATGACTGTTACATACGTGTGACATGCTTAATGTTATTAATGCAGTAAGCGAAATAATCACATGCACAGAAAGCCACCTTAAGAAAGAGAGCCCACGTGTAACAATATTTTGAATCCGTGCAGCTCTTAAAATGACAGCAGTCTGTTAAACCTACCTCTGTCTGTGTGCTTAATGTTAATGAATAAAAGACAGAGAAAATCACTCACTGTCTATGACTGAATGTCTTTTGTAGCTTTAATAATAATCAGCAGTCTGTGTGGGTCCCAATGCCCCAGTATAGTGACAGGGACATAGTGACAGGGACACTATACTGTCAAAAGGCACCGTCTTTCGGATGAGACGTTAAACTGAGGTCCTGGCACTTCTCATAAAGAGTAGGGGTGTAACCTCGGTGTCCTGGCCACATTCCCTCCACTGGCCTTTATCAATTATGGCCTCCTAATAATCCCCATCCACTTGATTGGCTCTATCTCTCTCTCCTCTCCACCTGTAGCTGGTGTGTGGTGAGCGCACTGGCTGCATTGTACTGTGGCTGCAGTCGCATCATCCAGGTGGATGCTGCACACTGGTGGTGGTTGAGGAGAGACCCCCCACATGATTGTAAAGCGCTTTGGGTGTACAGCTATACACAATAAAGCGCTATATAAATGCATCATTCATTCATTCATTCAGTGTGCATTTAATTCATACAGTGAAGACTAAGCAGTGGGTTTTTTCACATTTGATTATTCAGTTTGTGTTGATAAACTTAATATAGGCCTACCTGAAACCTTAAACCCTCAGTTTGCACTAATTTCAAAATGACAGTAACTTTTCATGTTATGCTACAGTAAAACACTACTTTTCACTTTCAGAACATGCAAGTATGCTTTCTTTTCAAAATAGAATGTGAAACATGTATATTGGTTATATAATTTGATATATTTTAAATATAATTTAACTTTATAATACACTCCTTAAAGGGGTCATAAACTGAGAAACCAAAATTCCCTTAATATTTTGACATATAAGAGGCCATTGTACTATAAAACATCCTGTAAGTTTAAGAACTCAAAACTGTCTTGTTAGTCTAAAAAGAACTTGGTCCTTTATTCACTTAATTTTACCGCAGATTTGTTTACAAACAAGGCACAATTCGACGCAGGATTTTTTTAGAGAGATTGAAACTAAAAGACAATGCTGTGCCGGCTACATTATTTAATGTTATCTCATGTTGCATTTTTCTTCATTATCGTGCAGCCATACTTATAATTGCACTCTTACAAACTACTCTAACTCAAACTTTCAGGAAAGATGTTTTTAGATGAAAACTGACAATGAAGTCAAGGGACGTGGAGTGGTTGATTTATAGCATACCTTTATCTTTTTACTTATGGCGACTGCATTTAGTCTTCAAAATTCATAATAGTTTTGTTCATCTGTGAAGAGCATCTTGATGGACAAAATGTGTGAATACCATAAACCTTCATTGATCACAGAGCTTATTTTTTTTAAGATTTATTTTTGGCATTTTTGCCTTTATTGTGACAGAACAGATCAGATGTGACAGGAAGCGAAGTGGGAGAGAGAGAGGGGGGCAGGTTCAGGAAAGGTCCTCAAGTCAGGACTCAAACACGCGTCGACTTGAAGCGCACCGGCTCTGTATGTCGTCGCGCTGCCCACAAGGCTATCGGCGCTGAGTCTGACACCGCTTACTTTTTGCAATAATCCAAAAGACTATGGGGTCATTCCGTGTCAACTCAACCAGAGGTCCCTGGCTCAAATTTTTTATTATAATTTTTTCTAAAGAAAGATAAATTAAAATATATTGAATAATCCACATTTTTGTAGGGGGGTGAAAATGGCAGTTTTCACCTAAGATTTGGAGCCAAATTACAGGAGGGTAAAAATGACTTTAGAAAGCTGGCTGCATCTTTATATTATTTTTACACAGAGATTGGTATGTATTAGTAAAATCTGTTGATTTTAGCTATTTTTGTTCCATTATAGGCCAACAGTGACAGTTCAAAAATGTTTGTTCCTCAGTTCCTCACGTTGTTGGTTTGTTGCAGTTCAGCATAGCAAACTTTGGTTGATATGAGTGTTTTTTTTTTTTTCTTCAATTTCTGTACCAGAAAACTACTGTTAATACCGACCTGAAAACCTGAAAAGCACTGTTTATTTTATTTGTTTGTTTGCTTTGTATTTATTTGTGCTACTGATTGTAGTTTGATTATTTATACTTGTTTGACAATAGCCCTTTTTTTCTCTGTACATAGCACATACCGAACCCTACCGAAGCTGGGCTCTTAATACCGCGATGCAAACAAAAATGTGAGTAATTTGAACCATTACACCCATAGTACATATGTAAATATATAAATATTTTTGCACATTCTTTTTCCTTAAGCTCAAAACTGAAGTCCCAATGTAATAATCAAGATGCAAAAGATCGGGTTGCACGAATAATCAAAATAAAACTGAAGTTGTGATGTGGGTTATAAAATTAAATATTGCTGCATGTTTCAGAATGAATCCCAAAACTGTGTTCATCTACACACATCTAGCTTATGATAGTGTTTTCTGTTCTACATAAGCTTTACCTCTTTAAGTGCTGTAATAACAGACTTCTAAAACCTGTTGTCAGCAACAGAGAAGCTAAGACAGTGGTCTCAAACTCAGTTCCTTGAAGGCCACTGTCCTGCAGGGTTCAGCTACAACTCTAATTAAAAGGTGTGTTCACGCAACGTCATAATTGTGATTTCAGCTTGTAAAAAGTGTTTATGTCCTCAGAGTTCATAATTGCAGCTTGTAAAAAATGAGTTTTCTGAGAGCTCCTGCTTGTATCATGTGACCACTGTACCACCTGACCTCTGCAGATCCATTTAGCCATTGATAGTGGTGCCATAGAAATTAATATTTCTCTTTCTGAGGATGTAAACGGTACCGAATAGAATATCACATGTTGCCATCTCGGGCCTACGGTAATTGCAAGATGGCTTGAATGCAGCAAAACACACCTGATCCAGTTAATCAAGGTCTTCAGTATTACTGTAAACTTAGACCTAAACTCTGCAGGACAGTTTCCCTCCAGGAGTTTTTTCTTTTTTTTTACACTGAAATATTATCATCAGATTTTTTTCGCATTTGGATTCCCTATCTTAATAGAAAATCCAGTACTCATACAATGTCTGAGAAGCATCTTACTGCTTGTACACTTTCGGTTTGTCCGACAGGATGAGTACTGCATTGAGTTCTTTGTCAAGGCTTATTACACTTAACTTCAGTTCAGATATGTATTCTCATCCATGCATTGTTTTTAAATTGGTCTAACATGTCAATAGCTTTAAGTAGTCCTGTGCTGCATTGAATATATTTACATACCACTATAAAAACAATACAGCAATAAAATCTTTGAGTAGACACTCATATTGTCACCACAATATATATTTTCATACCACCCAACCCTAAAATAACTTTTATGTGTCAATCTTTATCAGGATCCGATGACAACTAGGGGGTGTCGACAAACTTCCAATGAGGACCATTAGACCACTTGAGAAGAATTACCTCATATGACCAAGCTTTAATGTTATAAAGCAGATTTTGAGCTGATTTCCTTCATTCTGTCGCCAGCTCACCACAACACCTGGGTGCACCAGCTGTGGAAATTACGGGCCAAATTTTGGGTGAGGACCTTTCTCCACTTTCCACCACCAAACCTCTTCCTACATGTAAGCAGTTGTTTAGCGCACTGTTGTCTATATTTGATTTTTTTTTTTTGTTTAGGCTGCAACCATTGATTATTTTAATAATCAAATAATGTTTTAGATTAATTGGATAAAATGACACATTTTCTATATATTTATTTTATAATTCTAAATTATAAAATAAAGTTTGTCCAGAGTTGAAAAGCAAAAGACAGTTTAACCCAATTAATTAACAAAAGGACAAACTGTTATGACTCATAGGTAGGCTATGTTCACACTGTCACTGTTTTGGAGTAACATCTGCATTTACTTACAGATGTGAGTCTCAATGTTCTCTACACACAACTGCTTACAATAGTGTTTCGGATGCTGTCTGCATGCACAAGTAACTGAAGTCAAGCAGTATTCTATTTGTGATTATTACCTCTAATTATAGCAACGGTGAGTAAAGTATTATCAACGATGGCAACAGCTATACTACTAAAATCTTATCACAATTGGCACAACAAGAGTCCAGTCAAGGCATGACTTCATCTGTTAAATCTGAACCAGCAGCATCTTTTATAACTGGAGTAGATAGGATTATTTGAGTCAAACACAGAGCACAAAACTTGAAAGGAGCAGAGAAAGTGCTTCAATAAACAAATATTGTTTGTGGTTTGCCCTGTCAGATGCTTCGACAGATGCGTGTGGACTTGAGTCATAACTTACATTTGATGGTTGTGTCCTTGTCTAATTTTGGAAATAATTTAATAGAATAGGAGCGTAATAATTCTGACTAAAATGTACATTTTTCTAAAATATTTATTTTAAATGTAGGTGTAATATTCTAATGTAGATAATATAGAGAGCAGTAACTGTAAAGGGGGTATACTGTACATGTAATTACTACAGTTGTTACTTGTAAAACAATTGCTTAGCAGCTATGTTAATTTACTATATTCAGAATATACGTGTATATACACGCAAATACGTGTTCCCCGTACCAGTTAACCAGTCTGTGTTTTGTTTTTAGCATTTTAAATATGTTTTATGTTTTTTGTGAATGTGTAGCACAGCCTACATAAATACATTCACTATATTTGTTTTCTTTGACTTCAGTTTTCACGTTGTTTGGAGGACAAAATTGGGCAAGATGTAGGGGCCCATTGAAATTCTTAATCTTTAATTTTTAAGCAGGATTTGCTGATTGTTCATTACAGGATTAAGTCCCTTGTACCTGCATTAGTCTAGCAGTTGTAACAATCCTTCTTTAATGGTCGCACAACATTTTTTATTCAGTTATGATGAGCTAAATGGGAAAGCCAAAATCTTTCAGCAACTTCTACAAACTATTTCTGCTTTCTGCTTGTCTTAGATCAGTTTGGGCACGCATACACAGGGCAGCTTTGGGTTAGTTGCTCTGTGCTGTTTAATGTATGATAGTCAGAACATTGTTCAGTTTTATTCATTACTGTCAGCTTTCACAGCAATACTGTTAAATGAGCAATTATCTCTATTAAACCATCAAACATGGACCTTAAAGGGATGGTTCACTTTATTCAAATAAATTTTGAATAAAAAAACTTTAAAACTTTATTCAAATAAATGAATATTGTGACAATCATGTTCATCAGTCTGATTTCAGTGGCACAGCTTAGTGTAGTATCTAGTACAGAGGTTGTTGACAGTATTGTGTGCATGTTGCAGCATTGTACATGGTGTTCACTGCCCAATATTGTATTATTGTTTACACCTTCAGTAACTTGTACATTCCTTATAAAATGCTCTAACATATTTTTCCATTTCTTTTCTCCACCAGACACCCTAGGAAATGGTTCATCCTAAGATGCACAGATCTACCTATAGCCCACCATCATTCCCACACCCATCTTGCAACAAAGTTTCATTAAGTGCAGTCTATAACCAGTGTCTGCCATGCACGGTCTGCACCTTGTTTATTGCAGATGTTATGGATTATTCTATTAGAGCTCTTTATACTCTTTATTTGAGACTGTTATTATGTAGAGACTGTTATGTTGTGAATAAAGTCAACTCACCTCGATGCTTTCAGCAGTTAATACATTAAAGTGTGTCCTCATCTCATGAACATTTGAACTCTTAACAATAAACATGAAACACACAACACTATCATACTTTTTATTTTTTATTTAACACACATACTTATTACATTTCAAATTTGCATCTAACATACCTGTACATACTAAATTGTCTATTTTGTATATTGTGTTTGTACTATTTTGCATAGTGTCTATTTTGTATATTTGTACATTATTTAATTTTTTTAATTATCTGTGTCCTGTCCTGTCGCTGTCATTCTGTTGCACTGTGGAGCTAGTGTCACTAAAACAAATTCCTCGTATGTGCAAACATACCTGGCAATAAAGTTAATTCTGATTCTTAATGTTTTATTATTTAAAGATTTTAAAGTTTATTAAAGGCTCAGTGAATTTTCTTTCACTAGAAAATAAAATGTACTGCAAACTGTCATAATCAAGTCTGGGACGTTTCATTAATTCTGTGAGGCATCAAATCAAATGGACATTTGTATAGTGTTTCATCCAAAGGCTTCTTCCTCATTCAGTTAAACATCAAGGGTTTTCTTTGCCTTTGTCACCTTTAACTTTCTCATTGGAAAGCATTATTTGGAACAAAATATGAATATGTACACTATATGACAATGCAAGTCAAAGAATCACCTGACAAACCGTTCATCTTCATACAGACCATGGTATAAATTGAGGTGTTACTCAAATTATCAAGCTTGTAATGTTAACAATTGAAATTCTAAGCAGCAGTCAAGCTTGGTATAAGAAGGGTCTAATTTATGCTTTCTGCAAGATGACATGCAAGGAATGTAAACCAATGATAAAGTAGGTAAAATTACAGTTAGCTTGCAACGAGGGTCACTTAAGAAACTGGGCTGGCATTTTTTGCATGTATTTTTTGTCTATGGAGGGATCAAGCAAACAAAGGGATAGATGGACAAACAAACAGATTAAAGGCTGGTTGTGCATACTGGGTTCCAAAGAGTGTTCCTGTGTGTTTGTTGTTGTATTTGTATTTTATTATAGTGTCTTTGGACGCGAGCAGTGCGATGCACGCAACAAAAGAGAAACCCCATAATCTATCGCCTGGATGCGGCTGGACTCGACAAATCCCCGTCAGTAAAATGATTCCTCGTTCTATTTCTGGCATAATCCAAGCTCTTTGCAACAACGGTTGCGTCTGGTGTTACGTTAAAAACCCGAGTTCTACTGATTCGTCTGCTTGCTTCAATCCGGCGCTGAGTGCATGGCAGCACGTACTTTCAAATGTTGAAGATTCATCTTATAGAGGTAAAGACGACGACTCATTAACAACAAAAAACGTTCGATCGAATGCGATGTTTACCAGATGCTACGATCATTCACAGACGTCTCCGTGACGTACCTGTGCTATCTGGGTATGGACGACAGTTTCGTGAACATAGGAGAGGAGGTAATTCTGACTTTGCTATGACAATCTGGCACTTCTGAATCAGCGACTGTATGTTTTGTTATTAGTTTAAAGGGGTCATATGATGCTTTTTTAAAGATCATTATTTTGTGTATTTGGTGTAACAGAATAGGTCGACATGCTTTAATGTTCAAAAAACACATAATTTTTCAAATACTGTACATGATTGTAGGTCCTCTATGCCTCGCCTCTCTCAAACACATAGTTTTCTACAAAGTCCCTCCTTCCGACAAGCACAGTCTGCTCTGATTGGCCAACTGGCACAGTGCATTGTGATTGGCCGAACACCACAAGCCGTGTCGGAAATGTAATGCCCCTTTCCATAATCGCGAGCTTCAGCTTTCAAAATTAAAGGCAGTTAATAATGTCCTTGGTTTTACCATCAGTTCAAGCCCGAGAGGGGAACAGAGTCGCCTGACAGACACAGTGATGATGCTCGTTTGTGTTTGCAAACAAGGCGCAATTAAGACGATTTCTGACGGGCTGTGTACACGCCGCTGCTATATGACCCTCTCTCTCTCTCTCTCTCTCTCTCTCTCACACACACACACACACACACACACACAAGCAAGCCACGATTAAGATAACAGACTCCACTGTGACCCTCTCTCTCTCACACACACACACACACACACACACACACACACAGGCGCAAAACGCATTTGAACAGTCAATAGCAAATACTTAAACTAATAACAAAACATACAGTCGCTGATTCAGAAGCGCCAGATTGTCATAGCAAAGTCAGAATTACCTCCTCTCCTATGTTCACGAAACTGTCGTCCATAAAATTCGTTGCTGTTCTGTTGTAAGTAATCTTAATAAACCCTAATTGCATCTACTTTCAGAAGGCCAAATAAAGTGCTTTTGCTTTCACCTAGAAACACACATGCTGTGTCCCAATTCGTAGGCTACATCCTCCGAAGTGCGTATCTGTAGGCCGATTGCGTCATGGCACGAAGGCTGTCCCAATTCAAAGACCGCGGCCTACGAAGACCTCATTTGTAGGCCGATTGCGTCATGGCGGCGCGGCGAAGACCGTCCCAATTCACGATGCGTCCTCCGAAGACTGCATTCCAAGGCCGATTGCGTCACCGCGGCGAGACGAACGCTGGCGCAATTAGAAAGCGACATTAAATGCACCCTCCGTTTCGCGAGAAAATGAAGGATACATCAGATGGACACTTCGCAGCCTACCCTATCCCAGAATTCACAGCGCGCCAGTGAAGGACTTATTCAAACAAAATTGCGGGTGTTGGTTCTGTGGCGGCCGACGAATGCACTTATAAATGTAAGTATTGTGTTTTAATTTACTCAAATAACTAGCGAAACAAATGTTAAAAGCCAGGTATGAAAAAAATGTGAACTTAAACTAACAATACCACTGCACAGATTCCTTTGTTTGGTGGTCTGAGGAATAAGTTCTTGTATTTATTAAGTTGAGGGCTGAATATGATAATTCCTTTACTGGGGGGTAAAAACTCTTTCAGTCCACAACAATAAGACAAGAAGTAGATAAGACTACTTAATAGTGAGATAAGTCTTTAAGTTGTTTATTTATTTATTTATTAAGTAGGTAAGTAGTAGTGCTGTCATGCTAGATATGTCCACAAATGTTTTAGGCAAACTTGATGATCCAAAAATATGATTTCTGGAGTAGCCTATTTTGTATGCATGTCTGTTTCATATTTAGTAACCTTAAGATTCCAGCCCTGTCTGAATAATTTTCATAAGTCTTTCCTTTTTCTCTTCTTTTAGGGCAATTCTGGAGAAAATGGGGCTGCTTGGAAACGTAAAAATATAATGAATGAAGCTGTTCTGTACATTACTTTTGTAATTTAAGGTAGCCTATTTGTAAATGAAGCAAAGTAATTTCTATGCATTGTTTTATTTATGTATTATAAGTTGAAACATGGAAATAAAAGACAAGTAGTAGTTCTGGAAATTGTTTATTTTTGCAAAGCAAAACGCAATAAATTGGTCAGTACTTAAAAGTACTTTTTTACAACTAATTACAAAACTTCAATTCAACATCAGAAAAACAACGTAAAAATAAATTAACACTACATAAAACAGATTGGAAAAAAATATATAAAAAATTGTAGGCCTATGTACACTTTCATTCAGCTGAGCAGGGAGACCCTGGATGGGCTGCTCAGAGAGCTGGTGCAGCCTCTGCCAGTGGAACATCATCTGGGAGGGGCTCCAGAGTGTTTGAGTGCATATTTCCACTGTCCAGCACTGGGACGTTCAGGGTTATCCTGCAGTACAGGGGTCTGGTCTGATTTAAGGAAAGGACTAATTGTGTAGAGCTATGACAAAGTATTTGGTGAAAGAAATATTAAGTTACTTTAGTAAAGTACTTTCAGTAACTACTAATAGCGCATTGAGGAAAAACTGCATACATCTAAAACCTTAATTATAAGTATTATATTCCATACTGTAATATATTTAAGGTATGAAGTGTAAAAGTAAAGGTATGTATTCTGCAGAAAAAAAAACTTTATATGATGGTCTTGCTTTAATATTACTGCTGCACTACTGTGTACTGTACGTTGCATTTTAATTCTGAATATGTTCAAGGTTGTTACATTTAAAATACATTATATAGGCTACTGTTGGGCAGTTTAATGTACAACAGTGCATCATAAAAAAAAACTCAGTACTTGTCATTTGTATGTGAATACAAGGAATGTATTTCGTTACAATCCACCACTTTGTTATTTTGCAAATGAAAGGAACAAAGTTTATTGCTACAATATTAACAAATTACAACTTACAAATTACAATTGCTAATTACAACTGTGGCCCATATCGAAGGCTGCCTCTGAAGGACTCGGACCGGTCTAGCCTATGGAGGACTGTTCTTGTTGCCTAGCAACTGTGACAGCTGCCGTTGACGAGCGGCAGTAACGTTTGTAAGTGGACTTTTTATATTCCGCTGCATAAAACCAAATAGGGTTGAAAACCTGTTTAAATATGTTCACCATGGTCCATTTATGTACATAATTAATAACAGAATGCATAAAATCACATTTTGGTAAGATATAAGTCAACATTTAACCGCTTTATATTTTGTATTTTTTCATGTCATTACTATATTCAAGTAACTCGAAACCCAATATTTACATTTAAAGTGTAATTCGGAAATTAAAAGAAAAAAACTAACAATTCAGGCTTGTTATTTTCTTTTTCATTAAAAAATAACATCTATGGCAAGCAACTCTGTTCTCGAAGAAAGAAACTTTTGAGAAATTGGCAGAACTTGGAGTTGAAGTGTTTTCTGTTACTTCTTTGTTTGGACAGTGACAATTATAAACTGATCTCTGAGGCCATTCTTGCAGCTTCAGGGCTGTATATAAGAATTTAGTTCAAACTTTGACCTGTGGAGGGCAGTAATACGGCCAGTAGCGGAAAGATATAAGAAGAAGAAGCTCTGTTCTGGCACTGTTGCTGCTCAACAGGAGCAGCGATCGGGAACACCTGCTGGTGCAATCAGGAAATCCTGCAAAGGCTAGACTCAGAGTGGCCTTGGAAGGCCGTGTCGGCCGCATCCTTCGGAGGATCCGTGCTCTGAAGGATGCAGTCTTTGAATTGGGACGCAGCTACAGTGTCTCCCTGTCATGTCTGCTTCAACACTACTGCGCCTGCGGTTACTGAAACCACGCCTTACGCAAATATTTCCACATTGTGAAGTAGACATGTGGGGGTGTGTTTGAATGAGCCATTTTAGGGGGGCGTGGCAGAGTCTTAACTTTGATAAAGAATATCTCTTTGGTTTTGAGACTTTAGTCTTTGCAACTTCAGGGATCTTATCTATGCACAATCAGCTTGTAACACTCCAAAGAGAAAGGAAAACTTGAAATCGCATCATATGACCCATTTAAAACCTTTTAACCCGCACCGGCCCGTGTCTGCGCTTTTAATTACCTTTGTTTTAGAACAATATTCAATCAACTATCATAAACTATATAGCATTAGAAAGCTAAAACACTCAAGATTGATGTTCTGTGCTTGTTTTTGAAATCAATAGACCAGAGAGGAAAGGGTTAACATAAATGCTGAAAGACCGGCCATTTAAACATGTACAAAGTGAACAGCAGTACTTACTTTGATCGCCTCAGATCCGTTGAGAAACAGAGTTGCGACAATGGAAGTTCAAAACGCTCGATCGTCACGTGATTCACGTAGACTTCAAATAGTTCCAGGAAGTTCATAGCGGGCGATTGGAATGCATTGAGTTAAAAAGACAGAACTGCGATTTTTGGTAATTAGTAGACAATAAAATCATTTATTTACATTATTTATAAAATAATGTATACGTAGCATATGTAGCTGTATAAGTGTTGTTTTTAAAAGATAAAATTTGCTAATATTTGAGGATTAATTTGGTTAGCTATCCTTAACTGCCTTGTTAGCATATTTTAGGCTGAAGTTACCATTGTAAAAGTCCATGTTATATGAACGACATCGTTGTCTTTTACCAAGGTAACTTCAGACTCTGAATATATATATATATATATATATATATATATGTGTGTGTGTGTGTGTGTGTATGTATGTATGTATGAATGTGTGTGTTCTTACAACTTGTATGTTGTAGTCAAGTGCAATCACATCTAAATGTTAATTCACGAGTTCACACTTACATATAATAAATAGAATAAAGTGTATGCGTATTTGGCGTGCTGTCCGAGGGGAGGGCTCCGAGCTCGGAACTTTGGCCCGAACCCTGAATACCCCCCTATAGGTTAGGACAGGACTAGTTGTAAGTGCGGAGAAGGGGTGGCGGAGGGATGCTGGAAAACTGTCAAGAAACAGAGGTAAATCTGCTGTGTATATATACACACCTCTTATCTTGTTAACTGGGTTGATTACTGATTGTGCTCCTCTTGTGTTAATTAGGTTAATTATCTGAACGTGCTCCTCCCGAACTTTGTTAATAAAACATCATTTGTCGTATTACTAATCTCATGGTAAATATTAAGTTTGTTCTTAGAAAATGCATTCCAAATAAGTGAAGATATTTTAAGATTAAGTGAAAATGAATCTTGTTTAATGTTTTTGATTCTTGTGCACCCCACAGTTATTAATATATAAAAATATATTTGTAGTATATTCAAATTTAAAACAACTTAAAACATTTTTACACATTTAATCATATATTTTATGTGTTGACTTTTGTTATGCTCTTATTTACAGCAATCTATTTATACATTTATAATAAACTATACATATAATTAAATAAATAATTCACATTTATTTGTATAGCACTTTTTATTATACACAGTTTCAAAGCAGCTTTACAGAAAATTAATGTTTCTATATTACAAATAAGAGGTCTGTTAACAGGTGTAATTACTGTGTCAAAGTAATGTTCCTATGGCACAAATGTTCTAAAATTAGGCTATACAAATCATGCAGTTAAGTAATGTCATGTATTCAGAAACAATGAAACATACAGAAACAATGATCAAATTAAAGCAATGGTTACATGATGTGATCATTACGATGCAAGGAAAATTTGCCAGTTTTGTATGTTTATTCAGAGTCAGCTTCATCTGAAGTCCTCTCAAGGGTTGGCGTCATCTCTTCACAGGTGTTGGGTCATCTGAAGTCTTCATGAGAGGCTGGGTATAGTCTGCAGGAGCAATCTATAGATTACACCAAAAAAATGTGATGGAATCATACTTGGGGACTGGAATTTTTTCACAAAGAACAGGGAGAGACTTGCCAAGCCCAGTGAAGAGACTCATTGTGGGGGAAGTCGTGGGCTAATGGTTAGAGAGTCGGACTTGTAATCCAAAGGTTGTGGGTTTGAATCTGAGGTCCGGCAGGGATTGTTGGTGGGGGAGTGAATAACCAGCGCTCTCTCCTCCTTCAATACCACGACTGAGGTGTCCTTGAGCAAGGCACCGAACCCCCAACTGCTCCCCGGGCGCTGTAACATGGCTGCCCACTGCTCCGGGTGTGTGCAGAGAATACATTTCACTGCTGGTTATATACTCTCTATATAATCGTGTATGTGATAAATAAAAATCTTAAATCTTAATCTTGTGAGGGTGATGTCTCATTACAGGGAGTCTTCAGGTGGTTCTTGTTCTGAGCAAGATAGAGAAGGAGAAAAACACAGGAGAAATGGTTAAGTGATGCTCCATCACATTTCAGTCCTGTGGCATCTGCTCCTTCAACACAGTTCTATAGAGGACAACACTTACCTCTATAGTTGCTAAGACGTTTAAGTATAAAATACAGTAATACAGTACAGGTTTACTGTGATTACGTATATAATATAGTAGTGGTATATAGTACATTTTTGGAAATTTAGTCTAGCATAATTCTGAAATAAAAACTGCTCACCTATTTTAAACTTTTCATTCTCACTTAGGTCCATCAGCATCCTTGGCAATAAATCCAAGTCTATTAAAAAACTCCCCACCAGCAAAAATCACGTTTAAAAGCCTTAATTACACAAGGATGTATGAAACTGCATGTAGAGAATGAATAACATCCCGTAAATCTACTAATTAAGTGAGGAATAATCTAATAGTGATCCATTTTAATGCACAAGGCAATTTGATTAGCTGTGCTGATAATATACAGTTTGTTTCTATAAATGTCTTACCTTTTAAAAGTTCATCACAGCGCTCTCTTCTGCTGCATCTCTATGGCGCTGATAGTATTAGCGCGAACTTCCGGGAACTATTGAGCGGCTCCACGATCCGCCATTGCTGTAAAAAAACGGTCCATTGGAGTCAACGGAGTTGTCGCAACTCTCTCTCTCTATGGCTGCATCTGAAAACTGAAAAATGCTGCCTTTGGAGGCAGCATTCCAAGGTAGGAAGGCATCAAGGCACGTCCGAATCCAAAGTTAGCTTCACTTCCTGTCTCATGAGATGCCTTCATCTGATCGATTTTTGAAGGCAGCATAGATGTATCCTTCACTGCCTTTGATATCCCACAATCCTGTGCGTTCCATTCCGTGACGGTTGAGCTAAAAAATAAAGATGGTGTCTGAAAGTTGCGTTTGGTGGTCAGTTTGTGTGTAAATGTATATTTCTGACTAACTTTTTGCACTTTTGATGTTATTTCTAGCGAGAAATCAGTGTTGTACTGATTAAATATTAATTTAGTTATCACCAAAACTCGTTCTATTTTGTTGTAGATCATTAAACCATTACACTGCCTCAGAAGCCTGTCCAAAATCTGTTTTATTAGGTGCCTTCGTGCAAAAACACTGCCTTTGAAGTCATTGCCTGACAGGGCAGCGAGGCAACAAGTCAGCTGCCTAAGTTTTCAGATGCAGCCTATGGCTCTGGATCGCCTATGGGTTTCAGTCACGTAACTTTTTTGTTGCGGCCGCCATCTTTAGGACCTTGCGTAGCCTCTCCTTGGTGATCGTAAACCAAAATAACACTTCACCAACAACGAAAAACAACGCTATTTAAAAAAAAAAAGATACTCTAGGATTAGATCCTTATTTACTGTCAAGCAAACTGCTGACTCCACTAAAGTCTGGTGAAAACTTACCAATTTGACGTTTGCTGATATTTACATCTACCTCATACACAACCCCTCTCTATACACTCGGGCCGTTTTTAGTTAAATTTTCACCTGCTAGAGACTTGTCCATCGGTTCGGATCCATCAGCCGCACCCGGCCTGGATGCCCGTGTACTCACTTTCAGATTTTGGGCGGAATCAACCGGATCAGATGCGACAGCCGTAACTTAACAACACTGCCGCCTCCAAGCCATAATCAGCCCGCCAGTCTTAGCCCAGTTTCATTTCTATATCTACTGTACTGTTCATTAATATTTCCTTTAAAATTGATAATGTTACCTCGACAAAACGTTTACTTTCATTTTAATTATATTTATTATAATACATAAATAACATGACTTAACAAATCTATAAACATCACATTATGATTTTTTTAAAGTCCATTAAAGAGCTAACTATTGCAATTACAGCAAAAAACAGCAGTTATACAATAAGGGTAGATAAAATATTTAATACATTTTGCAAAATTACCCATGCATTTACTTGAATGAATGAGGCATTTATATGTACACATGGACTGTAACATTTAATAAATAAAGGTTAAAACATTACAAATTTGAAAGGTGTTTTGAAAAACTCATTGGTAAATGGCAAAGTTTTGGAATTAAACATTGTACTTGACAAAATAATTTAAATAATTATTACCTAACTGTTACTATGAATCATTTTTAAAGGTAATCAGTGATTACTGTTCTTGGTTGTTGCTCATTGTGTTGGTCATTGTGCAGCATGTCTTTCCACATCTTAATCCAGTGAGTTCTTTGCTTGGGAGCTTTCATTTCTGCACCTGTAAAGAGCAAATAATGCACAAGTATCTATTACTAAAGGTCTAACTGAACGCACACAAACTGAATGAAATTAAATATATATATTGTATTAAAGCACATGTTGTTTGAAAGACTATTTATTTATTATTTACCCATTTAATTCTAGCGCATTAAGTGGCTGTGTCCAGTATGATTGAAATGTAAAGTGTGTATCATCCTAATTAAAGAGATAGTTTACCCAAAAATGAAAATCATTTACTCCCTTTATGTCGTCAACATGTGACAAACCTATTGGTTTTGATTACCAGCATGCTTCAAAGTATCTTCTTTTGAGTTCTGCAGAAAAACAAAAGTCAGGGGTTTGAAAAAAAAATGAGGGGGAATTGATGTAATAATGTAAATGATGACTATACTAGATGGACTAGATAGATGGTTAACTATACTTTTAAGTAAATTAGGAAACACTTTTCACTAGTCATCACTGTGCAGAAAAATAACAGTGAATGCAACAATAAAATGCTTGAAAAATACACATTCAATAGATCCATAGCTTCCTGTTGATCAGTTTGTCTCATCAGTTAAGATTAACCCCAATTGTTACAGAAAACATTATATTACATTATATTAAATGGTTAATCATGGTCAGTGCAGACATTTACCTGAACTTACTTTCTCATCGACTCTAACTGCTCCATAAAGATGATGTCCACTGTCTTGGACTCCTAGCACTGCTCGGTGTTCACAGGTGTCTGAGGAGTATCTGTCATTTCTTCTGCGATGACACTTCTCTTGGTTACTGCAAAACATAGGTTAAAAGAAATTTGTGACACATTTAAGAGAAATATTCAGTTATTCCTGTATATGTCTCTACATGCTAAGTGAAGAAGCAACTAAAGTAGCAACAAAACTGTGATTCTGTGTTTTGTTGTAGTCAGTGTGTTTTGGTTGGTGAGCACCTGCACATATAAGTCTGCTTACATTTAGCAACTGTAAAAGCAGGACAGAGCTAACGTTACTGCAGATGATCTCAGACATATGGATGCATATAGATTTGATTGCAGTACATTGTCATCGTAAAAATTGTAAAAAAAAAAGTAAAAATTACTGCAACTAGCTTATATATTTAGTTAACTAAGATATTTGAAAAGAACGTTCTTCTCTAGAATTATAATACTAATAGTACCAACAAATCCTCTTCACTCTAACATCCTTTAAGTAATTACATTCAGTTACATTCATAAAAAGAAGAATGTGGAAACTAAAATTACAAACCTTTCTCATTGTATGCACTGGGCCGTCATCCTCCTCCTCTTCTTCATCTGTTTGTTTGTGGATCGGTGTTTTGCTCATCAAAGTTTAGTGCAGCCTAAACATTCTAGACTCACATAACTGTACTTAGATCAAAGATCAAAAACATCATGTTGATTTATTAGCTTTAGGTGGAGCATAACTAAAGTTTTCTGGCAAATCAGCAGTCTCGCACGCGAATTTAACCTTTTGCAAGTTTCATTATGAGCATGCTAAATAAAATACTAAAATGTAAAAACGCATCTATGCTTACGAGAAATATTTAATCAAAAGAATCCCATACATCAACATCTCTTGGTAAATAATCCATTGTGATTAGCACAGCACAGCAGATTGACGGAATTGCAATTCGGTCCTACAAATGGCGGCCGCACCACTGTGTGACGTCACATGAAACCCATGAATAGCTCTGGTCAGCTCGGACTATTCCAAGAAACACTAGCATACATTTCAAGGGAAGGGTCCACTCTTCAAAATGCCACTTTTTAATCCAAAACAATGAAAAAATAGGGGGAAAAAACGAACGATCCTCCTTTGTTTACAAATATCGATTCTAATTCGTATTCCAGCCTTGAAACGCCATGTATTTCCCAAAGAATGGTCTCTTCCAAGCAAAATCAGCCCTCCCTCATCTCTCTCTCCATCAATCACAGGCGATGTTATAACCCAGAACAGTCAGGGAGTCTCTGACTGGCTTAGCGAGGTGTCAATCTGTGCACGTCAGATTTTAGCTCTTTGAAGCCAGCCAATGCCTAGTCAGCAAAGTTTTGATGGATGGAAGTGTTAGCCAACCACAAGGACGTTTACAGTGATTGACAGTTTGCATAATTTGCGTAAGCAGCATGTTTACAGAATACCCCGGCGCAATGTGTGTGTTTTCACTTTAAGGCTTTAAGTATAACTCCTTTGAAGTAATGGTGCTTCATATAACATTATCTAGAGAAAAAAGTATTAATGATAAATCCCCCGTGATGTTTGTACTGGCTACTGTATACAGGCCACCAGGGCAACATACAGACTTTATTAAAGAATTTGCTGATTTTCTATCAGAGTTAGTGCTGGCTGCAGATAAAGTCCTAATTGTGGGTGATTTTAATATCCACGTTGATAATGAAAAAGATGCATTAGGATCAGCATTCATAGACATTCTGAACTCTATCGGGGTTAGGCAACACATTTCAGGACCTACTCATAGTCGAAATCATACTCTAGATTTAATACTGTCACATGGAATTGATGTTAGTGGTGTTGAAATTCTGCAGCAAAGCGATGAAATATCAGATCATTATCTAGTCTTGTGTAAACTCCATATAGTTAAAGCTGTAAATTCAATTCCTTCTTACAAATATGGTAGAACCATCACTTCTACCACACAAGACTGCTTTGTAAGTAATCTTCCTGATTTATCTCAATTCCTCAGCATATCCAACAGCTCAGAACAACTTGATGATGTAACAGAAACTTAGATACAGTTGCTCCTTTACGCTTAAGGAAGTTTAAGGAAAAAAGTCCAACACCGTGGTATAATGAGCACACTCGCACCCTAAAGAGAGCAGCCCGGAAAATGGAGCGCAGCTGGAGGAAAACAAAACTAGAAGTATTTCGTATAGCTTGGCGGGAAAGTATCCTATCCTACAGAAAAGCATTAAAAACTGCTAGATCCGATTACTTTTCATCTCTTCTAGAAGAAAACAAACATAACCCCCGGTATTTATTCAATATGGTCACTAAATTAACGAAAAATAAAGCATCAACAGGTGTTGGCATTTCCCAAGAGCACAGCAGTAATGATTTTATGAACTACTTTACTTCCAAGATTGATACTATCAGAGATAAAATTGTAACATGCAGCCGTCAGCTACAGTATCGCATCAGATAGTGCATTATAGATCCCCTGAGGAACAATTCCACTCATTCTCTACTATAGGAGAGGAAGAATTGTATAAACTTGTTAAATCATCTAAACCAACAACATGTATGTTAGACCCTATTCCATCTAAACTACTAAAAGAGCTGCTTCCAGAAATCATAGATCCTCTTCTGGCTATTATTAATTCATCATTGTCATTAGGATATGTCCCCAAAACCTTCAAATTGGCTGTTATTAAGCCTCTCATTAAAAAAACACAACTTGACCCCAAAGATCTAGTTAATTACAGACCGATCTCAAATCTCCCTTTTCTGTCAAAGATACTAGAAAAGGTAATATCCTCACAATTATATTCCTTCTTAGAGAAAAATGGTATCTGTGAGGAATTCCAGTCAGGATTTAGACCGTATCATAGTACTGAGACTGCTCTCATTAGAGTTACAAATGATCTGCTTCTATCATCTGATCGTGGTTGTATCTCTTTATTAGTTCTATTGGATCTTAGGGCTGCGTTCGACACCATCGACCACAACATTCTTTTAAATAGACTAGAAAACTTTGTTGGCATTAGTGGAAGTGCCTTACCATGGTTCAAATCGTACTTATCTGACTGCCATCAGTTTGTAGCAGTGAATGAAGAGGTATCATATCGATCACAAGTGCAGTATGGAGTACCTCAAGGCTCAGTACTAGGGCCGTTTCTTTCCACGCTTTACATGTTACCCTTGGGAGATATTATCAGGAAACACAGTGTTAGCTTTCACTGTTATGCTGATACTCAGCTCTATATTTCTTCACGGCCCGATGAAACACACCAAATTGAGAAACTAACGGAATGCATAGTCGATATAAAAAACTGGATGACGAGTAATTTCTTACTGCTAAATTCTGAAAAAACAGAGGTGTTAATTATCGGACCTAAAAACCCCACATGTAATAACTTAGAACACTATCTAACACTTGACGGCTGCTCTGTAAATTCTTCTTCTTCATCAGTCAGGAACCTAGGTGTGCTGTTTGATAGCAATCTTTCTTTTGAAAGCCATGTTTCTAGCATCTGTAAAACTGCGTTCTTCCATCTCAAAAACATATCTAAATTGCAACCTATGCTCTCATCGTCAAACGCAGAAATGCTAATTCATGCGTTTATGACCTCAAGGTTAGACTATTGTAATGCTTTACTGGGTGGTTGTTCTGCACGCTTGATCAACAAGCTGCAGTTGGTCCAAAATGCAGCAGCTAGAGTTCTTACTAGAACAAGGAAGTATGACCATATTAGCCCGGTTCTGTCAACACTGCACTGGCTCCCTATCAAACATCGTATAGATTTTAAAATCTTGTTAATGACTTATAAAGCCCTGAATGGCTTAGCTCCTCAGTACTTGAGCGAGCTCCTATCACACTATAGTCACCTTTATTTATATAGCGCTTTTAACAATACAGATTGTGTCAAAGCACTTAACAGTATCAAGTTGGAGGATAGAGTGTCAGTAATGTATAATAATAAGATTAAACACTCAATTTTCAGTTAAAGGCATTTCATTATTGAATTCAGAGATGTCATTGTCTAGCTCAGTATAGTTTAAATAGTATCTGTGAAATCCAATTGACGATAATCGCTAGAAATTAAGTATCCCCAGCTGAGCAAGCCAGAGGCGACAGCGGCAAGGAACCAAAACTCCCTCTGAGACAGAATGGAGAAAAAAACCTTGGGAGAAACCAGGCTCAGTCGGGGGGCCAGTTCTCCTCTGGCCAGGATATTATTGTTTATTTATTGTTTTAATTAAGACTTTAAATGTTTTATATTTCTATTTTAATATTGTTGCAATTTCTAACAATAATAGTATTATGTAGTTAGGTATTTTATTATATTTTCAGTTATTTGTTTTATTTTTAGTTTTATTGTATTTTAAGTCGAGGTCTTCACTGGGATTATGTCCCCGGGGCTCATCCAGGGGTCCGGCCTCCGCCGACAATCTGGGCCGCAGACATCATCTCCCGGCGCCAATCCACCATCTAATCCAGACACGGACTGAGAAACAGAATAAGAAAGAAACAGACTAATATTAGCGTAGATGTCAATATTTTTATGATGTAACAAGTACATCATGTGTTATGGGGAGTGTTCCCGGTTCCGGTTGATCTAATTAATGCAGCCTAACAATCCTTTAACGGATTTGAATAATAGAAGTGTATTAGTGTGTTATGTGTACGCCAGGTTAAAGAGATGGGTCTTTAATCTAGATTTAAACTGACAGAGTGTGTCTGCCTCCCGAACAGTGTTTGGTAGATTGTTCCAGAGTTTGGGAGCTAAATAGGAAAAAGATCTGCCGCCCGCAGTTGATTTTGATATTCTAGGTATTATCAAATGGCCAGAGTTTTGAGAACGCAGCGGACGTGAAGGACTATAATGCGATAAGAGCTCGCTCAAGTACTGAGGAGCTAAACCATTCAGGGCTTTATAAGTAATTAACAAGATTTTAAAATCTATACGATGTTTAGTAGGGAGCCAGTGCAGTGTTGACAGAACCGGGCTAATGTGCTCATACTTCCTGGTTCTAGTAAGAACTCTAGCTGCTGCATTTTGAACCATCTGTAATTTGTTTATTATGCGTGCAGAACAACCACCCAATAAAGCATTACAATAATCTAACCTTGAGGTCATAAACGCATGAATTAATATTTCTGCATTTGACATTGAGAGCATAGGTCTCAGTTTAGATATATTTTTAAGATGAAAAAATGCAGTTCTACAAATGCTAGAAACGTGGCTGTCAAAGGAGAGATTACTATTAAATAGCACACCTAGGTTCCTGACTGATGACGAAGAATTTACAGAGCAGCCATCAAGTGTTAGACAATGTTCTAGGTTATTACTTGTGGGGGTTTTAGGTCCGATAAGTAACACCTCTGTTTTTTCAGAATTTAGCAGTAAGAAATTACTCGTCATCCAGTTTTTTATATCGACTATGCATTCCATAAGTTTCTCAATTTGGTGTGTTTCACCGGGCCGTGAAGAAATATAGAGCTGAGTATCATCAGCATAACAGTGAAAGCTAACCCCGTGTTTCCTAATGATATTTCCCAAGGGTAACATGTAAAGCGTGAAAAGTAACGGCCCTAGTACTGAGCCTTGAGGAACTCCATACTGCACTTGTGATCGATATGATACCTCTTCATTCACTGCTACGAATTGATGGCGGTCAGATAAGTACGATTTGAACCATGCTAATGCACTTCCACTAATGCCAACAAAGTTTTCTAGTCTATTCAAAAGAATGTTGTGATCGATAGTGTCAAACGCAGCGCTAAGATCCAGTAGAACTAATAGAGAGATACAACCACGATCAGATGATAAGAGTAGGTCATTTGTAACTCTAATGAGAGCAGTCTCAGTACTATGATACGGTCTAAATCCTGACTGGAAATCCTCACAGATATCATTTTTCTCTAAGAAGGAATATAATTGTGAGGATACAATCTTCTCTAATATCTTTGACAGAAAAGGGAGATTCGAGATTGGTCTGTAATTAAATAGATCTTTGGGGTCAAGTTGTGGTTTTTTAATGAGAGGCTTAATAACAGCCAATTTAAAGTTTTTGGGGACATATCCTAATGACAATGACGAATTAATAATAGCCAAAAGAGGATCTATGACTTCTGGAAGCACCTCTTTTAGTAGTTTAGATGGAATAGGGTCTAACATACATGTTGTTGGTTTAGATGAATTAACAAGTTTATACAATTCTTCCTCTCCTATAGTAGAGAATGACTGGAATTGTTCCTCAGGGGATCTATAGTACACTATTTGATGTGATAATATAGCTGACGGCTGCATGGTTACAATTTGATCTCTAATAGTATCAATCTTGGAAGTAAAGTAGTTCATAAAATCATTACTGCTGTGCTGTTGGGAAATGTCAACACCTGTTGATGCTTTATTTTTTGTTAATTTTGCCACTGTATTGAATAAATACCTGGGGTTATGTTTGTTTTGTTCTAAAAGAGACGAAAAGTAATCAGATCTAGCAGTTTTTAAAGCTTTTCTGTAGGATAGGGTACTTTCCCGCCAGGCTAAACGAAATACCTCTAGTTGTGTTTTCCTCCAGCTGCGCTCCATTTTCCGGGCTGCTCTCTTTAGAGTGCGAGTGTGCTCATTATACCACGGTGTTGGACTCTTTTCCTTAATCTTCCTTAAGCGTAAAGGAGCAATTGTATCTAAAGTGCTAGAAAAGAGAGAGTTCATAGTTTCTGTTACATCATCAAGTTGTTCTGAGCTGTTGGATATGCTGAGGAATTGAGATAAATCAGGAAGATTACTTACAAAGCAGTCTTTTGTGGTAGAAGTGATCGTTCTACCATATTTATAAGAAGGAGTTGAATTTACAGCTTTAACTATATGGAGTTTACACAAGACTAGATAATGATCTGATATATCATCGCTTTGCTGCAGAATTTCAACACCATTAACATCAATTCCATGTGACAGTATTAAATCTAGAGTATGATTTCGACTATGAGTAGGTCCTGAAACGTGTTGTCTAACCCCAATAGAGTTCAGAATGTCTATGAATGCTGATCCTAATGCATCTTTTTCATTATCAACATGGATATTAAAATCGCCAACAATTAAGACTTTATCTGCAGCCAGCACTAACTCTGATAGAAAATCAGCAAATTCTTTAATAAAGTCTGTATGGTGCCCTGGTGGCCTGTATACAGTAGCCAGTACAAACGTCACGGGGGATTTATCATTAATACTTTTTTCTCTAGATAATTTTATATGAAGCACCATTACTTCAAAGGAGTTATACTTAAAGCCTGTCTTCTGAGAAATACTGAGAATATTGTTATAAATTGTAGCAACACCTCCCCCTTTACCTTTTGGACGCGGCTCATTTTTGTAACAGTAATCTTGGGGGGTGGACTCATTTAAAATAGTGTATTCATCTGGTTTTAGCCATGTTTCTGTCAAACAGAGCAAATCTAGGTTATGATCATTAATCAAATCATTTACAAAAAGTGCTTTTGTAGAAAGGGACCTGATATTCAGTAAACCAAGTTTTATCAATTGTTTCTGTGTATTGTAAACATTTTTTATTTGTTGAACATCAATTAAATGGTTACTCATAAATAGTTTTTGACGTTTTCTGTATCTTCTAGCTCGGGGAACAGACACAATCTCTATAATGTGATATCTAGGTGAAGGAGTCTCTATGTGCTGAGAATTAACTGACTTCTGTGACGTGAGGCGGCTAGCAGACGGTCGGTTTAGCCAGTCTGTCTGCTTCCTGACCTGGGCTCCAGTTAGTCAAGTATGAACTCTAAGACTATGTGCCAAATTTCTAGAGAGAATAGCGGCACCACCCCAGGAGGGATGAACACCATCTCTTTTCAACAGGTCAGGTCTGCCCCAAAAACTCGTCCAATTGTCTATAAAACCTATGTTGTTTTGCGGGCACCACTTAGACATCCAGCCATTTAATGATGACAGTCTGCTATGAATCTCATCACCCCGGTAAGCAGGGAGGGGGCCAGAGCATATTACAGTGTCTGACATCGTACTTGCAAGTTCACACACCTCTTTAACATTACTTTTAGTGATCTCCGACTGGCGAAGTCGAACATCATTAGCGCCGGCGTGGATAACAATCTTACTGAATTTACGTTTAGCATTAGCCAGCACTTTTAAATTTGCCAAGATGTCAGGCGCTCTGGCTCCCGGTAAACAATGGACTATGGTGGCTGGTGTCTCTATTTTCACGTTCCGTACAATAGAATCGCCAATAACTAGAGCACTTTCACCAGGTTTCTCAGTGGGTGCATCACTGAGTGGGGAGAACCTGTTTGATGTTCTGATCGGAACGGAAGAGCGGTGTTTTGACCCACGACTATGCTGCCTCACAGTCACCCAGTTGCCCTGCTGCACAGGCGCTAATGCCGGAACCGAACAATGTACAGGAGTCCCTGAGCTAGTCACATCCAAAGCAGTATCTACAGCCCTCACATTCTTACTATCCTCAACTAAAGTTTGGATGCGTGTCTCTAGTTCTAAAACCTTCTCTGTCAGCCTAACTATTTCCCTGCATTTATCACATGTGAATCCCTCATCGCCGACAGAGATAGATAAACTATACATGTGGCAGACAGTGCAAATAAGGAGAAGAAGCCATTACTCACCGTGATTGATGAATGATACCAACTTAACTTACCACTTACCACTCCACTTACCACTTACCACTGTTGTTTGATGAACTCGTGAAAAACGGAGCGAGAGAGAAATGAAAACGGAGCGAGAAAAAAGAAAACAATAATAGGCGCGAATAGCAACGCGAATGGAACCGCGAGTGACAAGCTATCCGGCTAGCGAACGCTAACGCGCTGCACTCGCGGTTTTAAAAGCGAACGATCAGATTAGTTTGATAGATAATACCAGAAATATGGTGGGAATTAAGTTATATATTATCACTTTAAACAACAGAGTGAAAGTAAGGTAAACTAACAGAAAACTAAGGTAAGCTATATTCCTCAACGTCCGCTGCGTTCTCAAAACTCTGGCCATTTGATAATACCTAGAATATCAAAATCGACTGCGGGCGGCAGATCCTTTTCCTATTTAGCTCCCAAACTCTGGAACAATCTACCTAACACTGTTCGGGAGGCAGACACACTCTGTCAGTTTAAATCTAGATTAAAGACCCATCTCTTTAACCTGGCGTACACATAACACACTACTACACTTCTATTATTCAAATCCGTTAAAGGATTGTTAGGCTGCATTAATTAGATCAACCGCAACCGGGAACACTCCCCATAACACACGATGTACTCGTTACATCGTAAGAAGATAATATTTGTTTCTTTCTTATTCTGTTTCTCAGTCCGTGTCTGGATCAGATGGTGGATCGGCGCCGGGAGATGATGTCTGCGGCCCTGATCGTCAGCGATGAGCCCCAGAGACATATCCCCAGTGAAGACCTCGATTAAAATACAATAAAAATAAAAATAAAACAAATAACTAAAAAATATAATAATAAAATACCTAACTACATAATACTATTATTGTTGGAAATTGCAACAATATAAAAATAGAAATAGAATACATTTATACATTTAAAATTTTAATTAAAACAATAAGTAAACAATAAATAAACAACAATATCCTGGCCAGAGGAGAACTGGCCCCCCGACTGAGACTGGTTTCTCCCAAGGTTTTTTTTTCTCCATTCTGTCACAGAGGGAGTTTTGGTTCCTTGCAGCTGTCGCCTCTGGCTTGCTCAGTTGGGGACACTTAATTTCTAGCGATTATCGTCAATTTGATATCACAGACACTATTTAAACTAAACTTAGCTAGACAATGACATCTCCGAATTCAATAATGAAATGCCCTTAACTGAAAATTGAGTGTTTAATCTTATTATTATACATTACTGACACTCTATCCTCCAACTTGATACTGTTAAGTGCTTTGACACAATCTGTATTGTTAAAAGCGCTATATAAATAAAGGTGACTTGACTTGACTTGTTTTCGTGCGCTCTCGGCTTTTACGCACTGCGTACACCTAATGGCGTCGCGGCGCTGCACGGAGTATTTATCAGCGAGCGGATTTTCTCCAAAGCTTACATCTGAGTCTCTCCATCATGGATCATCGACTTGAGAAGAGTTTTTGTGGCGTTTGATAGTGTTTTGGAGGACGTGGTGAGAAGCAGCGGCGAAGAGAGCAACAAAGACGCGCTCAGAGGCATGGCAAGCAGGGATAGCATTAGCACGTACGTTTCAACACCGTTCTCTTGAATGTTTATATATGTTTATCATGTATTTGCAGCTTTTGTTTCATGTTATCTGTTTTAGATTCTAAAAATGACAACGGAGAGGGATAATATGAGGGGGCTACATGAGTTATGTATGTGTGTGTGTTCGTTTGCTTGTGTGTGTGTTCGTTTGTGTGTGTGTGTGTGTGTGTGTGTCTGTGTGTGTGTGTGTGTGTGTTCGTTTGTGTGTGTGTGTGTGTGTGTTCGTTTGTGTGTGTGTGTGTGTGTGTGTGTGTGTGTGTGTGTGTGTGTACAACATGTAAACAGTGTTGCAAGTTTGATTTGTTTTGCTTACACACTTTCTCACTCTTTCTCTCTCCCTTTCATGTCTTTCAGTGGGTTTGGTGTATCCAGTTGGTCAGAGAACAAACCTTTTGTGACTGCCTTGAGTGTCTTCCTACACTGTAAATACTGTAAATAGTTGCTTTAGTTTTTCATTAACATTATTTAGTAATATTAGTAATATAGAATATATTACTTTATTAGTAAAATAGTAATATTCATAATATTTAGCAGATTTTTTTTTTATTACAAATGTTGTAAAAACAATGTATTTTGCATGTTTTGTGTTTTCATTAGTTCAAAAATGATAAAATCTGTTTTGGATCACTGTTTTCATTATCAGAATTGTTCAAAATAAAGACTGTTCAAATTCTGAAATAGTTTTGTGCTTTTATGTGGTTTCATTGGTAGAGCAGTTCTGAATTGATATGCGTATATGTAGTATGCAGTGTCATATGGAGTCTCTAAATAGCCTTTTTGAAAGGATTCCTAGACTTTTCTTGAAATAAAAGATCCAAATGACTTTTACAAAGCTTTTCTTGAAATTAAATACCATAAAGATGTAGTTTCTGTAAGTCTTTACCCCCCAAAAAACGTTTTATTTCAGGAAAAATTTGGCGTTTATTTTTTTCAAAAATGCCATTTGGAGACATGGTAACCAAATGACCAAATGAGTCAGCACTACAAATGCTGTTCAGAAATAGTTTTTTATTGTGTGTTTTGGTGGGCAGAGCAGTTGAATATACATATATGTATTATGTAGTTTTGACTCATTTGGACATTTTGTTACCAGGTGTCCATTTGGAGTCTCCAAATGGCTTTTTTGAAAGGACGCCTAGACTTTTTTTTAAATAAAAGCTTACAGAAACTAAATTTTTGGGAGTATCATCCTCAAATTTGAGTCAAAACATGGTCAGATATTAAGCTTTATCTTTATGGTGTTTTCAGGCCTTTGGCATCAAAGTCTCATCCATTTTTCCCTTAGTGAATTTCATTCAAAGATATCGCGAGTCACTTTCATGTATATTTTACCTTGTTTTACTCTGTTGCTATACTAATTTTGAGTTATTATGACTCTAGAGTAACAAAGGTTCAAGTGTCTAGTTTCAAACAATACTAGATTTTTAAATATAGACCTTAGGGTTCAAGAGCTACAGACATTTTTATTTGGTTATGTCGTTTTTCACAAAATGCTCAAAAATAGGGGCGCAGGTTAAGAGGTTTTAAGTATTTGCTATTGACTGTTCAAATGCGTTTTGCGCATCATGTGTGTGTGTGAGAGAGAGAGAGAGAGAGAGAGGGTCACAGTGGAGTCAGCTATCTTAGGGTGCTTTCACACCTGGCCCTTTTTTTTCGGAACCTGGCGCGTTTCCCCCCTTAGTTCGGTTCGTTTGGGTATATGTGAACACAGCAATCGCGCTCGGATCCGCGCCAAAACAATCGGTCCGAGATCGCCTGAACGAGGCGGTCTCGGCTCGATTGAAAACAAACTCTGGAGCGGTTCGGTTGTAGTGAGAAAGCAATCCGATCCAACGGACCAACGAACCAGGCTATATCACGCTGTATAATGGGTAATTACGTAAGTTCCGTTAAAAGCAGTGGGTGAGCACGTCTTCGCCATTCAAAATCAAAGTGCGCCTTTTCATTTTATAATTCAAGTCTTAATGCTCTTCGTATAGGTGCATTTTAACAATGTTTTGCCGACGAATCCTGGACTCCTGCTCAAAATGATAAATTAATAAATATATTGACAGCTACAAAAAAACAACAAAAAAACAACAACAAGCAGCCCTCAAAGCTGTTGTCGTTCCATCCTGACGCGCGTGTGTGTATTACCCCCATTCCACCAGCAGGAACCAGGTGCTAGTTCAGAGCCAGTGCTCTTGCCGGCTCTTAGTTGGTTCGACTGGCGAGCCCTTTAAGAACCGGTTGCTTTTCCACAGGCTAGAGAGCCAATACAGAGCCAGGTCTTACGTCACTGAATACGTTTCATGTTTCATTTCACTAGCGCGGCCGCGGCAGCGCCAAACACAACAGACTTGTTCGAGGTGCAACAGCGCCACGCAGACCGATCGGCACACAACACACTAAAGCACCGCGAGAACGATCCAAAAGCATAAAGAGCCGTCTGCATTCCAGTCGCTCCCTGCAGCACCCCGATGCCTCGCACCGAATGGTCCGCGCAGCACCTTATCCATCCCGAACAAGCCTAAACAAACTATCAACAATGGCGGACGTTGCGTTGCTATTGATGTTCATGGCTTTGCGAACCTACATCGGCATCCAAATACGGCGAATCCAACATGTTCGTGTTTAGCTGCTATTTCAAATATGGCGGTCCAAAGTTTCTGTCTCTTGTTGTTCACGGTAACCCCGCCCCCAGCCCCTGACGCAAGCGGTTCTTCCTTCTAGCCCAGCAATGTTTTGGTGCTACTTACGAACCGCTTTTCCTGGTTCGGAGCTGGTGCTTTGGGTGTCGAAAAACAAAGAACCGGTTTGAAACTAGGCTCTGGCTCTGAACCAGCACTGGAACTGCCTTGGTGGAAAAGGGGTATATGTGTGAGAGAGAGAGTTTGTTTGCCTCTCTTTCCAAATGAATCATTAATTGTTATTCCAGCTTCGTGGAACTTTGACCAATGAGAGGACAGTTTACTCGCAAGTGACAATTTTGGTCCGTTTAGAAACTTTGCCGTGTGAAAGCAAATTGCACACAGAATAAAAAGCAACATTGTAATAATTTTAATCCCTGTTTCGGAATAAAGCAATCGATCTACAGGTGTGAAAACACCCTTAATCGCGGCTTGTGCTTGTGTGTGTGTGAGTGAGTGAGAGAGAGAGAGAGAGAGAGAGAGAGAGAGAGAGGGGGGGGGGGGGGGGGGGGGTCATATAGCAGCGGAGTGTGCAGCCCATCAAAAATCGTCTTAATCGCTGCCTGTTTGCAAACACAAACGAGCATCATCACTGTGTCTGTCACGCGACTCTGTTCCCCTCTCCGGCTTGAACTGATGGTAAAACCAAGGACATTATTAACTGTCTTTAATTTTGAAAGCTGAAGCTGGCTATTATTGAAAGGGGCGTTACATTTCCGACGCGACTTGTGGTGTTCGGCCAATTACAATGCACTGTGCCAGTTGGCCAATCAGAGCAGACTGTGCTTGTCGGAAAGAGGGACTTTGTAGAAAACGAAGCGTTTGAGAGAGGCGGGGAATAGAGGACCTACAATCATGTATTTGAAAAATTATGTTTTTTGAACATTAAAGGTGCTGTATGTAGGATTGACACCCAGCGGTTGAACTAGGTATTGCAGTCCAAATTCAAAATATTGGAGACGGTTTTTTTCACCAGCCCCTCCTCCTCAGACTTGAGGCACGCGCAGGTTGCCAGATTAACGACACCAACAGGAACGGGCGCACATGACGATGAATGCGCGGCGTTTTCCGCCAACTGGCAACCCGGGGTGCCGAAATACAATTGGGTAAACTGGCAGTGGGCGGGTTTCACAAACCATAACAAACACAGACATTCCGGGCCGGTGTTGTGTAATATTCGGTTCCTGTGAAAAACTGTTCCAGTGGGTGGAGTTTACGTGAATAGTCATTAGTTCTTCTTTTGTGGGCATGTCCTTGAATCAACGCGCAAACGAATGGAACTGAAAATATTAGTGCATGATCCTCAAATTGCTACGTGTTTAATGGATTATTTCGAAAAGGTAATGAAGTATCAATGTTCAGCATTAAAGCATTAACTGCAACAGTGTCAAAATAATACATAGTTTGTGTAATAATATGACAAATCGTCTATAAGCTGTTTTGCCTGATTGATTACAGGAACACAGCAAAACAAACAATAAGTGAATAAATTATGCTAACTTTTTGACGTGTTTAGCTTTTATATATTTCATTTGTGGGGCTTTAATTAATGTATTTATTTATTTGAATGTTTAGCCTACCTAGTTGTCATTGGTGACTAGTACTGCAGTGTGCAACAATGCCTGAAACAAACCTCTACAAATGTATCTGTGGCCTAATAAAATGTATATAAGCTAGTCTGGTGTGAGTATCCTGTGTCATTCTTTATTTATTTCATCATCTTCTTTTTTTATTTTTAATAGCCAGTATTTCCCAGCCTCCACAGCTCCATCAGTATCTTTATCAACACCAAACTACAAATATTCCCTTTTCTCATATTATATCATGTAAATTATAATTAAAGTCACACAGGTAAATGCACGTTTACTTCTATCTGTCACATATTATCTTCTATTATTATTTTAAGTAAAAAAAAAAAAATCTTTCCACATACACCTGTATTTAGTTAAGTCAAATACAGAGCATTGCTTAACAGTTTAGAGAATCTGAGAAAGAACTACTACTAATATTATAATAATAAATATCATATATAATCATACATCGTGTCTGTTCTTTGACCATATGTTGCACTGAAAAACAATCTCTTTCATGTCATATGTTTAAAAATGGTGTGTGAAAACATCCACAATTTCATGATCCTAGTGTTGTGTTCAGAAGTCAGTCAGAAGTCAGAAAGAGCTTTATTACCAAGTATGTTTACACACACAAGGAATTTGACTTGTTGACAGAAGCTTCAAAGAAGAAAGTATGGATTGTGCAACATACATGATAGGGAGGGCAGATATCCATAGGAATCATGTTTAACATTTGAAAATCTGTTAAACCCTTTTGAATAAGATTTTCAAATGTTAATCACATTTTACAACAATGAAACCCAAATGTTTTTGTCAGCCAAACTCTGTTCTCCTGTCTCCTCCTGAGATTAATATCTTCTGAGATTAATTTAAAGTTAATATTTCAATAATTTTAACACTTTCATGTTGACAGTTCTCTGATATGGGTTAATTTTAACATGACATGTAGGTTAACAAATAACGTTATCTTTTTTAGTAAGTGTTTTATTTGGACTGTTTATATAAAAATGCTACTCAAAACATTATGTTGTAGAGTATATAAATATTAGTTACATTCATTAAATGTTACTATGACAAGTACAGAAGTAATTGCTTTATGAATATAACTCAAATTGAAAAGACAAGGGAAATTGTGTGAAAGTATGTTTATGTTGAATGAAGCAATGCAAAATTAAGTCAGCGTGTGGTGTCTGAGATAATTATTAAAACAGGGCCTTGGCACTCAATGAAAACAGCCTCCTCCATGTCAGTTCACACAATGATCAGCTACCAGTGACTTAAGATCCACATCCAGTCTGAAACAAGACAATGCCTTTACATGATGATGAATATATGTGGAAACATCACAAAAGCAAATCAAGGCCATATTATGACACTACTGATGATGACATATGTATGATTTCTTATCCAAATTTAAAAATAATATTCTTGGAGTAGCTGCTGACCTAGAGGTGTCTTGATGTCCAAGAAGACTGTGCCATCAGAATAATGCTTTACGGTTTATTCAGTGTATTATAGGCTATAATCAATTACAAATTATAATGATTACAATATTAACATTTTAACTACAAAAAACATTTCTCAGTAGGCATGTAGCTTATGTAGGTAACAGAAACATATACAAAATAAACAAGGGTTTATGAATGACACAGGATACTCACACCAGACTAGCTTATATACATTTTATTAGGCCACAGATACATTTGTAGAGGTTTGTTTCAGGCATTGTTGCACACTGCAGTACTAGTCACCAATGACAACTAGGTAGGCTAAACATTCAAATAAATAAATACATTAATTAAAGCCCCACAAATGAAATATATAAAAGCTAAACACGTCAAAAAGTTAGCATAAGTTATTCACTTATTGTTTGTTTTGCTGTGTTCCTGTAATCAATCAGGCAAAACAGCTTATAGACGATTTGTCATATTATTACACAAACTATGTATTATTTTGACACTGTTGCAGTTAATGCTTTAATGCTGAACATTGATACTTCATTACCTTTTCGAAATAATCCATTAAACACGTAGCAATTTGAGGAGCATGCACTAATATTTTCAGTTCCATTCGTTTGCGCGTTGATTCAAGGACACGCCCACAAAAGAAGAACTAATGACTATTCACGTAAACTCCACCCACTGGAACAGTTTTTCACAGGAACCGAATATTACACAACACCGGACCGCACATATTCAAAGAAGGATTACAAACTATAGCATTGTTTTTCAGATAAACAAGTATGTTAACTTAGCATGTTTCTTAAATATCTGCAAACATATTATGGTATTTTTATGCTTTAGTAGAGTCAAAATCCTACATACAGCACCTTTAAAGCATGTCAACATATTCTGTTACACCAAATATTCAAAATAATGATCTGTAAAGCATCATTTGACCCCTTTAAGACCATTTAAACGGTGCGTGTAAGGTTGGATCCGATTGCTATGTGCACGTCAGAGTGCATTTGAAGCAGATATTGACGCGCATGCGTGCGCATAGTGAAGCTGAGCGAGAGCTTGCAGTTGATGGGTGTGTGAACGAGGGCTGGAGTTAGTCTTTACCGGACACCAATGGAGAAAAGGTGAGTTTCATTATTGTGTTTTAGTTATATGTATGTGTGCATTATTGCGTATTCTGAGGCAAATCGGTAGAGATTTATTCATGCAGTCTGCTACAGAGGCGTGTATATCGCGAGCATTTCTTATACAAATAGAATTATTAAAAAGGGGGAAGAAATGTAGCCTATTTACAATGAATAATGTCCATAATGAAAGATGAGTATGAATAACATGAAGGTAATTGATGCAGCTGTGCGTACAAATTTAGGAAAACACTCATATCATACAGTTTCTTTGGGGCTTGTGTATAAATTTTGATTTACTAGCTAAAACAGACATATGTGACATATGCCTTACTTATGTATACACACACACATATATATATATATATATATAAGTTTATTTATGGTTTTTGAAAATTATTATTATGAAGAAAAAGATGCATGAACATAAACATCACAGTGATCTCGTATGTGCATGTTTTAACATGTGTGTGCTGATGAGCTCAGGTGTTCTGTTGTAATTGGTCTCATTGGATATAAATGTTTGCTACATGTCTGTTGTGTATTGTGGCATGCAGGCCTCTTTCCTACCTGGAGGGCTGCTTAAATTCATTAAGCACAATTAAGCACTACAACTGTGAATGTGTACTTTTGTCATATTGGTGGGTCATTCCACGAAATCGGTGCCTTTTGCATCCCTAAGAAATAATCTAACATAGATTTAATATAACAACAAATAAATATGCAATTTAAAAAACATAACAATACTATGTATGCTTTACATCAAAAAAGTAAATTACATATTTTTAATATTTTACATAATTTAAAAAGCATTTATCAAGTCTGCTTTATTGTCAATTCTTCCACATGTACAGTACATACATACAGAGAATTGAAATTGCATTACTCTCAGACCCTTGGTGCATACAGTTAACATTAAATACTGACAGTAGACGTTCAAATACAGATAAATACAGTTTAAACATATGTACATACAAACTATACAGATATACAAATGAGGACATTGTAGAAAAATAAAAAAGAGATAGATAAAGTGGCATAAGGCACATATGGCAGATAGAGTGCAAACCAGTTAAATAAAACAAAACTGTGCAGATATATGTGTAGTGCAAAAAAAGAACAGTCTTTTATCAGACTGTCAGAAGAGGTAGTTTACAGTCAATGCTGGATGAGGTAGAGATCAGTCCAGTGCTGCACAAAGTGACTGGTGCGGGTCACAGTTTGGGGGGGGGTCGTAGTGTCAGAGTTCAGTGTTGCGTGGGGTAAAAGAGGGGGTGGGGGGCAAGGACAGGTGGGAGTTCAGCTTCCTGACAGCCTGATTTACATTTACATTTCTGCATTTACAGACGCTTTTATCCAAAGCGACTTACAGTGCATTCAGGCTGTTTTTTTTTTGTCAGTATGTGTGTTCCCTTTGGGAATTGAACCCACAACCTTTTGCGCTGCTAACGCAATGCTCTACCACTGAGCCACAGGCTTTTGAAGTCTCCTCCTCCTTCAAGTCTGCTGGTCCTCGCCTGGAGACTCCGAGTCTCCTCCTCCTTTTTATGCTGGTAAGGGTAAGGTTTTTGGCCTGTCCCTCACTGTGATTTTTCTTTTTCTGGTGGTTAAATGAGGACTTTTCATTTGTTCTTACTGGTGGTTGAATGAGGTTGAATTTTTTTTTTTCACACATAACATAACATAACATAACATAACATTAACATCCATACAAAATTTTTCTTACTCCTCAATAATGTTCATTATCTTTTTTTTCCCAGCGATTCGCTACTGCCGTTTACATTCCATAACTGGTGGTTGAAATACACGACATCAGCGGCTACATCAACAACACATCTATCACATGCCCCATACAAAACTGCCGTTTACATTCCACCTCAGGCAGACACCGGCTGGCCTTGTCCACTACACGACGAGCTCAGCGGCTAATCAACAAACACCCTGACGCTGCCTCTATCATCGCGGGGGACTTTAACAAAGCCAACCTCAGGAAGGTTGCCGAACTTCCACCAGCATGATCCTTCCAACTAGAGGACCAAATACACTGGATCATTGCTACACTCTAAGAATGCCTACAAAGCTCGTTCCCTGCCGGCTTTTGGTTCGGACCACGCTGCCATTTTCCTCACACCGGAATATAAACAAAGGTTCAGGAATCCCCGGAGGAGAGGGAAACGCGCTGGTCCTCCCACTCTGAAGCTGCTACAGGTGTTCTGATACGTCGACTGGGACATGTCCGGGCGAGTTCAGTGACGTCAGCGAGTTCACGGATGTAGCATTAAGCTTTGTCAACATGCTAACCGACCAAGCCACTGAAACGGTAACAATAAGGACATTCTCAAATCGAAACCGTGGGTGGACAGAACAATCCATGCTGCGGTTAACCAACGCACTGCCGCATACAACGCTGGTCTTTTGTCAGGAAAATGAGTGAATGGCAGGGACAAAGCATCGTGCTATGCTCTCCAGACGGGCAGTTAGAGCTGCTAAACGGCCGCTTCGAATGTAATGGCGGAGGACTCTGCCGTCACACTTCAGCGCGTCAGGAAGCAGCAGACAGAATGATGTTCGACGCATGTGGCATGTTATGAAGACCATCTGTTCCTCTGGAAATAACTCCTCGGAGAGAACTGAGAGCAGATAAATTGTTGGCCAAAGAGTTAAACACCTTCTAGCCGCCGGCTTCTGATGGCGGAGCGACTGGCCGCGTTCTCAGCGCGTCAGGAAGCAGCAGACAGAGCAGCGATGTTGCTGGTTTGTTTACTTCCATCTTTAATGAGTCACCGTGTGCTACCTCGGAGAGTCCCCACCTCATTTAAGAAATTTGTCTCAGGAAAGCCGCCGGACCTGATGGGATTACTGGCCGCGTTCTGCCTAAGATGCGCCGACACCCTCTTGCCTGGTTTGTTTGACTATCCAGTTGCCCTCACATCAACAGTCATGAAGGTTTTTGACTTTTAAAAAAACACCTGTGGCTCCTCCATCCCTGCATTTAAGAAATTTGTGGACCCTCTACCTGTGCCTAAGAACAGTAAACCCCAAATAGGTCCTGATGATGCCATCTCTCATCGCCCAGTTGCACTCTTCACATCAACAGTCATGAAGGTTTTTGAGAGACTTTTAAAAAAACACACATGCTCCTCCATCCCTGCTACTTTGGACCCTCTCAGTTTGCTACAAATAGGCTACTGATGATGCCATCTTCAGGTACTGCACTCTCAGACCTCGGCCTAAACACACTCAGAAAAAACTGCAACTATGATTCAGACTTCCTCACCTATAGCTCAGCTTTCAACACAAGTGGTGAAAATCCCCACCAAGCTATCTGCCAATTCACCTCCAACTCCTCACCCTGAACGTAGGAGCCCTAAACAGGGCTGTGTCCTGAGTCCCCTGCTCTACTCCCTCTGGATTACACACACGACTGTGTGTCCTCTCACAGCTCCACAAGTGGTGAAAATGGGCTAATTCACCTCCAACTCCATCACCCTGCTGATAGGAGCCCCGCACTGTGGTTCTGGGCCTCATTTCCAACAATGATGAGACCGCTAGTCCCCTGCTCTTGGGTGACTCCCTCTAGAGAGACACACACTGTGTGTCCTCTCAGGACACTGTCTCTTCTATTGTTAAATTTGCTGACACTGTGGTTCGTGAGCCTCATTTCCAACTGAGACCGCTGATTGTAGACTTGGGTGAGGTCAGGAAGAGACAGCAGCGGCCCTACATCATGCCAGGACAACGGGTCTCTCTCTGTGGAGAGGGAACGGCAGCAAAACTAAAGACTTGTACATCTCCAGGAAGAGACCTGACTTGGAGCGGCACACATTCAAACACTTATGATCAGCGGGAGGCAAAGACTGTGGAGAGGGTGAGCAGCTTCAAGACACCTCTGAGGTAAACATCTCAGGGTCTGCTTGGACTGAAAACTATTCAGGGGCCATAGAAAGTGTATTGACAGGCAGTGCATCTCAGTGTGGTATGCGACAGTAACGCCACAAATCAGGGTCTGCAAAGCAATACTCTTTCAGATTCAGTCGTGCGCATAGAAAGTGTAGCTGAGGCATCTCTGGGTCTGCCCTCCCCTCTCTGCAGTGTGGTAATCTACCTCACTGCAAAAGACTGAGCTCTGCAAAAAGTCGTGCGCTTCAAGGCTACCCCATCTCTGGGTCTGCCCTCCCCTCTCTCACTCTGCTGCCATCTACCTGGCAAAAACTGCAAAAGCATTGAGCTGCAAAAATAAGCTTCTTCCCTCAAGGCCAAATCAGGCTCCGGAAACCGTCTTTTCACTCTGCTGCTCCTAAACTGGCAAAAACTGAGAGATTGAGGAGGAGTCTCATAACATCCCTACAGGACAGGCAATTTAATAAACTGTAAAAACATTCATTATTCTCCATCATCCGCATTGCTCCTAAACTCAGCTCATAACATACATACCCGACTCAATTTAATAAACTGTAAAAACATTCATTATTCTACAACCTGTTTTGCATCCGCATTCCTCTATGCACATCCCTGTTTATATTAATATTTATTAAATCCGGTACAGTAGACTGTATTGCACATTTTATTTTATTTCATTGCACATTCTACTCCTTATTTCCTGTTTATATTAATATTTTTTTAAATCTTACTCTGTATTGCTATATTTACATTTTATTTTATTTCAGGCACATTCTACTCCTTATTTCTTATTTATTTTTATTTTATTTTTTTCTTATTTTTTATCTTACTCTTACCTATATACAAGGTCCATAAAATTTTTGGACACAATACACCACCACATTTTTGGCTCTTACACCACCACAAATGGATTTCAAATGTGCTTTGAAACGAACAAGATGTGCTTTAACTGTCAGGTTTAATTTGAGGGTATTTACATCCAAATCAGGTTTAATTTGACGGTGTATTTACATCCAAATCAGAATTACAACAGTTTGATGTGCCTCCCACGGTGTAAGGGAATTACAACAAAAGTAATGGGCATATGTGAATAATAATCATAAATCAAACTTTCACTTTTTAATACTTGTTAAGGGACCAAAAGCAAATCCTTTGGGACAGAATAATAATCATAAATCAAACCCTTTTTAATACTTGGTTGCAAATCTTTGCAGTCAATTACAGTTTCATCCCTGAATGCTCTGGAACGCCTCTACTAGACACCGTCTTCAGTTCCTGCTTGTTCTTGGGGCATTTTCCCTTCAGTTTTGTCTTGCCAGGCCTCTATGCAACCGTCTTCAGTTCCTGCATGCTCAATCTTGGGGCATTTTCCCTTCAGTTTTGTCAGGTGATTCAGCAAGACTTGGCCATGCTCATAACAGTCCACTTCTTTCCCTTCAAAAACAGGTCAGGTGATTGACTTGCTTTTGCATTGCATAACATGCTTTGGGTCCACTTCTTTCCCTTCACTCTTTGGTTGCTTTTGATGCTTTGGGTCGTCCATCTGCACTGTGAAGTTCAATGAGCATTTGAAGCACTGAATATGAGCAGATAATATTGCCCGAAACACTTCAGAATTCATCCTGCTGCTTTTGTCAGCAGTCACATCATCAATAAATACAAGAGAACCAGTTCCACTGGCAGCCATACATGCCCACGCTACCACCACCATGCTTCACTGATGAGGTGGTATGCTTAGGATCATGAGCAGTTCCTTTCCTTCTCCATACTCTTCTCTTCCCATCACTCTGGTACAAGTTGATCTTGGTCTCATCTGTCCATAGGATGTTGTTCCAGAACTGTGAAGGCAAGGAACTGCTCATGATCCTAAGCATACCACCTCATCAGTGAAGCATGGTGGTGGTAGCGTGGGCATGTATGGCTGCCAGTGGAACTGGTTCTCTTGTATTTATTGATGATGTGACTACTGACAAAAGCAGCAGGATGAATTCTGAAGTGTTTCGGGCAATATTATCTGCTCATATTCAGCCAAATGCTTCAGAACTCATTGGACGGCGCTTCACAGTGCAGATGGACAATGACCCAAAGCATACTGCAAAAGCAACCAAAGAGTTTTTGAAGGGAAAGAAGTGGACTGTTATGCAATGGCCAAGTCAATCACCTGACCTGAATCCGATTGAGCATGCATTTCACTTGCTGAAGACAAAACTGAAGGGAAAATGCCCCAAGAACAAGCAGGAACTGAAGACGGTTGCAGTAGAGGCCTGGCAGAGCATCACCAGGGATGAAACCCAGCGTCTGGTGATGTCTATGCGTTCCAGACTTCAGGCTGTAATTGACTGCAAAGGATTTGCAACCAAGTATTAAAAAGTGAAAGTTTGATTTATGATTATTATTCTGTCCCATTACTTTTGGTCCCTTAACAAGTGGGAGGCACATATGCAAACTGTTGTAATTCCTACACCGTTCACCTGATTTGGATGTAAATACCCTCAAATTAAACCTGACAGTCTGCAGTTAAAGCACATCTTGTTCGTTTCATTTGAAATCCATTGTGGTGGTGTATAGAGCCAAAAATGTTAGAATTGTGTCGATGTCCCAATATTTATGGACCTGACTGTATATATATTCTCTTGTTATGTTTCATTTTTTTTTTTTTTTTTTTTGCACTGTCCATTGAGCGGACCTGTCCTGACCTACATTTCACTACTGATTATAACCCTGTATGATTGTGTATGTGACAAATAATAAAGAACTCCTTGAATGAACTCCTTGAATGTCAATACTGGTACCATGTTAATTTAAACAATTATTTCTTACATTTAATATACTCAATATCTACAAGTTAAATCATTTTAAAGTGTACAATATGTGCATTTGTGAACTGGACTATAAACTGGCAATTAGCAAAAAAAAAAATTAAATCAAACCTGTTACCGTTTTGACATGTGGGTAACAGGGATGACATAGATTAGGTGTCACCCTGTTTTTAAAGATCGTCTGTGTAAAATGCAAACATGTTTAAAGGTCACCATGACTGTATTATTGAGCTAATGCCTATATCATTCAGTGGCATATGAGCATGAGTTACATTTTAGTTACTGGTATTGTTACTATTACTGGATGATCAGTCTCAATAAAACGATTTTTTTATTTTTTATTTCTTTTTTTTCCCATAACTCATTGTCAATAATGCATCCATGTAAATTAAATTACAGCAAGGTGACTGCAGACTTTCACCCCAGTCTTGCAGTGTTCAAGAAAGTCAAGATCTTGGTCTGGTTTCAGATGATCACAGAAAGACCCAGATCTGATCATCTTCCTTGCCTAATAATTGAACCAGATCAACATATCTGTACAGTTATGTAAATAAATATGTGCAGTGTGCTGAAGAATGTATGTCCTGTCATCCCTGTTACTCTGGTCAGTCCTGTGACTATGACGTCAATCCTGTTACTGTCATTAATTTCATAAAAATTGTTAAAATTATATTTGATACAGCCTTCCAGGTTTTTCCATTGTAACTTTAACTATATTTTATTTTGGACAAAGTCCTTTTTTAATAGCTCTCTTGTAAAAATATATTTTTTCTTAATTGACGTGGTCACCCACCAAAATTAGGATGTTCTTTGTCATCTGAATGACAAATATAAATATATTTTTAAAAAGTCCGAAATTTGAAACAATCCCAGTGAAAAGAGGGACTAAAATGCTGCTCATATATGTGAAAACTAGCACATAGTTCTAATTAAACTATACGCTTGTGTCGGTAACAGGGTTTGACAAAAAAAAAAAAAAAAAGAGGTAGAAAAATAGTCATAAAATAATAAATTACATAGAGATGGCACAATACAATTTCTTGTCATTTTAAGGTGTCTCCATTTCATGGATATTTAAAAAATGTTGATTAAACTTACTCTATTTTTTTAATTTTTCCAAGTGGCAAAGGCACCAATTTCGTGGAATGACCCTGGTAACTCTTTTGTTCTCACTTGTGTGAAGCATTTTGGTAAACTGATAGTTCTGTCTGTAGCTAATGGGGTCTGAACTGGAGATGGGAAAATGTCCACCACAGAATGCTGGAAATGCAACCCAAGTGCAGAATACTCCCCCCAACACTCACATCTTGGGAAGTGTGAACACCCAAACAGTTGGCTTGTTTAACTCTCCTTCAAATGCCTGCTGCATCTGTTGGTGTTGCTGCTGTAGCTGTTCTTGGTAAGAAACATCTTTAAATGTTTTGCATGAAATACAGCATGGTTTCTCGATAGGCAGCCCAGCTTACTTAGTTTTGTCATAGTCTCAGCATATTAGCTTATGGGACCATCATAGCATGTTGAGGCCATGACATATTACCTCATAGAAACTTGATAATGTGATGTGGTGATATGAAGTGACCTTTGCAAACCATTTTTCTTTTGTATCAGTACATCATAAATAGGAGTCATATGTTTTATTGTCTTTAGTTAGGGTTAGAGTTAGACAAAATGTAAGATGATAAATTATTCTACACACAAAATTAGTTGGGTTTTTTTTACAAGCAAATTAGGAGGTTATGATACCAGTTGCTGATTTTCCCCCCCTTTGTTTAGGCATTTTCTTTTTGTTGTTGTTGTTGTTGTTTATTGCCTCTATAACAGGCAAACTGTCCTCAAACAAAAATATCAGTAGCCATTTGAAATTAGAGGCAACCACTGCATTTTAATCAAAATCTAAACAAAGATGCTATGCACATGCAGCATGAGCAGTTGTTTTTTATTTGAATTAGATTGTATAATATAAAGATTTAAAGCAAAACCAGAATGGTCTGACTGTAGATTTGTGGATTAAAAGAGCATTCACTTATCTTAGAGTTTGATTTCAGCTGTTTCTGAAGCACGCTGCAACTGCTACAGCAAGCACTAGTCATATATTTGAATGTTGAAAAGCAAGCTCATTGGCTACCGATACAGGAGAGAACCAGTCAGCTGTGCCATGTGATAATGATGTCATTATGTCAGATTGAGTTACTGTCAGATATCGGACTGTGCCATCTAGAGTTTCATGCCAGAACTTTGTATGTATATACAGTATAAATACACACATGCATGTATATACTTAGGAAAAATATGTTATGTTTATATATTAAATACATTTATATATAAATTATATGAATATAAATATATACATGTAAGTACATGTAAATATTTAAAAATATATATACTGTATGTGTTTATATTTATATATACATTATAAATATACACAGTACACAGACATATATTATGTAAACAAAAACTTTTATTTTGGATGCAATTAATCGCGATTAATCATTTGGCAGCACTAGGTTGTTCATTCATGCCGCACGGTTCTGCCGTGTATAAAGCACAATCACTTGGCTCCTCACTCATTCACACGATACCAGCCCCTCATCAGCGGCTGCCGTGTTTGGAAGACACTGCTCTCTTATTCACACGATACCAGCCCCCCCACAGCGGTCTGCCGTGTGTAGAGGACACTCTCTCATTCACATGATACCAGCCCCACATCAGCGGCTGCCGTGTTTGGAAGACACTGCTCTCTTATTCACACGATACCAGCCCCCCCCACAGCGGTCTGCCGTGTGTAGAGGACACTCTCTCATTCACATGATAGCAGCCCCACATCAGCGGCTGCCGTCTTTGGAAGACACTGCTCTCTTATTCGCACGATACCAGCCCCACATCAGCGGCTGCCGTGTGTAGAGGACTCCGCTCTCTCACTCATTCAAGGTGACATGGAGCCCCTGCTTCAGTCGCTCACCCACTCGCCAGTAGTAAAGCGGCCCCGCCTCAGAGCGGCAGTGAGTCATATTATGAAACGGCACGCAAAAGCGAGGAGTCACCTGATGCCCCTGCGCAGAAAAGCGCGCGAAGGCGAGGAGTCACCTGATGCCCCTGCGTGGAAAAGCGCGCGAAGGCGAGGAGTCACCTGATGCCCCTGCGCGCGAAGGCGAGGAGTCACCTGGTGCCCCTGCGTGGAAAAAGCGCGCGAAGGCGAGGAGTCACCTGATGCCCCTGCGCAGAAAAGCGCGCGAAGGCGATTAGTCACCTGGTGCCCATGCGCGCGAAGGCAGGGAGTCACCTGATGCCCCTGCGCAGAAAAGCGCGCGAAGGCGAGGAGTCACCTGATGCCCCTGCGTGCACCCTATCAGCCTTCAAGATTTCGCTGGACTATTACGTCAGTTGTTCACGCCCCTACGAAGTGGTGTTCAACTAGGTCGTATAGCATAGTCACAGTCCGTAGTGACAGGTGCTGATGCATGTCTGCACAAAGATCAGGCGCCGCTCACAGTCGTCTGCCGCCCTCACCGGTTAAAAAGCAGCAGACCGTGAGATCGAGGTCTTCTGTGGCGCACGGCTCATCGCAGTGCAGGGACACAGTGACCCGCGACCGCTCCTGCCAAGAGCCGGATGTGCGGGGAAAAGTGTAAAGAGGCCCGGGAAGAGCCCGCAAGCTGTCTCAAATTGTTCAAATTTGTGTGATAGTGTATGTTCATTAAAGTGCATATGTTTGCGCAAAAGAGCTCTTTCCTCCTCACTCAGTCAATACAGCGCCGCTCGCCCCGCCTCAGAGCGGTACAGAGCCACTGCTCACGTGGGTTATAGCTGCCCAGCACTCGCCAGCGCATCCAACGACCAAGCCGCTAAAGCCGCTATGTCAGTTCTTGAGCGCGTGGGAAAACTATTCCGAGAATCTCACGTTGGTTACTTGGCGTGATAGAGCGTGGGTACGCCCCTCAATTCAGATGCAGACCACCCTGTTTCAACGGCGTGGTGCAGTCTCTAACATTGCCTCAAAATGCCCTGGTCCTGAGACAAGAGCTATGCAACCTGCTCGAAAAAGGAGCGATAGAACGAATCCCGGTGAGCGAGCTGGAAAGTAGCTTTTACAGCCGCTATTTTGTGGTGGCCAAGAGGGATGGAGGACTCCGCTCGATTCTAGATCTCAGGCCCATCAACAGAGCGCTCTGCAAGCGTCCGTTCAGAATGATATCGCTGGAACAGATCCTGGCGCAAATTCGCCCCGGGGACTGGTTGCGTCCGTGGATTTAAAGGGCCGCGTACTTTCTCGAAGTGCATGGACGCAGCTCCTCCCATCCCCTCAGAGCGAGCGGAATGCACGTTCTCAATTATTAGATGACTGGCTGATATTAGTTCAGTCACGGCACACGCCAGCCATATAGACAAACTGCTTCGTCACTTGGAGTTCTTGAGGCTATGCGTGAATATGCGTAAGAGCATTCTTGCCCCGAGTCAGTCTAACGTATCTGGGAGTGTGCTTCGACTAAAAGCAGTGGAGATGCGCGCTCGGCCGCCAGTTTGTCTTCCCTGTGCCTTTTCAAACTGGGCAGTTTACTACACATGTGCCCGCTGCAGTTTTGGCTGAAATCTCGAGTCACTTGGACGGCGTGGACTTCGGGCCGTTTGCGCATCGTGGTCCCCCGCGGCTGCATCGAAGCTCTGAGGCCGTGCCGCTAAAGTCTCTTCAGATGGGGGTTCCCCTGGGCTTGGTGACGTCACGTGTCGTGGTCACGACTGACGCATCGACTGGAGGCCGGTGAGCAGTGTGCGAGGGCATGCCGACTTTAGGGCTGTGGTCAGAACCTCAGAGCCGTTGGCACATAAACCGCTTGGAGCTGGAAGCAGTGGCTCTAAGGATTTTCGGCCGCAGCTGGAACAGCGGCATGTATTGATTCGCACCGACAACATGTCTGTGTTTCGTACATAAATCACAAGGATGTGTACAATCCAACAAGCATGCAGCGAATCTCCTGCTATGTGCGGACCGTCACTTTCTCTCAATCAGAGCAGCGCACATCCCCAGTCTTCTGAACCACAGGGCGGACATGCTTTCCAGGAGGGGATTCCTCAAGGAGAGTGGAGGTTGCACCCTGAGTCGGTTCGGATGATTTGGACTCGCTACGGGCCAGCGGAGGTGGATCTGTTCGCCACGAGCTCGAGAATGCATATTGCCTGCTGTTCTTCTCCCTGTCTCACTCCCCGCTGAAGGGGGACACGCTGACAAAGCACTGGCCAGCAGCCGGGCAGAGGTGCTTCGGTGATACTCATCGCCCCGAACTGGCCGAACCAGCTTTGGTTCCTGGACCAGACGGAGCTGCTGGTGGCATCGCCCTGGCCGATTCAGGAAGGATCTGCTATCTCAGATGAGCGGCTCAGGTGGCACCCGAACCCGGAGTTGTCTTCATGTGTGGTTGCTTCGGGGATATCAGAAGCTGAGTGCCCTGCATTCTCGTGTGCTCGACATGCTCGGAGGCGCGGACACCCTCTACGAGGCATTTGTATGCTCTGAAATGGGGAGTGTTTGTGAAATAGTGCCGTTATGTTCATATCGACCCGGCTGCTTGCTCCGTGTTGGATGTTCTGCGTTTTCTACGGTACAGACTGGTTAGTGGATCTTTACTATCAACACTGAAAGTCTACGTGGCCGCTATTGCCTCGTTTCGTTCCCCGCTGGGCGGGCAATCGATTGGTAGGCACGCGCTGGTGGTGAGTTTTCTTGTAGATTGCATCCCCCGCGCCCTCCTTCAGTCCCGCCCTGGGTCCTAGAGGTGGTGTTAATAGCTCTTTCACAGCTACAACTCGAGCCTTTAGCATCCGTTGATATGAAGGACTCTCAAAGTGCACTTCTTCTTGCCCTTGCTTCGGCTAAGCGCATAGGGGATTTACAATGGACAGCGACTGTATTCACTTTGGCGGTGACTGCGGCGTCACTCTCTGGCGAGAATCACGTGCTTAAAATCACTATCTACCCCCTTCAGAACGCAGACTGTTTCGCTGTCTGCCCTGTCTTCTGAGTCATCGACCTCACGTGATGCGAATGCTCAGATTTCGGTGTGCCCTGTCGGGGTTTTGAGGATTTACATCGACCGTTCGGCCAGCTTTCGGCAATCTGACCAGCTATCTTGTGTGCTACGGTGGTTGTGCGAAGGGCCGTATCAAAACAGGGGCTTCCCACTGGATTGTGGACGCTATCACGGCTGCTTATACGAGCCAAGGTTTGGAATGCCCCTTTCACATTAGGGTTACTCAACAAGGGTTATCGCCTCCTGTGCGTGGTTGAGAGGTATGTCTATTCAGGAAATATGCTTTGCAGCCGGCTGGTCTTCTCAGAATACCTTGCCAGGTTTTACAAGCTGGACGGTCAGTCCTTGGCCTCCTAAGTGCTGTCGGTGAGTGACTGATTCACGTTTATGCTACCTCTATTCATATGTGTGCTGCCTCACACAGTAATTACTCTGTGCAGCCCTTTATGCTATTGTTGTTGTTGTTGCCTGCCCTGTACTCAGTGCAGCTCCAGTTATACAATGTATATTCTATTGTGTACCATCATGTTTTGTGTTGACTGCTGTTTAACACAGTTATCTCTGTGCAGCCTTCTCACAATGCTGTTGTTTTTGCTTCTGCCCTGTTTCTCAGCGCAGCATACGTTATTACTGACCAGATATGCAAATTTCGTATACCTGGGCTTTAGACGCTCATTGGCTTATCTCCACCTATCAGCTGCGAGCCCGCCTTCAAATCGCTATTTGTGGGAATTGTGTATGTGTTCTATCTTCGCTAGAGTGTAACTTGTACAGGCTGCTCGTAGCCTCTCTCACGGCGGGATTGAATATCGTTCCCATAACGGAGAATTCTCCGTGATGTTTCGTGAAAGCTCGAGAGGAACGGGTTACTATCGTAACCTCGGTTCCCTGAGAGCGGGAACGAGACATCATGGAGGTCGCCGTGCTCGCTGTACGACCAGCTAAGCGGCGTTCAGTATCCGATTCTGACGTAATTGTCGCGTGCACCACATTTTATACTGCCTCTCAGCTTGTCAGTATTTGCATGCGATGTGCATACTTCGCGACAATTAGTCATTTGATGAGCCAATAGGACTTCAGGAAAGGTTGGAAGGAAGGAGTTCCCATAACAGAGAATTCTCCGTGATGTCTCGGCTCTCAGGAAACCGAGGTTACGAAAGTAACCGGAGACGTTTTATCGTAGTACAACTGCTTAATTTTCTTTTGTGTGATTTCTGAGTGCTTGAGACTATAAAATCAATTAGACAACTGTATTAATAAAATCATAGCCGTAACTGTCTAGAGCTACAATTGTAATGTTGTTTATTTATTTATTTACTTTTATATTTTATTAAAGTTCTATTTTGACCCCTATAGTAGGTGTTTTTTGACTTCCATAATATTTGACGGAGGGGGCACAACAATACAATTCTGCTTATAGCACCCATTTGGCCAGCATCGGCCCTGTGAGGAACAATTCAAAAACTTAGTTTCCTCCCTCAAACAAATCTTACAGAAAGGATAAATCAGACATTAAAACTAGAGGTTTTTAGTGGATAGTGGATAGTGGATAGTGGTTGGGCCACAATGGCCGATAACTGATTAATTGATTGTTTTTATAATGGATACTGTAAATGAAAACTAAAATAGTGCTGAACTTTATTACACACACACAAAGTACAGAACCATACTTTTCATACGGAATAAAAATATTCATATAAAATATTAATTATACATCAATCATTAATGATTGCTTCCATTGTTCTCATTTCTAAGTTGCTTTGGATAAAAGCGTCTTCTAAATGACTAAATGTAAATGTAATGTTATATGGCAAGTTCATAGTTTATTAATGTTAACAAATGAAGCTTTAAAATTTAAAAATATATGGAATCTTATTGTGCTTAAGTGCTACTATTTCATATAAATTCAAACGTAAAAGATATTTAAGCATGATATTTAAGTATTACATTTAAGAAATTACATGCAATATGTATATTGTATACCCTCACACTTTGTTTGCTCAAATTTTAGAACACTTCATAATTATCTAATCAACATGACAAAATATTTTGGTCGCTCGCACCGGACAAAAAGTGCAGTGTCGTGTCGCGTCTAGGACAACTTACAGGTGCAACACACACCAGACATGTCACGTTCAATTCAAGCGGCAGTCCAAAACAGTATATTGTCAAACAGGCAAAAGTTCACTTCAGAAATTAATAAAGAGGCTGATGAGTTTAAAGTTCAGTGCAATCTATATTATAGCTGTCTATGTGAAGCATGCAGACTATATTAGATCTTCCAGCCTAGGGTGAAATCATTATGTACATTAACACTGATTTGGGACAAATATAATTTAATGGAAAACTGTGTGAATGGTGCTCTGTGGTGTGGCAGGATTTCTGTCGGCTGCATGAACACTTCAATGTGCTTTTTCACGTCACTAGCTTTATATATGCAACTTTGTTGGCAAACAAATATCAATGTCTCCAGCTGGACATAAACTCATGATGTTATACATTTGGGCAGTGCTTTCATGTGTTTTAGTCACACTGGCAAAAACTACTGGCATGGAGCTGATTTTGCCAATTGCCAATAGCTGATAGTTCCACAGGGCTCGCAAAATTTCAAAATCCCTGGTAGCCCTTCGGGCAGGTACTCAGATTTTGGTAGCCCGAAATTAATTTAACTAGCCCAAAAAAAAAAAAGACCATAAATGTCAATCAAAAACATTTTCAATACACAAATATCAAGGAAAGAGTTTTATTTCACTATTTACAGGCAATGTTCCCTCTAATGTTTTTTTTTTCTTGCTGAGCAAAACTTTTCTCTATTGGGCGGACATTTCGGGCACCTGAGCAAAAACATTCTTTATACCAGACCTGTACAGCGCGCACACAAAAGATGTGAAACTTTTAACTTTAATGTGCTATTTATATTTGATTTGACCCTTGATGTAACTAAATGATGTACATTTTAGGTTACCTGAGAAAACATTTTTTACAGTATAATACACTGCCGTTCAAAAGTTTGGGATCAGTAAAGTTTTTTTTAAAGAAGTGTCTTATGCTCATCAAGGCTGTAGCCTATCTATTTGATACAAAAATTATGTTGTGAAATATTATTGCAATTTAAAATAAATGTTTGCTATTTAATATACTTTAAAATATAATTAATTCCTATGAAGCAAAGCTGTATTTTCAGCATCATTACTCCAGTCTTCAGTGTCACATGATCCTTCAGAAATCATTCTAATATGCTGATTTATAAGCAATGTTGGAAACAGTTGTACTGCTTAATATTGTTTGAGACCTGTGATATTTTAAAAAAATAAAAAGTTAAAAAGAACAGTGTTTATTCAAAATAGAGATTTTGTTACAATATACACTATTCAAAAGTTTGGGGTCAGAATAGTTTTTCTTTCTTTTTAAAGATACTTTACAAGAGTTTAAAGAAAGTTAAATAAACTTTATTCAGCAAGGATGAGTTACATGGATACAATTGATAGTAAAGACTTGTATTGTTAGAAAAGATTTCTATTTTGAATAAATGCTTTTCTTTTTCTTTTTATTAATCAAAGAATCAAAGAAAAAAGTATTAAGCAGCACAACAGTTTCACTGTAAATCAGCATATTAGATCAGCAACACTGATAATAATTCAGCATTTCAGAATGATTTCTGAAGGATCATGTGACACTGAAGACTGGAGTAATGATGCTGAAAATTCAGCTTTGCTTCACAGGAATAAATGATATTTTAAAGTATAGGTATTAAAATAGGAAACCAATATTAGAAATCGCAATATACTGTTTTTTCAGTATTTCTTAAATAAATACAGCCTTGATGAGCAAGAGACTCTAATATATCAAATATATATAATAGATAATATATCAAAACAAACTATTTAAACTGATAGAATAGAAAACAAACTGAAGCAAAACTTAAGCTGAGTAAGTTAAATATATATATATATAAAAAACGTGAACATATAAATTCTTCAATAGCTGTCTAAACATCCCTATGAAGTAGTTTGCACAATACAACAGTGTGACTTGTAAATGTATCTGAGTTTTGTTACCGTTCTGTGCCCATCCTCCTCACAGATGTTTTATGTATTTCCAGCACTTAATCAAGCCACTCTTCTTTAATACATGATGACGTTTATCTCACATGTCATTTGCGTTGGTTCTCATGTTGAGCGCACCGCAACAATTTACCCTATTGACTCGTTTGGCGCACATCATTCTCTTTCTATGAAACCTGTAAACCGCATTCACCGGTTCTAACTCTATAGCGACATCCACTCTATAGCGGTTTGCCTGAGTATTGCGATTCTTTCTCTTTTACTGGCATTCAATCAAATGACTTTCCCAACTAATTTTTGCGTGCGAGCGGCACATTATTTCTTCTATGCGGCCGCGCGCACGTAGCTTAGAGGGAACATTGCGTGGGAGCCCTGTATTTAAGGTAGCCCGTCGGGCAGGGCGGTGATACATTTTGGTAGCCCGACTGGAAAACACAATAGCCCCGGGACGTCGGGCTAGCGATTTTGCGAGCCCTGGTTCCAGCAATCTACTATCGGTGCCGATTAATCTGCAAAACTGATCAAGCGGTCGACCTCTATTAAAAACCATGATTGCATCATACATTGGACAGCATTATCAAGCCTGGGATCACTGATTATCTGAGTTTTACTTTGCCATGAACACAGCCCAACAAGAAACCAATGGAAAAACACCAGTAGCTCATGATAGATAGGAAGCTCAAGGCCATGAGGCTGACACAGACCTCCTTCCCAACAGTGTTTATAACCCTGAAACAGAACAATGGCAGAGGAGGTCAAGTGTAAAAGTGTGCGGCACCAGTGGAGCTATAATTCTGAATAAAGAAGACTTTCTAGACAATATATAGGATTAAAACAAGCTCATGAAGGTGAACAAACCGAGTACTGGCAAGTCTCTAAGGTAAACGATGGAGATGGAGGATCTTTATTGCACAGTCACTTTTCTAACAGCTGATTAGTCAATTTGGGTTTGCTTCTCCAGAATAAAACCTGCTCCCAGGGTAGTGTTCCACTATATTGGCACCCTGTAAATTGAGCAAAGGCGGCTGTGAAAATAAGCATTGTTTATCCTTTTTATCTTTCATTCAAAAAATTCACAAAATTCCAACCTATCATTGAAGTAAAACAATTGAAAGTGGGGGGAAAATCATGAAATAAATGCTTTCACTATTTCATGTTGGCCACAATTAGGCACCCAATTAGCAACGTCCTTTTCCCAGCACAAGTGTTTTCTCCTATATGTCTGAAGTTTGAGAACACCTGTAAGAGATCAGAGACCATTTCTTCATACAGAATCTCTCCAGATCCTTCAGATTCCAGTCAGGCTTCTTCTCTAGTTCACCTCACTCATTTTCTGTAGGGTTCAGGTCAGAGGACAGAGACAGCCATGGTAAAAGATTCATTTTTCCAGTGAATTTTGTGTTTATTTTGATGTTTGTTTTGGATTGTTGTCCTGGTGGAAGATCCAAACACGGCCCATTATAAGATTTTAACAGAGGCAGTCAGGTTTTGATTTTTTACTGTTGGTATTTGATAGAATCCATGATGCCATGCATCTGAACAAGATGTTAGGACCTCTGGCAGAAAAACAGGCCACAACATTAAAATCCAGCAGTATATTTAACCGTGACATGGGGTACTTTTTTATCCCTGTTTGTACTAAACTCATCTGGTGGGTTTGCTGCCAAAAAGCTTTTTTTCAGTTTCATCTGCAATGAAGCCAGTGCCATTTGAAGTTCCAGTCGTGTCTGATAACTGAATATGCTGGAGTTTGTTTTTGGATGAGTGAGGACAATTTTTCTTGAAACCTCCTGAACAACATTTGGTGATATAGGGGAATTTTGTTTCTCTCTAAAATTATTTGACTGTAAACGATGGAGATTTTTAACATAGGAGGAGTGGCTTTATTTTTGTTCTTCACATCAGATATATTTTTTTGTTTTTTCTCATTGTGATGGATGATTAAGGGAATTTGGCCTTTGTGTTCCTCATATTTATAATCCCTGGAACAGAAAGTCATGGCTGGACAATTTCATGCTCCTAGTCACCCTGGTGTGCTAAAAAATGTAAATATGAATGGGAATATACTTCAGAGATATTTTACTCATAAGAATTTCTAGGGGTGCCAATAATTGTGGCCAACATTCATTGGCGAAAAACATTTATTTCATCATGAGATTTTCTCCCCACTCTCAATTGTTTTACTTCAATGATAGGTTAGAATTTTGTGAATTTATTGAGTGAAAGATCAAAAGGATAAACAATGCAGATTTATTTTCACAGCCGCGTTTGCTCATATTTATCAAGGGTGCCAATATTAGTGGAGGGCACTGTATGTACTGTAAGTTACCATGGTGACAAAACCCACTCAAAACCAACCCTTCTTGATCACAGAAACTCAGAGTTTGCTCAAACTAAACGCAAACTTACCTGGGTAAAAACCAAAACCGGCTTTGTGCAACAGGCCTCCTGCTCTCTTCTGCATCAACTAGTTTTCCACTAAGCTAGCGCCGAAAGTCGGAGGGTCCAGCTGAAATAATTGGTAAAACAGGGGTAATAAATTACACTGATTTTGGATTTATAACCTTTGAGGACAGTTTAAGGGATAGTTCACCAAAAAATGAAAATTCGGTTAGGTACTCACCCTCAAGTTGTTACGAACCCTCAAATTGTTTTGCAGTGCATTTTGGGTGAATTGTTCCTGTTTTTTCTAGCATTGTTGTGAGATTTTCTCATGAGAGTAAAGGTGTGCTTGGAAACTTCATTAAGGCCAATTAGAATGAGCTTAGAAGTGCTCATCTATTATCCTTCAGGAACTTCTCCTGAGACTTTGTGTCACACAGTGGATGTTCATGCGTCACATAAAAACATGTTTTTATAATGTGTGTGTGTGTGTGTGTGTAGTCTGACAGTACGCTCTGCTAAGGAGGAAAGAATTCTGACGACGATCTCCGAAAAAGAAGAGGATGTTGATACCAACCAAATGTAAGTTGTATTATAAATGTAATATCTTAATTAAATGACATGATATTGCAAAGAGGATTCACTTTTAAGAACTTTCCTCTTAGGAATTTTTAATGGGGTCATGACATGCCTTTTTATTATTTTAATATGTTTCTTGAATGTTACATGAATTTTTGAGTTTCTTCATTTTTTTTATTTTTTTTATTCAACCCACATTCTTCCTAGTCGTTGGAATTTTGATTTACTCCAGTGACTGGAGTCTCTTGAATCCATTTACCAAAATGTTTTTTCAGACTCCTTCAGTGATTTGTTCAGTGACCATAATACATATTGGTGCCAGTAGGTGGAGACAAATGAATGTTATGTAATGTAATATAATGATTAGCTATATAATGAGCTAATTAATATTACCTCGATCACGTCACAACAAAAACAAAACAGGTTGACAATTATGTAATGTAAACGGAATATATAATTTAAAGGGAACAGGTCAATTTAGCTCAAAGGGAATCATTTATGATTTTATAGGGAATTTGAACAGAATCACTGTTTCACGGCTGATCACTGAGTCGGCAGCGATTCACAAACGAGCCGTAAATCCAAAATATAGTGAAAACACTATTAAATAGCACAGTAACAAAGATCGGCAGATTAAGACATTAACTTGTAAGCACAAAACACAAGATACTTCTCTTTTCCAATATGAATAAGACTTTATTTATATAAACCTAAGACATAAACTAATCTAACACATGAAAACACGCATTCACACATTCACACGTTGCAGAAAGAGAGAGAGTGAGGAAAGGATGAGTTTAAGAGAATGAGAAATGTGAAGTCCCAAGTTTATAGCAATATGTGCAATTGCCTAGACCTGAACAATCATCAATCACTTATTTAACCCTCGCATTGAGTTTCTCAATGAGGCTAAAATTTGTATTAAATGCACCAGCTCAGCAAAAATCTGGAAGTTACTTGCTTGTGTTGCCTGTGTTAAGGGATTCCCCTTTGTCCTCATCATTGCAGAAAGGGGGTTTCCCGAGGTTGCTGATTGGCTGAAAGTTCAGTGATCGTTTGTAGTGATGTCTTGGACATTGGCTGGAGATGGTTTCAGTTGCTAGTTGAAGTTTGAAGCGGGTGCAGTCGGAGCTGGACTTTGCGGCAAACTTAACTTTTGAACACGAAACTCAGCGGAAAGAAAAGAAACTAAAGTAAAAGAATAAAATGAGGTAACGAGACTAGGTGGTTTTTCTTCTCATCGTAGTAGCAGCTGGCGTGCAGGCCGAAGCACGCTGGAATGGCGCTCAAAGAGCACAGAAAGTAATAACAAAAAGCATGGCTAAAAGTTGAGAAGAGCAGAGAGGCGGAAGAGAGAGATTTGATGGTGTCCTGGGTTTTTAAACTCTGCTTTTTGACACCTCCCAATGGTTATCTTGACCAATTAGATACTGTCCTGGCTCGGGGTGTTGCTTTGTTTCTCCACCCAATCAATAAATCAACATGTCTTGGTCAGTCACATTGTCCGAATGTTACACGCTCTTGCAAAGTATACTTTTGGATGTGATTTCTATAACCAGAATATGATACATTTGACAAAGAATCAATTGGATGAAATGTTTCAAGCTAGAATTGTCAAACTCATACATACCAAACACGAATTACCCTTAAAGTCATTCAATAGATATTAAAAAGACATACATACTATGTGATTAAAACATGATAGTCTGATGTGTGGGTTACATACATAATATGGGGTTATGCATAGAAATCATTAGTTGCTCATAAGTCCTTTTAAGATGATTTTAGGTGCATATGAAAAAGAAAGTCTCTGTGTAGTTCTATGGAGAACAAGAGGCATGTTCTGTGAAGACCAAAGAGAGGTTAAAAGGTCTCCTAAGGAATTTCAGTCTCAGTCTTTGTCTTGTGGGGGTAGCCAATCCAAGCAAGTCTGTAGCTCGTGATTTCTATCACAGATTTACATGCGACGGCCATCTCTTTGACCATCAGTCTTGATTACTTGCCCCAAATTTGACAATCTCCTTCCTCAGTTGGAATTATCAATAAGTGTTCCTTTTGTTTTAATGTTGCAAGCTGCTCACTGACAGAGTTGGCTGGTTCGCTTGCTCCAGATGGCTGGAGCTGGTAATCTGATTTACGACGTCCTGTTGGGCCTCTCTGGAATTTCGGCTCCTCATGTTTCGATGTTCTGATCGAATCTTAAATTTGTCTAATTCGGTCTCTGATATCCTACAATTATATGCTGTAATACCTTTCTAATAACCAAGAGTGACATTTAAGCTTACATAAATTAAATAAAACTCATAACTTATCTTTATATAAAAAAAAGCTGACGCAGGTGAACGTTAAACCTCCATAAAACGGTGTCCTTCCATTTGGTTGTGCATTTTCAAGCAAGATCCCTCTCAAAAGCCAGCTGAACTAACTGGACCTTCCATTTGTGAAGCATTGAGCATCTGTGGTTCATAAAAACATTGCGCAGAGATCAGAAAGAAATTTCACAGGTTGCTGTAGAAGCCTGAAGTCAGAGCATGTTTAAACATGCTCTGACTTTAGGCGCTTCTACAGCAACCTGTGAAATTTCTTCCGTGATGAAGTAATCCATATGAAACCAACACAATGTTCAGTCTTTCCAGTCTAACTCATTATTTCTAATGCGATCCCGCCCCCTCGCGGCTCGCGCATTTCATATGTAAATAACCACGTGAGCCGCGTGCTCATGGAGACGCCCAACAACAAACAAAGAGTGAGGAGATCATACTGTTCGTTTCTGGAAGAAGACGAGCTGATAAAGGCTGGATTTCCCTCAAAATAAGAGCAAGAGTTCATCCAGAAGAGAAGACCGATCTGATGAGTAAGTAATGTTTATTTTTTAGCCTACAAGACTGATTACTCAAAAGTCTTATTCAGGACTATTTAGTGTGGGTTTTATGGCCTTATTTCAGCAAAAAAAAATCCCCAAAACTTACTAACCACGCATAATATTTTTTTTCTAAAAAAATGCAAACATGTATATCCATCTTGGTCACATATTATTGTAGCACAGTTTGTGCTGAATACAAAAAAAATACATGTTGGTCAATAGTATGTTATAAGTAGCTGAAATAAGCACAAATGTCAGGGCATGTCAAAACATCTCAAGGGCCCCAAAATCACCTCAGACCCCAGAGGGTTAACATGATATGTTTGTTTTCGGTAAGACTTACTTCATTTGAAAGTAGACACTTCAAGCTTTCTATAGATATAACTCCCATGTCTCTGTGTTGAGTTTTCGCTGAGTTACAGTTCATTTTAGTGATGTATTTCTAAAAGCAGTTCGTGGAGACGGAGAAGACAGAGAGCGCACCCTGTTTTCTTTTTTTTTCCAAAACCACAAATTTTTGTCGTAATCGTGAGTGTACACAAAAAAAAGTAGACACTTAACAGTTTCGATTGATGTATAACACGTATTTGTGTGACCAAAATCAACTGAGTATTTTTAGTGTCTTTTGCACTGATCTTAAAAAAACTGAGCTGGTATCGCCGGCGATACGGTCGACTCCAGTGAGTTAAATGCAGTCAGTACACTGAACATTGTTTGCAGAGCTTTGTGGTACTTGGAGAGAATGGATTTTGTGGCCCAGTTTTCCCCATCTGTTTTTGATTCCTTTTGCAACCTCAAAAATTTGTTTTGCAAACTCTGCATCAACAATAGGTTATTGTGTCATGTCTATGATGTGTTTCACAGTCTTGGGATCCAGAAATGAATCACTCTTCGGATCAAGTGCAGCCAGTGCATAGTACAAATGTGAGATCCGTTCACCAAATCTCTGATCCATTTCTCCAACTACTGAATCCACAGTGCTGTAGTACAGTCTCTTGAGTTCTGTTTCTATGCCATCCTCTCTTTGACCTGTCATGTCTTCCACCAAGTAATCGTCCATTTTCTTGTTTCCCGTGCCTCTTCGCTTTGGGGTTATGGATTTCAGTAGTGAATCGGCAGCAATCGTAGCTTTCTCCAACACTTTTGTTTTCTGCACACACTCTTTTGCACTGGCCACAATGCCCAAACCTGTCCAAAGGTCAGTGTCCTCACTCTGTATTTGGTGGATCCAATAATGCGAGCACTTCGTGCACAAGGTTTGCAATGACTCAGAAGCTGGGTGCAGTAATCCCTTTCAGCAGGCCAACAGCTTTCATTTGCAGGCCTGGACCATAGGCTCTTACAATTTAAGTCTGAAGTGATGAGTTCTCTTTGAAATTGATCAAAATGACAGACACTGTATCTAAATGGCCTGTCCACCTTTGTTCAAGAAGCAGTTTTGAGGCGCTCACCGTTGTGGTGCACAGCTATTGGGGGCTTCTTACAATATTTGTCATTACATACATTAAAAAAATCCATCACAGCTGCCTCAGCTGACATCACGTGGACTACAACTAAATATAACTGATGATTAAGGCAGTGAACATAAGAGATATTCGTATTAAGCTTTTCCTGTAATAGCTTCTGGACTCCACCAACCTTTCCTGACATCAGTGAAGCACCATCATATTGTCACGGGTGGAGAGATGAAGCGAGGACTTAAATGCAGGAAGTATGGGCTCTTTATTAATAAAATAAAACAAAACAACAACAAAAACTACCCCGAGGGGGAAAAACAGGCAGGCAGGCCAGGACAGGACAGGGCAGAGCACGGCAGGCAGGCCTGGATAGGATAGGGCACAGCACGGCAAGACTAAGAGCAACACAAGTACATACAACACATGTACATACGAATAACGAACCAGCACAGGACTGCAAACACTGGGAGACTAAGAAGGGAGCAAACGAGAAGGGTAATGAGGGAAACACAGGTGGAACCACTGAAACAATAATGAGGTAACAAGATGGGCAGGGTCAGACAATACTGCCCTACAAAGGCAAAAGACCTTAACTCGCTAGAGTGTGAAACTGTGAAAAATGACTTTAAAGTTTTTCATTTGTCCAGCCAAATTAATTATAGGTAGGACACTGGAAATTTTGCAATTAGATGTTTTTGTAATGAAAATTATCTACATTAAAAAATTGTGAGCTCAAACTTGATTTTTACTCCTATTTTGAAGTTACTGTGCTCTGCCTTTGCATTTTCTGCAAAAAGTGAGAAGTCACGTAAAAGGCAGTAACTTCCACATTATCAATATTTGGTTGCATTTACAAAATCGTTATAGTAACACCTGTATACAATTTAGTGATCATGGACTGTCTCATTGTCAGTCCTGTGTTCCCCATGTCACGTGTTTTCCCCTCCTCTCGTGCCCATATTTGGTTTCTTCCTGTTCCTGTCTTCATTAGTTCCCAGTTGTGTGTGATTTTCTCCTCACCTGTTTCAGTTCTCCTCGTTACTCCCCAGTATTCTTAAGCCTTGGTTTTCCCCATGTCTGATGTCCGGTATTAAATGTCTTCCTTGGTTTTATTAAATTCAATGTTTGAAGATTCTCCTGGTCTCCTCGCTCCTTCGTTCCCCGCGCACCCTGACAGAACAACGAACCTAATACAGAAGTAAGCGGCGTTACTCCTCCCTCGTTTTTGTTTTCCCGGTTTTTGAAAAGCTTTTTGTTTCCCGTTTTCCCTTGCTCCCGCGGCGATGGAAGTCGCCGCCCGCTTCATCGCCCTTGCCCACCGAGATCTCCCTTTCCCGGAGTATTCGCGGGAGTTCTGCGGGCTGGCCGCGGCGACGGCATTAGATGACGCCACCATCCTCTCTCTGTTCTGGCACGGGGCCAATTCCCATCGTCCCGTGGACCTCCCAGACACCAAGGGACTATGCTGGAGGGAGGCAAGGCCTTAATCCTCCGGTGTCTGGAGAGTGCTCTCAGCCCCTGCTGGTTCCGTCCAGCTCTCCGAGCCCCTGCTGGTTCCGCCAGCTCTCAAAGCCCCTGCTGGTTCCGCCCAGCCTCAAGAGCCCCTGCTGGTCGTCCGCGGCTCCAGCCCAAGCCCCTGCCCGCCAACTCATGGGCCCTAAGAAGCGGCTCTCCCTTGCCAGACGACACATTAGCAAAGAGTCAATGGCAATGGGCCAATGGGTTTCTTGGGGTTTGGCGCTGGGGCTGCGGCTTGGCCTGGATATGCCTTAATGCTGTTTCCTGGCGCGGCATGCGGCGCTGCTGGGGATGCCTGTGCCGCGGCGTAGGTTGCCAGCCTGGCGGCCCACTGTTCCGGGTGTCCGGGGGGGTTTGGGGATCTGGGACGCTCTCCTCCGGCTTGGGGTTACGGCTGGGCCTGGGGGGCTTGGGTCCTGGTTGGTGTGCCTCGGGAGCATGGGTTGGTGATGCGCTTGGGCCCGCCTGGTGTGGGGTCTTCGATGCTGGTGCCTCCGCGGGGGGGGGGTCCAATAGAGGCGGGGTATACGGGCTTTACCTGGGTGTCTTATTGTCTTATGTAGTTTGGGAGTGCTGGATGATGGGGTGGGTAGTTTTTCCCTGCTGTGGTCTGGTGGGCCGCCCCGTCCATGGGCCCTGGCTGGATGGGCCTGGGCCCCGCCCTGGGCAGATTTGGGGTAACGGGGTGCTATGGGGTCAGCGGGGAGCTGCTCCAGAGGGGGGGTATTTGCCCCCTGATGTTTTCCTCCCATCCCTAAGGCTTCACTTCTCCCGCTCTCACACCAACCATAGGTAGGGTTTTGAGGTGCGGGTGAGTCGCTGGGATGCGGGGGAGGTGTACTCCTCTATCTCCTCGTGGCCGCCTGCATCTAATTACACATTCAGCTTAGACATTCTCATTACTTACTGTCACAGACACATACATATAGGCCTTGGGGGTGGGCCACTGATGGCATCGAGGGCGGTCTGTTCATTCAGCCTTCCCTCTGGTGCCAGGCCCACTTCTCAATTTTAAGTGCACATAGACATTGAGGGCTCTAGGGAGGGGACGAGCTGACACAAGCTTGTGGAGGGTGCCCCTCCCCTGTTTTAAAGCACCCCTGTTTTAAAGCCCTGAACAACACACACCAACACTACATTTGAGCGGGTGGGGTGAAGCATGGGGTCGTTTTTTTTTTTTTTTTTTTCACACCCCTGTTCTCTGTTCTCTGTCTGGGGCCGGGGGCTGTGAGGAGAGCTGGCCGCCCGGTCGGGGTCTGGGCTGTTGATTTTCCTGCTGCTGCGGGGACCGGGTGGTCTTCCTTCCCCACGCCGGAGCCGTCCGGGATGGGCGCTGGCTACCCCTCTGGGGGTGGTGGTGCCCGGATCTAGGAGTATAGAGTGCATATGGGAGTGTGAGTGTGGGTAGATTTTTTGTGTCCATGTGGGGCAAGTGCTGGAACATTCTTGTGTATATGTGTGCTTGTCCTACGTCTATGTGTCAGGTCGGGCCTTAGACTCCGCCTCACTCATCATCTTAGTCGACCCCCACCCCACCACCATGCCCTGCCGGTGGAGGATGCCGCCGGTGCGTGGTGATTTCTCGCGCCGGGGCAGGATGCTCGGGCGAGCGCCGGCCCGCTCTCGGCGTCGATTGGCGGGCCTGGCCCTACTGGCCTTGCTGGGCCCCGTTTGTGGGGTGGGGGCCTTTGGGTCTCCGGGCCCAGGGCCTGGTCCGCCCTGGTGTGGTCGGCTGCCGGTGGAGCCTGCGGGCTTGCCGCCACGGCACCCTGGGCGCTACACTGTGGCTGTCGGAGGTCCCGCCTTCGGGCTCTCCTCTGCCCTTTTTTGGGTGGAGGCCGCGGTTGACCCTGCGGTGGTTCTCCTGGGGGTCTCGTGCCCTGGGGGCCTCCGGATGTTTGGGGCCCGGGTCTGTTCCGTGCCTGCTTCATGCCTTGCGGGATGGGGCTGTTGTTCCCCACACACACTATTAAACATTTACATGGAGGAACCTTATGAACACAAGCGCGCTCACCACACAGGTGTACACTCACCCCAGGTGCTCACAGCCACGCTCCTGCTGTTGCTCAAAACTTATTTTGTAATATTAGTTATGTGTGCTGCGATTTATACAGACTGCCCTTTGATGTTGTGTCTTCGGTTGTTTTCTCTTTTGTCAGCAGGTATTGAAGCAAATTGTCTGTTTTTTTGTTTTTGTTTTTTCTCCCTCTCTCTCTATCCCCCATTCTCCTTTTTTCTCTCTCTCTCTTCCCCTTCTTTGTTGACTTTCCCCACAACCTTTTTTTTTTTTTTTTTTTTTTTCCTATCTTCTTTCTTCTTTCTCTCTCTTGTTTTCTCTGTCCCCTGGTCTTGTCTGTCACAGTGTGGTTAAGTAAAAGGGTATATAATTTAATTAATTAATTAATATTAAAAAAAAAAAAAAAAAAAAATATAATATATATTTAATTAAAAAAAAAGAAAAAAAGGCTGTGAATGATGATAGTATAGCCATGCATATGTACTGTCATGTGTTATCTGTGCTACTGACAGGCCAACAAAAAAAAAAAAGAAAAAAAAAAAAAAAAAAGAGCCCCTGCTGGTTCCGCCCAGCTCTCCAGAGCCCCTGCTGGTTCCGCCCAGCTTTCCAGAGCCCCTGCTGGTTCCGTCCAGCTTTCCAGAGCCCCTGCTGGTTCCGTCCAGCTCTCCAGAGCCCCTGCTGGTTCCGTCCAGCTATCAAGAGCGCCCCCAAGTGCCTGCTCCTCGCAAGTGTCCTCCAGTGCCTGCTCCTCGCAAGTGCCCTCCAGTGCCTGCTCCTCGCAAGTGCCCTCCAGTGCACACCCCAGAGCCCGCTCCTCGCCAGCGCACCCCAGAGCCCTCTCCTCGCCAGCGCACCCCAGAGCCCGCTCCTCTCCAGCACCCTCTGGTGTCTGCGCCTGCCGAGCGCCCTCAAGTGCCCGCGCCTGCCGAGCGCCCTCAAGTGCCCGCGCCCCCAAGTGCCCGCGCCTGCCGAGCGCCCCCAAGAGTCCGCGCTTCCAGAGCGCACCCAAGAGTCCATGCCTCCAGTGCGCCCCCTAGTGCCCGATGGAGCCCCTATTTACCCCAAGGAATTTTTTGGGGGGGGGGTAGTAGGGTTCCGGCCGAAGAGACCGAGGTGGGGGCTGGGGCCGCGGTCTTGGAGGCGGTCCCACCATGGCCTCCCGAGCTCCCTGCTCCGCCATGGCCTCCCGAGCTCCCTGCTCCGCCATGGCCTCCCGAGCTCCCTGCTCCACCATGGCCTCCCGAGCTCCCTGACCCGCCATGGCCTCCCGAGTCCCCTGACCCGCCATGGCCTCCCGAGTCCCCTGACCCGCCATGGCCTCCCGACCTCCCCGCTCCGCCATGGCCTCCCGACCTCCCCGCTCCGCCATGGCTCCCAGAATGGGCGCCGCCCTGGAGGCCTCCTGTCCTGTCCTGTCCTGTCTCTATGTCCCTTAAGGCCTCCAGAGCGCCCACCCCCCCTCCCCGTTGGATGGTGTTCGGTGCGGGACGCACCGTTCGGGAGGGGGGAGTACTGTCAGTCCTGTGTTCCCCATGTCACGTGTTTTCCCCTCCTCTCGTGCCCATATTTGGTTTCTTCCTGTTCCTGTCTTCATTAGTTCCCAGCTGTGTGTGATTTTCTCCTCACCTGTTTCAGTTCTCCTCGTTACTCCCCAGTATTCTTAAGCCTTGGTTTTCCTCGTGTCTGATGTCCGGTATTAAATGTCTTCCTTGGTTTTATTAAATTCAATGTTTGAAGATTCTCCTGGTCTCCTCGCTCCTTCGTTCCCCGCGCACCCTGACACTCATAGGCTATTACATATAGTAATGCGACTGTATTTATTTTTTATTTTTTGACTGTAACAAGCAGACAAAAAGTTGTGAGTGGATACCATTTTTCAACCAATTTATTTGCAAAGCTCAGTAACGTAAAATGATGCTAGACATAACGTAACTGCTTTTATATTGACTTGAATGAAATAGCCTAACCAAAAAGAACGACTTGTGAATTGATGTGAACGCCAGCAAGCAGGAATAATGAGAGGGTGCTCACTGCAGAGCCAAATGGGAGGAGCTGGAGCTCTAGCTCCCCCTCGCTGGAGGTAATGGGTGGAGATAGACACCTAACCACACCCTAACCCTACCCCTTAAGCCCAATTTATACTTCTGCGTCGGACCTACGCCGTAGCCTCTACGCCGTAAGCTGTGCGTCAGTTTTCATTTATACTTCTGCGTTGTCCTCCGCGTCGATGTGCAGTACACATGCGGACCGCTAGTGTGCAGTGTCCACAGGCATGTTGCTGGTGTAACCCGCAGTACCACGGCAAACGCTGAAGAAGAAGCGGCTCGTCGGAGACGCCGTGACGGTGGCAAATAAATATCATTAAATCATTATTTAAGACTATTAAAAGGAGACAACAACGGAACAGGAGAAGATGGCATTCTTTCAATCTCCACAAGGACGTGAACAACGGCAGATCAACATTGCGGTCCGCGTAGAATTGACGCCCTGTTAGATTTTTGGAGAGGTGCACGTCAGGTACGGCGTAGGTTATGGCGCAGGCCTGTGCATCTCTGCGTAGGCTACGGCGTAGGTTCGACGCAGAAGTATAAATTGGGCTTTACCCTATTGCTAAACATAACTCCACCCATTAGTTCACACAGAGGTAGAGCTGGACATCCAGAGAGGGGGGGCTGGAGGCCATTTGGCTCTGCAGTGAGCAGTACTTGGAGAATAATGCTAAGATTGCTTGTGGATTAAACGGCTCCAGATGACGTTCATCTCCATGGATTGTTTTTATTTTTTACAAGAAAAGGTAGGATATGGATTTAATTGTGAACTGTTAGTAGTGATCAGAGGTGGGTAGTAACGAGTTACATTTACTTAGTTACATTTACTTGACATTAACATCTTTTAGAGTATATTTAAAGATGGGTAATTTTACTCTTACTCAAGTACATTTTTAGTGAAAAAAACTGTACTTTTACCTCATTACTGTGGGCTACGCTCCTCTCATTACTTTATCTTAATGTAATACAAGTTAAAAATGCTTAAATTTATTCCAAACTCGCAGTCTACTTTTCTCTGGGCAATGAGCGATGCCCATTCGCGAATGATTCATTCTTTTGAGTCAATTCTGTTCATAGGCTTGATCAAACCTGGCAAACCAGTGAATCGGTTCGTGATTCAGTTTGAATGATTCGTTCAGTTCCCTGCCGCACGCGCTGAGTCGTCTGAAGCGGTTCTCACTCAGAGTTGTAGCAAAGTTTAAGAACATCAAGAGCGTTGAGCGCAGCGGCACGCGACCTGTTCCAGGAGGAATGCCTTTGCCTAGACTAGGGTTGTAACGATATACCGGTATGACGATATACCACGATATAAACACGTACGATTATCATACCGTGTACATTTGCTTATCTACGGTATTGGGAGAAAATAAAAGATGCAGAATCTCACCTGCGCCTATGCAACAACTTTCCACTTAACTGTTCTCTTGCTCCACCCACACATACAGAGGAGACGACATCAGAGACAGACATCGTTATGAGTTATCTCTAATCTCTATCCCACGTCGAAATATAAATTAAAATTGGCAGTATGGGAATAACGTTACTTTGAATATAGAAAAGACGAATGCTTATTTGTCCTCGAGGATCGACAGTTCGCAAAAACTGTGGTCGAAAAGCAGCTGCAAAAAGAGGAATCACATCGAACATTACCTATATTTCAGAACACCATCCCTCCGTGCAGATACAGTTATGTCCCATTTATAACTTAAGGTTAAAGCCTTATGATTTCCGTGATGCGGAGTGGATCCCAGAATCCAGTCATGACAATGAATTTTATGTACACACGATTTTATGTATTAATGAATAAATCAAAAACAGAGCGGTCAAATCACGACATGGTCTAGTGTCTGTGATTATTAAAGAGCAAAAACAATGCTATATAAAAATATAATCTGTTTGTTTTGCGCGTCTCTCTGTGAATGTGCGGCGTTGTGTCGTGTACTACATACTCAAGTATGCGCGCTGGCGCCGCTCAGTGTTTAACAGCGCCTGCTGTCTCACTATCTGAGGACAAACACAGAGAGCCTCACTGACACTGAGAGAACAATTAATAATCCTTTCATCATTTTATTTGCGAAAACCACTGTCAAATACACTGACACTCAAAGCTCTTCACTACTACCCGTCAACATAAAAGTCCGCTTTTTAACTCGAAGAAATTGACAGAAATTACGACTGTACTATAATGCAGCCTACCTCTAAAATAATAATTTATTTAAGGAATATAATTTTCTCCTTATTTTTATTTAGTAAATCTCTGTTGTGCAGTCCTTTACAAGAACATAAAAGGATAAAAGTTATTTTCATTTGATTACATTTTAAAACATGAATTAAATTGTTAAAGCTTTATGCATTAATTTCATTACCACCATTTTTTATATTATATTTGTATTATATCATAAAAGTACAGAATCCAGAAAAATTAAGTCAAACCAGAATTTATGAATTGTTATGAATTATTAATGATGAATATAAGTTGTTAAACTAATATATAATCAATGATGAAATTTACTTGATTGTTTTTGATTAAGGAAATTTGAATAAACACATGCTTCCAAACATTTGTTCAACCAAAAAAAATACCTGTTTTGATACCGTATACCGTGAAACCGTGATATTTTCTGAGACGATTATCATACCGTGAAAATTTCATACGTTACAACCCTAGCCTAGACACAATTAATATTGATATTTTCACAATATAATTACGCTTGTAGAAATATAGGCTACATTTGTTTACATTTTGCAGAATAGACGGAAGAAGATCCATCAATGTGCATTTGTTTCGTTATTTTCAGATGTTCGGTAGCGGTCATGTGAGGAGTTTTCACTCTTCTCTGTGTCAGAGGTTTTATACATATATAATACATAATTAATATACTTTGAAATATAATTTAATTCAGTGATGCAAATCAGAAATTTCATCAGCTGTTACTCCAGTTTTCAGAGTCATATGATCCTTCTGAAATCATTCTAATATATTGCTTTATTACCAGTGTTGGAACCAGTTTTAATATTTTTTGGAACCTGTGACATTTTGTTCAGGATTCTTTGATGAATAGAAAGCTAAAAAGAGCAGCATTGATAATTAATTAACATATTGGAATTATTTCTGAAGGATTATGTGACACTGAAGACTGGCGTAAAGCCTGATGAAAATTCTGATTTGCATCACTGAAATAAATTACATTACAAATCTTTTGAATGACAGTGTGTGTAGATAGATAGATAGATACACACACACACACACACACACACACACACACATTACATAAATTTATCTATATATCTAAATAAAAATAGACTATAGATATACAGTATATGATCCAAAGTAACTAGTAACTAACTACTTGAGTAGTTTTTTATCTGATACTTTTTTACTCTTACTCAAGTAACTATTCAGACTATTACTTTTACTTGAGTACAGTTTTTGGGTACTCTACCCACCTCTGGTAGTGATTTTATGATTGACCATGATTCATGCTACGGCATTCGAGTCCACACGCGCCCAACTAGAAGTGACAGCCTGGTGAATAATCTGCATTATAAAAAGGAAAAAATAATAGCCTAATAAATAAATAAAGCCAATCTTTAAAGATTGTTTACAATGATGTATTGCTGCCAATGTATAGTCTTTAGTGCTTTGTTATATTGAACTGTTTGGTAGATCGCGATCTCTCGTTTGTTTAATAAAGCTTGTCAGTGACAGATTGGATGTATGAAAGTATACAAGTTACACTGTAATTAAAACGCGGCAGACTTTAATGGACAGTAAAACAAAGGCAGAATGCCTTATAACTCCAAGCCGGCACCGTAACTTCATATTGATGTGCGGCTAAACACAGGCAGAACGCCGTAACTCAATTTGAGCATTCCAAACAAACGCTCTTTGGCATTACAGTTAAGACAACCCTTATTTTCTTGGAAAAGCAATGAAATTGACTCAAGATACTTATCCACATGATAAAGGATGTCTTGAATGTCCCAAAAATATAAATAACTCATTTTCGACCAAAATCGAAGTTACGGTCTTTTGCCTTTGCACGGCAGAATAGACAGGAGAAAGCACATGGCACAAACAAAACACACAACAAGCCATGTGCTCACACAAAAGACACAGTGTCCTCTGGTGGCCATCTAAGCACACCAACAGTGTTGCCAATTTAGCGATTTTGTAGTTAGATTTAGCTACTTCCCCACCCTTTTGAGACTTTTTTCAAAGTTTAGGGACAAATATAGCAACTTCTTGGACAAACCTTATCTAAGTTTTATCTTCCCACTGTTCTATATTCATCTTTATATAGATCAGTGAATTTGCCATTATGACGTCATCTAGTGACATTTTGCTGCCAGTTTTAGCTACTTTCAGTTGAAAGAAGTTGGCAACACTGCACACCAACTGAAGACTGTGACATATACTTGGCTAAGGATCTTTGATGGGTTAAGACCAGCTTTGTTTAGCTTTGCTAAAATGGTATTCGTCAGTGTCTGGGCATCACTCATTTCAGCAGTGGCTACGGTTAACAGTCGCTCCACTACTTCATAGGACACATTCTCATTCACAAACCGAATGACAATTGATATATTTTTGCAGCCTGTAGGGTCGCGGGTACCTTCTACTTTTAATGTGTAATAGGAGTCATCCACTTCTTTCATGATAGCCTCAATCACTACTTCACTTAGTAAACTTATGAGCTCATTTTAAATATCATGACTGGTATAAGTGGCATTTCGATTAAATATTTTCACTGCATCAGCCAACAGTGGATCCTTTTTGATTGTATAGTCCAGCAATGAAAGAAAAAGGCCACTACCTCCCTCCGAAATGTTGTCAAAAGCATCCAGTTTTCCCCATAGAGGTAGCTGATTTTCCATAAGAAAGCCAATAAAGTCCAATATGTAGGACAAGAAGTACCTGTTCCTTTTACAGTTGGTCTGCGTTTAGCAGAGGTGAGATCTCTTTTCTGGTGCTTAGATGTCTTTTTCTCTCCTTCCACATTATGTATGAAAAAAAGGGCTCTTTAGAAGTTTTGTGTTTGCGAAATCCTCGGTCTGTTTCATTGGCATTTTTCCAGTTACGGTAGCCAGCGTTCACAAAGGCATCCACACGGCTCGTGCCAACATTAAATTTACGACAGCAAAAACAAAACACACCATCAGCATTTACGGTGTACTCAAGCCAGTCTTGATTAGTGTACCAACTAGAGACAAAGCACATTTCTTGCCACTGAAAATGCATATCACTTGATTAGGGTGATCAATCCCGAGATCATCCACAGCCTGTAGATTTGAAAATTTGCCTAGGTTAAGTCTGTTTAGCTTTCTTTTTTTAATATCAAGCACATCCCACTATTTATTTTCTCATGCATCCATGTTTCTTTTATTAATACTTCTGAACAGTCCCGCCCACTGAACGCTTCACAGATTATCATATTGTTACAATGTGTTGCAGATAGACAAGCTGAGAACAGATTTAGGCTTTAATACAAAGTTTTTTAATCCAAAACGCACTGGCAAACAGGACAGAAGGCATAAACCAACATCATAAATGTAAACAAGACTGGACAAGGAACACAGGAAAAGAAAGAACTTACGTACTGATACAAACAAGGTACATTAATGAGACACAGTTGAACTAAAGAACGTCTCAGGTTACACATGGTTCCCTGAGAAGGGGAACGAGATGCTGCGTCCCCTATAGGGCGCTTTTGGGGAATGTCTTCAGCATGTCTGAAACATGAGTCTAAACACGACAATGAGCTTGACATTGGCAGGTGGCAGCCTATGACGTCACGGCATGTGCGCCCAAGAGTATAAAAGGGCACCTGTAAAATATGTCATCCACCTCTTGTCTGAAGGAGATGTGCAGGAATTCATTAAAGCAATGCAAAGGGATGCAGCGTCTCGTTCCCCTTCTCAGGGAACCATGGTTACATGCGTAACCTGAGACGTTCCCTTTCGAATGGGAACTCTACGCTGCGTCCCTACAGGGCCCTTTTGGGAACGGAATACCCACGCCGGCATGCTGAACGGATGAGTGCCTAAATGGCTGAACCAAGTCAAAAACTCAGAGGAGTCCTCATCCGCACCAGCAACGCCATAGACTGGAGCTTCTCAAGAATGGAGGCCTCAGCAGGAAGCCTAACTACATTCTTATTGAGGCCAGCAATGAAGAAAGCTTACATAAAGAACAAATGGCCCGTGAAGCTCTGCAGAGTGGAGGCCTAAATACAGCACCTCTCAAATGAGAGGTGGCCTAGCAACACCTAGCCAAAAACTAGCTGAGCTCTAAGAGACCTCAGCATGACAACTCTCTAAAACAAGAGGAGGCCTAACTACACTCCACACACAGGACATCTTCTAAGGAGGCTCACACAGAGCCTACAACTCACTGATGCTGTCCATCTGTGACACATGGTCTGAATGTTAAGCTGAATATATAGAAATATATGCAATTTAAAAGAATTGTGAATAACAGCTTGCTAACACATTAATATGTATGCTTGCGATGGGATCACGTGACCCCTCGACGGTGATGCAGGCTTAGTCTTTCGCTCCCCTCACTTTGCCACATATTTTAAGATCCTGTCAGTAAAATTTGAACCACTCTGCATTGGACCCATCATGAGTGCTAAGGCAGACAAAGGAGATCGGAAAAGAGAGATTGAGCAATCGCCAATGAAGAAAAAATTCAGAGATTCAGCCATCTCCAGTGAAGACCTCGACAATGCTATTGCTAAACGCATTGAACTAGCATTTAAAGAACACCAAAGCACTTTGAATTCGGTTGTGAATTCGGCAGTGAGAGATGCGATGGACTCTGTGCTGATTCCAGCATTGCGCGAACTGCGTGAGGACATACAAGCGACCAATAAGTCTGTTAAAGAGCTAAGAGAGGAGTTTGAGGCCATAGCTACCGAGACGAAGCAGACACGTGACCGCGTTGATTCTGTTCAGGCAGCGGCGCGTGAAGATAAGAGAACAGTCACGGACTTAAAGGATCAGCTGGAGCGACTCACCGAGAAGATGACAGATATGGAGGACAGGTGTAGGAGGAACAACGTGAGGCTGGTGGGGCTCCCAGAGGGGATGGAGGGTAACGACGCAGCTGGTTTTCTCAGAGCTAATCTTTCCAAGTGGATTCCTTCCTTGAGGGGCCGTGACATTGAGATTGATCAGGCGCATCGCGTGTATGACGGAGGGAGGGGCTGCTATCGGCCACGCACTCTCATCTTCCGTGAACTGAGATGGCATGACAGATCAGATATCCTGAAGGGTGCTCGGCAGGCTTATCCGGTGAAGTGCGCACAGAACAATGTCACACTGCTATTTGTTCCTGACTTTAGTCCGGCTACAGCGATCAGGAGAAAGGCATTTGGTCCGGTTTTGAAGAAGATGACAGCGCTTGGTCTCCAGCCCTTCCTCATCTATCCGGCGGTAATTAAGCTACGGCACAAAGGGGAACAGAGAAGCTACGATTCCCCTCAGAAAGCGGAGGATTTTATCAGCTCCATGTCTCAGCAGAAGTCGTATGCCGCGGCTCTGCGGGGGGACGACGGGGGAGCAGCAGCCACTGTTTGCCGGAATGGACTTGGCCCTAGCTGCCCAGGAGGGGATGATGGCAGGAAGAGCATGGATGCTTGCTGAACCTGTTTTTTGCGTTTTCTTCTCTCCTCTCTCCTACTGAGATATTGTCCTTATTTATCCGGTACAACGATCTCTTTGCTGGTTAGACTGACACTCCATTTTTCTTTTTTGGAGGGGACTAATGGAGAGTAGGTTTAATTAATAAAAAAAATTTTTTTTGGCTGTGTGAGCCTTTCGGGAGACATGTCTTGCGTTGGAGTGGATCGGTCATGACCTATCACTGTTTTTTGTTGCTCAGTCAGACCTATGTTCTCGGTAATGTGCGGTCTGAGTTGTTCCTTGTTTATGGTTGTCGGTTGTTCATATTTTTATGTTGTTTTTGTTTTTTACAGCAGACATTTATACTTTTATCTATTTTACCTTATTTCTAAAGGGATTTTTCATCTAGTAGGTTTGGTATCTAAAATGCACATCAGTATTTACGGGTTATTTACAGAATGGAAGTGCTTCTGTTTTTTTTTGCATTTATTGAGTACAATTTTAGGATTATGAATATTCAATGCATACTCTAATTATTTTATCACTGAATGTGAATGGTTTAAATTCTGCTGTTAAACGAACCCGTGTGTTAGAATATTTACACCGTAAATCTATTTCCTGTGCCTTAATACAAGAGACACATTTAAAACAATTTGACGTGGCATGTTTCCAGAATAAGTATTACAAATTAGCAGCTTTTTCTAGCGCTCAAAATAAAACTAAGGGGGGTGCTTATCCTTGTTAACCGGAAGTTAAATTTAACGATTGAACACCTTGGTAGTGATGAGAAGGGTAGATTTGTTTTTATCCGATGCAAAATATATAATAATAAGTTAGCATTGGTCTCTATTTATGGTCCGAATGAGACCGACAGTGCATTCCTTACACAGATTTCCAAAACTTTACTTGAGGAGATTGATTGCTCTCTAGTGGTGGGTGGTGATTTTAATGCTGTCATAAATCCTGCTTTAGATAAATCTCAATCTGATACAACAGCCAATCCATCCTCTAAATTATTGAATAAATTTATCACTGAGCTTAACTTAATCGATCTATGGAGAATTCAGAATGCTAAAGCTAAGGACTTCACTTTTTTTTCTAATAGACACAAGACTTTCTCTAGGATAGACTACATATTTCTCAGCCCATCTTTAATTTCATCTAATTCCTCCATCTCTATATTACCAATTTTATTATCTGATCATTCTGCTGTGTTGTGCAGTGTTCCTCTTTCCGATGTTAAAGCCTAGATGGCGCTTTAACATATCATTATTAAGTAATCAGACTTTCATTACCTCTCTAAAAGAATATATTAAGGAATTTCTTGAAATTAATATGCCCTCTGATGTGGATCCTCAAATACTGTGGGAAACGACTAAGTGTGCTATACGAGGTTTCTGTATATCTTTCTCTTCTACTCTTGCCAAAGTGAAAACTCACCAGTTTACACAATTAGAAAATAAAATCCAATCATTACAAAAACTACAAAAACAACATTTTACTGAGCAACAGGCTACACAGCTGTCCTCTTTAAAAGAAGAATATGATTTACTTTCACACTCAAAGGCAGAATTTATTTTACATAGGACTAGACAAAAAATATTATTTTGAATCAGAGAGACCTAGTCATTTATTGGCCCTTAGGTTGAAAGAATGCGAGTCTAAGGCATATATTAGCGCAATAAAATCATCAGATGATCAGGTCACCATGAACCCTGTGGCAATTAATGACATATTTAAAGGTTTTTACACAAATCTGTATAAAGCCGAAACAGATTTTGATGAACCAATTTGTAAGCAGTATTTAGATAAATTGGAACTGCCTCGGATCTCACAGATGGATAAAGAATCTTTGGAGGCCCCATTAAGTTTGGAGGAACTTCACGTCTCTATAAAAAGCCTTCAAAAGGGCAAATCGCCGGGTCTAGATGGTCTCCCCCTGAATTATATTTAGAAATTTGGGATTTGGTAGGGATACTTATGCTTAATTCATTTAATTTTGCAATTGAACATGGGGTATTTCATAGAGATCAAAAAACATCACTGATTTCATTACTTCTTAACAAAGGAAAAGATCCATTAGATTGTTCCAGCTACAGACCGATTTCGCTTATCCCATGTGATGTAAAAATCTATGCTAAAGTTTTTGCTTCTCGTATGGAGAAGGTAATTCACAGTCTGATCAAGGAGGACCAAACTGGTTTCATCAAGGGGCGCAATGCATCTGACAATATGCGTCGACTCCTTCATATTCTTGACTTTGCGGACTCCCACCCAACCCCTTGTGCGGTCTTTTCACTTGATGCAGAAAAAGCCTTTGACAGGCTAGAGTGGAATTATATGTGGGCAGTTCTGCAATGTTTCGGCTTCGGTGAACACTTCGTTTCTATGATTAAGACATTATACCACTCACCTGCAGCATCAGTCATAACTGGTAATATTATTTCCCCCTCATTCCCTTTACAGCGGGAACGAGGCAGGGGTGTCCACTTTCCCCCTTATTGTTTTGTCTATCTCTTGAACCCTTAGCACAAGCCATCAGGAAATCTGAAGTATCGATTAAGATTCATGACCATAATCATAGTATTTCATTATACGCTGATGATATTATTCTATATTTAGATCACTTTGATGTTTCAGTCTCTAGTGTAATTAAGGAATTTGATGATTTTAGTAGCCTATCATGATATAAAATAAATTGGAGCAAATCTGCTTTAATGCCAATTAACAATGTTAAGGTTAATTTTTCTATTCCCTCATTTATCCCTATTAAGGAATCTTTCATCTATTTGGGCATTACCATATATAAAAACATTCATAAGATTGCCAGAGACAATTTTAATAACATTTTAGTTAAGGTCAAAAATGACATTCAAAGATGGAAGAATCTTAAAGTATCTCTCCAAGGAAGAATCTCCACTGTTGAATTTGATGAATCTGCAGATGAATTTGTTACCTCGATTTAATTTTTTTTTCTCTATGCTACCACTTTCTCCCCCTCCAGGTTACTTTAAGGAGATCAACTCCATAATTTCTAAGTTTATCTGGAATGATAAATGTCCCAGAATTAAACTTACCACATTACAACATCCTAATAGCGCAGGAGGACTGGCTGTACCAAATTTTGAATTATATTATTGGTCGTTCCAGCTTAAGGCTCTTCATAATTGGGTTGATCCTCAATCTACAGTTTCATGGAGGGTGATTGAAGCTGACAAGGTTAAACCAAATAGACTTCAAGATATTTTATTTACTGGCACAGGAAAAAAAGGGGATAATTATAAATTTGGTCCGGTTGTGGCTAACTCTGTTAAAATCTGGAAAACGGTTGAACATCGGATAGGTGGACCCTTCAAATTCTGTAACAGTACACCTTTATGGCACAATTTTAATTTTGTATGTGGAAATCGTCCATTTGTCCAACCCTCTTGGTCTACTTTGGGTGTAAACACGTGCGGTGATATATATGATAACCAGGGCCTCTGTTCATTTCAGACATTAAGAACCAAATTTTGTCTACCAGCATCTGCATATTTTGTTTTTCTTCAATTACGCTCTGCTCTCAAAGCGTATGGCGTTCCTTGGTCTTCTTCCATTTCCTCTCATCCTATGCGGGACTGGATGCACCATCTGCTGGTCGGCCATCTGTTTCCTTAATATATAATAAAATTATTGATTGTATTACAAAACCTCTTTCTATTAAAACTATTTGGAATAGGGAATTATCTGACCTTAATTTATCTGTCGACTGGGAGAGAGTGTGGTCTAATCTCAGCCTAACATAAAAATCTGGCTCATCATCTTATTCACTTCAAAGTCATTCATAGAGCATACATAACTCCTTACAAAAGATTTAAAATGAAACTGCAGTCAAATTTGAACTGCCATATATGTAACACTACATCATCGGGCACTTTTCTGCATATGTTTTGGGAATGTCCTGTCGTCATCAGTCTATGGACACATGTAAACCTGGTTTTGTCATCATTACTGCGAATTGATTGGTCTGTTAACCCAAGTTTGTGTCTGCTTAATGATGATTCTGGTCTCTGTATTAGTTCAATGCAAAAGAGAATGTTGTTTGCTGGTTTTACAGCTGTGAAGAAGACAATAATCCAGAACTGGATTACACCACACATGTGTAGAAAAACATATTGGATCCGTAGCCTCCTGCAAATTGTGTCATGTGAATGTACAACGGCGCGAGTTGGTGGGGCCAGGCCTTCGACCATTGATGCTTGGCAGTGTTTTTTGATGAATATACGTGATTATATAAAGGAATAGCTTTTGTGTTCTTGTTGTCCTTCCCCCTCCCCCTCCCTTTTGATTGGACCTTGAGATGTTGAGTATGTGTCTGTTGTTTTGTTTTGTTGTATTTTGGATATTATGTTGTGTTGTGTGTTAAAAAAAAAAAAAAAAATTGTTGATAACAAAAAAAAATATGTATGCTTGCGATCGGAGGAAAGAGAGAGAAAGGGAACCTCTCGGCATTATTTAGTTGCAGACCCATAATGCATATTTGACCTGCTCGATTCTATATTGCATAAGAATTTATTAGCACGAGAAGAAACGCCAACAGAAGCAGAGGTAAACATTCAATGCTACCCAGATTTTATTTCTTTAGCACCAAATAAAAATGACTTCACACATTGTATGGTTTATAAAATATGACGTTTATTCACAGATATTAAAACAGAATAAAAAATTACTTGACTTAAAGTAGGATATCAGTACTTTCATTTCTTACCACTGAAGTGTACAGTTTGTACAGCAGGACACTCCTCTTTTGATCCGTAAACAAAAACTTCTCTCTTAACATAATGTTCTCTTCAGTTAGGCATGTCAAATCCTTCCGAAATCATATTTACTGTCATAACTATATTAATTTTAAGTAATCATTCAATAAATAGATCGATAAATGAGCGAGTACGAGTAAACAAGTAAAACGAAATGACTGTTAATTTTTTAATTTTGCGAGGGTGCGGCTCTCTGTGGAAGACAGGTGAAAGCGCATGCTGGAGCAGCGCGTGCAGATCAGAGGTGCGCAGTAAATGAAGATGAAACAAATCCACAAAGTTATGATTTCTGTTATCACTCCCTGCTTAATCCTGGCTTAATATTATAAATTAAAACTTGTTTTGATTGATATAATTTCTGTATTTTAATAAATGCTGCATTAAACGAATTTCAGGGCTCTGTATAGGTCATTACACAAAAAACATCTGCAACGTTTTCATTGGAAAGATAGTTTTACAGTGTTATAAAAATAACCTAAAACTAACCATTAAGGGAACGTTCTCTATAAGTTATTTTTAGGTTGTTTTAAAAATAACCACCCTGCAACGTTCTGGGAACGTTATTTTAAAATAACCTAAATCTAACCATTAGGGAACATTCTCTATACGTTATTTTTAGGTTATTTTAAAAATAATCACCCTGCAACGTTCTGGGAACGTTATTTTATGGTTGCAAAAAAATAACCTAAAACTAACCATTAGGGAATGTTCTCTTTAAGTTATTTTTAGGTTGTTTTAAAAATAACCACCTTGCAACGTTCTGGCAACGTTATTTTATGATTACAAAAATAACCTAAAACTAACCATTAGGGAACTGTCACGAATCTGGTCCGTGGCTTTCTGTCCGATTGTCACCAGAGGTTGCCCTTCCATCATATTGACTCTCACACTGCACAGACTGTTACACTTACACTGGACTTCAGGGGGCGTATTACAGAAATATCCTAACTTTAAAATCTCATCTTATCTGTTTGGTAACCATGGTAATTTCAGTTAGGACCAAATTTAGGACAAGAGCTATTACAGAACAGTATTTCCTAAGTGTGTTATCCTATCTTAACTACAGATAGGAAGGGGGTATTACAGAAACCTCCTAACTTGACAAAAAATCCTAAAAACTGTCTTAACTTTAGGGCAACCACACAGCTGTCCTAACTTCAAAATTATTTGAAAGCTAACGGAAAAACTGCTTACAGTTGCGCTGTCCAACAATGGTATTACATTCATTAATAATTGAAAATAAAGAACGGAGATGTTTAATGGTAGAAAGACTCTTGGAGAACCCTGAAGATGTGTTACATTTTGATGACAAAACACTTATAAAAGTAATTACAGACTGCCACACAACAGGAACTGCAGCCAGCATTACAGAGACCAACAAAAGTGTCACGGAGCATTACTAGTTGTAGTGCAAGTGACTAATTCCTTACGTTTTTTTTTTTTTGCAAAAGGCGATTTTCAAAGTGAAGTAGCGTTTGTTTAACTCATCAGCAGCTGGCTCAGTGTTGGTTGCTTGGTAATAGACCTGAGAGTGGATTGTTGAACTTGATAATGCATTTAAGATTTCCTAACTAGAGATAAGATACGTTTTTGTAAGATAGGATAAGAATACCAAATCAAGTTAAGATTTGCTTCTGTAATACAAATTTGCAAAAAATCTTAATTTAACCTATCATATCTTAAGTTAAGACCTAAGATAAGAAACTTTCTGTAATACGCCCCCAAAGTAAATTGCATGCTGTTCTTGAACCATTTCACTCTGATTACGCACACAGCTGCAGCCAATCACACACTCTACATATTGTGTAGCCATGGAACTTTGTCACTGACGAGTATTCTGCCCTACAAAGGCAAAGTGCAGTAACTAAGCAAACACTGAAACTGAGAAAAATGCCTTTAAAGTCACCAGCCAGTCAAACATGTTGATAACAATACCTTAGTAGAATGAGTGTTTTACACATGCATTTATCTAAGTTTATGTCTAGGCGCTTAAAAAAGGACACTCGGAGACTCCAAATGACCATTTGTAACCAACGACACATAAAAAGCTGTAATACTTGACCACTGCTTTAATGTACACATAATTTTGGGCTCTAATGAAAGGTTACACTTAGACTATTCAATTCCACATCCAGATTCACTGTCAATAATTGCTTGACTACATAGTAACTGAAGCATAAACACATTATTGACATTTATACAAGAATCCAAAGTACACTTGTAAATAACATCTATTTCTAAATTCTAATCTAATTACCATTTTTTCCCTATACTTCTATTTTTTACATAGTACATTATTTAATCAGTTTTTTTTTATATTGGCGTTATATTCCATCCCTACTGTGTTATTCCTATGCATGTCTGCACTATGTCTGTACTTCAAGATGCACTGGAGAGCTCCTGTCATCGACAAATTCCTTCTTGTGTGTGTAAACACTTGTAATAAAGCTCTTCTGATTCTGATTATAGTGTTTTTTTATGTTGTTCATGTCCCTCAGTATATGGCTTTTCGCTGACTGGCTCCCAGACTTCATTCGATTCAATGTCAGATGATTGTCTGTGATTTAAAAAAACAACAAAACAGAAGTTAGCAGGCAGACACAACACACATACATTACATACACAATATACACACATAACATACATACACACATATACATAAACAACATATACACACATACACACACATACACACATACACACACATACACACACAAGTGTGTTCACTATCCTGTGTGTGGTCTCCATAGGCATAATGGTTTTTCTTGTACAAACCGTATATTCTATCGCCCTACACCAACACTTAGCCCTCACAGGAGACATTTTGCATTTTTAGATTTTCAAAAACTTCATTCTGTGTGATTTATGCTTGTTTACCTGCATGGGGACCTCAATTTAGGTCCCCACCGTGACAAGTCCCCATGAGTCTGTATTTTAAAACAGTATATAAAAACAACATGCACACAACATACAACACTAAACACACACACACGACACACACACACACACACACACACACACACACACACACACACACACACACACACACACACACACACATCACTTGTTTCACTATCCTTGTGTGACTCTCCATAGGCATAATGGTTTTTCTACTGTACAAACCGTATATTCTATCGCCCTACACCTAAAAGCCCTCACATGAGACATTTTGCATTTTTATGATTTTCAAAAAACTTCATTCTGTGTGATTTATAATGAGTCTGTGTGTATTCAGGTTTAAATTACCGGTAACAAGCTCGCACAAACAAACAAACAGGACATAAGTGACCAGGGACGCATCAAAACACATACACATATACTGTAAAATATGTATAAGACACATAAATAATGTATAATATAAATAATTATATTATATAATAAAACACTTACTTGTTGACAGCGTTGCGTCGAGGTGTTCGCTCCACGCTTCATGGCTGAAACAATGGGTCCGCTTCAATGGCTCTCTTCGTCAAAAATGTCCTCAAAATCGCTATCTTTGTCTAAAATGTCATCTCTGTCACGCCGAGCACATTATTCAACAACTTTAGGGCAACCATCGTCTTAGTGTAAAAAGTGTTTTTGTCATTTTTCGTCTCTTAGCCGTATGCTATCAATGCGTAAAGAGCGCATCTGAGCTTATCGTTCTGCGCAGCAAGATTTGGGAATGATCGCCTGGACCGATAAAGTCATATCAGTCTGTTTAGAAGCTCATTGGCTATCAGAAACGACTCATTTGCAGACTAAATGCAATTGGTTCGATCTACTGTCCATCAAATAAAGCCGCGTCATTTCTCAAGCCGGACGCCACACGGGATGGTTGTCTAAGACTGCAGCTATTGGTTCAAATGAGGTGTCAACAAAAGTCAGATCTCAGCGGCCATTTTGACATCAAATATTCCTTTTGTTTGTATGAGAATAGACGGAAAACACAGAAGAGTGATACTAATGTGAAATGATACTTGCCATTACGTGGATGTTTATCAACATATACATGTGTTATGGACTAAATATTGAACTGAATTGGATCTCTGGACCCTTTGCAAAAGTGTAACAACACTAGTTGTTGGTGGAATTTTACTGGATCAGGAGGCTTCATATGTGAGTTATTTCATGTTTGTTATTGTTTATTTGGTTGCTTGGTAATAGACCTGAGACCTGCTGTGTTGATTGTATCTTAAAATGCATTTACATTTCTAATCTAGAGATAAGATACGATTTTGTAGATCGGATAAGAATACCAAATCAAGTTAAGATTTGCTGTTGTTTTTGTGTCTGACAAACTTTACCCCCTGCTGGGCAGTGTACCGTCGGCGGAACACCTGCACGCTAACAGGTTTTAAGTTAAGACCTAAGATAAGAAACTTTCTGTAATACGCCCCCAGTTCCCACAATCCATTTCACTCTGATTACGCACACAGCTGCAGCCAATCACACACTCTACATAAGCCATGGACTTCCTCTTTGTCACTGACGAGTATTCTGCCCTACAAAGGCAAAGTGCAGTAACTAAGCAAACACTGAAACTGAGAAAAATGCCTTTAAAGTCACCAGCCAGTCAAACATGTTGTAGGTAGATTAGTGGTAATGCATTTATGTAATGCCTTATTAGGAAGAATTTTTTATAGATAAAAACCATGACCACTGATGTGACCTTTGACCACCAAAATGCAGATACTGCACTCTGCCTTTGGATGACCCTACACAACTAAAACACTATTGCAAAAGCAAAGTGCAGTATCTACAAACTAAATGTGTTCATCCAGCTTTCTTATTGTGTTTCTTACTACATGTTGATTGTTTTTAATAACTTTAATAATTTTATTGATGTTTGCTCATTGGGAGTGTTAAAATTGCTCAATAGTAAGCTTCAAGATTAAGAGTAATCTTATCGCAATGCTCCTTTAACCACAAAGTTTTTCTCATTTTATTTACAAAGTAATTCATTACAGATCAAGGTTGCTTTAAAAACAGTAGTTACAAATTAACACAATTTAAACAAAAGAACAACAACAAACAAGTGTGTGTGTGCATGTGTGTGCGTGTGCGTGTGAGAGTGCGAAAGTGTGTGTGCGCGTGCGTGTATGAGTGTGTGTGTGTTTGTCCCAAAGGCAGTTTTTTAATTCCTCCTTGGCCAGGTTCTCTCAATCTAACAATGGATTCAATGGGCAGAGTTATGTCAGTTTCTGCAGACCAAGATTGCTTTACAATAAGTTGTTTTAAGAACATTGGTTTTAACCATTCATAAACAAAAACAACAGAACGACTAGTAGGTAATGTAGGTATACATGTGAGTGAGTGTTCACTTGTGTGGGTGGTTGCGTGCAAGCTTGTTTTTGTTTGTGTGTGTGTGTGTGTGTGTGTGTGTGTGTGTGTGTGTGTGTGAGTGTGTGCATGTGAGAGTGCAAAAGTGTGTGTGTGTGTGTGTGTGTGTGTGTGTGTGTGTGTGCATGGTTTGTTCAGTTCTCCCAAATAATAATTTAACAGATAATTATTATTGAACAAATATGACAGGACACTAATTAAACTAATCAGTTCTGTTATATCTACTGATTATGAAATAAAATCTATAATCATAAAAGCGGTTGTATCCATCTTTTTATTGAGTTGGCAATTAAGGCTGACTTATTCTGTCTCAATCTTGTGATCTAACGTGGTTTGCAAATTGTGGATCGCAAACACAGGCGGATTGATTTCAAAATTCAGACTCATCACCTATGTAAGTTTAATTTGACATCCAGTAGCCTGCAGTAGGTGGCGATAATGCTCCTGAAGAGGTATTCGTCATTAAACAAGAAGAAGAAGAAAGGTGGATTGACAGCTACTTCTGTTGATGCCGGGTGCACGTCGGGTTGTCACTTTGCTGAGGAGGCGCAGCTATTGTTAGCTAATTGCGCATAACAATAACTTTACCAGAGCCAGCAAACTTTTGAGGGAGTAACCCTTGTCACTACAAATGGATTGTCTGCCTGAAAGATGTCCGAATCGACGAACATCAACGCAATTATAAATCGGATTATCATTACGAGTGTCAGAGTGGATATTGCCTTCAATGGAGAAGGTAGGCTAATGTCTGTCTAATTTGCTAGCGGTTGGCTAGTTAATGTTACTTTTTTATAAAGCTGTCATTTGCCTTGCTAGGAGTTAATATTTTGCTATCTTCCTTACTTTTCTTTTTCATATTTGTGTTTTAACGTGAGTTCAACCATCATTTGACTGCATGATTGTGCCATGGTAGGGTAGCTGGTTGGCTTGTTGGTTCTGTGTGAGTGTTACGGATACCAAGGCAGACCGCAGTATCTGCGGTGTCAAAGCCGGAAAAACAAAGCCAGAACGCAGTAACTTCACTTACTGCGGTTTGTTTGTTTGTTTGTTTTATTTATTTATATAGCACAATTAAAACAACACAAGGTTGACCAATGTGCTGTACAGTAACAACTAATAAAAAGAGGTCCATATCACAGAAAGACAAAGAGGACAAAAGGAAATGGTAAAACAAACAAACATAAAATAACGAACCCCAATATTGTAATCTCAGTGCGATCAGCCAAAAGCTAATTCTAATAAATACAGTTTCAAATTTCTTTTAAAAGACCCCAATGTAGGTAGGAGTCTAAGACATAACGGCAAGCTATTCCAAAGCTTTGGGGCCACCACTGAGAATGTCCGATCACCACACAGCTTTAACCTTGACCTGGGGACAACTAAGATCATCCGATTAGATGACCTTAGATTCCTTTGAGGTTTATGAACAAGTATGAGATCTGTTAAATAAGAGGGCGCCAGATTGTGTAGGACTTTGTATACTAAAATAAGTAATTTAAAGTTGACCCTGTGGTGAACTGGAAGCCAATGTAAAGTGGCTAAAATAGGTGTTATATGCTGATGTTTACGGACACCCATCATTAATCTCGCAGCAGCATTCTGCACTAGCTGTAAGCGAGATCAATGATTTGCTCACACCTGCATATAAAGAGTTACAATAATCCAGTCTAACAAAAATAAAAGCATGAATAAGCTTTTCTAAATTGCTGGGTGACTGAAACGGTTTTACCTTGGCTAATAATCTTAAGTGAAAGAAGCAGGACTTAACCACTGACTTGATCTGTTTATCAAATTTCAGAGAGACATCAAACTGAACCCCCAGATTCTTAACTACTGATTTCTGGAAAGGAGCCACGTTTCCCAAATCAGAAAGGACTTGGGACTCAGAGTTTCCAAACCAGATTACCTCAGTCTTAGTTTCATTTAAACTTAAAACGTTTGCTGACATCCATAATTTAACTTCATGCAGGCAGTTTAGTAGAGATCTAATTGAACTCTTATCGTGCTTCCGCAAAGGAAAGTACACCTGAGTATCGTCGGCAAAACAGTGAAAAAAACTCCATGCCTTTTAAAAATAGAACCCAAGGGCAGCATATACAATATGAACAAAATTGGACCAAGGATTGAACCATAGGGAACACCACAGTGCAATGGAGCAGATTTAGAATAAAATTGACTGATATTAACCGAAAAGGATCTGTTAGAAAGAAAAGACCTAAACCACTCAAGAGCAGTGCCTCGGATACCCATAATCTTTTCCAAGCGAGTGATTAGAATATTGTGATCAATGGTATCGAAGGCTGCACTTAGATCCGATAAAATCAAAATCACAGAGTCATCAGAGTCGATTAAAGATAAAATATAATTTGATACTTTTAACAGGGCCGTCTCTGTGCTATGATTTACTTTAAATCCGGATTGAAACTTTTCATAGATATCATTTTGGACTAGAAAGGCCTGTAATTGATTTAAAACAGCCTTTTCTAAGACCTTAGATATAAAAGGTAATTTAGAAATGGGGCGATAATTTGATAAAACATTTGGATCTAAATTTGTTTTTTTCAAAAGGGGCTCTACAATGGCATGTTTAAAACTAGCAGGAAATTCCCCTGATTGCAGACTTTTATTTACTAAAATCAATAGACTTGGGCCAATAACCTCAAGAGTCTGTTTAATAATTTTTGATGGGATAATATCATGGCAGCAATTTGTAGGTTTCAACTAGCCAATTATCTTAGATAAAGACTGAAGAGAAAGAGGAGAAAATGTATTAAATGACGCAGATGTGCAACTAGTAAATGAAAAAGTAAAAGAACCAGGCATAATCTGCATTCTAATATCGATGACTTTCTGGGCAAAAAAGTTTAACAAATCATCGCAAGCCTTAGTAGGAAGAGCAGAACAGGTGGCAGAAGGATTTAGTGCAGAATTTATCGTGTTAAACAACACTTTTGAATTCCCATTATACCTCGAGATTACTGCAGAAAAATAATTAATTTTAGCCACTTTTACAGTATTCTGATAGGTAATTAAAGCATCCTGTAAAATTTTGAATGACACCTGTAATTTATCCTTTTTCCACCTACGCTCTGCTCTCCTACAAGCTCGTCTCAACTCTCGTGTATCCTCATTTAACCAAGGATCGATTTTTGTCTTGCCACCCTTAGCCCTTAACGGGGCTATAGCGTTTAACATAGAGGAACATGTAGAATTAAATAAATCAAAAGCCGTATTTACATCACAAGAGCAATCAAGATCACCAGAAATGCCAGATTCAGAATATAGAGTCTTAAACTTCTCAATAACAGCTGTGGTTACATAACGAACCTGGCGAGCTGGAGGGCAGGTGGTCTGAATGACACAAGAAGTAAAAATACTGCTGAAACCATATGTATAAACATATGGTCTGAAAAAAATGAATTCTGAGTTTCAATATCCCCAACAGAAAGGCCCAGAGATAATATTAAGTCCAGGGTGTGGCCTTTTTCATGAGTTGGACCTTGCACATGTTGAACAAAGTTAAAAGAGTCAATCACATCTAAAAAGTCTTTAGCCAGAGGATTTGATGAACAACAGACATGCACATTAAAGTCACCCACTATTAAGAGTTTATCACATTTCAGACATATACTGCCCAAAAAGTCCGTAAAATCCCGTATAAAATCCTTGTTAAACTTTGGAGGACGATATATCACAGCACAAAGTATTGAGGAGTTCAACTGAAACAACTGCAGCTCAAAACTAGAGTATGCAGAGTCAGTTCAAGCTGCTCTTAAAAATAGTTGCCAGGCCACCTCCGTGTCCAAAGACCCGCGGTGAGTTTAAAAAGCCACAGTTAGATGGTAACAACTCTGAAAATGGACTTAAGTCACCAGTGCATTGATACACGAGTTTCACAATTTGAGTTGAATTACTGAAATAAATGAACGTTTCCACGACATTCTAATTTATTGAGATGCACCTGTACACCGGTGGACACTTCTGGGACATTCACATTGGTACTTACAGCACTGTGGTTTTCTTAAGGACTGTTTTAGACTCTGTGCTTTTAACAGCCTAGGATTTCTAGTTTTATTGTGTTAAGTTCCTTGTGAATATTGTAAATACACACTTTAATTTTCACTTTTAAAATTGTTGTATGTCTCATCTTTTTGAACACTCCAAGATCTCACACAGTATAATCTGACCCCATTTTAGTTGATGTAAACTCGACCGATAGGGTTGAACGCTCACAGTTTAACATTAATGAGACAGATATATTACTACATGGATCTAATATACAGTGCCCTCCACTAATATTGGCACCCTTGGTAAATATGAGATCAAAGGCGTCTGTGAAAATAAATCTGCATTGTTTATCCTTTTTATCTTTCATTCAAAAAAATCACAACATTCCAACCTATCATTGAAGTAAAACAGTTGAAAGTGGGGGGGGGGGGGGATCTCATTGTGAAATAAATGCTTTCTCTAGTTCATGTTGGCCACAATTATTGGCACCCGATTATTGCAACGTCCTTTTCCCAGGGTAACAGCTCTGAGTTTTCTCCTATAATGCCTGAAGAGTTTGGAGAACGCCTGATAAGAGATCAGAGACCATTTTCTTCATACAGAATCTCTCCAGATCCTTCAGTTCCCTATCTGTCGGTCACTCCGAGTTTTGTCGTGATGACATAGGGGATTTACTTGGAAGCCCCAATCATCTCTGACTTAAGAGAAAACACCAATGAATATTGGCTAGTGGATTTTGCATACCTGAGCCACTCCCCGTGCATACGGGTATAAAAGGGCGACTTGTGCATCCACTCATCAGATTTTTGCTTCGGAGCCGAGTGAATGAATGTGTTTATCTCCACAAAGCCATTCATCATCTGTCTGGAAGCTGTTCTGGTTGGCGTTACGGTGCGGTGCGGACAGCGGTGTCCCTGTCTGCAGCGATTCCCCTAGGCACTTCAACTAAAAGAGCAGATTTCCTAAAAGAGCAAATCACGGTCGGCTCGGCACGGGCCGTGGCTCGCAACCACGCCCTGCCCTGGTTCCTTTCTTCCCGGAAGTGCACAAGGAGCTGAAGAAGTCGTGGACGGCCCCTTTTTACGTCCAGGGAGGCGATAAGCGTACTGTGCCCAGCAGTTCTCGGCAGTACAGAAGCAGACCGAGGCTATTCAACACATCTTGCCCCGGTGTGAGGCACCATCTGCCACCGCTCCACCGCAGGGCAAGCCCCTGTCTGCTCGTCGCCGTGGGCGCCCTCCTGTGTCCTCCAGAGCTGCTCCGCCCCGTGCTGAATCGTCACCTAGGCCGGCACGTCGAGCCTCTCGCAGGAGCGTGGCGCCCCCAGTGTTCCAGCTGGCCCCGATATCGTCCAGGGAGGCGATAAGCGGCCCTGACACGGGCAACCCGGAGATGTGGGAAGCTGCTCGATCTCAGGAGATGGCGAGGATGGCAGGGGGAGAATCATTCATTCTGTTCCGCCACAGAGCTGACTCAAAGAGCAATTTCCCTTTCCTTCGAGTTCTCAGGCTCACTGGCTGACAGTGTGCGACGCACTGCCTCCTCACGTTTGCCAGGCGACCTCCCAAGTTCAGCGGCGTTCTCGAGACTTCGGTGGCAGCCCGGAACGCTCCTGTCTTGCGCGAGGAGATTGCTGTCCTCCTGGCAAAGGATGCAATCGAGCCGGTCCCTCCAGCCAAGATGAGGCAGGGGTTTTACAGCCCTTACTTCATCGTACCCAAGAAAGGCGATGGTCTTTGACCAATCCTGGATCTGCGAGTCTTGAACCGGGCCCTGCACAGGCTCCCGTTCAAGATGCTGACGCACAGGCGCATGATCAAATGCATCCAGCCCCAGGATTGGTTTGCAGCGATCGACCTGAAGGATGCTTACTGTCATGTTTCGATCCTTCAGTCTGTTTGCGAACTGGTGTCCTTCTCGCCGAGAAGACCCCCGAAGATGTACGATTGGAGTAGTGCTTTCTTTCCTGCAAGAAAGGTTGGAGTGTAAGCTGTCACCCTCCACCTTGAAAGTGTATGTGGCTGCTATCGCGGCCCATCACGATGCAGTGGACGGCCGGTCCCTGGGAAAGCATGATCTCATCGTGAGGTTCCTGAGTGGTGCTAGCAGGTTGAATCCCCCTAGGCCACCCCTGATGCCCTCCTGGGACCTCTCTATCGTCCTGGCTGGACTTCAGAGGGGTCCCTTTGAGCCGCTGGACTCAGTCGAGCTGAAATACCTGTCGGCTAAGACAGCGCTCCTGACCGCGCTCACTTCCATCAAGAGGGTCGGGGACCTCCAAGCATTTTCGGTGAGCGAAGAGTGCCTTGTGTTCGGGCCAGTCTACTCTCACGGTGTCCTGAGACCCCGGCCTGGATACGTGCCCAAGGTTCCCACCACGCCCTTCCGCGATCAGGTGGTGAACCTGCAAGCACTGCCTTCGGAGGAGGCAGATCCAGCCTTGGCGTTGCTGTGTCCCGTAAGAGCATTGCGCATATACGTGGACCGCACCCGGAGCTTCAGAAGCTCTGAGCAGCTCTTTGTCTGTTACGGAGGTCAGCAGAAAGGGAATGCTGTCTCCAAGCAGAGGTTGGCCCGCTGGATAGTGGATGCCATCGCCTTGGCTTACCAATCTCAAGGTGAGCCGTGCCCCATGGGGGTGGGGGCTCACTCTACACGGAGTGTTGCCTCCTCCTATGCGTTGGCGCACGGCGCCTCTCTGGCAGACATCTGTAGAGCTGCGGGCTGGGCGACACCGAACACCTTCGCGAGATTCTACAGTTTCCGCGTTGAGCCAGTTTCTTCCCGTGTGTTGGGTAACAGGTAAGTGGTGGGAAGAACTGGACGGTGTCACGCTTGCTGCGCCATTCCCCCTCACCCGGGGATACAAGCGCCTGTTTTTCTCCTCCAGTTCAGTTCCCTGGACGGCGAACCCTGGTGGAGTTCCTCCAGCACCCCCGGCAGTCAGACTGAGCGAAGCAGTCTGATGCCAGGCCCAGTACTGATGCTAGCTCGCCCGGGTCTCCGGTCAGCCCCTATACTCGGCTAGGTGTCGAGCTTGATCGCCCTTCAGGTAATCCCATATGTGTATTCTTCCACGATAAGGTTTCCCTCTCGGTAAACCTGTGTCTTCCCTTTGACAGAGCTCTCTGTCAGGCCCTGCTGGCAGCTCTCCTCCCTACCCTAGGTAGGATCTGCCCCAGGGTCCAGTCGTATGTAGTACTGCCCCAGGCTGGGTCAGTCCATATCAGTGTCTCCACATGGTACCTTCCTTCGGGCAGGATGTGGTCTCCGTAGCGCCCTTCTCCGGAAGGCTCGCTTCCCCGTCGTTACTGCCAAGCTGGCAACAAACAGGAAAGATGTGAAGCATCTTTCATTGAAGGTCAAAATCCCTTCCGACTTCTGGGGAAAGGAACAGCGGCTTGGCTATCTCCAGCAGTGATGTACTCAGTGGTCCCTGCGGGCACCAAGGTTAGCGAATTTGCACTGGGGCGATGGGAAGGTTGCGACCTTTCGCATGGCATTTGTCAGTCACGCGCTCGCTTGTCAGCATCTGCATGCCACAAGGTCGTGTCGGGGTTCAGGTTGTGGCGCTTTCCATAGGACCCCTATGTCGTCACGACATAACTCGGAGTGACCGACAGATAGGGAATGTCTCGGTTACGTATGTAACCCTCGTTCCCTGATGGAGGGAACGGAGACGTTATGTCCTCATGCCACAATCTTGAACTATCGCTGGTTGCCTGGGACTCGTTCTCGGCTCCTCAGCGGAAAACCTGATGAGTGGATGCACCTGTCACCCTTTTATACCCGTATGCACGGGGAGTGGCTCTGGTATGCAAAATCCACTAGTCAATATTCATTGGTGTTTTCTCTTAAGTCAGAGATGATTGGGGCTTCCAAGTAAATCCCCTATGTCGTCACGACATAACATCTCCGTTCCCTCCATCAGGGAACGAGGGTTACGTACGTAACCGAGACGATTCACAGCTCCATGTTAGTACTTCTTCTCTTCAGTTCACCCCACTCATTTTCTGTAGGGTTCAGGTCAGAGGACAGGGACAGCCATGGTAAAAGATTCATTTTGTGCTCAGTGACCAATTTTTGTGTTTATTTTGATGTTTGTTTTGGATTGTTGTCCTGGTGGAAGATGCAAACACGGCCCATTAACAGAGGCAGTCAGGTTTTGATTTTTTATCTGTTGGTATTTGATAGAATTCATGATGCCATGCATCTGAACAAGATGTTCAGGACCTCTGGCAGAAAAACAGGCCCACAACATTAAAGATCCAGCAGTAGGCTATATTTAACTGTGGACATGGGGCACTTTTTTATCCCTGTTTGTACTAAACTCGTCTGGTGGGTTTGCTGCCAAAAAGCTATTTTTTTCAGTTTCATCTGACCATAGAAGCCAGTGCCATTTGAAGTTCCAGTCGTGTCTGACAACTGAATTCGCTGGAGTTTGTTTTTGGATGCGTGAGGAGAATTTTAATTGAAACCCTCCCGAACAACATGTGGTGATGTAGGGGATGTTTGATATATTTTTTTTAGGTTTCTGACCCCAAGACTCAACTAATCTCTACAATTCTACAGCTGTGATCCTTGGAGAGTCTTTGGCCACTCAAACTCTCCTCCTCACTGTGCATTAGGACGATATAGACACGTCCTCTTCCAGGCAGATTTTTAACATCTTTAGTTGATTGGAACCTCTTAATTATTACCCTGATGGTGGAAATGGGGATTTTCAATTTTTTTAATCTCTTTTCTTACAGCCACTTTCTATTTTATGATGCTCAACAATCTTGTTCTGCACATCAGAACTATATTCTTAGGTTTTACTCCTTGTGATGGATGATTAAGGGAATTTGGCATTTGTGGTCCTCATATTTATAATCCTGTGGAACAGGAAGTCATGGCTGGACAATTTCATGTTCCTAGTCACCCTGGTGTGCTAAAAAATGTAAATATGAATGGGAATATTCTTTAGAGATATTTTACTCATATGAATTTCTAGAGGTGCCAATAATTGTGGCCAACATTCATTGGAGAAAAACATTTATTTCATCACGAGATTTTCTCCCCACTTTCAATTGTTTTACTTCAATGATAGGTTAGAATTTTGTGAATTTTTTGAGTGAAACATCAAAAGGATAAACAATGCAGATTTATTTTCACAGCCGCCTTTGCTCATATTTATCAAGGGTGCCAATATTAGTGGAGGGCACTGTAATGCTACACATTAGAGGTTTTTCCCCAACAGTTCCCCAAACATTCACTTAAGACATACCATATTACGATTGCGAGAATAGCCTATTAAATACTGTAATTATTTGTATAAAGTATGTGTATGTATCAGGATCGTGCGTTGGCGGAAGTGTAGTTATGTGCGCGATTCATATGTCAGTCAGCGGCAGCGTGAGAAGCGAGCAGAGAAAAAGGTACTCCTCTCAGAAAACGTACAAATAAAGATAATTTTAGATGTTTAATTACTATTTGGCAGAGGTGGGTAGAGTACTCAAAAACTGTACTCAAGTAAAAGTACTTCTAGAAATATTTACTCAAGTAAAAGTAAAAGTAATCATCTGAATAGTTACCTGAGTAAGAGTAAAAAAGTATCGGATAAAAAAACTACTCAAGTAGTTAGTTACAAGTTACTTTGGATCATATACTGAATATAGTCTATTTTTATTTAGATATATAGATTACATTTATGTAATGTGTGTGTGTGTGTATATATATACAAACACACACACACAGCCGTTCAAAAGATATATATATATTTTTTTTTATATAATTTATTTCAGTGATGCAAATCAGAATTTTCATCAGCCTTTTTCACCAGTCTTCAGTGTCACATAATCCTTCAGAAATCATTCCAATATGTTAATTTATTATCAATGCTGTTCTTTTTAGCTTTCTATTCATCAAAGAATCCTGAACGAAATGTCACAAGTTCCAAAAAATATTAAGCAGCAACACTGGTAATAAATCAATATATTAGAATGAATTCTAAAGGATCATATGACTCCGAAAACTGGAGTAACAGCTGATGAAAATTCTGATTTGCATCACTGAATTAAATTATATTTTAAAGTAAATTAATTATGTATTATTCTATAACCTCTGACACTGAAACCTCTGAAAACTCCTCACATGACTGCTCTGAACATAACGAAACAAATGCACATTGACGGATCTTCTGTTCTGCAAAATGTAAACAAATGTAGCCTATATTTTTGCAAGCTTAAATATTGTAAAAATATGAATATTAATTGTGTCTACAACAGGTCGCGCGCCGCTGCACAGAGCTAACGCGGGTTTGGCGGGTGTTCATTTCATACTCTGTGACAGCTTATTTAATGTATAAATTATACATTGTTTTTAATGTATAAGATACATGTACAACAAACTGGCTAGGCCTATAGCCTACCTGTGGAACAGTAGACAGCACACGCGGTGTTCATCTAATAAAAGATCTTCATATAGCTCTAGCAAACAAGCCTTTGCAGACTGTAGATCCAAAGCCACGTCTTCATCGCTCTTGATGTTATCTGAGTGAACCGCGTGCGGCAGGGAACTGAACGAATCATTCAAACTGATTCGCGAACCGATTCACTGGTTTGCCAACTGGTTTGATAAAGCCTTTAAACAGAATCGACTCAAAAGAATGAATCATTCGCGAATGGGCATCGTTCATTGCCCAGAGAAAAGTAGACGGCGCGTTTGGAATAAACTGAAGCATTTTTAACTTGTATTTCATTAAGATAAAGTAACGAGAGGAGCGTCGCCCACAGTAACGAAGTAAAAGTACCGTTTTTTCTCTAAAAATATACCCGAGTAAGAGTAAAAGTACCCATTTTAAAATATACTCTAAAAGTATTAGTTAACCAAAAAAATTACTCAAGTAAATGTAATGAACTAAATGTAACTCGTTACTACCCACCTCTGCTATTTTGGAGCATTGGGATTGCTAGACAAGGGTTTATGGAACTCGTTTTTGTGAAATCCTTCACTTTTTTTGTCTGTAGCTCAAAATTAACCAGTGCGCATTCTGACTCATTTTGCCAGCACGGGACTCTCCATAGGCGTAATGGTTTTTAAACTGTACAAACCATATTTTCGATCGCCCTACACCTAAACCTACCCTCACAGGAAACGTTCTGCTATTTCAGATTTTCAATACACTCCATTCTGTGTGATTTATAAGCTGCATATAAATTATAATATATTTATAGCATTATAAAATGACCCCACAAGGTCAAAACAAGGTCAAAAGGGCTGTCAGTTTAATGCATTAACTTAATTAGTTATGAAAAAATAACGTGATTAAAATATTTTAATGCAGTTAACGCACTGGCCCTGCCCCCAGACCTGTACATCATCTTACATTTCATATAATTGACTGTTGATAAATATAATGCAGGGCAACAGCTCCATAAAATGCAGTTATGCCCTAAAATTCAAGATATTGGTGCAAAAATGCCCTTGTATGTGTTTTTCTCTCATATTTATATCATACGATAAGCAATATCACACGAGCAGCGAAAGCAATATAAGACAATTGCTGATTTTGTCCCGATCATCACAAGTTTAAATGTGAATTTTTACAACAGTTCAGTAAATATGAAGTTGATATTGTGTTATATTTTAAACACAATATTATGTTTTTGCTCAATTTTGCAAAGAATATATTACTTTAAAGCCATAGCCGAATTGTTGCACATCTCCGAGCAACACAGCGGTGTTTAGTCTCTGAATAAATTTGCATTTGAATGAATCGTGTGAATCAATGATCCAAAGGCCCATTCATAGTGAGCGCCATTTACTTCATTACTGAATGAATCAGCCATTTGAATGAATCGAATTAAGACATTTACCGCCACCTGCTGGCAGATTTAGGTTCTTATTTAGAGTATCATTTCATTAAAAAAAATAAAAAAATAATAAATAATAAAAACATTAAAGGGATAGTTGACCCCAAAAACATTAATTCTGTCATCATTTACTCACCCTTATGTACATCACGAAACATCACGTAATTAATTAGATTCAAAATTTTAATCGACAGACAGCCCTAATAATTAAATTATTAATAATAAAAACCTGTGTTCCCCATGTCTTATGTTTCCCTTCCTCTCGTGCCCATTTTTGGCCTTCCTGTTCCTGTCCTCGTTTCATGTCATCATTAGTTTATTAGTCTCCGGCTGTGTTTCCTTTATTATCTAGTTTACTCCTCGTTTAGTTCTAGTATTTAAGCCCTGTGTTTCCCTGCCTCTGGGTCCGGTCTGAACGTCATTCTGTGTCTCCATGTTCCCTGTGTTTGGTTAAAATAAAATCAATGTTCTTTGAAGATTTCCTCGCCTCCTCGTTCCCTGGCTCCCAGGTGGATTGTGACATATATAATATATATACAACCCCAAATCAGAAAAAGTTGGGACAGTATGGAAAACGCAAATAAAAAAAGAAAGTAGTGATTTCTAAATTTACTTTGACTTGTATTTCATTGCAGACAATATGAACACAAAATATTTCATGTTTTGTCTGGTCAACTTCATGTCATTTGTAAATATACATCCTTTCCTGTCATTCAGACCTGCAACACATTCCAAAAAAAGTTGGGACAGTAAAGCATTTACCACTTTGTAATGTTGCCATTCCTTTTCACAACACTTAAAAGACGTTTAGGGACTGAAGACACCAAGTGATGAAGTGTTTCAGGTGTAATTTTGTCCCATTCTTCCTGCAAACAAGTCTTAAGGTGGGCAACAGTACGGGGTCTTCGTTGTCGCATTTTGCGCTTCAAAATGCGCCACACATTCTCTATTGGAGACAGGTCGGGACTGCAGGCAGGCCAGTCAAGTACCCGTACCCTCTTCCTCCGCAGCCAGGACTTTGTAATGTGTGCAGAATGTGGTTTTGCATTGTCTTGTTGAAATATGCATGGACGTCCCTGGAAAAGATTCTTCTTGAAGGCAGCATATTGTGCTCCAAAATCTCTATGTACTTTTCAGCATTAATGGTGCCATCACAGAAGTGCAAGTTACCTTTGCCAAGGGCACTGACACAACCCCATACCATGACAGACCCTGGCTTTTGGACTTGTTGCTGGTAACAGTCTGGATGATCCTTTTCTTCTCCGGAGCACACGGCGTCCATTCCTCCCAAAAAATACCTTAAATACTGATTCATCTGACCACAGTACACGTTTCCACTGTGTGATGGTCCATCCCAGATGCCTTTGCTTTGGACACTGTTGGTGGCACAGTACAGTTTTAACTGGCATTTGTGGATGTAACTACGTATTGTGGTACTTGACAAAGGTTTGCCAAAGTAGTCCTGAGCCCATGTGGTGATATCGCCGATTTTTGATGCAGTGTCGCCTGAGGGATCGGAGATCACGGTTGTTCCTTAGGCTTGCGCCCTTGTCCTTTACGCACTGAAATTCCTCCAGATTCCTTGAATAACCTGACGCACAGTTTGCACACATTGTTTCAGATAAAGTAAAACACTGAATCTTGACAAACTATATATCATTTTGAAGGTCTAAGGTCGACGACCGCTGTTTTTCGATAGAAAGCTTATACATTTGCTAAATTTGTGTGCCATGTAGAAAAAAACCCCGCAGTACATACCATATTCCCAGACTCTCAAACGTAACTGCTGTAAATCCGACGGAACAACATTCCATCGAGCTTTTAGTTCGTTGTAATTTGGATAACACTGTCTCATCTCTTGAGGGAGAGCTATTGTTTGTGTCCACAAATTAGCTCAAAAACAGGCTTCCTTTTGGCACAGTACAGAATTCTGGCGCTCCCTTACGCACGCTGTGGCACCTGTCATCTGATGGTAACTTAACGATCTTTTAGTCAGCAGTTTTCATATATGTTTGCGTGTTTTGTGGAGAATGTGCCTGTACTGTGATTAACATCTCTATGGCTGATAATCAGGTAATTACTGACTGTTCACAGAATCAGTGTGAATAGTCTATATCCTGACTAGCCATCCCTGTATGAATGATGTCAGCATGTGATGTATGAGCAGGAGAGCATCTGAATATCAGGAAATCAGTATGTATAAGATTATGTTTTTTTTTTCATCACGATTTCACTTGATGCTAAGATTCTGTACGCCATGTATAATGAGTTTGTAGGATCGGAGATCACGGTTGTTCAGCTTAGGACTTTCAACCCATTACTTTTCTTGCGCCCTTCAAGGTCCTTTACGCACTAAAGGAAATTCACTCACTGAAGTCAGATTCCTTGAATCCCTTTTAATTATGTTATGCACTGTTGAAGGTGAAATATCCAAATCTCTTCCTATCTTTCTTTGAGGAACATTGTTTTTAAACATTTCAATAATTTTCTCACGTATTTGTTGGCAAACTGGCGATCCTCGGCCCATCTTTGCTCCTAAAGGACTAGACCTTTCTTGGATGCTGCTTTTGTACCAAATCATAATTACAATCACCTGTTGACATCAACTGTTTCAAATCACATCATTATTTAACCAATTTACCTCATTACTAGCCCTAAATTGCTCCTGTCCCAACTTTTTTTGGAATGTGTTGCAGGTCTGAATGACAGGAAAGGATGTATATTTACAAATGACATGAAGTTGACCAGACAAAACATGAAATAGTTTGTGTTCATATTGTCTGCAATGAAATACAAGTCAAAGTAAATTTAGAAATCACTACTTTCTGTTTTTTATTTGCGTTTTCCATACTGTCCTAACTTTTTCTGATTTGGGGTTGTATATCAGTGTTGGGGATATACAAGTAGCAACAAATAGCGACGCTACTAACGTAACTACATTTTTCAGCGTGACAGTACTTTTAAAACAGTGTAGCTTTTCCAGTAGCTAACTACTTTTTCCACCAGGTAGTAGTGTAGCGCGACCAAAAGCTACATTCCGTTTTGCATTCTGACGAGTCACTCAAGCCTTTACTGCATTGAAGTAGCGCAGTGTCTTGTTCATTACCGTCATCGGTTGTGATATCACGCATCTCATGGCTTTACAGTCTGTCCTCCGACAAGAGATTGTCTGTTGGTTTTGCAAAGGATGTACAAGAGTGGATATTTCACATGAATCTACTGTAATTTACGTCGAAGACTTAAAGCACATACAGGTGAATGATAGCCTTTACTGATTAATTTTCCTGTTTTATTGCACTCTATATCAAATGTCTATTTTACAATGATGAACCATCATAATATATCTGTCCCCCCACCACAGTTTTGTAATGAACACTAATCGAACAGAAATAAAATTGCGATACAGTAGTGTGCTTATCATTTGGCAAAGGATGGTTGTATGGCAAGCCAAAAGGGTCAGATTTACACTGTAGATAAATGGCGTTTACATACATAATGCCATTTTTGACAGCATTTTAAAACAGTATTAGCATTGTCAAATATGCCTTCCTGAAAACGCGCATAAACCGTAAAAAAACACTGTATTTAATTGAGTTTTAGTGTTTGTAAAAAGTGCTGCTTTTAACGCCATCATCTTGCCACAGCATTATTTACGGTGTTTTCCTTGTAGTATAATGAGCAACGCATGCTGATTGCCACAGCCAGTAATATTGAACTGTTCTCACCCAATCAATGATAAACAGAACCAGACCAGACTACTTCACCACAATTTTTTTAGCCAAAGAAGTGCCTTTGAACTGATGGAAATATTTATGTACAAAGTACCTTTATTTCTACTAACATTGAACATTTTCTGATTCTACGTCTTTATCATACTTTAATGTAATTTTTAATTACATAGACAGCATTTTAGCATACCAACCCCATTGTGTATAGGCCTTGTCATTTATTGCACAAATACCTTTTATGTATTTGTTGTTTAACAAACAAATATACGGTGACGCACAAACATTTATTTTTTTGCTCAATTATGTCATAATACGAGATGTTATGTCATTAAAATTATTTTCTTGAAATAACAAATTAAAATGTTGTAAAATTAACAAATTTTTTCTCATAATAACGAATTTCATAAAAACGATATGATTTTCCCATTATGACATGTATGGTTACATTATGTGACAGCTAACATTGTCTGCGCTGCTGTCGCCATAGTCCTGACATAAACGAGCATTTGCACCTCTGAACTTATAAAAATACAGTGTTTTAAATGTATTTTAATATTTTTATTGTGCTTCATGTTTAATAGGGTTAATCTCCAACGTATCAATATGCTATCCAATAACTGCACTCAGACCAGAGGATATGACTCACCTGTTAACCTGCACCCCCCAATGGGAATCACAGCTGAAAATGACTAACTAACTTAAAATGTAACAGCTCCTGACTTCAGTGTGCCACACACACAATTGTGGTGTCTTTGGAAAGAAGACCCTTTGGCCTTTACTATCCATCACTGAAGTGCCTTGATAAAAATGTACCACACTGAATAATTTTTTTATTTCATATAAAAATCATGAAATAGTCCTGGAGCAATCCAGAAAAAATGGGTTGAAAGTCACATGTCTCATGAGTTTATATTTCAAATCTGAAGAAGATACCATGAAAAATGAGATTCCTGCAAATTTTTCTAGTCGTCGTCGTCGTCGTCCACCCCACCCCCCCCCCCGGTTTGAGGAAAAATATTTACCAAATTATTGAAGAGTTTCTACAAACTATTTAGTCTTTATACATGCCACTGCAGTTTTTCAATTATAAAAAAGTAGACAGAATCTTAGAAATCGTATAGTGATTTATTTGAGCACTAGAAAAATACAATAAGAATAATTTTTGAGTGATGAAAAAAAAAAATAATAATAAAAAAAATAACTTAATTACATACTGATTTCCTGACAAACAGCTGCTCTCCTGCTCATACATTAGTAATCACATGCTGAAGATCATTCATGAGCTAATCCTACGATGGCTGCCCAAATTGTCAATATTCACATTATAATGGCCTTTTATATAGACTGCGTCACACTGATATCTGTGAACAGTCAGTAATTACATGCCGATTATCAGCCATAGAGATGTTAATCACACAGATACAGGCACATTCTCCACAAAACACGCAAACATGTATGAAAAGTGCTGAAGAAGAAAAAAAAGAATTATTTGTGCTAAAAAATGCTAAGAGCCCCCATCAGATGACAGGTGCGTCACAGCGTGCTCACGCGCATCGCGAGGGAGCGCCAGAATTCAAATAATCAATCTTCTGTGTATCTTTACTTTTTTTTTTGGATGATTTCATTCTGTTTGGGAATTGTCTGCTACAAAATCGTGCTGTTTTTTTACCACCAAGACGCTGTTTTTGAGCGTAATTTGTTCCATAACGGACACAAACAATAACTCTCCCTCAAGAGATGAGACGTAAACAAAGGATTAACGATCTAAATTACAGCGTTGTTGTTTCTTTGGACTAAAGTGCTCGATGGAATGTTGTTCCGTGGACCCTTATCTTTCAAACTAAACCAGGATTACAGCAGTGGATACGTTTGAGAGTCGTTATCAGGATGAATATGGTATGTACTGCGGGGGTTTTATACATGTTTTGATGTGTACTGCTTACACAAATTTAGAAAATACATTCCGTATAAGCTTTCTATCGAAAAACAGCGATCTGTCGTCGATGCTAGACTGCTTAGACCTTCAAAATGATATATAGTTTGTCAAGATTCATTTTGTCCTGTTTTACTTTATCTGTTTGAAAACAATGATACGTGTGCAAACAAAGAGCTTTCAGTGCGCCCGCGTCCTGGTGCATGTTAACAGGTTAAGATGATCAGATCAAACCAGTTATTTTTAATAATACTGACTCTGGGCTTGGAATATTTCTTTATTTGAATGACGTTTGATTTAACAACAAATCGAAATACTAACAAAAAGAAATAAAGAGAAATGACAAAAGGTTTGATTATTATTGTTATTATGTTGTTCTGTTTGAAGCATGGAAAAATTAAAATGAAGCTGGATTTTTTTGTATTTTTTTTGTTTGTGGATAAAACAATTTGCTTATGCATTTGTGCATGAGCAGCCTTGAAAAACCACTTTTCAACTCAGCCTGTCTTTACTGTCTGTCCCATCACGCAGAAGAAGAGTTAATCTGATGTACCGCTCTGCAAAATAGTCACAATAACGTTTCTTTATACTGTTTGTCTTTTGCATAGGCTATATTTCTTGCAAATATACATCTCAAATAAAGCGCAACACTGCACTTCTCAGGTCGGCGGCACCGGTGCAACCCCTTGCATTGTGATAACAGAGGAAAGAAATAGTAGGGAAAAATGCCCCCATGGGGTAAGCCCCCCCCCCCTTTTCCCAAAATAACCATAAGATAAAGTCAAGATACATTTTTATTGTAACTATGGACTATGTTGACAAGAGTGATGTGGAAGTTTTCACCATGAAGCTTACACTGGTGATGTACCGAAGACAAAACGGATTTCACAGTAAATTATCTAATTTTCAGCAGTAAGGATAAAAGTGTTTTAAAGCTTGTTGTTTTATAGAGCATCACAGTTATATATGATATGAAAACAGGGGGGTATTCCAGAAAGCAGGTTATGTGACATACCCGGTTATGTTTAAGGGTAAGTAAGCGAATAAACTCAGCTTTCGGTCCCAAAAAAGGAGGTAACTTTTAAGGTATGTAAGTAGCCATAGCAACTTATTCTCTGAATGTAAACTGCTCCGGAGCAGGTTCTGTTTCAGGGTTGGTTCACTTCAGCGCTATCAGCGCATGCGTGACCTACTGACGAGACTCCAGTGGGCGTGACAGATTGCACACAATATTATATATTATTACAATATAGTTATATTGTTAATTATAAAGCACTGATATAAGTAATATATAATGGAATATGTTATTCTAATATTGTTACTATATTTATTTTATTGCCATATATAATAGTTATCTGTATAAATTATAAAACACTATTATGACAAGGTAATGTTTAAAACCTGTGAACATGCACCAGGACGCCAGCGCACTGAAAGCTCTTTGTTTGCACGTCATTGATTTCAAATAGATAAAATGAAACAGGAAAAAATTAATCTTGACAAACTATATATCATTTTGAAGGTCTAAGCCTCAAGCATCGACGATAGATCGCTGTTTTTCGATAGAAAGCTTATAAAGAATGTATTTGCTAAATTTGTGTAAGCAGTACACATCAAAACATGTATAAAAAAACCGCAGTACATACCAGATTCATCCTGATAACGACACTCAAACGTATCCACTGCTGTAAATCCCGGTTTAGTTTGAAAGATAAGGGTCCATGGAACAACATCCCAAAGAGCACTTTTAGTCCAAAAAAACAATAAAGTTGTAATTTGGATCGTTATTCCTTTGTTTACGTCTCATCTCTTCAGGGAGAGTTATTGTTTGTGTCCATTATGGAACAAATTACGCTCAAAAACAGCGTCTTGGTGGTAAAAAAACAGCATGATTTTGTAGCAGGCAATGTCCCAAACAGAATGAGATCATCCAAAAAAAAAAAAGTCAAAGATACACGGAAAATTGTTTATTTGAACTCTGGCGCTCCCTCGTGACAGCGCGTGACGCACGCTGTGACGCACCTGTCATGTGATGGGGGCGTAACTTAACGATCTTTTTTGCACAAGTAATCTTTTTTTTTTTTTTTTTTTTCTTAACATTTTTCATATATGTTTGCGTGTTTTGTGGGGAATTGCCTGTATCTGTATGATTACCATCTGTATGGCTGATAATCAGCATGTAATTACTGACTGTTCACAGATATCAGTGTGAATGCAGTCTATATAAAAGGCCATTATAATGTGATTATTGACAATATGGGCCATCTGTATGATTAGCATCTGTATGAATGATCCTCAGCCTGTGATTACTGATATACAGGAGCATCTATATGTCAGGAAATCAGAGTATGTACTTAAGTTTTTTTTTTTTTTCATCACTCAAAAATGATTCTTATTGTATTTTTCTAGTGCTCAAATAAATCACTGATACGATGTCTAAGATTCTGTCTACTGTTTTATAATTGAAAAACTGCAGTGGCATGTATAATCAGAAAAAGTTGTATGGAAAACGCAAATAAAAAAGAAATTAGTGATTTCTAAATTTACTTTGACTTGTATTTCATTGCAGACAATATGAACACAAAATATTTCATGTTTTGTCTGTCAACTTCATGCATTTGTAAATATATCCTTTCCTGTCATTCAGACCTGCAACACATTCCAAATAAATGGGACAGTAAAGCATTTACCACTTTGTAATGTTGCCATTCCTTTTCACAACACTTGTTTAGGGACTGAAGACACCAAGTGATGAAGTGTTTCAGGTGTAATATTCTTCCTGCAAACAAGTCTTAAGGTGGGCAACAGTATGCAGCTTCAAAATGCGCCACACATTCTCTATTAACTGCAGGCTGGCCAGTCAAGTACCCGTACCCTCTTCCTCCGCAGCCAGGACTTTGTAATGTGAATGTGGTTTTGCATTGTCTTGTTGAAATATGCATGGACGTCCCTATGTCTTCTTGAAGGCAACATATTGTGCTCCAAAATCGAATGTACTTTTCAGCATTAATGGTGCCATCACAGAAGTGCAAGTTACCTTTGCCAAGGCACTGACACAACCCCATACCATGAGACCCTGGCTTTTGGACTTGTTGCTGGTAACAGTCTGGATGATCCTTTTCTTCTTTGTTCCGGAGCACACGGCGTCCATTCCTCCAAAAAATACCTGAAATGCTGATTCATCTGACCACAGTACACGTTTCCACTGTGTGATGGTCCATCCCAGATGCCTCCGAGCCCAGAGAAGTCGACGGCGCTTCTGGACACTGTTAACATAGGGCTTCCTTTTGGCACAGTACAGTTTTAACTGGCATTTGTGGATGTAACTATGTATTGTGGTACTTGACAAAGTTTGCCAAAGTAGTCCTGACATGTGGTGATATCGCTTATAGATGAATGACGATTCTTGATGCAGTGCCGCCTGAGGGATCGGAGATCACAGTTGTTCAGCTTAGGCTTGCGCCCTTGTCTTTACGCACTGAAATTCCTCCAGATTCCTTGAATCTTGCACTGTTTGAAATATATCTCTTCCTATCTTTCTGAGGAACATTGTTTTAAACATTTCAATAATTTTCTCACGTATTTGTTCAAACTGGCGATCCTCGGCCCATCTTTGCTCCTAAAGGACTAGACCTTTCTTGGATGCTGCTTTTGTACCAAATCATAATTACAATTACGACATCAACTGTCATTACTAGCCCTAAATTGCTCCTGTCCCAACTGTTGCAGGTCTGAATGACAGGAAAGGATGTTTTATAGTTGATGACAAAACATGAAAATTTTGTGTTCAATTGTCTGCTACAAGCAAAGTAAATTTAGAAATCACTACTTTCTTTTTTTATTTGCGTTTTCCATACCGTCCCAACTTTTTCTGATTTGGGGTTGTATAATGACTAAATAGTTTGTAGTAGAACCCTTCAATAATTTGGTAAATATTTTTCCTCAAACAGAGGGGGGGAGGGGGGGACTAGAAAAATGGCTGCAGGAATCTCATTTTTCATGGTATCTTCTTCAGATTTTAAATATAAGCTCATGAGACATGTGACTTTCAACCCATTACTTTTCTGGATTGCTCCAGGACTGATTTCATGTATTTTTATATGAAATAAAAAAAAAATCAATGTGGTACAATTTTTATCAAGGCACTTCAGTGTCTATAACTTTTTATATTTTTGAGCATTATCAACTCTGGATGATGGATAGTAAAGCCCAAAGGGTCTTCTTTTCAAAGACACCAAAATTGTGTGTGTGGCACACTGAAGTCAGGAACTGTTACCATTTTAAGTTAGTTAGTCATTTTCAGCTGTGATTCCCAATATGGGGGGCGCTGGTTAACAGGTATTATAATATATACGGATATTTATTACATTTTATATTATTATCTCACACATCATGGATTGGCATTTTCTATAATGTATTTCTATAATAAAAATACATATCTGATATGACTTATTATAATGTAATATAGATAAAATAAGTCTAAGAACTATATTGTTAGTTTGATGCTATACATTTATATGATTATATAAACAATATAATTCTTATTCTCAAAGATTAAACAGAAAAAAAGAAAAATGATTGCATAACCACGAGTTAGGTGGCGATATGAACCAAGTGTGCAAACGGCCTTTGAACAGAAGAAGAAGAAAGAAGTAGTATGGCACGCTTTTTCTTAAAATGTATTGTGTTCTTCTGTGCATATTGGCCAATAGGTGGCGGTAATAGTTTGTACTAGAGGTAAGTGGAGTACCAAGAAGTAAGGCAGTCGAATCCTTCCCTCTGTTCTGCATGCTCTGTACCGTTATGATGCTGAAGTTGGTAAATTAAAGAATTCTTTGTTTGGATACGCCTCTTCATTGCTTCTTACTAAGGACATAACAAAAGGCAAGTCTCTTAATTAAATTCTTGTTTACTGAACTGTTGTAAAAAAAAATCTATATATAATCATGCTGGTTTTTGGAGAAAAAAACGGCACTCTTCGTGTGATATTGATTTACTATATGAAATGATATAAATATATAAATTTTCTGCCCCTATATCTTCAATTTTGTGATCATTCTAAATGCATTTTAACAGACTGAATCACGCAGTGAAAGAATGCACTCTAAATGTGCAGGCGCACTAGTCTAATCTACTAGACTTCACTGCACTCTGTAGGAGAGTTTTGTTTGGTTCTTGCAAAATACTGACATCCTGCACCACTGTCTTTTTGGCTTATTTGTACAAAACCTTTTGCTAAACTGTCAAAGCTTCATTTTAACCACCAATGCAACAATGCACGTATTTACCTTACCTCTAAATTCTTGCAAAGGGTTGATGTTGAAATTTTATAAGCTGCTAGTTTGGTCTCCCTAGGCAAACACAGTTTACACTGCATAATGGAGCTTAAATATGACCAGGGGTTCACTTAATTTCCTTCTAGTTCAACTTCAGCAGAATACAACAGGGTTTTGTTTTCAGCTGGGTCTGCACCATAACGCCTGCCTTTTTTTTTGTTATCAACAATTTTTTATTTTTTTTCACACAACACAACATAGCATCCAAAACACAACAAAACAAAACAACAGACATATACTCAACATTTCAAGGTCCAATCAAAAGGGAGGGAGAGAGGGAAGGACAATCAGAACACAAAAAGTCACTCCTTTATACAATCACACATATCCACCAAAAAACACTGCCAAGCATCAATGGTCGAAGGCCTGGCCCCACCGACTCGCGCCGTTGCACATTCACACATCACTATTTGCAGGAGGCTATGGATCCAATATGTTTTTCCACACATGTGTGGTGTAAACCAGTTCTGTATTATTGTCTTCTTCGCAGCTGTAAAACCAGCAAACAACATTCTCTTTTGCATCGAACTAATACAGAGACCAGAATCATCATTAAGAAGACACAAACTTGGGTTAACAGACCAATCAATTCGCAGTAATGATGACAAAACCAGGTTTACATGTGTCCATAGACTGATGACGATAGGACATTCCCAAAACATATGCAGGAAGGTGCCTGATGATGTAGTATTACATATATGGCAATTCAAATTTGACTGTAGTTTCATTTTAAATCTTTTGTAAGGAGTTATGTATGCTCTATGAATGACCTTGAAGTGAATAAGACGATGAGCCAGATTCTTAGATAATTTCCTATTCCAAATAGTTTTAATAGAAAGAGGTTTTGTAATGCAATTAATAATTGTATTATATATTAAGGAAACCGATGGCCGACCAGCAGATGGTGCAATCCAGTCCCGCATAGGATGAAAGGAAATAGAAGATGCCCACAGAACGCCATACGCTTTGAGAGCAGAATGTAATTGAAGAAAGACAAAATATGCGGATGCTGGTAGACAAAATTTGGTTCTTAATGTCTGAAATGAACAGAGGCCCTGGTTATCATATATATCACCGCACGTGTTTACACCTAAAGAAGACCAAGAGGGTTGGACAAATGGACGATTTCCACATACAAAATTTAAATTGTGCCATAAAGATGTACTGTTACAATATTTGAAGGGTCCTCCTATCCGACGTTCAACCGTTTTCCAGATTTTAATAGAGTTAGTTACAACCGGACCAAATTTATAATCATCCCCTTTTTTTCCAGTGCCAGTAAATACAATATCTTGAAGTCTATTTGGTTTAACCTTGTCAGCTTCAATCACCCTCCATGAAACTGTAGATTGAGGATCAACCCAATTATGAAGAGCCTTAAGCTGGAACGACCAATAATATAATTCAAAATTTGGTACAGCCAGTCCTCCTGCGCTATTAGGATATTGTAATGTGGTAAGTTTAATTCTGGGGCATTTATCATTCCAGATAAATTTAGAAATTATGGAGTTGATCTCCTTAAAGTAACCTGGAGGGGGAGAAAGTGGTAGCATAGAGAAAAGAAAAAAAAATCGAGGTAACAAATTCATCTTAACAGTGGAGATTCTTCCTTGGAGAGAGACTTTAAGATTCTTCCATCTTTGAATGTCATTTTTGACCTTAACTAAAATGTTATTAAAATTGTCTCTGGCAATCTTATGAATGTTTTTATATATGGTAATGCCCAAATAGATGAAAGATTCCTTAATAGGGATAAATGAGGGAATAGAAGAATTAACCTTAACATTGCTAATTGGCATTAAAGCAGATTTGCTCCAATTTATTTTATATCCTGATAGGCTACTAAAATCAAATTCCTTAATTATACTAGAGACTGAAACATCAAAGTGGTCTAAATATAGAATAATATCATCAGTGTATAATGAAATACTATGATTATGATCATGAATCTTAATCGATACTTCAGATTTCCTGATGGCTTGCGCTAAGGGTTGTCGTGGCTGTCTTACACTCATCAGCATAAGAGACAAACTCACTTTTAGTCTTTAAAGGTTTTATTCTTTGCAAAGAAGGTCAACAGTCATACAGAAACACAGGTCCCTGCAGAGTGCGACAAACGGGGAGGGTGCTCCTCCACCTTATATCCACACTCTAGGCACTCAAGGTTACAAGGTTACAATCTTGCAGCTGTACTTTTCCATACTTGGAGAGGAAGTAAATAGCATTCTACTAAATCATGTTGTACAGCCTTACTCCCTTTACATTTAGGGCCTATATGACCTCTAATGTCAGGGCAGGTCTTCCCCTTCTCCTCCATATAGTTAGGCTAGAATTCCTCAGGCCCTTTCCCCTCTACCATACCAAAAAAGGCTTTGCACTCCATACACATAAGATCGGCATAAAATTAATTTTCTTCAACAATTCCCCCTTTTTATCATTCATTGATAACTCATTAAAACAAAATTAATTTCTATGTCTAACACTCTTACTACTTTACCAAGATTAGATGTAATACACTCAAAACAATAATAATGATAATATCAAAGCAAATTTAATCTATCACATCACATTTATACCCTTCATCTCTGCTTTTTCTCGTCACACATGTCCAAAAACATGTCATCAGAATAAACCATCATTTTAAGCAATTGATGTGTCCCATTGTCCGAGCTGATTTTCTGTGGGATCCCCCACCTCGGGACTATCTCAGTCAGCAGAGCCTTTGCTACCGCTGCTGCGTCCTGTTTTGATGTTGGGAAGGCCTCGACCCATTTGGACCACATGTCCACCAACACCAAACAATATTTCTTTCCCTCACATGGGTACAGCTCGATGAAGTCCATTTGTAGATACTCAAAAGGCCCTGTCGGTGTGGGCTGTGATACCTGGGACATTTTTATACCTTTTGCCACATTGTGGGTGTTGCAAATGACACATCTCTTACAAAAATTTTCAGCAAATATTGTAAACCCCTTTGTAAACCACAATTATTTCATTTGTATAACCATTCCCCCTTTCGATGCATGGTCTTTCCCATGCATTGACTTAGCATAATGAGGAAAGAAGTGTTGAGGTAGACAAGGCTTGCCATCACAGCTCATCCAAACACCATCAGTCATTCTACAGCCACACTTTCTCCACTGGTTTCTCTCTGCCACTGAGGCAAAGGCATGCATGCTCTGTAAAGGAGAGGAAATGTCTGGGTCAATTTCAGATAGCAAAGTACACTCTGTTTCTTTTGTCTGCTTAGCCGCTGCGGCCTTCACAGCTGCGTCTGCTCTGGCGTTTCCTGTGGATACAAAATCTTTGTTACGTGTGTGTGCTACACACTTGCAGACGGCCACCTTATCAGGCAGCACAATGGCCTCCAGTAAATCTGCGACAAGAGGAGCATTTAATATTGGGTGCCCATCTGACTTTAACATTTTTCTGTGTTTCCACAGTGCTCCAAAATCATGCATAACACCGAATGAGTAACGTGAATCGGTGTAAATTGTGACGCATTTATCTGCCATAAGTTTACACGCTTCTGTTAATGCCACAAGCTCTGCTGCTTGTGCTGAATAATTTGCTGGCAACGAGCCAGATGCCACGACTTCAAACTCAGTTGTTACTGCATAGCCAACTTTATTCTGGCCTGTTTGTGGATCTTTGAAAGCTGAACCATCCACAAAGAGGACATTTTCGCAGCTTTCAAGTGGTACGTCAGAAAGATCTGGACGCGGTGTACACACTTGTTCTAGCGCAGTCAGACAACAATGGTGCTCCTCCCCATCCCCCTGCGTCGGGAGGAGAGTGGCAGCATTCAAGGTTGTGCATCGTCTAACAGTGATATTCGGCATATCAAGCAAGATAGTGTGATATCGTAACCACCTAGCCGTCGATAAATGCGATGTTTTCTGTTCTTGCAGAATCATGGACACAGTGTGTGGCACGAAAAGTTTCAGGTCAGAGTAACCTACAAATTCTCTAGACGCCATTACGGCCTGTTCAGCAGCAGCCACCGCCCTCAAACAGTGTGGCAGGCCTGCTGCAACCGGATCTAGTTTGCTTGAAAAATAAGCCACAGGTCTCAATCGGTCTCCATGATTCTGCAGTAACACAGAAGTCATAAACCCATTTTTCTCATCCACCATCTGAACAAAAGGCTTAGTTGGTACCGGTAGGCCCAAAGCTGGCGCCAGAGACAGCTGAACTTTCATGTTAACAAATGCCTCCTCTGCCTCCCCTGTCCATTCAATTTTGTCACATGACTTCAACCCCTTCCCTATAGTTAGGGCTCTCAGAGGCTGCTCAAGAATTGCATAATTTGGAATAAATGTTCGCCAATATGAACACATTCCTAAAAATGACAGCATTTGTTTCTTTGTGATTGGTTTTGGTACATCTTTAATGCCTTGAACTCTTTTGTCAGACAGGGATTTGCTGTTTGGTGTTATGACATGACCCAAAAATCTAACTTGTTGTTTTACAAACTGCAATTTTGTTAAGCCAATGGTTACCACTTCTCTCTCTACCTCAATTTCATGTTTGCAGTCTGACATAAATGCTCCCAGACTCTCGCTGTGTTTTACACCAGCGCTTATCTCACACATCGTAGCATCAACACAGTTTTTCACGAACCCCCCCATCTCAGCCCATGTCTGCTCTTTGGCCTTGGAGAGTGATAAGTGAGGCACAGACTCTGGCATTAGGAAAAAAGGAAGCTGTTTTTCTGTCGGGCTGACTGAGACGGCGCTCATATTTTCTGTACAAAATATTTTCTCAAAACTCAAAGTTTCTCCTTTTTCTCCCTCAAACCAGTCTTTTTCATACTGTTTGTCTAATTACATTACGACATGTGACGTGCAATGCAAATTGTCAGGCAACATAATTTCTGTATTATGTGGCTTAGTTTGACTCTTAGCCAATTCGCACATCATTTCAGCCCAATCATGATTTATGATGTGCCATTCATAGGCCCACTTTGGCTCTGCTTGCAAACAGCACCATTGCTCCCCCTCTGTTTCCACTCTGACACCTGAGGAGTCCTCAAAAATTATCAAATTTAGTTTGCATAACAGATCTCGGCCCAAAATGGACACAGGGCATTTTGGTGAATAAACGAATGCATGATTCAGCACTCTGCCCCCCTCTGTTTCACAATTTAGAGGAACTGTAAATCTTTCAAAAATTGTATGCCCTGATGCAGAAATAGACCCATTTGTTTTATCTGATAATGACGGTTGACATGGCAAGTCACATGATCGTATAGAGGACCTTGAAGCCCCAGAATCAGCTAAAAACTCAATCATTACCCCCTCAACCAGCATGGGGTAATTAGGCATTTTCTTAAATGCTTCACTTTCATACATCATTAAATATTTATCAGAATTGTCATCATTCAAATCAGAATTACACAAAGAGACGCAAGCTTTTTCTTCATTGCAGAGAGCAGTGTATACATCAGTGTATGTGTGTATGTGTGTGGTTAAAAATGTTTCACTTCCCTGTTCAGTCGCCGCTGGCCGCTTGCCCTGAACCCCTCCTTTCTGCTCTCCATCCTCGCTTCAGTCTGCTTCTTGATCTCGCTGGTTCTCTGGACAGTCCTTAGCCCAATGACCATCCTCAGTCTGCATTTGGTGCATTTTCTCATCTCGTGATCAACGGTGTCGCAAATCCAACAACCCCGTTTTTCAAAGTTTCTTCCAGCCCCGTTCGAATATCTTCCACCTTGTCTTTTTCCTCTTCCCCCTCCCGTCTGCTGACGGCGCTGCACAGAGGATTCCCCCGGCCTCGAGACAGCTTGCACTAGGGCCAGCTGTAAATCTTTGTCAGTCTTTGCTTTAACTCTTTCTTTCTTTGCTGTCTGCAGTTCTTCTGCGTGCAAAGCATGTGCTAGAACAGCAGATAATCGTCAATTTTTCCATTCAATGTAGCTGGTTTTCACTGCTTGCGCAATCTCAGGTCTCAGTCCATTCAAAAACCAGCTCCGTAAATGACACTCCCATGTTTCGGGTTGATTTCCTCGATCGGCTGGTTCTGTTAATCCGCTATGTTTGTTAAATATCTCGTGGAGTCGATGATAATAATCTTGTACAGACTCTTCTCTGTTCTGGCAGCAATTGCCAATCTTTGATGTGTCCATACGTGCTGGAAATGATGTCCTTATACCTTCAGCCAGCTCCTCAACAGCTGTGCGGTATTCCAAGTTGTGTCGGTGTTCCCATTCGCTGTTTTCTCTCCTGCAGTCTTCCCTTTGCAGCCTTCCACTCACTTTGTGCCAGCTCGAAGCCCCCAATTTCACTGCTAGCAGCCTCCTCAGCTCGTGCACGGTGGGGCTGAATTCTTTGCAGAATGTGACCAGTTCGGTAGAAAATCTGTCACCCGCTTCTTCCGGACTCGGCAAATGAGCCATCGCTTCCTTCATATCAGTCACAGTCCATGGTCTGAAAACCATCATCGGCCCATCAGGTCCCGAAACTTCAATCATCGGAGCTGTTATACTCACATTTTCTTCTTTCACCGTTTGTCTGGTTTTTCTTTTCTTTGTCGGGGCAGCCATGAGCACTCTCTCCTCTTCAGCTTCTTCGTGGGGGGTCTCAGGAATCACATCGGGGTCTTCCTCTGTTTCTTCTTCCTCCGCTCGCGGTGCTGTTGGTCTTTTTGGTGGAGAGCAGTCGAGGTCAGGGTCCACTTTCAGGGCTTGCAGCTCAGCGACGGGGTAGTGATGATAGGGCGGTGGTGCATGTTTAGAGACAGAAACATCAGAGCGGTTAGTAGGTCTATGTGATGCAGTTACTCTTTCTTCACATTTTTCATTTTCCTTTTTTCTATCAGCTCTACATGCTAATTCTTTTTGCATCGCTCTTCTTTCCATTTTGTCTGCCTCCCCCACCCAACAATTTACCGTCTTCTCACATCTATCCCACATATGTTTCACACAGCACCCTTTCTGCTTTGTGCTTCCTTCTTCAACTGATTCCTTTACAACATTTAATCTTGTGACACTTAATGTTCCCTCTTTCGGAAAATCATGATAAGTAATTAGTTTCCCCATATCTTGCATGCATTTCTGGCCATATATTTTTTTCATTTGACAAAATACTGGTGTATCATATTTAGCGAGCTTGCTCTGGGACTTCCCCATATTGGCTGTTTCTCCTCTGTGGGCTACTTTTCGGCGCCTATAATCTGTTTAGACGTCTCCAACAGATCCGATCGCTAACCCCAAATCGGACGGGCGGAGTGCTTCGTGCAGCTCCGATTACTAGCTGCACAGTTTCAATTTCCCCTTTTTAGAAATATGTTAACTGGCTGCGCGTGATCTCAATTTGTTGCTTCGAAATCTCCGGATCTCGTGATCTCAATTTCTTGCTAAATTTCCGATCACGCCTCATTGCCCAGTTTCAATTTCTTCTAGAAAACGTCTTAACTGTGCTCCACGTAACCTCAATCTTTCTCAGAGACTTCTTGATTACGGACTTCCACAGAGCCAGACCCACCAATATGGTTTATCCCCTTATCTTAATTCCAATTCAAATCAAAACCCAAATTCTTTAGAAAATTTTGATTTGTCTCTTACCCGAGAGTCCTGTTGCCACCTGGGTTCGTTTACAGATTCCAGTGGTGTCCCCTCCGGGCCTTGGCGGTCGGTCCCTGTCGTCCCTTCAAACCTGTTTGGGGTTAGGGCTAGACTCAAAGTCCAGATGTACGGTCACCGTCCGCTCTCAGGTCCAGAAGACACATCCAAGGAATCCCACTATCTGACACCAAATTGTCGTGGCAATTTTAACTTACTCTCATCAGCATAAGAGACAAACTCACTTTTAGTCTTTAAAGGTTTTATTCTTTGCAAAGAAGGTCAACAGTCATACAGAAACACAGGTCCCTGCAGAGTGCGACAAACGGGGAGGGTGCTCCTCCACCTTATATCCACACTCTAGGCATTCAAGGTTACAAGGTTACAATCTTGCAGCTGTACTTTTCCATACTTGGAGAGGAAGTAAATAGCATTCTACTAAATCATGTTGTACAGCCTTACTCCCTTTACATTTAGGGCCTATATGACCTCTAAGGTCAGGGCAGGTCTTCCCCTTCTCCTCCATATAGTTAGGCTAGAATTCCTCAGGCCCTTTCCCCTCTACCATACCAAAAAAGGCTTTGCACTCCATACACATAAGATCGGCATAAAATGAATTTTCTTCAACAGGGTTCAAGAGATAGACAAAACAATAAGGGGGAAAGCGGACACCCCTGCCTCGTTCCCCGCTGTAAAGGGAATGAGGGGGAAATAATATTACCAGTTATGACTGATGCTGCAGGTGAGTGGTATAATGTCTTAATCATAGAAATGAAGTGTTCACCGAAGCCGAAACATTGCAGAACTGCCCACATATAATTCCACTCTAGCCTGTCAAAGGCTTTTTCTGCATCAAGTGAAAAGACTGCACAAGGGGTTGGGTGGGAGTCCGCAAAGTCAAGAATATGAAGGAGTCGACGCATATTGTCAGATGCAGCCTTAGTGACCCTTAATGAAACCAGTTTGGTCCTCCTGATTGATCAGACTATGAATTACCTTCTCAAGTACGAGAAGCAAAAACTTTAGCATAGATTTTTAGGTCACATGGGATAAGCGAAATCGGTCTGTAGCTGGAACAATCATAACGCCTGCCTTGACCGTCTGCATCTTTCTTGTGATTTTAGCGCCAGGTTGTACTGCCCATTATTTACTGCAGTAGTTTCCGGGGAGTTTTTTTTTTTTTTTCTTACTCAGTAAGTAATGTGTTTTAAAATTTAGCGAAGTACAATACTTCAAACAAAATATACTTGCGTAAAAGTAAAGTTACAGATTTTAAAAATTACTTTAAAAAGTAGAAGTACACAAAAAAGCTACTCAATTAAAGTAACGCGAGTAAATGTAATTAGTTACTTTCCACCTCTGGTCTTCAGTGTCACATGATCCTTCAGAAATAATTCTAATATGCTGAGTTGCTGCTCAAGAAACATTTCTGATTATTATCAATGTTTAAAACAGTTGTACTGCTTCATATTAATGCAGAAACCATGATATACTACCACTCAAGTGAATTAATGATGCTGAAAACTCAACTTTGAATAACAATAATTAATTATATTTAATAGGCAACGTCGGTCCTGGAGTGCCGATGTCCTGCAGAGTTTAGCTCCAACCTAATCAAACACCTGAACAAGCTAATCAAGGTCTTCATGATCACATGGCCTGCGTCCCAATGTGCATACTATCTGTCCTAAATTCTATGTGATATTAGTAATTTTCAGTACTATTTAGGGCAGATAGGGTGGATAGTATGCACATTGGGATGCAGGGTAAGGCTACAGGCAGGTGAGTTTTTTCAGGTTTGGAGCTACTCCAGGACCGATGTTACCAATCCCTGATATATTCAAATTACTGTTTTTACAATATTTTTACAGTATCAAATAGATGTAGCCTTGGTGAGAAGAAAATAATTCATTAAAAATATATATTTTTTAAAGTACCAAGTTAACCCAAAAATAAAAATGTTATCATTATTTATTAGCACCACAGGTCATCCAAGATGTATATCAGTAGTTCCCAATCACATTCCCAGAGCCCACAACCTTTTCAGGTTTTGAAGTCACTTAATGAGCTGAATCAGTTGTGTTTGATTAAAGAGACATGCAAGATGTGCAGTGTTGGTTTGGTGGGGTGGGATCCAGAAACATGGTTCAGCACCACTGATGTAGATCAGTGGTGGTTCAGCACCACTTTTTTTTGTTTATCGCAATGGCGGCGCGTGCAGACGCTGCGGCTTCTCTCTCTCCCGACAGAACGGTGCTTTCGTGTTTTTTGTCTTGTAAGTCGCAATTTTTTTGTACATCTTCGTCACGTCTACCTGTCTTTAAACGTGCATACAGTCGTGAGTTTCTGCTCTATGTCGGCAGAATCACATTTTTAGAGTTAAACTCTGCGTACGCCGAAGAGCTGCGGGACCTCGGTCTGCTCCGGAGGCCTACACCATCACCGACCCCCACTACTGCATCTCGCCCACAGCGGAGGCGCTACAAGCAGCGTGAGAGGAAGCAGAAGAAGGGTAAGCACGGAGGTATCCGAGCTAGGCTAGCGGCTAACCCACACAAGTCGGCTATCCCCACCATCGTACTGGCGAACGTACGCTCCTTGGACAATAAACTGGACTACATCCGACTACTTCGCTCTATTCAGAGGACTGTAAGAGACTGTTGTGTTTTTGTGTTTACGGAAACATGGCTTAACAACAGTGTACCGGGCTGCGCCATTCAGCTCGACCAGCTAACATGCTATCGAGCAGACAGAGCTCTCGTCGAGGGAGGTAAGACCCGCGGTAGCGGGCTTTGTGTTTACATCAATGATGCATGGTGCCGCAACGCTGTTGTGGTCTGCAAACACTGCTCACCCCTGGTGGAGTTTATGATTATTAAGTGCTGGCCGTTCTATCTACCGAGAGAATATACAGCCATAATGCTCACTGCTGTATACATCCCTCCCAACTCCAACAACAACAGGAGTGAGGCACTGAATGAACTGTACCAGCACATCAGTGAGCAGCAGACAGCCCACCCAGATACTTTTCTCATCTTGGCTGGGGATTTCAACCATGCAGACTTAAAGAGTGTGTTCCCAAAAATACACCAACACATAGACTTTCCAACAAGGGGAAACAACACTCTGGACTTTGTGCAGTTGCTTTGACACAATTTGTATTGTTAAAAGCGCTATATAAATAAAGGTGACTTGACTTGACTTGACTTTGTTTACACAACCCAGAGAGGAGCATACAAGGCCCTACCCCTCCCCCACCTCAGAGCCTCAGACCACATCACTGTCATGCTAATGCGTGCATACAGACCGCTCATTAAAGTCACCAAACCAGTTCACAAACAGATACAAGTGTGGCCGGAAGGGTCATCAGAGGCACTTCAAGACTGTTTTGACACCACTGACTGGGATATGTTTAACCTGTTAACATGCACCAGGACGCCGGCGCACTGAAAGCTCTTTGTTTGCACACGTCATTGTTTTCAAACAGATAAAGTAAAACAGGACAAAATTAATCTTGACAAACTATATATCATTTTGAAGGTCTAAGCCTCAAGCATCGACGACAGATCACTGTTTTTCGATAGAAAGCTTATAAGGAATGTATTTGCTAAATTTGTGTAAGCAGTACACATCAAAACATGTATAAAAAAACCGCAGTACATACCAGATTCATCCTGATAACGACTCTCAAACTTATCCACTGCTGTAAATCCCGGTTTAGTTTCAGAGATAAGGGTCCACTGAACAACATTCCATCGAGCACTTTTAGTCCAAAGAAACAACAACGTTGTAATTTGGATCGTTATTCATTTGTTTACGTCTCATCTCTTCAGGGAGAGTTATTGTTTATGTCCGTTATGGAACAAATTACGCTCAAAAACAGCGTCTTGGTGTACAGCGCACGCTGTGACGCACCTGTCATCTGATGGGGGCGTAACTTAGCGATCGCCTTTTTTTGCACAAATAAACCTTTCTTTTCTTTTCTTCTTCAACAGTTTTCATATATGTTTGCGTGTTTTGTGGGTAATGTGCCTGTATCTGTATAATTAACATCTGTATGGCTGATAATCAGCATGTAATTATTGACTGTTCACAGATATCAGTGTGAATGCAGTCTATATAAAAGGCCATTATAATGTGATTATTGACTATATTGGGCGGCCATCTGTATGATTAGCATCTGTATGAATGATCGTCAGCAAGTGATTGTGAAGAAGTGGGGGAAGAAAAATGGCTGCATGAATCTCATTTTTCATGGTATCTTCTTCAGATTTGAAATATAAACTCATGAGACATGTGACTTTCAACCCATTACTTTTCTGGATTGCTTCAGGACTGATTTCATGTATTTTTATATGAAATTGAAAAAAAAATCAGTGTGGTACAATTTTTGTCAAGGCACTTCAGTGTCTATAACTTTTTATATTTTTGAGCATTATCAACTCTGGATGATGGATAGTAAAGCCCAAAGGGTCTTCTTTCCAAAACACTGAAGTCAGGAGCTGTTACCATTTTAAGTTAGTTAGTCATTTTCAGCTGTGATTCCAAATATGGGGGGTGCTGGTTAACAGGTTAAGCAGGCTGCCACATACAACAACACTACAGACCTCCAAGAGTACACAGAGACTGTCACTGCCTACATCACCAAGTGTATTGATGATGTAACGGTCACAAAGACTATCACTGTCCGGGCCAACCAGAAGCCGTGGCTGACAGGGGAGGTCTACAGACTCCTGAAGGCTCGGAACGCTGCCTTCAGAGCTGGAGATGAGGAGGGCCTGAAGACAGCTAGGGCCAACCTATCCCCGGCATCAGAGAGGCCAAGAGACAGTACTCCAGGAGGATAGCCCATCGTTCCAGTGACAGCAGAGACACTCGGAGCCTGTGGCAGGGGATACAGACCATTACGGACTACAAGCCCCCACCACAGACCTGTGACAGCACCATCCCCCTGCTGAATGAGCTGAATGCCCTCTTTGCTCGCTTTGAGGCACAAAACAGTACCACTGCACAGAAGACTCCACCTCCTCCCGGCGACCAGGTGATGACGCTGTCCCCGGACAGCGTGAGGAGATCCCTCAGCAGGATCAATGCACGCAAAGCTCCGGGACCTGACAACATTCCTGGGCGTGTACTGAGAGACTGCAGTGGAACTCATTGATGTCTTCACAGACATTTTCAACATCTCACTAAGTCAGGCTGTTGTGCCCACATGCTTCAAAGCTACCACCATCATTCCAGTCCCGAAGAAGTCATCTCCATCTTGCTTCAATGACTACCGTCCAGTAGCACTCACTCCTATTCTCATGAAGTGCTTTGAACGGCTAGTCAGGCACCACATCAAGTCTGTCCTCCCCTCTCCCTGGACCCCTTCCAGTTTGCATATAGGTCCAACCGCTCGACCGATGATGCCATCGCCGCTGCCCTCCACCCAGCCCTCACACATCTGGACAAAAAAGACTTGTATGTCAGAATGCTGTTCATAGACTTCAGTTCAGCATTCAACACAATCATCCCTCAACAACTCATTCATAAATTGGTCCAGCTGGGGCTCAATACGTCGCTGTGCAACTGGCTGTTGGACTTTCTGACCGGGAGACCTCAGGCAGTACGGGTCGGCAGTAACACATCCAGCACCATCACACTGAACACAGGGGCCCCCCAAGGATGTGCGCTGAGCCCCCTCCTCTTCACTCTGCTGACCCATGACTGCACACTGTCAAACAACTCCAACCTCTACATTAAATCTGCTGATGACACGACTGTGGTGGGTCTCATCAGCAACAGAGATGAGACAAACTACAGGAGCGAGGTGAGCCGCCTGGCCGGGTGGTGCAGTGACAACAATATCTCTCTGAATGTGGAGAAGATGAAGGAGATTGTTGTTGACTTCAGGAGAGTGCACACTCGGCATGCTCCTCTGACCATCAATGGTGTGACTGTGGAGAAAGTGAGCAGCACCAAGTTCCTGGGTGTACACATCACAGAGGACCTCTCCTGGACTAACAACACTGCAGCACTGGCCAAGAAAGCACAGCAGCGTCTCTACTTCCTCCGCAAACTCAGAAGAGCCAGAGCCCCGGCCCTCATCATGTGCACCTTCTACAGAGGCACCATCGAGAGCATCCTGACTAGCTGCATCACTGGCGCCGTACCACAGAGCACCTCCAAGCTTGCTGCCGCAAGACCCTCCAACGGATAGTGAGAGCAGCTGAGAAGATCGTTGGTGTCTCTCTCCCTTCCCTCCAGGACATCTACAGCACCCGTCTCACCCGCAAAGCCCTCTGCATTGCAGGTGATCCCACCCACCCGACACACAGCTTCTTCAGTCTGCTGCCATCAGGGAGGAGACTGCGGAGTCTCCAGGCCAGGACCAGCAGACTGAGGGACAGCTTCATCCATCAGGCTGTCAGGAAGCTGAACTCCCTCCCGACCTTGCCCCCCCCTCCCCTCTCTTACCCCACGCACCACTGAACTCTGACCCCCCCACCCACACACACACACACACACACACACACACACACCCACACACACACACACACACACACACTGTGACCAGCACCAGTCACTTTGTACAGCATTGGACTGACCTCATTCAACTACCTCTTCTGACAGTTTGAATAAAGACTGCTCTCTGAGCTTTTTGTCACTTTAAATAGATTGATAAGCTCTTTGGCACTACACCATTTATATCTGCACTGTTGTTTATTTCACTGGTTTGCACTCTATCTTTATCTATTTTTTATTATTATAATATATTTTTTTACATGTCCTTATTTGTATATTTGTAATAGTTGCATTCTATGTGTGTGTATGTATGTATGTGTATATATTAGGGGTGTCAACTTTAACGCGTTAACGCATGTGATTAATCTAAAAACTTTAACGCGTTAATATTTTTTTTACGCAAATTAATCGTTTGATAAGGTTTGACCCCAACTTCTTCCCGTCATCGCAGCGCGGAAGGTTATGTATCAGTGTGTGATGAGGGTACAGCGAACAGTGTTGTCAGGGTAGCGGCTGTGGCTCAAGTGGCTGCCTGTGGGCTATTTTGAATATCCAGTCGCGGGAAAAATTACAGAGCCGAGGGTTGCGTTTTTTTGGGCTACTTTTATAATCTACCGCGGCCGCCCAAAGTGTATATAGACAAATACAAATTAAAATAGATCCTTTTACTAATGTTTATCATACTTGGAATGTACACCTGGCAACTTCAGAACGGAGAGGCGCGTGTAACATCACAAACAACGTGAGTTTCAACCACAGCATACAAGGCTTTACACAGCAGAAATAAACATGACAACAGCCACTATAGATTATATAAGATAACAAACACACGATTACGATAGGATATGGTTTCTATGTGATTTTCTTGAGATGAATATGTAACTTTACATCTGAAATGCTCATTTTGGCAGCGATATAAAAGGCTATTAAAAGCATATTTTAACAACAGTAAACGACCAAATACCACATGTGATCTCAAAAGGAGGTTATTACAAACACTCGATGGTGGTTTTAAGTGAGTTCTGAGTAAAAGTGTACTATTTATCTCATAAATTGTCTTATGGAGCATGATGCTAATATTAGCTCTAATGTACCTGTAGAACAGGTCCAGTTCTTCTTCATAATGCATTTTGTCATAATACTTCACGTAAGGTCGCAAGAAAATGTTTTGTTGTATTTATTTAGAAATACTTTTGATAATAGTTGGGTAAATGTATCCTGGGATTGAAGTGATGTGGCTTGGTAAACGTTTTATTGTCAGTAGAAAGGCTGATAATGGCTGAATAAATACAAAAGAATAATAAGGATTATGTCTCATACCTGGCGGAGGTATGAAAGGTTATGTTTCCTTAAACTAGTTTGTCATGCATTTCTTTATTTCAACACATTTACAGGTAAATCCTAGTATTTAAAATTTGTGATTAATCATGATTAATCACAGTCCATGACTGTGATTAACGCGATTCAATTTTTTAATCGATTGACAGCACTAGTATATATACATATATATATATATATTGTAACGGGCAGAAGAATCACACGACCAGGGAAATGCAATAAAGGCCCCAGAGGGTGTATTTATTGAGGTGTGGTAAAGTGCAATCGTGTCCTTGTGCTTGTGAAGCAGTGCTCTGTGCTCCGCCTCTTCTGTCGTCTGAGTGCTCGGGTGTTCTGTGTCCTGTGCTCAAACGCCGGGCTGGTTGGTCACACACTGCTCTCTGTGAAGACAAAGGTACACTTGTAACAGGGGTATCTTCTGGAGACATTGCTCACCAGTGTGTGCTGTGCGGTGGCTTTTGTAGCCGTCTCCTAAGCCGCTTCAGCTGGGAGCGATCAGCCCGTGAAGATTGGGTGCAGGTGTTTCTCCTCCGTTTCCAGGGCGACGCTGATAGGTACTCGGGACACTTGCGTCACACTACCCCCCCCCCTAAGCGTCGTCCTGGCCCCGCGGGAGACAAGGGGGAGATTGGGGTTGGGGTGGGGTGAACCCTGACAGACCTGCGAAAGCTGCCCATATCCGCGAGAGTCCGTCGGCGTCGGCGTTGGCGTTGGCCGCCCCCGCCCGGTGGCGCACGGCGAAGTGGAAGTCCTGGAGCGCCAAGAACCAGAGCGAGTTACCCGGGCATTCGTGTCCTTGGCCCGGGCCATCCACTGCAAAGGAGATCATGATCAGTGATAAGGGTGAACTTTCTGCCGAGGAGGTAATACCTGAGCTCCAGGACTGCCCACTTGACGGCCAACGCTTCCTTCTCCACCGCGGCGTATCGTTGTTCCGCTGGGGTCAGCTTTCGGCTGATGTATATCACCGGGTGTTCCTCACCGTCCTGTACCTGGGAGAGGACGGCTCCTAACCGGTGTTGGAGGCGTCCGTCTCTGCAACAAGAAGGGGCAGTTAAAGTCTGGTGCGCGCAACACCGGCTCTGAGGTGAGCGACGCCTTTACTCGCCGGAAGGCCTCCTCCTCGGTGGGTCCCCAGGGCACCTTTTCTGGCTGCCCCTTCTTGGTCAGGTCTGTCAGGGGAGCTGCTAAGGAGGAGAAGTTAGGAATAAAGCAGCGATAGTAGCCCGCCAACCCCAAAAAGGCTCGTACCTGGGTTTTGGAGGTGGGCCGTGGTGCTGAGAGAATAGCTGCCACCTTCTTCTCTTGAGGTTTGATGAGACCCCGGCCCACCTGGAAGCCCAAGTACTTGGCTTCGGGGAGAGCCAGATGACATTTCCGGGGGTTGGCGGTTAGTCCAGCCCTGCGCAGCTCTAGAAGCACCCTCCGTAACCGCTCCAGGTGATCTTCCCAGGTCTCCGAGTGTACGACAACGTCATCCAGGTAGGCCACGGCATAGGCCTGGTGTGGTCTCAGCAGGATATCCATCATCCGCTGGAACGTTGCTGGGGCCCCGTGTAGCCCGAATGGGAGAACCCGGTACTGCCAGTGGCCACTAGGGGTGGAAAAGGCGGTCTTTGGTTTTGCCTGCTCTGTCAGCGGCACCTGCCAATAGCCCTTGGTGAGGTCTAGTGTAGAGATGAACCGGGCTCTCCCCAGGCTATCCAGCAGTTCGTCGACCCGGGGCATTGGATAGCTGTCGAACTCGGAGACCTCGTTAAGGCGGCGGAAGTCGTTGCAAAACCGGAGGGTGCCATCTGGTTTTGGGACCATGACGATGTGGGGCTGGACCAGGGGCTGCGAGAGGGCTCTATTACTCCTAACTTCAGCATCTCTTTGTACCTCCTCTTCGACGACGTGTCGCCGAGCCTCGGGGATCCGGTAGGGCCGCTGGCCGCTGCGGACGATGACCCCGGGTGGTGTGCGGACATCGTGCTGGAGGACGTGGGTCCGCCCAGGGAGAGGGGGAGAACACATCCGAGAATTGACCGACCAGATGTGATGAAGCTCCTTCTTTTGGGCAGCCGATAGGTGGGGGCTGATGTCTACAACCACGGGATCCGTGGTGGTCAGTGCGGACAGCTGGGCCCTAGTCCCGACCCAGCGTTTTAGAAGGTTGATGTGGTATAGCTGGTTTTCCTTTCTCCGTCCGGGCTGCCGGACGCGGTACGTAACGGGTCCAACCTGCTCCGTTACTGTGTAGGGCCCCTGCCACTTGGCGAGAAACTTGCAGGCGGCAGTCGGGACTAGGACCAGAACATGGTCTCCTGGCTGGAACTCCGTGGTTGGGCTGCCCTGTTGTAGTGACGCTGTTGGGCTTGTTGGGCTTTAACGAGGTGTTCTCGGACGAGTGGCATGACCCGGTCGATCTTCTCCCTCATCTCGCGAACGTGCTCGATCGTTGACCGATGGGCGGCGGCGGCTGCTGCTCCCAGGCCTCTTTGGCGACATCTAGCAGGCCACGAGGCTGTCGTCCAAACAGGAGCTCAAAGGGGGTGAAACCGGTGGAAGCCTGGGGGACTTCTCGGATGCCGAAGAGGATGTAGGGCAGCATTTGGTCCCAGTCTCACCTGTCATCCGCAGCCACACGACGGAGCATCTGCTTCAACGTCTGATTGAATCGCTCGACCAGCCCATCGGTTTGCGGATGGTATAGACCGTGGTCCGCAGTTGTTTCACCTTCAAAAGGCGGCAGAGATCAGCCATCGTCCGAGAGACATGAATGGGGTGCCCTGGTCGGTCAATATCTCCTTGGGAATGCCGACTCGACTAGATAGGAGGAAGAGCTCCTGCGCGATGGCTTTGGAGGTGGCCTTGCGAAGGGGGATGGCTTCGGGGTAACGAGTCGCGTAGTCCACTATCACCAAGATGTGTTCATGTCCCCGGGCAGACTTGGGCAGCGGTCCAACCAGATCCATTCCTATTCGCTCGAAGGGCACCTCAATTATGGGAAGCGGAATCAGCGGAGTGGGTGGAGGGGCCCGGGGCGATGTCTGTTGGCATATACCGGACAGGCCTGACAGAACCGCTTGACGTCGGCATCCAGGCCAGGCCAGTGGAAACGGTCTCGGATCCGTTGTATGGTGTTTTGCGCCCCCAGGTGGCCAGCCATCGGATGGGAGTGGGCCAGCTCCATCACGGTCTCTGTCTTTGATCGCGGTACCACTAGCAGTTTCGCCTCCTCCCCTCTCCGCTGTGCGATACAGTACAGCAGGCCGTTCTGGACAACAAAGTGAGGTGTTGGATGAGGTGGTGGCTGGGTATCCTTTCCTTCGACTTTCCTCACTTGTGTCCAGCACATTTATTTAGCCGTTTGTCCCCGAGTTGCTCTTTTGCAAAAGCCCCTCCTCCCTTAACCTGTTGGAACACATCATAGAAAAGGTTAATAGATTGGGAGGGGGACTCACCGTCTCTGGCGCTGTCCGACGCTAGCAGGACGGGGCGTCGTCGGGGACCTTGGCATGATTTCCTTCTTCGGCGGTTCCCGGCAGGGCTGGCAGGCTGTGTAGCGGCAGCCAGCAGGGCAATCAAACCCCGGCCAGTCTCTCCCGAGAAGCACGGGTACGGGCAGATCCTTTACTATTCCTACTTCGACGGGCCAAGGCCAAGAGCCTGGGGCGGCCGAGACAGTGACACGCCGGGCAGGGACGTGACGGGTGTCGCCGTGTATACAGGTGATGAGCAAGCGGGCTTTGGCCCCCACCCGCGGGAAGGAGCGGGTAGCACTGTGGGCTGGACCAGGCTAACTGCGCTGCCCGAGTCCAATAGGGCCTGGTAGGGCCGTCCATTTATTCTCACCTCGACCTGAGGGGCCTCCAGCGGTGGTTCCTGATGGACGATACAGCCTGCCAGCCAGGCCCGGTTAGGCGGCCGAGATGGTTCCGTGGGCATTGGTTCGTCTTGCGTGCGGGAACCGCCGGCCTGCCGACTGTTCGCGGGGTGCCCTCCGGCGTGCGTCGCTCCTGGAACACCCTCCGGGGAAATGGCGGCGCTCGCTCCCCAGCCTCGCGTCGCTGCGTCGCCTCAGCCAATTCGATGGCCTCTACCAGCTCCCCGATGGTCTGCGGGTTCCGCATACCTGCTGCCTGCCGAAGTGGGCGCGGAAGGGCGCGAAGAAACCGATCCACCACGACGCGCTCCGTGACTTGGGCTGCACTGGGATCCCCGGCGAGCAGCCAGTGTTGTGAGAGGCGAGAGAGTTCGGCGGCTTGAGCCCGGGCTGGCACCCGACTGTTGTATTCCCAGGCGTGGAACAACTGGGCCGCGGAGATGGGTGAAAGGCCGACGCGGGCCAGGATTTCTTTCCGGAGCTCATCGTAAGAATCGTTCAGGTTTGTGGGCATTGAGAAATAAGCCTGTTGAGGTTCGCCTGTCAACAATGGTGCCAGCACACGCGCCCACTGCTCTCGTGGCCAATCTTCCCGGTCCGCGATGGCCTCGAACATCTTTAAATAGTTCTCCACATCGTCGTGGGTGGTCATCTTCGGCAGGAGTTGTGTGGCTTGAACACGGGGATCTGGCAGCGGAAACGCTGGGCAGCGGCTACATGTAGTGCGGTGATCTCGCGCTCGGTTTCCCTTGACGAGCGGCCATGTGCTCCACAATTTGTTGTTGTCTGATGCTCACCTCCGTGAGATGTTTTAACAACTCTTCCATGGCTGGGGAGGAGTCGCCGCCTGCAGAAAGAGGAAGGGGAAGAGAGAGAGAGAGAGAGAGAGAGAGAGAGAAAAAAAAAAAGAAAAAAGATGTTTGTCGGTGATTCTTCAGAAATCTGCCTGCATTCTCCACCAGTGTAACGGGCAGAAGAATCACACGACCAGGGAAATGCAATAAAGGCCCCAGAGGGTGTATTTATTGAGGTGTGGTAAAGTGCAATCGTGTCCTTGTGCTTGTGAAGCAGTGCTCTGTGCTCCGCCTCTTCTGTCATCTGAGTGCTCGGGTGCTCTGTGTCCTGTGCTCAAACGCCGGGCTGGTTGGTCACACACTGCTCTCTGTGAAGACAAAGGTACACTTGTAACAGGGGTATCTTCTGGAGACATTGCTCACCAGTGTGTGCTGTGCGGCGGCTTTTGTAGCCGTCTCCTAAGCCGCTTCAGCTGGGAGCGATCAGCCCGTGAAGATTGGGTGCAGGTGTTTCTCCTCCGTTTCCAGGGCGACGCTGATAGGTACTCGGGACACGCGTCACAATATATATATATATATGTATATATATATATATATATATATATATTGATTTGTATTCATCTGTATTTTTACGTTCTACTGTTAGTGTTTAGTGTTATCTGTATGCACCATGGGTCTGAGTGTCAGTCCTCTGTCGTGTGTGTGTCATGTGTTCCCACCTCTTGTGTCCATATTTGGTTTGTTTCCTGTCCTCGTCTAGTGTTATTATTAGTTGATCCTTGTCCAGCCCTGTTTGTCTAATTATCTATGATTTACCTGTGTATTTATAGTCCTGTCTGTTCATTTTGATTTCGTCTGGTCTACTCGTTATTCCCCGGTGTTTCTGTCCATGTCAGGCCTGCCTTGTCCTGCCTTGATGTCTACATTAAAGACTATTATTTGAGTTTACGTCCTCGTCTGCGTGTCCTTGTTCCTCCCTCGTGTGTGCACCGTGACACTGAGAGTAACGCAATTTCAATTCTCTGTATGTATGTACGGTACATGTGGCAGAATTTACATTAAAGCAGACTTTGACTTTGACTTGACTAGATGTCTTCCTTTAGCAGATCAGAAAATATGGTTTATATATTTATATACATATATTGTGCTGTCAAACGATTTATCGCGATTAATCACATCCAAAATAAAAGTTTTTGTTTACATAATATACAGTATATGTGTATACTGTGTATATATAAATACAAACACATGCATGCATATATATACTGTATATATATATACAGTATATATATATACAGTATATATTTATATATACACTGGGGAAAAATAATTATTTGATCCCCTGCTTATTTTGTAAGTTTGCCCACTTAAAAAAAAGAAGGGTTTATCATTTTTATGGTAGGTTTATTTTAACTGTTAGAGAAAAAAAATCCAGAAAAAAAGCAGCATACAAATGTTAAAAAAAGATTTACATTTTAGTAAGTCAAATAAGTATTTGATCCCCTACCAACCAGCAGGAATTTTGTCTCCCACAGATTGGTTATGTGCATGTGGAACACAGATTAGTCCTGTCACTTTAAGAAGATACTCCTAATTTCAGCTTGTTGTGTGTATAAAAGACTCCTGTCCATAGAATCTGTATCTTCTATTCCAACCTCTCCACTACCATGGGCAAGATCAAAGAGCTGTCAAAGGACATCAGGGACAAGATTGTAGATCTGCACAAGGCAGGAATGGGTTACAAGACCATCAGCAAGAAGCTTGGTGAGAAGGAGACAACTGTTGGTGTGATTATTTGGAAATGGAAGAAATACAAAATAACTGTCAATCTCCCTCGGTCTGGAGATCCATGCAAGATCTCACCTCATGGGGTAAGGATGATCATGAGAAAGGTGAGGGATCAGCCCAGAACTACACGGAAGAAGCTTGTTAATGATCTCAAGGCAGTTGGGACCACAGTCACCAAGCAAACCATTGGTAACACACTACGCCGCAATGGACTGAAATCCTGCAGCACCTGCAAGGTCCCCCTGCTCAAGAAGGCAATGTACAGGCCCGTCTGAGGTTTGCCAATGAACATCTAAATGATTCAGAGAAGGCTTGGGAGAATGTGCTGTGGTCAGATGAGACCAAATGAGGAGTGGCCTAGCCAGTCTCCAGAACTTAATCCCATAGAAAATCTGTGGAGGGAGCTGAAACTTCGAGTTTCCAAGAGACAGCCAAGAAACCTTAATGATTTAGAGAGGATCTGTAAAGAGGAGTGGACCAAAATCCCTCCTGAGATGTGTGCAAACCTGGTGACCAACTACAAGAAATGTCTTACCTCTGTGCTTGCCAACAAGGGTTTCTGCACCAAGTACTACGTAAGTCATGTTTTGCTTGGGGATCAAATACTTATTTTACTTACTAAAATGTTAATCTTATTTTTAACATTTGTATGCTGCTTTTTTCTGGAATTTTGGTTTGATATTCTGTCTCTATCAGTTAAAATAAACCTACCATAAAAATTATAAACCCTTCTCTTTTTTTAAGTGGGCAAACTTGCAAAATCAGCATGGGATCAAATAATTATTTCCCCCCCTGTCTATATATATATACACTGCCGCTCAAAAGTTTGGGATCAGTAAGATTTTTAATGTTTTTTAAAGAAGTTTCTTCTGCTCATCAAGGCTGTATCTATTTGATCAAAAATACAGAAAATTTAGAAATTTTCATTTTGTGAAATATTATTGCAATTTAAAATAACAGTTTTCTATTTTAATATACTTTAAAATATAATTTATTTCTGTGATCAAAGCTGAATTTTCAGCATCATTACTCCAGTCTTCAGTGTCACATGATCCTTCAGAAATCATTCTAATATGCTGATTTATAATCAATGTTGAAAACTGATGTGCTGCTTCATATTTTTTTGGGGACCTGTGATATATTTTTTAGGATTCTCTGATTAATATAAAGTTAAAAAGAACAACATTTATTTAAAAAAGTAATTTGTTTGTTACAAGATACAATATACAATGCTATTCAAAAGTTTGTGGTCAGTACATTTTTCTTTGTTTTTTTTTTTAAGAAATTAATACTTTTATTCAGGAGGGATGTGTTATATGAATAAAAAGTCATAGTAAAGACTTATATTGTTAGAATAGATTTCTATTTTGAACTATTCTATTGTATTCATCAAAGAAAAAAGTATCACGTTCCAAAAAACAATATGAAGCAGCACAACAGTTTCAACACTATAATAAATCAGCATATTAGAATGATTTCTGAAGGATCATGTGACACTGAAGACTGGAGTAATGATGCTGAAATTCAGCGCTGCATCACAGAAATAAATTCTATTTTAAAGTATATTAAAATAGGAAACGAATATTAGAATGCAATACGATTTCACAATATTACTGTTTTTTCTGTATTTTTGATCGAATAAATACAACCTTGATAAGCAGAAGAGACTCCTTAAAAAAATATAAAAATATTACTGATCCCAAACTTTTGAGGGGCAGTGTATATATATATATATATATATATATATATATATATTATATATATATATATATATATATATATATACAGTGGGTACGGAAAGTATTCAGACCCCTTAAATTTTTCACTCTTTGTTATATTGCAGCCATTTGCTAAAATCATTTAAGTTATTTTTTTTCCTCATTAATGTACACACAGCACCCCATATTGACAGAAAAACACAGAATTGTTGACATTTTTGCAGATTTATTAAAAAAGAAAAACTGAAATATCACATGGTCCTAAGTATTCAGACCCTTTGCTGTGACACTCATATATTTAACTCAGGTGCTGTCCATTTCTTCTGATCATCCTTGAGATGGTTCTACACCTTCATTTGAGTCCAGCTGTGTTTGATTATACTGATTGGACTTGATTAGGAAAGCCACACACCTGTCTATATAAGACCTTACAGCTCACAGTGCATGTCAGAGCAAATGAGAATCATGAGGTCAAAGGAACTGCCTGAAGAGCTCAGAGACAGAATTGTGGCAAGGCACAGATCTGGCCAAGGTTACAAAAAAATTTCTGCTGCACTTAAGGTTCCTAAGAGCACAGTGGCCCCCATAATCCTTAAATGGAAGACGTTTGGATGACCAGAACCCTTCCTAGAGCTGGCCTTCCGGCCAAACTGAGCTATCGGGGGAGAAGAGCCTTGGTGAGAGAGGTAAAGAAGAACCCAAAGATCACTGTGGCTGAGCTCCAGAGATGCATTCGGGAGATGGGAGAAAGTTGTAGAAAGTCAACCATCACTGCAGCCCTCCACCAGTCGGGGCTTTATGGCAGAGTGGCCCGACGGAAGCCTCTCCTCAGTGCAAGACACATGAAAGCCCGCATGGAGTTTGCTAAAAAACACCTGAAGGACTCCAAGATGGTGACAAATAAGATTCTCTGGTCTGATGAGACCAAGATAGAACTTTTTGGCCTTAATTCTAAGCGGTATGTGTGGAGAAAAACCAGGCACTGCTCATCACCTGTCCAATACAGTCCCAACAGTGAAGCATGGTGGTGGCAGCATCATGCTGTGGGGGTGTTTTTCAGCTGCAGGACAGGACGACTGGTTGCAATCGAGGGAAAGATGAATGCGGCCAAGTACAGGGATATCCTGGACGAAAACCTTCTCCAGAGTGCTCAGGACCTCAGACTGGGCCGAAGGTTTACCTTCCAACAAGACAATGACCCTAAGCACACAGCTAAAATAACGAAGGAGTGGCTTCACAACAACTCCGTGACTGTTCTTGAATGGCCCAGCCAGAGCCTGACTTAAACCCAATTGAGCATCTCTGGAGAGACCTAAAATGGCTGTCCACCAACGTTTACCATCCAACCTGACAGAACTGGAGAGGATCTGCAAGGAGGAATGGCAGAGGATCCCCAAATCCAGGTGTGAAAAACTTGTTGCATCTTTCCCAAAAAGACTCATGGCTGTATTAAATCAAAAGGGTGCTTCTACTAAATACTGAGCAAAGGGTCTGAATAATTAGGACCATGTGATATTTCAGTTTTTCTTTTTTAATAAATCTGCAAAAATGTCAAGAATTCTGTGTTTTTCTGTCAATATGGGGTGCTGTGTGTACATTAATGAGGAAAAAAAATGAACTTAAATGATTTTAGCAAATGGCTGCAATATAACAAAGAGTGAAAAATTTAAGGGGGTCTGAATACTCTCCGTACCCACTGTATATATGTATGTACTGTATGTATGTATATGTATGTATGTATGTATGCATGCATGTATATGTGTATATGTGTATATATATATATATATATATATATATATATATATTACCTTAATATATATATTATACCTTAAATTAATACGTTTCAAATTTTTAATACACTAATCAACATGGGTATGGACAAATATGGATGCTTTATGCAAATGTATGTTTATTATTATTGAAACCATAGTCAACATAAAGCATGAAGAGTAAACATGTTTCAAAGGTCATAGATGTTTTTCAAAGAACTTTTACATGTCTATTAGACACATGAAAAAATAAATACCAGGTTCCCATTACTTCTCTTTATTTGCACTGAGCAATTTACTTACACAAGCTGTTTACATTTTTACACACAGGGCAGCTCTTCTTCTGAAAATGCAAAATGTACATTTATTATTTATTATTACATTTGTTTCCCTCTCTGTGCCCACATACTGTATTTTGATGAAGCTAAATTCTCAATAAAACTGTTGCCCATTCAAGGCTTATTTGCATTGTTTCCAGTCTAAAACCAAAATAAGAAGTTAAAAGTAAGTTATGGAGGTGCCAAAATATTCATGCCATTTTATACTTATGCTGCCTTCACGTGCTATCGGAAATTTCCTATTTCCCACTTATGAAGTCGTGATTAAGAGCTTGTCATATTCAAGTGCTTTAATGTCGGAAATAATAAAATGTAGCATCTCATTGGTTGACAATCATATAAACATTCACCGCGCTATACATGCAGTTTGCTGACAATTCTGGAATTTCAGTCAAATACATGCTTATTTCAATGCTTATAAAACATACAATATGCTTCGAATGATCGTTCATTATCTTTGTTGCTGAATTAAAGCCATGTCAGATCGCGCTGTTCTTATGAGGGTGATAAATTCTCATACATAGTAGGTCTTCTTTCAAAAAAATGATGAAAATTAGATGAATCTTGATTTTTTTTAATATTTTTTTTTTTGTATCTAGGTGAATTCGTTTGCGCGCAGGTGACTGCATATAAGGTGACTGCATATAATGAGCTCAGATACGGGAAAGACTGTACCTCAGTTTCATACGGATTACATAATCAGCTAATATTCGTTTTAGATTTGAATTAATTCATTTAAAAGTAGAAACTTCAAGCTTTTAGATATGGGAAAGACTGTACCTCGCTTTCATACGGATTACATAATCAGCTAATATTCGTTTTCGATTTGAATTCGTTCATTTAAAAGTAGAAATGTCAAGCTTTCAGATACGGGAAAGACTGGTCTCACTTTACTTTCATAGGGATTACATAATCAGAAATATTAGTTTTTGATTTGAAATCGTTAATTTAAAAGTAAAATACAAGCTTTTTAGATTCTATTGATTTTAGTCTTATATGTATCTGAGTATTTAAAGTTTCCCTGTGAATCAGGAAAGTCTGAAAGTGAACGAGCCGGCACACGGAGGGTTAAAGCCGCTGCATTCAATTTTATCTTTAGACGGTAAATTTACATTTCAAATTCAATATTGATTTTAGAACTGTTGAAATTATTTACTGTATGTAACGCAAGTACTTTATAAGTAACTGTAATTAAATTACCTAAAAATGAACAGTAATCCCTTACTTTACTTTTTCAGTGGATAAGTAATTTATTTACAGTAACGCGCTACTTAGTAGCGCGTTACACCCAACACTGGTCCTGTGGCAAGCCGATGGCGTTAAAAGCGGCGCTTTTTACAAACACTAAAATGGCGTTAAAACGCTGTTTTATCTATAGCGTAAATCTGACCGCTTTGGCTTGCCATATGGTTCCGGCGGGATTGTACACAAAGCGCAGTGTTCACACGCGCAGCTGATGATTGATGTCTCAGAGTGGCTCCATTCACAGTCAGTAAAAACCGCATGTGCTGTGAGTTTAACCTGCTTATTTTATGACTCTTCCATATTCAGTTTAAGCTGCATACATTTTGTTCTTGCATTGATTTTACATTTGTAGCAGTTTTGCACTTTGAGAGTCAGTTTGAGATAATATAACTATATTTTATTATTGTGTGTATCGGATAGTTTACTTTTGTCTCACTTGGAAAAAGTGTCCCAGTCAACCTGAATTCACTCTACTCATTGAAATCATGATTGCATTACAATATGTTGTTTTAAACTCCAAATATTTTACTTATAGCTTCATTATATTTTACTAATAACTTCATTATAATTCTTCATTAACAATTATTCAGTTATTTGTAATATTAATTGTAAAAAATATATATATAATAATAATAATAAAATGAAAGTAGTTTCAATGTAGCTAGCTACTTTTTGATAGTAACTTGAAGTGTAGCTAGCTACTTTTCAGAAGGGTAGCTTGACTGTAGCTTAACTACTTTAATTTACATGTACACACGTGTATATACTGTATGTGTACACACATACAAATATGTGTGTGTGTGTGTGTGTGTGTGTAAGGGATAATGCATGGCTAGCTGTGTAATAAACAATTTTATTGCACAACGTGGAGTTACACAGCTATCTGTGCATTATCCTGCTTAGACCATGGTCAAATGCATTTTAGATCAGGTGATTGACTCGGCCACTGCCGAACATTCCACTTTTTTACCTTCAAAAACTCCTGGGTTGCTTTTGCAGTATGTTTTGGGTCATTGTCCATCTGACCTATAAAGGCCCTCCAATCAACTTCTGCATTTGGCTGAATCATATGCACCCTATACCAGAGGGGGGCAAACGACGGCCCATGGGCCATGTACATTTGTAGGAGAGAACAGGAGAAAGAAAATGTGTGAGAGAGAAAGTGCAAGAAAGAAAGTGTGCTTTTCAAAAGTATTAAAAATGTATTTCATGTGTAAAACATGGAAATAGTTTGTTGTTTCTATCCTATTGTTTATTAGCTATATTCATTTGCTTTGTCATTTTGCATTTGGATTTTGGTTCTTCTGTATTATAAATTGTTCTTTTATCATTTAAAATGTCCTGCAATTTATATTCCAGAGCAATCAAACAACAAAGCTTGAACATTTGGATTGCTGCATTGGATTCCCATCGCTTCATTGGATTAATTGCCATGACTTTCAGTTTCGCCTTAAAAATTATTTTTGGCTTGGCGTTATCATAAATGATATACTTATGTTAATGTTTTACTGAATGAGACTATAATTTCTGTTTGTTTTATACTTATATTTTATTCCTTTTTCTGTTCTGAATACTGTTAAATTTAAAGGATTTGTTGTGGAGTGAGGGGAAAAAAATACATGTTTATAATGTTTGTAAACATTTTGTTTATTTTACATTACTTCTGAATGAAATGACAAAATGTGACATTATTGACTTATATACAGGTGCATCTCAAAAAATTAGAATATCGTGAAAAAGTTCTTTTTTTTGGTAACATTTCAAAAAGTAAAACTTTCATATATTCTACTATATTTCATATAGTAAAGTAAAACATTTCAAAAGTTTTTTTTTTTGTTGTTTTAATTTTGATGATTAGAGCTTACAGCTCATGAAAGTAAAAAATCCAGTATCTCAAAATATTAGAACATTTACATTTGAGTTTCATTAAATTTACATTTTACATTTACATTTAGTCATTTGGCAGACGCTTTTATCCAAAGTGACTTACAATTGGGGAATGCATAAAGCGATTCCTCTTGAAGAGGCAATTAGACAGAGGAAGTGCTCGTAACACCAAGTCTCAGTCATTGTTCAAATAAGTACAAGCTAGCAAGGGAAGGAGAGAAAGATAAAGGGAAAGGTTTTTTTTTATTTATTTTTTTTAGAACAAGTTTAGGATGAAGTCAAGTAGTGCCGAAAGAGATGAGTTTTCAGTTGTTGCTTGAAGATTGACAGGGATCCAGCATTCCGGATAGGGGTGGGAAGATTATTCCACCATCCAGGAATGGTGAATGAGAATGTTCTGGAGAGTGATTTTGAGCCTCTCTGTGATGGTACCACAAGGCGTCGCTCACTAGCAGATCTCAGACTTCTGGAGGGGATGTAGATTCGTAGGAGGGGATGTAGATTCGTAATGACCATCCCTTCAGTATAAATTCCAGATATCTCTTGTTCTTTGAAACCACAATAATGGGGAAGACTGCTGACTTGGCAATGGTCCAGAAGACAATCATTGACACCCTCCACAAAGAGGGTAAGTCACAGAAGGTCATTACTGGAAGGGGTGGCTGTTCACTAAGTGCTGTACCAAAGCATATTAAATGCAAAGTTGACTGGAAGGAAGAAATTGGGTAGGAAAAGGTGCACAAGCAACAGGGATGACCGCACGCTTGAGAATACTGTCAAGCAAAGCGGATTCAAACACTTGGGAGAGCTTCACAAGGAGTGGACTGAAGCTGGAGTCAGTGCATCAATAGTCACCACACACTCAGACGTCTTCAGGAAAAGGGCTACCAAGCCACTTCTGAAACAGAAACAATGTCAGAAGCATCTTACCTGGGCTAAGGAGAAAAATAACTGGACTGTTGTTCAGTGGTCCAAATCCTCTTTTCAGATAAAAGTAAATTTTGCATTTCATTTGGAAATCAAGGTCTGGAGTCTGGAGGAAGACTGGAGAGGCACAGAATCCAAGCTGCTTGAAGTCCAGTGTGAAGTTTCCGAAGTCAGTGATGATTTGGTGCTGTGACGTTTGCTGGTGTTGGTCCATTGTGTTTTATCAAGTCCAAAGTCAATGCAGCCATCTACCAGGAGATTTTGGAGCACTTTATGCTTCCATCTGCTGACAAGCTTTATGGAGATGCTGATTTCCTTTTCCAGCAGGACTTTAGCTCCTGCCCACAGTGCCAAAACCACTTCCAAGTGGTTTGCTGACCATGATATTACTGTGCTTGATTGCCCAGCCAACATGCCTGACCTGAACCCCATATGGAATCTATGGGATATTTTCAAGAGAAAGATGAGAAATAGTCGATCCAACAATACAGACGAGCTGAAGGCTCAATAGTGCATCAGCAGTGCCACAGGCTGATCGCTTCCATGCCACACCTCACTGATGCTGGAGTTTGTGCTAAAGGAGCCCCGATCAAGTATTGAGTGCAGAAATTAACATACTTTAACCCTTGTGCGGTCTTTGGTCATTTCTGACCGGAGAATTTTACATTTTGAACTTTTAAAAATCGTAACTTCACCAGAAAAAAGCTAAGTGGTCGTTAAAAAAATAGTCACACTCCTGGTCATTTTTACCTGGTCTGGTTAAAAATGACCGACCATTAATGGGAAATGGGGGAAAAAAAATAATAATAGGACATTAATGGGAAATGGGGGAAATTCTAAAAAAAAAAATAATAATACAGAACATTTTTGTGTGTACAATCTACAAATCCCCAACAATGCAGAAAAAAATTGCACAGTAATGAAGGGGTGAAATTCTAAAACATCTAGAGTGCAAAATCAACACATCCACTCACACACACGTGCACACACACACTTGTACACACACACCTATAAACTGGTGTGACTGTAACACAGCAAATATGTAAAATAAAATCAATAATTCAACTACAATGCAGTAAAAAATTGGAAAGCAAGGAATGGGTTATACTCGAGCAGAGGTGGGTAGTAACGAGTTACATTTACTTCGTTACATTTACTAGAGGAAATTTTTTGGGTAACTAATACTTTTAGAGTATATTTAAAAATGGGTACTTTTACTCTTACCCAAGTACATGTTTAGTGAAAAAAATTGTACTTTTACTTCATTACTGTGGGCGACGCTCCTCTCGTTACTTTATCTTAATGCAATACAAGTTCAAAATGCTTCAATTTATTACAAACGCGCCGTCTACTTTTCTCTGGGCAATGAGCGATGCCCATTCGCGAATGATTCATTCTTTTGAGTCAATTCTGTTCAAAGGCTTGATCAAACCAGTGAATCGGTTCGCAAATCAGTTTGAATGATTCGTTCAGTTCCGTGCCGCATGTGTTTTATTTTTAGCTTTATTGTATTTTAGTCGAGGTCTTCACTGGGGATATGTCTCTGGGGCTCATCGCTGACGATCAGGGCCGCAGACATCATCTCCCGGCACCGATCCACCATCTGATCCGGACACGGACTGAGAAACAGAATAAGAAAGAAACAACTATTAGCGTAGATGCCAATCTTCTTACGATGTAACGAGTACATTGTGTGTTATGGGAAGTGTTCCCGGTTCCGGTTGATCTAATTAATGCAGCCTAACAATCCTTTAACGGATTTGAATAATAGAAGTGTAGTAGTGTGTTAGGTGTATGTCAGGTTAAAGAGATGGGTCTTTAATCTAGATTTAAACTGACAGAGTGTGTCTGCCTCCCGAACAGTGTTTGGTAGATTGTTCCAGAGTTTTGCTGCTAAAAAGGAAAACGATCTGCCGCCCGCAGTTGATTTTGATATTCTAGGTATTATCAAACGGCCAGAGTTTTGAGAACGCAGCGGCCGTGGAGGACTATAATGCGATAAGAGCTCACTCAAGTACTGAGGAGCTAAACCATTCAGGGCTTTATAAGTCATTAACAAGATTTTAAAATCTATACGATGTTTAGTAGGGAGCCAGTGCAGTGTTGACAGAACCGGGCTAATGTGGTCATACTTCCTGGTTCTAGTAAGAACTCTAGCTGCTGCATTTTGGACTAACTGTAGTTTGTTTATTAAACGTGCAGAGCAACCACCCAGTAAAGCATTACAATAATCTAACCTTGAGGTCATAAACGCATGAATTAATATTTCTGCATTTGACGTTGAGAGCATAGGTCGCAGTTTGGATATGTTTTTGAGATGGAAGAACGCAGTTTTACAGATGCTAGAAACATGGCTTTCAAAAGAAAGATTGCTATCAAACAGCACACCTAGGTTCCTGACTGATGAAGAAGAAGAATTGACAGAGCAGCCGTCAAGTGTTAGATAGTGTTCTAAGTTATTACATGTGGGGTTTTTAGGTCCGATAATTAACACCTCTGTTTTTTCAGAATTTAGCAGTAGGAAATTACTCGTCATCCAGTTTTTTATATCGACTATGCATTCCGTTAGTTTCTCAATTTGGTGTGTTTCACCGGGCCGTGAAGAAATATAGAGCTGAGTATCATCAGCATAACAGTGAAAGCTAACACCATGTCTCCTGATAATATCTCCCAAGGGTAACATGTAAAGCGTGAAAAGTAACGGCCCTAGTACTGAGCCTTGAGGTACTCCATACTGCACTTGTGATCGATATGATACCTCGTCATTCACTGCTACGAACTGATGGCGGTCAGATAAGTACGATTTGAACCATGCTAAGGCACTTCCACTAATGCCAACAAAGTTTTCTAGTCTATTCAAAAGAATGTTGTGATCGATAGTGTCGAACGCAGCGCTAAGATCCAGTAGAACTAATAGAGAGATACAACCAAGATCAGATGATAGAAGCAGATCATTAGTAACTCTAATGAGAGCAGTCTCAGTACTATGATACGGTCTAAATCCTGACTGGAAATCCTCACAGATATAATTTTTCTCTAAGAAGGAATATAATTGTGAGGATACTACCTTTTCTAGTATCTTTGACAGAAAAGGAAGATTTGAGATCGGTCTGTAATTAACTAGATCTTTGGGGTCAAGTTGTGGTTTTTTAATGAGAGGCTTAATAACAGCCAATTTGAAGGTTTTGGGGACATATCCTAATGACAATGATGAATTAATAATAGCCAAAAGAGGATCTATGACTTCTGGAAGCAGCTCTTTTATTAGTTTAGATGGAATAGGGTCTAACATACATGTTGTTGGTTTAGATGATTTAACAAGTTTATACAATTTTTCCTCTCCTATAGTAGAGAATGTGTGGAATTGTTCCTCAGGGGATCTATAGTGCACTATTTGATGTGATACTGTAGCTGACGGCTGCATGTTTACAATTTTATCTCTGATAGTATCGATCTTGGAAGTAAAGTAGTTCATAAAATCATTACTGTTGTGCTCTTGGGAAATGCCAACACCTGTTGATGCTTTATTTTTCGTTAATTTAGTGACTGTATTGAATAAATACCGGGGGTTATGTTTGTTTTCTTCTAGAAGAGACGAAAAGTAATCAGATCTAGCAGTTTTTAATGCTTTTCTGTAGGATAGGATACTTTCCCGCCAAGCTAAACGAAATACCTCTAGTTTTGTTTTCCTCCAGCTGCGCTCCATTTTCCGGGCTGCTCTCTTTAGAGTGCGAGTGTGCTCATTATACCACGGTGTTGGACTCTTTTCCTTAATCTTCCTTAAGCGTAAAGGAGCAACTGTATCTAAAGTGCTAGAAAAGAGAGAGTCCATAGTCTCTGTTACATCATCAAGCTGTTCTGAGCTGTTGGATATGCTGAGGAATTGAGATAAATCAGGAAGATTTCTTACAAAGCAATCTTTTGTACTAGAAGTGATGGTTCTACCATACTTGTAACAAGGAATAGAATTTACAGTTTTAGCTATATGGAGTTTACACAAGACTAGATAATGATCTGATATATCATCGCTTTGCTGCAGAATTTCAACACCACTAACATCAATTCCATGTGACAGTATTAAATCTAGAGTATGATTTTGACAATGAGTAGGTCCTGAAATGTGTTGTCTAACCCCAATAGAGTTCAGAATGTCTATGAATGCTGATCCTAATGCATCTTTTTCATTATCGACATGGATATTAAAATCGCCAACAATTAAGACTTTATCTGCAGCCAGTACTAACTCAGATAGAAAATCAGCAAATTCTTTAATAAAGTCTGTATGGTGCCCTGGTGGCCTGTATACATTAGCCAATACAAACATCACAGGGGATTTATCACTAACACGTGTTTCTCTAGATAATGTTATACGCAGCACCATAACTTCAAATGAGTTGTACTTAAAGCCTGCCCTCTGAGAAATACTGAGAATATTGCTATAAATTGTAGCAACACCTCCCCCTTTGCCTTTTGGACGTGGCTCATTTTTATAGCTGTAATCTTGGGGGGTGGACTCATTTAAAGTAATGTATTCATCTGGTTTTAGCCATGTTTCTGTCAAACAGAGCAAATCTAGGTTATGATCATTAATCAAATCATTTACAAAAAGTGATTTTGTAGAAAGGGACCTGATATTCAGTAAGCCAAGTTTTATAAATTGTTTCTGTGTGTTGTAAACATTTTTTATTTGTTGAACATCAATTAAATGGTTACTCATAAATTGGTTTGGACGTTTTCTGTATTTTCTAGTTCGGGGAACAGACACAGTCTCTATAGTGTGATATCTAGGTGAAGGAGTCTCTATGTGCTGAGAATTAACTGACTTCTGTGACGTGAGGCGGCTAGCAGACGGTCGGTTTAGCCAGTCTGTCTGCTTCCTGACCTGGGCTCCAGTTAGTCAAGTATGAACTCTAAGACTATGTGGCAAATTTCTAGAGAGAAGGGCGGCACCACCCGAGGAGGGATGAACACCATCTCTTTTCAACAGGTCAGGTCTGCCCCAAAAACTCGTCCAATTGTCTATAAAACCTATGCTATTCTGCGGGCACCACTTAGACATCCAGCCATTGAGTGATGACAGTCTGCTATGAATCTCATCACCCCGGTAAGCAGGGAGGGGGCCAGAGCATATTACAGTGTCTGACATCGTACTTGCAAGTTCACACACCTCTTTAACATTATTTTTAGTGATCTCCGACTGGCGAAGTCGAACATCATTAGCGCCGGCGTGGATAACAATCTTACTGAATTTACGTTTAGCATTAGCCAGCACTTTTAAATTTGCCAAGATGTCAGGCACTCTGGCTCCAGGTAAACAATGGACTATGGTGGCTGGTGTCTCTATTTTCACGTTCCGTACAATAGAATTGCCAATAACTAGAGCACTTTCACCAGGTTTCTCAGTGGTAGCGTCACTGAGTGGGGAGAACCTGTTTGATGTTCTGATCGGAACGGAAGAGCGGTGTTTTGACCCGCGACTAGGCCGCCTCACTGTCACCCAGTTGCCCTGCTGCGGGGGCGCTAACATTACCGGAACCGAACAATGTACAGGAGTCCCTGAGCTAATCACATCCAAAGCAGTATCTACAGCCCTCACATTCTTACTGTCCTCAACTAAAGTTTGGATGCGTGTCTCTAGTTCTAAAACCTTCTCTGTCAGCCTAACTATTTCCCTACATTTATCACATGTGAATCCCTCATCGCTGACAGAGAGAGATAAACTATACATGTGGCAAACTGTGCAAATAACAATAGCAGGAGAAGAAGCCATTACTCACCGTGATTGATGAATGATACCAACTCAATTTACCACTTACCACCTACCACTTACCACTGTTGTTTGATGAACTCGTGAAAAACGGAGTGAGAGAGAAATGAAAATGGAGCGATTAAAAAGAAAACAATAATAGGCACGAATAGCAACGCGAATGGAACCGCCAGTGACAAGCTAACCGGCTAGCGAATGCTAACACGCTGCACTCGCGGTTTTAAAAGCGAAAGATCAGATTAGTTTGATAGATAATACCAGAAATATGGTGGGAATTAAGTTATATATTATTGCTTTAAACAACAGACAGTGAAAGTAAGGTAAATATTCAATAAAAAGCGGAGCTACAATCGCAAACCTCTCAGCAGTACAGCAGTACAACAGACAGGAACAGACTGAAGCAATCGATCAGCAAAACAGGAGCAGACTGAAGCAATCATGTATGCTCATTTTATGCTCAAAAAAGTAGAGATGGTGCAAGAATAGAACTGTCATGTTTACTTCCATGTAGAAGTATACAGTACATGCATACATACAGAACAGTAGCAACTGAGTTTCAATTTAGAAAAAAAAAAAAAAGCTTATTTTGTCATGCTGTCACACCATCACACGGTTTGAGCCTTCTTTGCACTGTTTTCACTGAGTTGGTTGTCATGGTTTCTGATTTGACTTCTTCATTAGGTTCAGGTGTGTCTTGTTAATTATCCTTGTCCGGTCTGTGTATTTCAGTTCCTGTCTGTTCAGTTTGAGTTTGTCGGGTCTCATCAACGTCATGTGTGTCACCAACCTTCACTTGCTTGGAAATTACATATCTGTGGATTTATTAAAGCCTGTTTATCTTCATTTTCGTGCGTGTTCATCGACACAGTAGTGTAACAAAAGACCTAACCAATAAGGTGATATTAAGCAGCGTGATTTACCCTGTTTTTTTACCTGGTTTGTCAGTGTTTTTTGTTTGTTTTCCATTATGGATCACTTGATCACTCATCTCACTGATCAGACCACCTTCCCGGAAGACTGCCTGCACGTTCCTACACACCGGACTGAACACCACTAAACGTGCGCAGTTATCTGGGGAGGGTCCTCGAGGGAGCTTCGCTGACTCTGTGGAGTGGGTGATGGTTTCCTGTTGATTCATTTCAGCTGCTCGAGAGCGGAGAAAATGGAGGACAGCATACAACCGCTGAGGGCATAAACTATGGAAATGCAGATCTGTCAGTCTGCCCCCGTGAACCCGGCCCTATTCAATGTGATGTCTTAGAGAAACAAAACGGCATGCCTAGTGAGACTGAGTGGTTTAATGAGGATTAAAAAATGAAGGATTAACTTCAACATTATGTGTGTCACCAACCTTCCCTTGCTTAGAAATAACGTATCTGTGGATTTATTAAAGCCTGTATATTAATCTTCATCTTCGTGCGTGTTCATCAATACAGTAGCGTGGCACATGCATATACTATGCACCCCCTCATTTATATTCAAAAAACATGATGGGCCGTTGAGTCAAAAAGTTTACCCACCCCTGCCCTATACACTTCAGAATTCATCCGGTTCCTTCTATCTTCTTTCACATCATTAGTAAACACCATCGCCACTGGAAGCCCTACATACCCATGTTAGTCTCAGCCTCAGACGTCACGCCCACGGACCGTTGGCTAAACATCTGATGCATATGGCACACTTATCTGGAAAAACTTCAGGAGTGTCGAAGTCTTCATCGGATTGGTTGAATTATACAGGATTTCCGGGAGACGTGTGTGTCGCGTTCTTTTACGTTCCGCCTGGAAACAAAGATGCCGTGATGCCAAACACCCTCACGAAAAAAGAAAGCCATAGTGTTTACAAATGTGACGACGAGCGCTTATCAGGATCAACTAAATGCTGGATTTTCAAAAGTATGTGAAATATTTAAAGTTCTCGGCATTTAATCTTTAAAATACATCCGAGAGTTTCACACACCGGTCTGGTATTGTGGTGACATTTCCACGCACCGAAACGTGACGCTGAACGAAACGAACTGTGATTGGTTGTTTGACATGTCGGCCTTGGCCAATAAATGCTGTCATCTATTCCAGACCTTCAGCCGTCAGTCTGAAGGTCTGGCTATGCGAGACTATACCATCATATCTATGCGAGACTATGTCATCACACTTCTCCACCCTGATTTACAGATGATGTTGTTTGCTTTGGATCATGAGGCGAAAAAACAAAAAAGTTTGGATCAACTTTTTTTGTTTGTTTTATCCATCCAAAGAATGTTTTTCTATAACTGGTCTGGCTTTTTTTTAACATGGCTTTTGGCAAAGTCTAGCCTGGCCTTTATATTTTTTTAAGGCTTTTTAATGGTTTGCACCTTGTGGTTAACCCTCTGTGGTCTGAGGGGGTTTTGGGGACATGGATAAGTTTTGACATGCCCTGACATTTGTGCTTTTTTTAAGTCTCTCTTAAAAACACATTAATGACTAAAGTCTGATTACACCATATTCAGCGCAAACTGTGCTACAATAATATGTGAGCAGCATCAATGTACACGTTTGTGTTTTTGAGAATACAACGTTTATGCAAGAGAGTTTTTGCTACAAAATGATGTGAAAATCACCCGGTTTACTTGTTGACAGAAAAATATATATATATTGATTTAACTTTTACAAGGCATTAGAAAGGCCGTATGCGAGGAAGTGACAATGGCCATGAATATTTAGTGATTCACTATTTAATGAGCCATCAGTCAGTAATGTGTCTGTTAAGCAGGTAGGAAAGAATGTGAGGAGAGTAAAATAATGGAGGTTTTAATTATTTGAACACCGTATAACCAAAATATACACAATGAAGTCCAAAGACAAATTATTGAGCACACTGATCTAAACACTAAGACTTGAACGGTTTCAAAAAAGTGGTTTCACACTCCCAAAATGCCAGATCCGTCTGGACGAAACGCCAATACGATACAAAATGTTTACGTATACAGCTAAACGCATCTCAGTGTGGACGGGGCCTTAAAGGGATAGTTCACTTTGAAATTAAAATTTGGTATCTATCAGCTTACCCCAAGGGCATCCAAGATGTAGGTGTCTTTTTTTCTTCAGTAGATCCAATTTTGATGTTTTTAGGTCAAACCGTTCTAGTCTGTCAGTCATATAATGGCAGGTATAGGTCACTGTCTCTATAAGAGGGAAAAAGAACATGCACAGAGAAATCCAAATTAAATAATTCCCCATCGTAACTACACATTGATGGCCTAAGACACGAAACGAGCGGTTTGTGTGAGAAAACGAACAGTATTTATATTGTTTTTTACCTCTTGTACACAACCATGTCCAAGTGATCTGAGTGCGCACACGTGTGTGACGTGTGTGCATGCGCTCTGGCAATGAGTGACGTATACGCGCGAGAGATCACTTCCGGCGCTTTCCGGCGCTTGCGCAGACTAACGCCCCATTCACACGGGGCGTCGGCGTCAACGCCTCTCGTTGACTTTGAATGGAGTGACCTCAAGCGTTGCCGAACTGAATTGTGGGTCCGTCGCTTCGCTTCACTGGCGCTGCTCGCGGCAGAAGTTGAAAACTTTTCAATCGCCAACGGAGGCGTCAGCCAATCAGATCGCCTCATGCAAATACCCAATCCCGTTCATGCAACACCAGAGAAGTATGTGATTGGTTGTTGTAACTATGACGGTGCGTCAGCACCACGCTTCAGACACGCCCTCCGTCAAGCGTTGACGCCGACGCCCCATGTGAATGCAGCGTGAGCCAGAGCGTGCGCACACACACGACCAGGTTAGCGAAAACTATAAACCTGAAAGGAGAGTGGGAAGTACAACCCCAAATCAGAAAAAGTTGGGACAGTATGGAAAACGCAAATAAAAAAGAAAGTATTGATTTCTAAATTTACTTTGACTTGTATTTCATTGCAGACAATATGAACACAAAATATTTCATGTTTTGTCTGGTCAACTTCATGTCATTTGTAAATATACATCCTTTCCTGTCATTCAGACCTGCAACACATTCCAAAAAAAGTTGGGACAGGAGCAATTTAGGGCTAGTAATGAGGTAAATTGGTTAAATAATGATGTGATTTGAAACAGGTGATGTCAACAGGTGATTGTAATTATGATTTGGTACAAAAGCAGCATCCAAGAAAGGTCTAGTCCTTTAGGAGCAAAGATGGGCCGAGGATCGCCAGTTTGCCAACAAATACGTGAGAAAATTATTGAAATGTTTAAAAACAATGTTCCTCAAAGAAAGATAGGAATAGATTTGGATATTTCACCTTCAACAGTGCATAACGTAATTAAAAGATTCAAGGAATCTGGAGGAATTTCAGTGCGTAAAGGACAAGGGCGCAAGCCTAAGCTGAACAACCGTGATCTCCGATCCCTCAGGCGGCACTGCATCAAGAATCCTCATTCATCTATAAGCGATATCACCACATGGGCTCAGGACTACTTTGGCAATCCTTTGTCAAGTACCACAATACGTAGTTACATCCACAAATGCCAGTTAAAACTGTACTGTGCCAAAAGGAAGCCCTATGTTAACAGTGTCCAGAAGCGCCGTCGACTTCTCTGGGCTCGGAGGCATCTGGGATGGACCATCACACAGTGGAAACGTGTACTGTGGTCAGATGAATCAGTATTTCAGGTATTTTTTGGGAGGAATGGACGCCGTGTGCTCCGGACCAAAGAAGAAAAGGATCATCCAGACTGTTACCAGCAACAAGTCCAAAAGCCAGGGTCTGTCATGGTATGGGGTTGTGTCAGTGCCCTTGGCAAAGGTAACTTGCACTTCTGTGATGGCACCATTAATGCTGAAAAGTACATAGAGATTTTGGAGCACAATATGCTGCCTTCAAGAAGACATCTTTTCCAGGGTCGTCCATGCATATTTCAACAAGACAATGCAAAACCACATTCTGCACACATTACAAAGTCCTGGCTGCGGAGGAAGAGGGTACGGGTACTTGACTGGCCTGCCTGCAGTCCCGACCTGTCTCCAATAGAGAATGTGTGGCGCATTTTGAAGTGCAAAATGCGACAACGAAGACCCCGTACTGTTGCCCACCTTAAGACTTGTTTGCAGGAAGAATGGGACAAAATTATACCTGAAACACTTCATCACTTGGTGTCTTCAGTCCCTAAACGTCTTCTAAGTGTTGTGAAAAGGAATGGCAACATTACAAAGTGGTAAATGCTTTACTGACCCAACTTTTTTTGGAATGTGTTGCAGGTCTGAATGACAGGAAAGGATGTATATTTACAAATGACATGAAGTTGACCAGACAAAACATGAAATATTTTGTTCATATTGTCTGCAATGAAAAACAAGTCAAAGTAAATTTAGAAATCACTACTTTCTTTTTTTATTTGCGTTTTCCATACTGTCCCAACTTTTTCTGATTTGGGGTTGTAGGTCTCGCCGAAATTGAATATCCTAGAACGTGGTATACCTTTAACGACGGCGATGGACATTTCGACCTACAGATATACGCAGTACCGTCACGGGAACCCGGCGCAGAAGCGGTTACAGGAATATCAGGGTTTTCTGGAATAAAGAACCTTGAGATAAAATTAGGGTACTATGAGAACGTTCGTGCGGTCAATCGTGCGATAACCGAAGTTATTGCTCCGACAGGGGTGATGGCTTACAATCAATTAAAAAAAAAAGTTCAACTGGTAGCGAAACCCAACATTTCATTGACTTTCCGAGAAAAACTCGCGGCTATTTTAGGAGTAAAACCCGGCGAAGCTTTAGGACGGTCCAACTATCATGATAAAGCCAATCTTACAAAGAGCGTTATTACGGATGCTCCTCACCAAGCCGATATCAACGGGGGATTCTATACCATGTACGTTTATACCGACATCATCGAATACCAATCAGTGGGTGATTCGTATGTCCCCCTTTTAAGATGTGTACATACAGTCAGGTCCATAAATATTGGGACATCGACACAATTCTAACATTTTTGGCTCTATACACCACCACAATGGATTTCAAATGAAACGAACAAGATGTGCTTTAACTGCAGACTGTCAGCTTTAATTTGAGGGTATTTACATCCAAATCAGGTGAACGGTGTAGGAATTACAACAGTTTGCATATGTGCCTCCCACTTGTTAAGGGACCAAAAGTAATGGGACAGAATAATAATCATAAATCAAACTTTCACTTTTTAATACTTGGTTGCAAATCCTTTGCAGTCAGTTACAGCCTGAAGTCTGGAACGCATAGACATCACCAGACGCTGGGTTTCATCCCTGGTGATGCTCTGCCAGGCCTCTACTGCAACCGTCTTCAGTTCCTGCTTGTTCTTGGGGCATTTTCCCTTCAGTTTTGTCTTCAGCAAGTGAAATGCATGCTCAATCGGATTCAGGTCAGGTGATTGACTTGGCCATTGCATAACAGTCCACTTCTTTCCCTTCAAAAACTCTTTGGTTGCTTTTGCAGTATGCTTTGGGTCATTGTCCATCTGCACTGTGAAGCGCCGTCCAATGAGTTCTGAAGCATTTGGCTGAATATGAGCAGATAATATTGCCCGAAACACTTCAGAATTCATCCTGCTGCTTTTGTCAGTAGTCACATCATCAATAAATACAAGAGAACCAGTTCCACTGGCAGCCATACATGCCCACGCTACCACCACCATGCTTCACTGATGAGGCGGTATGCTTAGGATCATGAGCAGTTCCTTTCCTTCTCCATACACTTCTCTTCCCATCACTCTGTTACAAGTTGATCTTGGTCTCATCTGTCCATAGGATGTTGTTCCAGAACTGTGAAGGCAAGGAACTGCTCATGATCCTAAGCATACAACCTCATCAGTGAAGCACATGAAGAAAATATCCTGGCAGATTTCTATATGTGTTATAATCATGCATTATGGTGCTAAGGGTAATTTTCATTCACACCAAATTATTGCCACTGAAATGAGCTTTCATTAAAACCCAAACAGCAGATATCTGGCATTCTCCAAAGTACATATCTCAATTATATATATTACATGGCTAAGGCATATATTAAACTATCCTAAATTCTAAATAATCACACCAAGCATGTGAAATTAACCTGTTAACATGCACCAGGATGCCAGCGCACTGAAAGCTCTTTGTTTGCACATATCATTGTTTTCAAACAGATAAACAGGACAAAATTAATTTTGACAAACTATATATCATTTTGAAGGTCTAAGCCTCAAGCATCGACGACAGATCGCTGTTTTTATAGAAAGCTTATAAAGGAATGTATTTGCTAAATTTGTGTAAGCAGTACACATCAAAACACACTGAAAAATAAAACTTGTAAGATTTACTTGATAAAATCCTCGTAATAATTTGCACTAACACATTTTAAGTAAATTTGACCTGTTATTGTTTAATAAAATTACATAAAAAACAATAAGTGAGATTTACTTAATTTTTATTTGGCAAGTTTTTGCACACATATATTTTAAGTAAAATGTAAGTTAAAATATACTTAATTAACTAAGTTAGGTAAAATTAGTAGAGGAAATAAGTAAATTTAACATGGCCAGTTAGAGTTTGATGAGTAATTTTTACTTAATTATTTTAATTTAGATCTACAATACTTAAGTACATTTCACTCAGTCATGGCTTCTAATATTTACTCAATCGATGTAGCATTGGAAAACAATCATGCTATTAAAGCATGTGAGTCACTTACAATCATGTAAGTAAACAGCTTGTTATCCTTTTAAGATAATATATCCACCCAATAGAATTATTACCCAAATGAACACAGAGACCTCAATACTTGGTACACCATACACAATGACGGTGACAATCAGTGGATAGTGTTTGAGTATGAATGGGTCATTTTGAGTAGAAAATCAAGTCCAGATGTCACATAACAGTATGTTACTAAGCCTAACAACAAAAGCAACCATAAAACTGTGTAAATATAACTCAAAAACAGTGACAAATTTAACCATTTTAATTATTCATGCCCCAGTGCATGATGGGAAAAACGGGATCATAACTTTGATATTTACTTAAAGAATCCTTGTAACCATAACAAACAATTCCAAGTAAAATATACTTATAAGTTCAAACTTTAATTTCTACAAGCTTAAATTGAGTACTAATATAGAATTTACTTAATTTTTTTAAATTCTTGCCTGAACTAAATTATTTAATGTAGAAATTACATTTGTTTTTATGTAGTATTTACTTCACCAATAAATCATTTGTATCAGTGCATGTATAAAAAACCCGCAGTACATACCAGATTCATCCTGATAACGACTCTCAAACGTATCCACTGCTGTAAATCCCGGTTTCGTTTCAGAGATAAGGGTCCACGGAACAACATTCCATCGAGCAATTTTAGTCCAGCGAAACAATAACGTTGTAATTTGGATCATTATTCATTTGTTTACGTCTCATCTCTTCAGGGAGAGTTATTGTTTGTGTCCATTATGGAACAAATTACGCTCAAAAACAGCGTCTTGGTGGTAAAAAAAACAGCATGATTTTGTAGCAGGCAATGTCCCAAACAGAATGAGATCATCCAAAAAAAAAAAAGTCAAAGATACACGGAAGATTGTTTATTTGAATTCTGGCGCTCCCTTGCGACGGCGCGTGACGCACGCTGTGATGCACCTGTCATCTGATGGAGGCGTAACTTAGCGATCGCCTTTTTTGCACAAATAAACCTTTTTTCTTCTTCAACAGTTTTCATATATGTTTGCGTGTTTTGTGGGGAATT